>CM076084.1:39091029-39813529 GCA_038088235.1 Zacco platypus | reverse complement strand
GTAGATAAAGGTAAGTGGAACTATTCTGTTTACATTCGTTGTATATTTTAAGCTTGTTCAATTCTCTGTTTTTCCCATAAAGATGAAAGATAACATGCCCAGACTCATGTCTGCTGGTATCACCGTCGTTTTGTAGTTTTGTTTGCATTTCTGGAGAATGTTTTTCTTAAATTTTCCAGCCTGGTTTGATGATCTTCTTCCATTAGGTGGCACCGTTGTGCGCAAAGGGTTTTGTCACGTGTCATTTGTATGTCTGTGTTTATTGTTTTATATTAAAGGCTACTAAAGTCATCAGCTCCACATGGATGTGTATTGATTAACTCTGTGTCTGAAGGACAGTTTCTGACAGGAATAATGCAAATGATTATTTTCCAGTTTCTGGGTAAATAGCAGCTGTTGGAGAGTTTCTCGTGTTCATTAATTTGTAGACATAAAAAGAAAGCCATACAGTATTTTTTTTTGGGTGGGTGATAACTTCATCAAACAATTATATAATTTATAAAAATGTAACTTACACAATAAACTCAGTATAACAAACATACAAAGGTTGCACATGTGTTTAGATATCAAATCTGAACAGGACAGGAGAATAACTCTGATTATGAATTTATAGAGTTGGTCAGATGAAGCGGTGTGTTTGACTGTAATCAGATGTGAATCTTACTTTTGGTTTCATTATGAATGGAGGGCAACTGTCACACATGACCAACCTAAAATTATACGTGACCTTTCGTCTTTTATTTTCTTTTATTTTAAATTGTACTCAAAACTCTGTAAAATTACAAACAATAACTGTAAATTAATAAAGTCGGCTGTTATTTTACGTATTATGCCATTAATGGAAAACTTTTTTTTTTTTTAATGGCAATAATTTTCATTGTTATACTTAAAAATTATAAATAAATATGAAGTATTGTTTATACAGTACTTTACTGTTTTCTTAAATTAAATAGAAATGTATGTAAATAATGGCAATAATAATTTGCAAAACCACCACCAGAGGGCACAAAGCATCATTGCTGACACTGTAAAAAAAAAAAAAAAAAAAGTTAAAAAAAGTAAAATGACTAACGAACAGAAGCTGTAAAAATAAAGTAAAATATTCTAATTTTTTAAAAAATTGCAAAATACATATTTTACAGAATTTTTATTAAATGCTTTACAGAAAAACAATGTTATTTTGCAGGTATTTATTACAATCTAACACTCAAAACTCAAATGAGTGGCAGAAACAGGACATTATTCCTTCACTTATTACGATCCAGTTTGACTTTATTTCTTTCATACAAACCTTCTTATTGAGAATTTAACAGTGGTTTAGATGCTGATGTTTTATTGAAAATAATAAGGTTTAAAATCGCCATTATGGCGATCAGTGTGTAGGCTCTCATTTTTTGAACAGCCCTTATTCTCTGACAAAATAGATTTTTTTTATTTTTGGCAAAAGTGCAAAAGAAAATCGCTGTCTTTGTGTTTTTAGCGGAGGGGCTCAACATCAGCGACACAGCGCTCAAGGACATTTTTAATAATAACCTCGATGAGCCCATCAGTGCCTGGGAGAAGGGAATGCTAGGGATTTTGTCTTTCTGGCAGTTTGTGGGGTATGTTTACAATCGGGGAGAGGAGGGCGGCCTTCCGCCTCTTGGCCCACCGCCCATACCCCTCACAACCTGCCAGGTCCCCAGTCCTCCGATGATCCCATCTGGGAGACGGAGGAGGAAGAGGAGGAGGGCTTCTTCTGGTCCAGTGGCCTCATGTCCTGTGGTCCCAGAGCTCGCTGTGTGCCCGGAGTCCGTCCCAGAGCCCGCTGTATGCCCGCCCGAAGTCCATCCCAGAGCCCGCTGTGTGCCCGGAGTCCGTCCCAGAGCCCGCTGTAGGCCTGGAGTCCATCCCAGAGCCCGCTGTAGGCCCGGAGTCCGTCCCAGAGCCCGTTGTAGGCCCGGAGGCCGTCCCAGAGCCCGCTGTAGGAACGGAGTCCATCCCAGAGCCCGCTGTAGGCCCGGAGTCCGTCCCAGAGCCCGCTGTAGGCCCGGAGTCCGTCCCAGAGCCCGCTGTAGGCCCGGAGGCCGTCCCAGAGCCCGCTGTAGGCCCGGAGTCCGTCCCAGAGCCCGCTGTAGGCCCGGAGTCCATCCCAGAGCCCGCTGTAGGCCCGGAGTCCGTCCCAGAGCCCGCTGTAGGCCCCCGCTGTAGGCCCGGAGTCCGTCCCAGAGCCCGCTGTAGGCCCGGAGTCCATCCCAGAGCTCGATGTGGGCCCGGAGTCCATCCCAGAGCTCGCTGTAGGCCCGGAGTCCGTCCCAGAGCCCGCTGTAGGCCCGGAGTCCGTCCCAGAGCCCGCTGTAGGCCCGGAGTCCATCCCAGAGCCCGCTGTAGGCCCGGAGTCCGTCCCAGAGCCCGCTGTAGGCCCCCGCTGTAGGCCCGGAGTCCGTCCCAGAGCCCGCTGTAGGCCCGGAGTCCATCCCAGAGCTCGATGTGGGCCCGGAGTCCATCCCAGAGCTCGCTGTAGGCCCGGAGTCCATCCCAGAGCCCGCTGTAGGCCCAGAGGCCGTCACAGAGCCCGCTGTAGGCTCGGAGTCCGTCCCAGAGCCCGCTGTAGGCCCGGAGTCCATCCCAGAGCCCGCTGTAGGCCCGGAGGCCGTCCCAGAGCCCGCTGTAGGCCCGGAGTCTGTCCCAGAGCCCGCTGTAGGCCCGGAGGCCACCGAGCAGCCCGCTCTCCCTGGTGCGGCCACGGAGGCCATTGAAGCCTCTCTCGCTTGTTAAGGCTTTGCCCTTCTGTGTGTCTGGGCCACACACACATCTGTCGAACAGCCCACTCTTCCTGATGCGTCCACGGAGGCCACCACCGAGCAGCCCGCTCTTCCTGATACGGCCACAGGACAGTAGGTCCTCTGACAGTCCCTCCGGTCCCTACCTGGTTATCTGCTGGGGTTCTTGATTGGTCGGAGCCTCCCTGGTCTGTCCCTACGGTCCCACCCTGGTGCTCTGCTGGGGGTCCTGATTGGTTGGAGCCTCCCTGGTCTGTCCCTCCTGTCACTTTGGTCTAGTTTATTTTATTTTGTGACAGAGCTCTGACACTATGTCCGGTCTTTGTGTGAGCTTACGGTCTCGAGCTCTCGAGCCGTGCGCTCTCTTGTCGGCGTGTCTTGTTTCATGTTTGGCACGTGGTGTTCGGATCCCGGCATTCATGTCTGGTTCTGTTTCAGGTCGGGATTCGGACACTCGCGCTCCCTGTCCTGTCTTTATTGTGAGTGCACAGTCTGTGTATTCCACTTACCGTGCGTTCTTGTGTTTTGTGAGTCTTGTCGTGTTCTGTGTTGCACGCGGTTTGTTTACACCTGCCACGTCCTTTCATGTCGTGTTGTGTGTGAACGCGCGGTCTGTGAGTGTGCTCGCTGGCTGCGCGTTCGTGTCATGTTCATGTCTCGTTTTGTGAGCACATGGCTTGTGATTGTTTTCATTAGCCATGTGCTTGTGTTTTTGTCATGTTTGGTGTGAGCACATGGCTTGTCATGTGTTTCTTTGTGCCATGTGCTCTCTTGTCCATTGTCTTGACTCCGCCCATCTTGTTTCCTGATTATTGGTTCATTTGCCCCACCTGTCCTCCCTCATTACCTGCCTAGTTTGCTACCCTTTTTATTCTCCTTGTGTTTGCAGTCCTGTGCTGGATCGTTTTTTGGATATTGTGGATGTGGATTGTTGTTTATGTCATGTGGTGTGTTTCAAGACAAGTCAAGTCAGTTTTCCCCCTTGTGGTAGTTTTTATTCTTTGTTTTATTTTTTATTAAATAAAAGCCCCTTTCTCGTGCAATTGAGTCCTCGCTCCTTCTCTCGACACCTCAAACCTGACATAAATAACCAACAACCTTTGATCAGAACTTTTCATTTTTTTCGCCATAACTAACATACTTTACCAACACACATAACGCAGCCAGAGATAAAAATAAAAAAAAACTGAAGGTCAAGAGCTCAACTCAAACACTAATCATCATTCACGTTACAGGACGTTTTGAATAAGAGCATTTGAAGCACTCCACACCCCCCACCCTGTTTCTTGTAAATCAGGGCTATTTCTTTCAAACGGAGACTCTGAATATTCAGTTCCACTTTTCACTGCAGAACGAGAGCAAGTAGGGAGGGTTAGTTTGGGTTTCTTATTTGGATTTCAACATATGTTATAATGGGGTACATTCTCATATCCAAGAGCGACAGAACCAATGATGGACATGGAAAAAACAGAAGCTGTAAAATTAATGTAAAATATTCTAATTAAAAAAAAAATAGATGAATTAAAAGAATTTTTTATTAAATGCTTTACAGAAAAACAATGTTATTTTGCAGGTATTTATTACAATCTAACACTCAAAACTCAAACAAGTGGCAGAAACAGAACATTATTCCTTCACTTCTTACGATCCAGTTTGACTTTATTTCTTTCATACAAACCTTCTTACTGAAAATTTAACAGAGGTTTAGATGCTGATGTTTTATTGAAAATAATAAGGATTAAAATCGCCATTATGGTGATCAGTGTGTAGGCTCCCATTTTTTGAACAGCCCTTTTTCTCTGACAAAAGAGATTTTTTTTTATTTTTGGCAAAAGTGCAAGAGAAAATCTGATCAGATGGTGTTGGTCATCTGTTGTTGATCATAGCAGTCTGATTCTGATCTCCTCCAGAATCAAATCTATGAGTATATTAGCTGTTCATTTCACATTATTTACAGCCATCTCGTAATTTTATGGCATCATTGTTCTGACAAACAGATATTCAGATTTATTTTAAGTCATTATGTCTTTTAGACGCAAAGAGACATCAAGAAACACCCAATGAATCTGAACAACGGTCAGCAACAAAGCTTGTTTTCTGGCGTTTGGAGTTGATCCGTTGTTGAGGTTCATACGCTGATTCTTGATGTCTGTGTGTGCCTAAATTATCCTGTGAAAGTATTTACTGCATAATATTATAAAATCTTTCAAAATATCAAGGATTTTAAGCAGTAGTATAGTATGGGCTACAATAAACAGTGTAAAATTAATCATTTTCATAATATTACATAATTGAATCCACGATTAGACTATGGATGAGATCAATGAGGTCACTGCATGATGACTAATAAACAACCAACAAACTTTGATCTGAACTTCTCCTTTTTCGTCATAACTAACATGCTTTACCAACACACATACCGCAGCCAGAGATAAAAATCAAAATAAAATTCAAGGTCAAGAGCTCAACTCAAACTCTAATCATCATAATGGTGATATAAAACTTTATTTTCAACATCTAAACCTCTGGTAATTCTCAATAAGAACTTTGGTTTGAAAGAAATAAAGTCTGGTTTGTAAAGTGAATCTGATGTTTTGTTGGGATTTAAAGTGTGAGTTTTGTGCTGAGGAGTAGAGCTGGCGCTTCAGTCCAGAAGAAGACAAAGAAACATTGAGAATATGATGCATGTTGCTTTATTTTAATGCAAAAACTGTAGCTGTTGATGCAGTGATGTCTTATAGTTCATGCATGTGTGCTGTTGTTAAAAAACGGTTGACTGCAAAAGATTTGCATTTAAAGTGAAAGTGTTTGATCGCAATAATTTGGGAAATACCTGTAAAATAACAGTGCTTTTCTATAAAACTTCCAATCAAAATCTCTGTAAGATTTCTTGTTCTTTAAATGTAAATTAGGATATTTTTTGTTTTTTGTTTGGCAGCCATAGCTTTTTTTTATGATTTTTTTTTACAGTGCATATCTTTAGATATCAAATGATATCTGAATAGAACAGGAGAACAACTCTGATTATGAATTTATAGAGTTGGTCAGAAGTTATCAGAAGTGAATCTTACTTTTGGTTTCATTATGAATGGAGGGCAACTGTCACACTTTTTAAAAGAAAAGACTTTGAGTAGTTCATACAAAAATGACAATTCAGTCATTTACTTAAACTAGTCGTTCAAATGCTGTATTCTTACTTATTCAAAAAGAGATAAGAAGATAAAAAGAGCGGTCCAAATGAGTTCATCCATATAATGACAGTGAATAGCTGTAAGCTTTAATAGAAGTAGGCTATGAAGCTGAATATTGTAATGTTCTGAAGGCTTACTAGAGGGTTTGGGGAAAAACAAACCAACTTTTATTTGAGTGAAAATACAGACCTCGGCCGTTGATCTGCTCCCACAAATACACACAAGCTCTCAAGACTGATCAACCAGAACTGATATTCACCTCCGAGAAGAAAGTATATGTAGACGTTTTGTTGTTTCTAGGCGTGTCCTGTTTTGTGTAACATTTTAATGTACAGACTGGGAGCTTTCACTGTTTCTTGTAAATCAGGGCTATTTCTTTCAAGCGGAGACTCTGAATATTCAGTTCCACTTTTCACTGCAGAACGAGAGCGAGTTTAATTTGGGTTTCTTATTTGGATTTCAACATATGTTATAATGGGGTACATTCTCATATCCAAGAGCGACAGAACTAATGATGGACATTGACATTTTCTTGCTGGAAAAAACAAAAGCTGTAAAATTAAAGTAAAATATTCTAATTAAAAAAAAAAAAAAAATTAATTAAAAGATTTTTTTATTAAATGCTTTACAGAAAAATAATGTTATTTTGCAGGGATTTATTACAATCTAACACTCAAAACTCAAACGAGTGGCAGAAACAGGACCTTATTACATTCTGCATTATTACAATCCAGTTTGACTTTATTTCTTTCATACAAACCTTCTTACTGAGAATTTATCAGTGGTTTAGATGCTGATGTTTTCTGTCTTTGACATAGAGTACAGAAAAAAAATAAAAGTAACAGCATAAAAGTTGAAAAAGAAATAGTTTTAGTTGAAATATTTTCTAATATCAATATAATTCTGTTGATAATGGCTTAATTCAACGATTTAAAGGTCAATAAGAATGGTTACAGTGACGCCCAACAACTGCAGAAAGTCTTGAAAAGATGATTTGGCATTTCTGTGAAATTATGATTTGCCGTAGCAACTTAAAAGTACCAGATCTTGTGTTTCACCTCTAGAAATAAGTCGACAGGAGCATGACAAACAAACACTGGATGTGGGTGAGTCTCTCACTTATACATGTCGAAAGGAAAAAACACTTGGAGAGCTAAACTCAAGGACTCCAGTTAGTGGAACAGTATCAGAGTGATCGACATCCATGAACATGGAGAGTTTCCCTAAATAGCAAGATGAAATTGATGCAACGGATGCTTTAAAATGGAAAGTTGCATCGCAGGACACGAAGGAAAATGAAGGCTGCCTTTCCTAATCCTACAAAATGAGATGACTTTAAATGACCTAATACTGATTGCAATTAAACACATGAATTAAAAAAGTTACTGAAGTGTATAAATAAACACTTATCATGGAAGTGTAGCATTGATTCAACATTGATATTTTTAATGTTTTTGTAACAAAAGTGATGTAGAATAAACATTCAGTGGCATTATTGACAGATTTTTTTTATTATTTTTGTTGAAATGTTGAATAACTGAGGGTGCAAACATGATGTTGAAACAACTTTACGTAAATCGCAGTATTCATTTACTACTATTAATGGTGATGCATCAACTTGTGAAATAACATGCTGTGAGGGATAAAACTTCAGCACAGTTTATCTTACTGGGTGAAAGAGCAGCACTGAAACAGAAGATGAAAGTGAATATAAGGTCAGTTATTTTCCTCACAATTCATTCACAGTCATTCAGTTTTTATTCAAACTGATGTGCATTTTAGAAAGTTGAGTAGATAAACTCAAGTTAACGCAAATAAACAGATTTTTGACCTCATTATTTAGTGTTTTTATGTTTCACCATTGATGTGATTTAATGAGGGGTTTTGATTGGCATCTGAGAATGAATTCATCCAGTCAGCTGTTGAAACATTAACAGAGACCATTTCAGGCGCTGGCTAATAGATCACAGCCTCCTCCAAAACTGAACTTCAAACAGAAGTACAGTAACATAATCACTCCCACCATTCCTGCAGTGGCTATATAAACCCCTTGAGATGATCTGAGAGTCAGTCAACAGGGATCTGAAGAACCTGAGATCAACACCGTCACCTCGGGTCAGTATTCACAAACTATTTGATGACATGTTATTATAGTATAGCATGCTTAGAATGTACAGTAACTTCATTTTGTTTTACATTACAGGTGTACTCAACTTTAAAAACTTCACACGCTCTTTCAGCTCCTCAGAGGTTGACGGTAAGAAATCTATTATATGTTTAAAATAATGAAACCAAAGCTGTCTGCATAAAAATCTGCATATATTAAATAAATATTAAATATTTGTATAAAATATGTATATTTTTACATACAGTTATGCATACAGCTATATATATATATAAATTTTGCTTTATACATTTTTGGATATATATATATATATATATATATATATATATATATATATATTATTCAAATATTTAATATTTATTTAATATATGCAGATTTTTATGCAGACAGCTTTGGTTTCATTATTTTATAAAATATAAATTTTGCTTTATACATTTTTGGACTTTGCTTTGGACATATATATAAAATTTATATATTAAAAATTTATGTCCCTCTTACACTTAATTTTCCTGGTTAAATAAGCATTACATGAAAAAAGAGACCAAATACAATCCTATTTTGTAATTTTATAATTTTACAACATTTACTATGTAATGTTCTATTTATTAAAACCAAGTATAAATTTCAGTGTTTTTATGCCTTTTTACATTTATTCCAATAAAACTAACTAAATGCAGTAACAAATTAAACAATATTTATTTTATCTGCACAAACCGTCATTGCTCATTGCCTCCTCTCACTTGACTTTCCCCCCATATATTCTCAATTACCCCTCACTAACTCCACCGCACGCTTTAGGGGGTCTGTTAACCCACAGGTCCTCTTCGTTTAGGGGTCACACTTGACTCCTTCACAGTAAAAAAAAAAAAATGACCCGAAGCCTTGAAATGTAACTTTTTTGTTTTTCAGGAAAACCAATGTAATATATTTTTGTTCAGTAATATTTTTTGATTATTATTATATAACGCTATCCAATATTTATACTTCAACACTGAAAATAATAAACATATATTTTATAATTATTTTTCAGTAGAAGTGTTCCAGTCTAAAAAAAACAAACAAACAAAACAGTGTTCCATGTTAAAATAGAGTTTTTGATTTTTAATATAGTTTTTGCATTAATTTTACTACAGTCACACTCTTTTTCATATTTCCCATTCATATCAGAGCCAAGTATGACTATTTTTTTTTTTGACCCTTTATCATATCCAAATCATGCTGATTTTTTATGCATGTTCACATAGCTAATGTGATAAGTCACCAAGTGTCATCCCATTGCAATGATGCAAAAACTGTAAAATTTCAAGAGGATCAGAGTGTTAAAAGTCAATGGGCTCAGGGGAGGCAAGTCTCTCGCTACAACTACAGGCAGAAGGAACCAGTTTTGTAAACATACTTACACATGCTGTCTCATTTTCCACTTGCAGGAATCACTTGACGTCATGGATTTCTTCAAAGTGGTGAGCGCCGTGGCGTCGGGTGTGGGGGAGGGGATGGTGGGCGTGGCCAAAGCCGTGGTGGATGTTCCCGTGGGGATGGTGAAAGGAGCCGCTGAAAGCATGAAAGAAGCCAGCAGTAAAATCGACAGTGTCAGCACACCTGGTGAAGGAGTGAACGCTGTGTTTGGTCTGCTGACGTCTCCAGTGACCGGCGCAGTGGCCGGAGGAACGAGAGAGATTGTCAATGCGCCAGGAAAAGTTGTGCAGGGTGTTGCGGATGGTGTTGAGAAAGTTTTAGACGATTAAGACGTGTGAAAAACTTCGAAAAGCACTCATATTGTGTACACCATTCAATAACTTTTATATGTAAATCATCTGGAACAATAAAAAAGAGAAAAAAGATATTATTTCATACACTCACAGTTGATGATGGTTTGACGATGTCTCTACAAATTGTTTCATAATAACTTCATGTAACATCAAAAAATCAACACTGATTGTTTCACAATTATGCTAATTAAACTTCACTTTGACACACATTTTGTCTTTTGTGTAAGTTGTCTTTGGTCCTTCTGTTGTCAGCGTTTGGATATTTAGAAGAGCGCTTAAAGGGAAGGTAATTCTTTTCATAAACATAGCCATAGAAGAGTTCATACATGTACATTAATCTTCTGTGGAAGTGTCAGGACCGGAGAAAATGTGATCAACTAATGCAAACACTAATCACCATAATAATGACAACCCAAACTATTATTTTCAATATCAACATCTAAACCTCTGTTAGTTCTCAATAAGATCTTCTGTAGACGTGTGACAAATAAAGTCAGTCTGGTCAGTAATAAGTGAAGCTGGTAATGCTGTTTGTGGAGTTGATGAATCAGATCTTCAGAGATTTGATGTCTTTTATCTTCAGTTGATTTCATCTCAGACTGTTGACAAATGCATTTCAGGTCTTGCAGTCTCTAATGCTCTCATGAGTTGAATCAGGTGCGTTAGATGAGGGAGACATACAAAACATGTAGTGATGGTCAGGGCTGGGTGGGTTACTTATATAATGTATTTCACTACAGATTACAAAATACATGCTTTAAAAAGTAATTTGTAACGTATTTTGTTACATTACTCAAGTTTAGTAACTTAATCTAAATACTTTAGAATACTTTAGAATACTAATAAGTGTGGAACAAACACAAAAAAGGTAATTGCAAATTTTTATCTCACAATTATGACTTTTTCCCTCAGAATTGCGTGATATAAAGTTGCAATTGTGAGTTATAAAGTCAGAATTATGAGATAGAAACTCGCAATATTGAGAAAAGTCAAAATTATGATAAACTCACAATATTGAGAAAAGTCAGAATTATGAGAAATAAAATCACAATATTGAGAAAAGTCAGAATTATGAGAAATAAACTCGCAATATTGAGAAAAGTCAGAATTATGAGAAATAAACTCACAATATTGAGAAAAGTCAGAATTATGAGATATAAACTCACATACTAAATTCACAATTGCTAGAAAAAAGTCAGTATTGCAAGTTTATATCTCCCAATACTGACTTTATAACTTACAATTGTGAGTTTAAATCTCGCAATTCTGAGAAGTAATCACTTTGGTAATCTAAAACACTTTTCAGATGTAACTGTAATCTGATTACCACCCATTTAAAATGTAACTGTAATGAAATACAGTTACTCAAATTTTGTATTTTAAATACGTCACTAAGTTACTTGTATTTCGTTACTCCCCAACCCTGGGGATGGTGGTACTTCAGGACAGGTTTACGAACCACTGGTATAGATGACAATGCTGTCAAAACGATCCCGTTCACATGGATCTGTGAAAATGACTTGTATTCTGCTGCCAGGCTTCTTGGCGAAGTTGCTTAGTAAAGAAAGGCTACAAGTCTGTGAACATATGCTTTCTTTCACAAAGCAGTCGTGTCAAAAGTGCATGCCTAGAGATTAAAATTTAGAGGCTTGCACTTTGAAACTCGCTTTCAAAAATGTGCATTTTTAGGCCTCCAAAACACAATTGTTGTGACCGGCCAAAACATAAAAAGTTGAAAACCGTGCCATGTGAACACCCCCTTAATCCTCTGCTGGTCGTTCAGATTATAAACAGCATGCGGTGTTGATTTTGCAGAGGCTGTTCCCTCAAATAACCTACTGCACTACTGTATATAAGGATATGGGAGCGATTTTGGTTCACAGGTAGGGACTGCTTTGTAAAATCAAAGATTTTTGCTCACAATATAAGAGCTCTAAATATACAGTATTAAGAACACATTAACTTCAACACACTACATCTTCACATCTGCATTTACAGTAATGTATGAAAGGAGAGCTTTTAAAAACCCCTAATTTACTGGAGAGACTGTGGAAGTAAAAAATAAAGATATGTTAAGGATTTTTCTCTCAAGAGCAAAACTCTTTCACCCCGTAGGGGAAACAAAACATCCCCCCCTCCAACAAAGCCTGAAATCTGAGAGAAAGAGCAACTTTATTTTCACTTTCACAGATGATTCAGAAAGGCCAGTGGTTTTCCCCTTACATTTCAAGAAGGTTTCCATTTCAAACTTACGGGATCATGGATGATGAGGAACATGTTCTTCATCGTCTGATGCCAGAGAAACTGTGAAATCTGGGAATGGAAGTTCATACCCACATTAAAGTGAAAATGTTGTAGTAGATGTCTTCTCAGCCAGTCTTCACTAACAGCTTCACTTCCTGTTTACTGGGGGGGGGGGGGGGGGGTTAACAGTAACAATAACTCCCACCGTTTGATTTCAGTTCCTCCAGTAATTCTATAAAGATTCAAGAGATGATCTGAGAGGAACTCAAGACATTCAGCTGACCAACACCAGCATCAAGACCATCTTGGACAGCAGGTCAGTGTTGATAATCAATTTGGTGACAGTATAATTGACTTTGTCATATTTGCTATGTGTTTTACATGTTTAGCATGTACAGTAACTTCATTTCAGGTGAATTAACACAAATGCTCATTTGATTTACATTTCAGGTGTTTGAAAACAACTTTACAGACTCTTGAGAGGGTGTCTGGAGACAGTAAGAAATCTATTACGTTATAATCATGAATCATATAATAATTATAATAATAAGTGAATATTGTGTCATGGATTCACATGTGTCGAACTATATACTGTTCATAAATTTTGGGTCACCAAGGCTGCATTCATTAGATAAAAAATACTGTGAAAACAGTAATATAGTGAAATATTATTACAATTTAAAATAAGTTTCGATGTGAAAATATTGTAAAATGCAATTTATTTCTGTGATCAAAGCTGAATTTTCAGCATCATGACTCCAGTCTAAACAGCATTTATTATAAATAGAAATCTTTTGTAACTTTAAAAATGTGTTATAAATGTGTCATTTTTGAGCAATTTAATGCATCCATGCTGAATTAATATAAAAAAAAAAAAATCTTGATGTTTGTGCAATATTTTACTGAGTTTGCACTCACAAAGGAATTTCTACCCTATAAGAAATGTGTAGAAAAATTTGTACTCCAATCCTAATATTTCCAGATTTTCCATGATGGGAATTCAGGAGTGAAAAAGGGATTAAAACCTAGATTGTGATTATTTTAAACTGTCTTCATATTCTGCTTGCAGGAATCAGAAGGAAAATAAACGAGAGATGGACTTCTTCAACCTAGTTGGCTCTGTGGTATTGGGTGTGGGCGAGTGCGCGGTGGGTGTGGTCAGAGCCGTGGCGGACGTTCCTGTGGGGATCGTGAAGGGAGCCGCTTACAGCACCATAGAGGCCGGGGCTAAAATAGCCAGTGTCGGCTCAGCAACTGAACTAGTTGGGGCTACTGTTGGTCTGCTGGTATCTCCAGTGACGGGCGCCGTGGGAGGAGGAGCTAAAGAGATTGTCAAGGCGCCAGAAAAAGTTGTGCATGGTGTTGTTAATGGCGTTAAGAGAGTTTTTGATGATTAAGAAGCATGAATGTTGGAAGAGTTCATTTTGTTACTGTGCAAACAGCGCCACCTGCTGCCAATGAGAATACATTAAGTATGTTAAAAAAACATCTGAGAATTGAATTATGAAAAAGAAAATATTCCATAGCCTCCAAGTTAGACAATGGCTTTACAAAATTTCTTAATACTTAATATTGAAACATAATAAATCAAAACTAATCGCTTCACAATTATGATAACCAAACTTCACTATGGCCTAGTTTCAGAGAGAGGTCTTAGATTAAGCCAGGATTAGGATTTAGTTTAATTAGGACATTGTAGCTTTTATAAATGTGCCTTAGAAAATAACATTACTGATGTGCTTGTTAAGACAAAACTTTTAAGATGTAGACTTTTAATATTTTAAGATATGACAGTGCAATTTACTTTCAGTTAAAACTGAACGTGTCAACGTGAACAATATGTCACACATTTTGTCTCTGGTCGTCCTGTTTTCAGTGTTTGAATACTTGAAAAACATCATATCAAATGAATTTAAGGTTTTTCTTCAGAAAACAGATATTGCAAATTTATCTGTCAAGACTCGTTACCGCAGAGATGCTTCCAGATATTCATCTGATTTGCTTTGAGAAAAATTTGAATTTTCCATGTAAACATATTTATTGCATTTCAATTATTTCGCTCGACATTCGTATTATATTGCATGTCAGTGTTATTGATCAAATGAAACTTGTTATGAAATCATCAAGTGCAGAATTTAAGATGCATTTAAATAAAGATTTTAATATAAATACATCTGAATTGTGTTGATTTTTCTCTCATTCAGTCACACAATATGGGTCAACACAAAGAATAAATAAAGAAACACTGATGTCCACCTCCATCAGAAAGATTTAAATTTAAAAATAAAAATAAAAACACAGCAAGACGCCACTTTATTTTCCATAAATCTTCTCATAAATCATGAGCTAAAACACTCATCGATCGAAACTCATTGATCATGGATTTATTTAACATATAACTAAAAAAGTATTTTATCAGCTTGGTTTGCCAATATGAACTTGGGAACTATATTATTGCATTCATTTTTTTCCATCATTCCATCATTCATTTTTTCCATCATTCATTTTTTTCCATCTGACTGCAGCCACACATGAAGTTCTGTGGAAAGCAGACCATCCTCACGATCACAGATGTGTGTTTCCCTGGAACACATTCAATCTGACCTGATTTAAGATATCAACAAAGATCACAAAGATATATCAGCAAGTCATTCAAAACCGTTTTTACATTCATATTTACACACACATACACTCTCTGTTTTGAACATGTTTACCTAAAAGCATTAAAATGAAGTGTTTTGTATTGTTTTGGCTGCAAAATTGGTTACAAAAAGTTACGTATTCACATGCAGACATTAAAACGTATTGTACGGACACATTTTTACATCTTTAGACCCTTTTTTTGAGGTTCTGTATGTGTATGATAATCCTAGAGACTTTTAAATCTACGTAAATATTAGATGCAGGTTAAAAGTATCTTTTCTTGATAAATATTAATGTTGCACTGTATTTCAGAATCACTGTGAGATAGTCAAGTCATCTTCATTTTTTATAGTACAGATTGTTTCAAAGCAGTTTCAAGGTGATCATAGGAAATTAATGGATAGAGATTATTTTGGCTTTAAGTTATTATCGAGCTAAAAGTACGTTTTTGAATGAATCACTTCCGCTGTAAAAAATGTTAATTATTAACTTAGGGGGCCGCTTAAATGACACCTTTTTAACTGAAAAAACAAGCGTTTTAATGTGTTCTTGCCGTTCATTTATGCGTTTAGTCTGTAGGTCTGTGCATTTGAATGTGTGTTACAAAGTGACATTGACAAATTACTTGTCTGGCCCGCATAACACAGAAAAATTAATCATTTCCTCAGATCCATGCGAACTGGAATCATTTTGATAACGTTTTATCTATACATAGGGAAAGGAAAGGAGGCCAGTTAGTTGACAGAGTTTAGTTTATGTGATATTATCACTCCCAAAGTGTGTTTCTCTGTGCAGTGAGTATATAAAGACACTTGAGATGATGTGAAAGTCATTCATCCATCTACACCGCCGATTTACTCCATCTCATCTGACAAACACCAACAATCAGCATCTTCAGGTGAGAACCAGCATCATATATCCACTTATTGCTTGCATTATTTATAAATATAAACCTGTCAAGTGTTCCTCCAGGACAATAAAGGGAGATTAAGAGAGACTTTTATTTATTTTTACCTAAAATCTCAGTAATCTAGAGTTTCAGAAGAGATCTGCAAACAAAATTTCAAGCATTTCTCATTAAAGAGCAAATGATCTGAGCTGCTATTAAATTTTATCGTATTGAGCTTAATATAAGTGTAACGGCCTCGCTTGCGGTGGGTGCACGGAAGCACGGAGACTCAGGACAGAAGGAATATTTACACGATTTATTTAAACAGAACAGAATTACAAAGACCGATTAAGCGGGACATGAAACGTTAACGAAGAACAAGGACAGGACTGACACAGAGGGAATTTATACAGATAGGCACAAGAGGATAATGAGGGTTACACAGGTGTATGACATGACTGATTAACGAGCACAGGTGGAGACAATGAACTAATAATGACGATGACTGAAAACAGAGAGCACATGATCAAACTGACAGGACAATAACAAAAGAACATGTGACGGATGACAGATGACAGAACTAAATGAAAACAAGGAACATGTGACAGAGACAGGACCGGGGAACAGAATAAACAGATAAACAGACAGACATGATTATGACAATAAGTCAGTTTAGACTATTTTTATTTCTCTAAAATAACTTAAGTGGCAAAGTTGATCATTCCACCCCAATACTGTCAATTTTAATACTAAATCTGGAGGAAAGCTGATACTTCAATGTGATTCCATTGTTTCCTGAGCAATGCAGTACACGTTTTTAACAATAATGTTAATATAAGTAATGTTTTCTTTGGATTACAGGTGTAGTCAGGTGTGAAAGCAGCTCAACTGACTTCAGTGAGAGTCTGGTGAAGGTGAGATATCCTCCTCTGAACTCAATATCATATAAATCTGAATTTAATTGTGGCACCGTATTTTGCTTTAATATTAAAAATGTTTTCTTAAATGTGCACAGTGTCATTCATCAGTCCATATCCTTTGCAGGAATCACGTGCATAAGAACAATTCAAATAAATATAAAAGCGGGAAGACATGGATTTCATTATAAAACTGCCAGATGTTCCCAGGCTGCTGAATGAAGCTGCTGAATGCATGAGGGATGCAAGTGACAAACTAAACAAAGCCATGCCTAGAGGAACAAAGAAGATATTGAAGAACCCAAGAAAATTTGTGTGGGCATTTCAAATGATATTTAAAACAAGTTTTTAGATGACTAACTATAGTGTTAACTTTCTCATAGAACATTTAATACTAATTAATCGCCCTTATGTTCATTTGAATATTTTACTGTGTATCCCTTAATAGTTTCTTACTTTAACTTATGTATTGCTACTAATTGTTTTTCATCATTTTTATTCAAAAATATTCCTTTAAGAGATGAGTTCATTCACCGCAAAAACTCCAGTGTTAAATAAACTCTCCTGGGGTATATCTGAGACCAAACTCAAGAGTATTAAAGTGTTGAAATGAGAGTGTTAAAGTAACATGATGCAGTCAAATGTTCTCCTGGACCGTCCTTGACCAATGAAATCTGTGATAGAATCCAACTCCCTTTCAAGGAAAGTGTGTTCACTTGGCGGCCTTATTTGCAACACCTCCAGGTAGCTGTTTCATGTATTCAAGGCAAAGTCCAATATTTACTCAGAGATAGAGAATCGACAATCAGTTTTGCATTTAAAAGAAGTTTATTTGGATGTGCTCTTTCGCACATGCAAGGTTTCTTTTATACTTAAAGATTTTATTAATAATAATAATAATAATAAGTATTTAATTATCGCTGTATTACAATTATAATTATAACACTTGCCCATATTTGACAATCTGAATATTAAATATTTCATGCTATAGTTAACAACAAATTTGTGAATATTTTGAATAAAAAGGAAAATGAAAAAAAAGCAGATCATCAGTCATACAGCGCTATTGTGGCTGCGGCATGTCACGTGACACGTCACCATGGAAACAACAAAGTGATACATTCTAAATAAAACGTAATCTAAATGAAAAACTCGGCCAGAATATTTTAAAACTTGTGAAAGGGTTAAAGCTCTTCACAAACTTGCACCCTCATATCTCTCTGAATTACTTCATATCTACACCCCGAACTGTACTCTTCAATCTTCTTTATTCGTTTAGTCACTATGAGGTCCACTATGATTATTGATGAACACCTGATGATAACCAGCAGAAAGGAAAGGAAAGAGAAACACAAGAAGTGAAAAAGAGAGGCACTACAACTATAACTGATTTCCAGCCATTAAACATTATTACGTATTACTAACCAGTTTGACTTTATTTCTGTCATACATCAACAACAAAAGTTTTTACTGAGCATTTACAGATAATGTTTAAAGAGCTTTGTTTCAAATCACTAAGATGGTGATCAGTGCTTTCTTTAGTTTGGCTATTGATGTTTTACTTTACTTTTTTTTTCTCTGGCTGCTTCAATTTTGTGTTTGTAAAGCACGTGTTGTGATTTATAACTTAAGCTTGTGAGGCTTTGGGAGACAGCCTTATTTTTCTGCTATTCTGTTATATTTTTCTGCAATCATTTGCTTCAATTGTCAGGATTTCAGGTTATATATACTTAATACTAATGTTTTATTACAATTAACCCCACCTACAGTTTCGATAGCTAATAGTTCAATAATTATGGAAACTGAATTTCCACACTGAAAAAAAAAAAGATTATTGCTATCTCAGAATTTATCTCAGAATTCTCACTTTATATCTCAGATACAGTATTTTTTTTTAGTGGGGGAAACGGCCTTTCATAGGATTCAATAATACTTGACACCAAAAACACACACAGACATCAAGAATCATGTTGCAGTGCATGATGAGAGCCAATCAAAACTCGTCCATGACTCCCATCATGAATTGCAGAATGAATAAATTATGCAGCTGTAATTTTCATTGATTGTTCCTGTTTGCTTTTATTTTGCTATTGTTTTTTTTGTGATGTTCAGAGTTGATCTGTTTATCAGTATTTTGTCACTGTTCTTGAGAATCATATGCTGATTCTTGATGTCTATATGTGTCACAGAATTAATGAATTACAATCACCAGTACCACTGTAAACTACTGTAAACCGTCTCAACACTACTTGAGTGTTAATTTAAAATTTTGTATAATGGATACATGTGACAGGTGTTCATTTGACACTGGGGATATTGCTGTAGCCACTCACATATTAGACTGGTACAAGTAAGATATCACTTTGTAGGCCAGTTAGCTTTTTAGCACTTCCGGTTCCATCATGCTGAAGTCAGTGGGGTTTTTATTTCATGGGATTTTAGTTAAATGGCTGAAATAAGGTGTGTGATGAACACAAGCTCAAGACACTTTCACTTTTTATTCTATGACATAAAGTGCATCTGTAATGAATCCGCTCTGCCTGTCTTCCACTTACCACCAGATGTCGCCCTCTCACTCTATGGACCCTGTCACACGGACTACATTTCCCATAAGCCTCTCACCCAGACACTAATCACCTTTCCAGCTGGATCATATCACACTCACTATATAAGCACCACTCTCACTGACACTCACTGCGAAGTATTGTACATCTTGTATTGCAATTCCAAGCGTTATTCCCCTGTCTTGTTTGCCTGTTTCTGGATCCTGCCTGTGTCTTCGTTTTGTTGTTTATCTGCCTGCCTCTGACCATTCGCCTGAACATTTACTACGAGACTGTAGTAAATCTGTAGTAAGTCTGTAGTAAACAAAAGTTCCACTATTGTTTGCTGTTGTGTTGACCATTGCCTGTCTGACTACATTTGTAAATACAGCTGCATTTGGATTTCAACCCGCTGACTCATCATTGCAGCATCAATATTATCCTACTCATGATCTTTTTAAGCTGTTACATGTCTTGAATGGTGGTTGATATTATGTTTAAATAATACGATGGACAAATCTTCATTTAAATAGTTTATTAATCATTTACTTAAATGATCATTACAATATCATAATCACTATAATCACTTTCTAAATGATCTTATGAACCACTAACAACTCCTAAATAACTGGTTTGTAAATAATATAATTCTTAATTTAGAAATTGATCATTAATAAAGTATGAAGATACAATTAATTAAATGTAAAGCATTCCCAGCGGCATTTATAAACTGCTTACTAATGTCTATTAATGGAGGGACAATGCTATATAAATGATGAATGAACTATTTACTAATACTTAACTAATGATTTATTGCATTCAATTATTATAAAGAGTTACCAAGTATTGGTGTTGAATGTTTTTACCCCAGATAAACAAATAATTGTTTGCAGTCTGTTACAAACTTATGAGGATCAAAACCATTCAAACCATTCAAAAACACATCAGAAACATTTAATCCACATTATAAAAGTCTGAAAACGATTTAAAGATTACAAAATGAGTATTTTCAGGGGAGGGAGAAATATGAAACATTAAAGTCCTTACACTCTTTAGAAAATAAAACAAATTACAAAATAGAAGACAAGAACTTCCAAAAGATAAAACTTTTCAAAGAATTTCCAAACAGTTATGATACTTCAACATAATATTAACAAATATTATGAAATTATGAAAAATAAAATGAAATAATCATGTGTGTAAGACTCCAATAAAATTATTACTTAATTATTCCCACGTGAATAAATCTCTTAACGAGTAAAAATGTCTGCGTCTATATTAAACTACACAACATTATAATATTATTTGCAAATTTATTTTTAAATCATTATTATTGTCTCTGGTTCACATTTTATTTATTTATCCTTTATTTAACCAGGAAAATCCCATTGAGATATCAATATCTTCTTCCATGGAAACCTGGTCAAGACGGCAGCACACAAAGGTCCATACAATTAACAAAAACAAAATAATAATCAAATAAATCCATTAGGCCAAAGGTCAAGAGAAGTACTTACAAGACTACAAGACTGTTTCTGAAATAAGAATAGGTTTGAGCTTAAGGACCTGTTGCTATGGCAGCAAGTACAGGTTGAGCATCAAAGAACCAAACAATCCTGGATTGTATCAATTTTATATACGTAAGTGATTAATTAAGTGATGATTGTTTGATTATTGATGTTATTTATATTTTATCATATTTAACACAGGGTTTTGCTGATGGGACTTTTACTCACTCAATTCTTTTTTTTTTTATTTATAGGGTTATATTTTCGTACCCAAAAAAACACTCCAGCACCACCTGCTAGTGCTAGCAGAACTGCTCCTCCTGCTGCTCCTGCTACTGCAATTAATGCAATTGCTCCTACTTTAGCAGCTGCTACTCCTGCTGCTGCTCCTGCTGCTGCTGCTCCTGCTGCTGCTCCTGCTCCTGCTCCTACTGCAGCTCCACCAGCACATTTCTTCAGTAGAAGCTCTTTCTGAGCCTCTGCATAGTCCTGTTCTTCATATCTGCACCCATTCTTCTCTCTCAGTCTGTTTATCTTGTCCAGAATCTCAGTGACTTGAGATCGATCTTCATCTTTGTTGTTAAAAACATGAAAACCTCCCGAACACTGATCCACTACTGACCGCAGAGTTTTACATTTACTCACATATTTCTCTGTTGACACGTGTAACTGATCTCCATGAGTAAAGAGCACAATTGTGTGTTTTAAGACCTTTGCTCCAAAATTATCCTGGATCCACTTCACAGCTTCTCTTTTCTCCTTTGTGAATATCTGACCCAGTTTGATCACCAGCAGAAACACATCAACATCATCCTGTAACATCTTCTCTATTTCAGTTTGAGCGACTATGATCTTCTCTGATGTATCAGAGAGTCCTACAGTGTCGATCACTGTGATTCTTTGTTCATTCAAAACAGTTTGAGCTGATTCACAGACTCTGGTCACAGATGAAGGAGAAAGATCTTCTTTAAATGTTCCTCTAACTCCTATGATGGTGTTTCCTGACGCACTCTTTCCTGATCCAGTCGAGCCCAACAGCATAATCTTCACATCTGACACTGTAAATAAAAAGAACAGATAGCTAGATGGATGGATGAATGAATGGTTGGATGAATGGATAGTTCAGTACTTACTTAGAGGATGGTTTTCCATGCTGTTCCTCTTCCTATGATAAGGAAACATATTTTGTTGATTAAAGGATAAAAACTGGCTTTTTTCACAGAATTTTTAGATTTCTTTCTGGATCTCCATGTCTCCTATAATTGCACTATTTCTGCTTCATCACAGGAAAAGATCTGTTGTCGACTCTAGCCATGAATTGTCAAGGGACACCATGGTCTCTGACTTAAACCATTGTATTTGACTGCATTCATTTCAAATGATTTTCTATTTCTAGATGGATTAAAATTAGGACATTGTCACCATTTTAGTTAGTATCTTCACCCCCACAAGTCAATTAGAGACCATTTACTAAACCATGTTCAGCTATAGTTGTTATGTGGGGAAAATGCATTTAAAGGCAACAATTACAGCCAAAGAAATTGAGTTTGAAAGACGAGGCCTGTTTTGAGTGATCTAAAGATAATGATAAAAAATAAAAATGAAGCATAATGGATAGTTATTAATTTGATTAATGATTTAATTCCTTTTTACACAATTTATTTAAATAATTATTTCATGATTTGAGTAATGTGGCCCTCCATTTAAATGATTTATTATATTACTTGTGGAAATGGCAATTTTTGCTTACTGTGGCTCTGTTGTGTATTTGTTGATATTAAAATCTGACAAATTGACATTTTGGCAAACCACATTACAAATTCTACAAAGGTCCTATCATGAAATTAAACATTAACATTAGACTTTAACATATAAACATAGACTTTGTAATGTCAAACAACGAAACGCTGCAGATCTTACAATGGGAATGTGCAGACTGCTGAGTGATTTGACTGCCTCAAAAAATAATGCTCTTTCTTATTATTATAATTATTTTCAATCACTTATACATGTAATTTAATTTTATTCTTTTTTATATGTTTTCATTCATGCAATTTTGTTTTGCACTGTATTAATTTTGCATGTAAATGCAAAAATATTGCAGTCATGATAACTCACGGATAGGCTAAAAATGAACCATAATGTATCGGCACGGGGCATGAAACATATTGGCTTGAATTTGGTAGACAAGATCTGCTATGCTGCTGCAGAGTAAGTACAATCATTTGTTCAGCTTAGTCAAAAAATCAAGAGAAACACTGCTGCAAGAAATGTTAGACCCTTTGTAGCAGATCTCTACAGGTGGTGCTGGGGAGGAGGAGGAGGAGGAGGAGGAGGAGGCGGCAGCATCACAGAAGCTTTCATAATCGAGTAACATGCTGATTGCAGGCTAGGGTATGATATATGGTTATTGTCATATGACGTGCAAGCAGGGAAGCGCAGAAATGAAGGACTTCGGAATAACAATGGTTCTTTAATAACATGGAATAAAGAGAGTTGACAAAACACGTCTTAACATCAGCAATCACGGACCAGGAGTGAGGGAAACACAGGGAATAAATACAGGCACTAACGACAGGGACGCAGGTGAAGGGAATGACTAATTAACAAACACAGCTGGAGACGATGAACTAATAATTACAGAGAAGGGAAACTAGGTCAAACGGGAAACAAATGACAGGGCAAAAACAGGCCGACAGGTACACAAACAACATACAGATCTCTGACAGTTATGTGGATTTAAACGTACATTGTAAAAATTGCCAGGAATTTACGGGACTAAAGAGTATTATTTTACAGTAAATTACTGTTGTCAGATATTTAATGTGAATTTAATGCACGCAGGGGCATTTTCTTAAGAATTACAGTTAATAAACAGTAAAATGATGCTCTTGTTTTACTGTGAATTCACATGATGAATTTGTCTTTATTCATGCCACTGTAAGAAATTATAATTAGTACTGTAATTGTTTTGAAGTCACTATAATGGTGATACGTGTTCATTTATTTTGGGTTGTATAGTATTAATTGAATGTTCACATCCAAATCTCTGATTTAGCCAAGTCAGAAGTAATAAATGAAATACAGTATGATATTTGTTTACATTATTGTGCTTTCCAATACTGTAAACTCACAGTAAAACCTCTTTTTTTAGAGCAGTTAGAGACAAGAAAATTCCTTCTGTGAAATTACTGTGAAAGTAATGCAGTTATTAAATTGGAATATAGTGTAATTTCACACTAAAATGTTTTTAGTGCCGTGGCTTTGACAGAACCGATCAGCATTTGGTTAGACTTTCATGCCTGAAATATGCATTTGTCATGTGAAAAAAAAACAAACAAAAAAACACCCCAAAACTAACAGAGAGAATATTCACAAAGAAATCAACAGCAATTTTAACATGATGTCACTGGACAACAATTTGAATAGTTTTGATATGGTAATGGTCATTCAGAGAAGGCCATTTCTCTGAAATTGAGTTATTCAAGTGCTCTGCTGTAGTTGCGGAAAAAAAAAACACAAACAATTGTTTAATAACTTAAAGTAATGTTCTCCATGTGCTGCCCATAATTATGACTATTATTTGTAAAAATAAACGATCATTGCCAAGCGAGATTGAGTTATTCACATAAATAAATGTCAGTTGTTAAATTGTTAATGGAAAGATAATTATTATCATCATCATGAGTAATTTACTACATCATTTCAAGTAAGTCACACCAAAATTTTCTTGTTCGATATAGTACATAACCACAACATATTAAAGCAACAGTAGCACACATCAGCCGTATTCCTCTGCTGACTATCGAAGTCTTCTTGAACATCTCAATGGTGTAGTATCCTCCATTTTTCTCCACCATTGCATTGATCTTCTCTAGAAGCTCATTGACTTGAGCTCTATCCTTCTTCTCCATATTATTAAAGGTATGAATTCTTCCCTCACATTCATCCACTAACTTCATCAGCTCACGGTTTTCCTGCAGAAATTCCTCTATTGGTTTGTTTAATTGATCAGCATGAGTGAACAGAATGATGGTGAATCTCATAACATCTTTTCCAAAGCTCTTCTGAATCAATTTCACTATGTTTTTCTCTTCATCTGTGAATCTACTGAGTCTGATGACCAGAAGAAACACATGAGGACCAGGAGCTGACATCTTCAAACTCTCCTCAATCTCAGCCTTCAGATCTCCTTTAGTCATGGATGTGTGAAACAGTCCAGGTGTGTCGATCACTGAAATATTTTTTGTTCCCTTCTCTTCTTTTCTTTCTTGAACACATTTTCCAGTTGTAGACACAGGAAAGCAAGCTACTTCAAACACATCTTTGCCCAGGATAGTGTTTCCTGCTGAACTCTTTCCTGATCCAGTCTTACCCAGCAGAACAATCCTCAGGTTAGACACTCTGAAACAAAGAATTTTCAGAAATACCAAATCCTTAAGAATGGAGGTAAATGCTACCCACAAGTGTGAATGAAATATTCAAGCCACTTTATCCCATACTCAATTAATTTTTACCCATTTTAAATTTTTTAAAATAGGGTACCAAGCATCCCAGATAGCAACATTGTGTCTGCCCAGATCCGGCCCACGAAGAATGATGATCTGGGCCACATGTGGTGTGGAATTATGGCATCTGGACGGACTATTCCAGTTTGCCAGATCTGGGCCACAAGCAGGCCGTAACAATGCCACATGTCAGCCAAGAGCATAGAAATGTAAAAAAAACTTATCTGAGCCACAAAATCTTAATATATTATTTATAGAGTTATCTCAGAATTAACAAGCCTGTTAACAAGGAGAATCACTAAAGAAAAGAGATGAGCAGAAAGACTAAAACTACAATTTTCATCAGCAACAGCCTTCGGTGAAATCAACTGATGATAAAAGATAAATTTATATTCAAAGTTAAGAGCCCATGTAATGGAAACACCAATCACCATCATGGTAACCTCAAATGAAACAAACATGAGAGTTCAACTTCTGTTAATTCTCAATAAGATCTTCTGTAGACGTGTGACAGAAATAAAGTCAGTCTGGTCAGTAATAAGTGAAGCTGGTAATGCTGTTTGTGGAGTTGATGAATCAGATCTTCAGAGATTTAATGTCTTTTATCTTCAGTTGATTTCTGACTGTGGCTGAAGTCAGTTGTAGTTCTTGTGTTTCTCTTTCCTTCAGTGATTCTGCTTGTTAACAATTCAATTCATATTTATATGTACAGCTCTTTTCACAATACATATCGTTTCAAAACAGCTTTACAGAAAATGTATGCGTCTGCATTACAATTTAGAGTGATCTTGTTACACGGTTAATAGCAGGTGTTCATCACTAATGCTCAACCAACACTTAATTAACCACTTAATTATCTCATTAACTTTAACTCTGCTTCAGTGTTTCTTTAAAACTCATATATGGAATGGGACCATATATGATCTGAGCAGTGCTGATTTAACACTCGGGAATTTACTGTGCCATCATTCTACACCACATGTGGCCCAGATCATCATTCCGCATGTGCCAGATGTGGGCCGGATCTGGGGCCGCCACAATGTTGCTATCTGGGATCTTGATAGAGATCAGCACAGAACATAATGGTAATGTTTTGACAATGCCACAATTATCATGCACTGCCTGATATAATGGTCTCCTTCAGCATCATTAACAGTAATTACATCAATCTCATAAACCATGCAAATACACAGCTACAATTTTTTGAAATATGAGTCAGGCATGGATGACATCCGTGAATCAGGAACATATAAAAATCATTATATGTGAATGCAATAAAACCAGGGAAGTATTCTAAAAAGCAGGTAATGTGACATACCTGGGTAAGTAGGTGGATAACCTCAGCTTTCGGTTCCAAAAACGGAGGTAAATTTCAAGGTGTGTAAGTAGCCATAGCAACTTAAGCTCTGAACATAACCTGCTCCGGGGCAGGTTTAGTTTCAGGGCTAGTTTGTTTCAGAGAGGTGACGGAGCATGGCATGCCCTTTTGAAGACGATCCAGTGGATGTGGAAGCACAGATTATACGGAAGGTGATAAGACCACGTATCAATGTGTTTTCGTATTTTGAGCATTACTGTTTTTCAAAAGATTCGTTAATTTATTTAACGAATCTTTTTAAATCGTACATATCAAACGTGACACCGCGGATCAGCGCTGAACACAGAGCACATTTTGTGCATTTCTGTATAAGGGAGTTTTTTGTATAACGTTGGCGATACAGATCATATGGAAAGGCCACTGTGTGTAGGACTGTTCGTACAGTATACCTGCCACTCCAAACAGTTCCTACACACTTTTGTGCAATTCCCTGACCATAAACCACCGGGAGTCATTAAAGAGGAATTCCACAGAGTAGCGGGTTTGTCATTTCTATAATATTCTATGAGAGACCATTTTAGTTATATAGCACCACTTAATCTATCCATATATCAATACTGTATACAGCCACAGTCATTTTAAAATGTTTCTTACATAACTTTCAATTTCAGGTTTCTCAGATGTGATTGGGTGCATTGATGGAACTCACATTCCTATTAAAGCTCCTTCAGTCAATGAAGGAGATTATGTTAATAGGAAGTCAATCCATGTGCAGGTAACAATATATTTTGGGTGCTAAATCTTTAGGTGTTTAAACCATTAAATCGCTCTCATTACTGGTCCCCACTACACTGTAAAATCTAATTAGTTAGACTTACTTAAAAAAAGCATGCAAACCGATTGCCTTAAACTAAGTAAAGTGAAATAGGAATAGTATGTTGTACTGACAAAAGCTTACAGTAAGTATAGTTGACTTACGCATGAGTTCTAGTGACTAAAAAAGAGTGTACTTGATAATTTACTTTAAATAAAATGTAATTGTTACCACTGTTGTGTTTAGCATGCTGAATGTTGAAGTCTGTGACTCTAGTTTAGACATTTACAAATTATTGCAACAAATTTAGAAACTTAAAAGTTTCACCAACCGTTCATGTGTGTTTGTACGTGCTACCATTAACTTTACAAAAACTCAATATTCAGCATAAAATAAGATGGTCATGTTATTCATGTACATAATTTTATATATTAATTATGAAATTCAGTCAACTGTGATGTATTGTTGCATCACTGCATCAAATGGGAATTACAATAATGTAAATTAAGTGGCCAAGCAAAGGAAACACCATCCACCGTAATGGTGAGGTCAAAATAAAACATTTTAGGAAAATCAATGTCAATTTATGAAGTCAGCTTATGTGATGTTCTCTCAAATTTTTGGACCCGCACCTGTTTTACGGCCTCAGCCTTCTTCCTATTGGCTACATAGAAAACTAAAATACATTAAATAATAAATTACATGGCTTCATTAACAGTTTAATAAATTTAGAAAATATCACCTTGTTGGAGAACGTTTTTATGTTTCATTTTGACATTTGATAAACAACACCTGATAAAACAAGCCAACAAATTACCAGCCAATTATGTACATAACTACAGTGATATTACGAAATTTATGACGGCCAAAAAGTAAATGCTTGTCTATTTTTACAACATGCCCAAAAGAATTTTGCATCACAATGAAAGGGAACAAATATATAAGTATATAATCTATAATTTTATAAACTCACGCATTAACAGCAAGAAAGAAGAGAAAAAAAAAATCTGAATATTACAAAACTGGGTACTAAAATTTGAGGAGATTTGTCATATGTTTTTGATAAACCGTTTGTGGAAACACTTTTCCGAAACGCTCATTGAGGATTTTGCCACTATGCATTTAAATACTTAAACTGTATAAAGTTGGAAAAAAATAACAATAACAACAATCAAACAAACAAAAAACAATGGTATAATATATCACAATATGGAATGAGTGATAAAACTTACTTATAAATTGATGCCATTGAGGGATCGACAGTCAAGTTCTTTCAGTTTTCTGTGTATGACCTGCAGCTCAAGAGTGAGGAAAGGAAAAACAAACAGGCTTACATCAAAGTCTACATAACGTAATAACTCTTATCATAAAACAAATATGCCTGTAACACCCCCATAAGTTTAATCTTACTATCTACTTTCTATTTTAAAATAACAAAAGGACAGAGTAAAGTGCAAAAGGACAGAGTAAATGACACCTCACCAAGTTTTAAATTAATTTTATACAGAGTACATATCTTGTAAGTAAGAACTAGAAATGCTGAGCACTCCCAGTTTAGTGTAGCACTCCTACACTATTAAACCTTGCTCTAAAAAACGACCAAATTCTGACAGTAACAAACCATTTCCCATTAAAACAGTAATATACTGTAGAAAACAATGCATTCCAGGTAATATTTGACATTTTCGAGAAAGTGGCCTACTGGAATATACTGTGAATTATTAGCGTTCAAAGTCAACACTCAGAGATTGTGTTCCAGATCACACTCTATACCCTCATTCATTATTCCCTACATTAGTTCACTAATATAGTCCAATTGAGAGAGTGAACTAAAAGAAGTGAGTGAATTCAGACACTGATGAACACCTGAGAAGCAGAATCACTGAAGGACAGAGAAACAAGACCAGAAAAAAGACATACAAGAACTACAACGGAACGTAAAATGTGAAACCAGTTTACAAATCAGTTTGACATTATTTATTTCACACATGTAAAGAAGCTCTTTTGAGAATTATCAGATTTGGATGTTGATGTTTTATTGAAAATAATAAAGTTTGTAGTCACCATCATGGTGACCAGTGTTTGTTTTAGTTGACCCCTTGGCTCGTTTCAGTTCCGGCGCTTCAAGGATGTTAGTCATGATAATACTGATATCATGTTTACTCTAATTATTAACAAGAATCAGTATCTTATCTTAGATTTAGTAATGATCATTAGTAATGACCAACAGCATTACAGTTTCAGCAGTAAGGAAATCATACAGCTCATAAAGTATTGTGAGCACCTGCACAGCGTAGACACACAAAAGCATCAACAATCCGCATATGAATCTCAGCAATGGTGACACTGAAAAGTTTAATGTCGCAATACATTCTGGGTAGAGTACAAAACTCCCAGCATGCAACTGCAGCATGAATAAATTATGTACCTAATTTAAAAAAAAAAAAAATTAAAGAATAATAACATATTGTTACGTGACGTGTCCAAGGAGGCGTGGAGGCAGAAATAAAGTATTAACAAAGTCTTTAATTTAGATGCTGGGGAGTTGTGTTTAATTTAGATGCAGGGTGGACCCCACGTGACCCCATACCCCAACAGGACATATAGCCCCCCCCCCAAAAAATTTTAATGGCGGAAAACGCCTCCTCCTCTGGTTCAGGGGGCGCACTTCCTGGGGGCCGTTCAGAGGATTCGGGAGACTCGGGTGACTCAGGAGATTCATGCGCTGGAGATTCATGCGCTGGAGATTCATACGCTGGAGAGTCATGCGCTGGAGATTCATACGCTGGAGAATCATGCGCTGGAGAATCATGCGCTGGAGAGTCATGCGCTGGAGAATCATGCGCTGGAGAATCATGCGCTGGAGAATCATGCGCTGGAGATTCATGCGCTGGAGATTCATGCGCTGGAGAATCATGCGCTGGAGAATCATGCGCTGGAGATTCATGCGCTGGAGATTCATGCGCTGGAGATTCATGCGCTGGAGATTCATGCGCTGGAGATTCATGCGCTGGAGAATCATGCGCTGGAGATTCATGCGCTGGAGATTCATGCGCTGGAGATTCATGCGCTGGAGAGTCATGCGCTGGAGAGTCATGCGCTGGAGATTCATGCGCTGGAGATTCATGCGCTGGAGATTCATGCGCTGGAGAGTCATGCGCTGGAGAGTCATGCGCTGGAGAGTCATGCGCTGGAGAGTCATGCGCTGGAGAGTCATGCGCTGGAGAGTCATGCGCTGGAGAGTCATGCGCTGGAGATTCATGCGCTGGAGAATCATGCGCTGGAGATTCATGCGCTGGAGATTCATGCGCTGGAGATTCAGGCGCTGGAGAATCATGCGCTGGAGAATCATGCGCTGGAGAGTCATGCGCTGGAGAGTCATGCGCTGGAGAGTCATGCGCTGGAGATTCATGCGCTGGAGATTCATGCGCTGGAGAGTCATGCGCTGGAGAGTCATGCGCTGGAGAGTCATGCGCTGGAGAGTCATGCGCTGGAGAGTCATGCGCTGGAGAGTCATGCGCTGGAGATTCATGCGCTGGAGAATCATGCGCTGGAGATTCATGCGCTGGAGATTCATGCGCTGGAGATTCAGGCGCTGGAGAATCATGCGCTGGAGAATCATGCGCTGGAGAGTCATGCGCTGGAGAGTCATGCGCTGGAGAGTCATGCGCTGGAGATTCATGCGCTGGAGATTCATGCGCTGGAGAGTCATGCGCTGGAGATTCATGCGCTGGAGAGTCATGCGCTGGAGAGTCATGCGCTGGAGATTCATGCGCTGGAGAATCATGCGCTGGAGAGTCATGCGCTGGAGAATCATGCGCTGGAGATTCATGCGCTGGAGATTCATGCGCTGGAGAGTCATGCGCTGGAGATTCATGCGCTGGAGATTCATGCGCTGGAGAGTCATGCGCTGGAGATTCATGCGCTGGAGAATCATGCGCTGGAGAATCATGCGCTGGAGAGTCATGCGCTGGAGAATCATGCGCTGGAGATTCATGCGCTGGAGAGTCATGCGCTGGAGATTCATGCGCTGGAGAATCATGCGCTGGAGATTCATGCGCTGGAGAATCATGCGCTGGAGAATCATGCGCTGGAGAATCATGTGCTGGAGAATCATGCGCTGGAGATTCATGCGCTGGAGAATCATGCGCTGGAGATTCATGCGCTGGAGATTCATGCGCTGGAGAATCATGCGCTGGAGATTCATGCGCTGGAGAATCATGCGCTGGGGATTCATGAGCTGGAGATTCATGCGCTGGAGATTCATGCGCTGGAGATTCAGGCGCTGGAGAATCATGCGCTGGAGAATCATGCGCTGGAGAATCATGCGCTGGAGATTCATGCGCTGGAGAGTCATGCGCTGGAGAGTCATGCGCTGGAGAGTCATGCGCTGGAAATTCATACGCTGGAGAGTCATGCGCTGGAGATTCATGCGCTGGAGATTCATGCGCTGGAGATTCATGCGCTGGAGAATCATGCGCTGGAGAATCATGCGCTGGAGAATCATGCGCTGGAGAATCATGCGCTGGAGAATCATGCGCTGGAGATTCATGCGCTGGAGATTCATGCGCTGGAGATTCATGCGCTGGAGAATCATGCGCTGGAGAATCATGCGCTGGAGAGTCATGCGCTGGAGAATCATGCGCTGGAGCTTCATGCGCTGGAGAGTCATGCGCTGGAGAATCATGCGCTGGAGCTTCATGCGCTGGAGAATCATGCGCTGGAGATTCATGCGCTGGAGATTCATGCGCTGGAGATTCATGCGCTGGAGATTCATGCGCTGGAGATTCATGCGCTGGAGATTCATGCGCTGGAGAATCATGCGCTGGAGAATCATGCGCTGGAGATTCATGCGCTGGAGATTCATGCGCTGGAGAATCATGCGCTGGAGAGTCATGCGCTGGAGAATCATGCGCTGGAGCTTCATGCGCTGGAGAATCATGCGCTGGAGATTCATGCGCTGGAGATTCATGCGCTGGAGATTCATGCGCTGGAGATTCATGCGCTGGAGATTCATGCGCTGGAGAATCATGCGCTGGAGAATCATGCGCTGGAGATTCATGCGCTGGAGATTCATGCGCTGGAGATTCATGCGCTGGAGATTCATGCGCTGGAGATTCATGCGCTGGAGATTCATGCGCTGGAGAATCATGCGCTGGAGAATCATGCGCTGGAGATTCATGCGCTGGAGATTCATGCGCTGGAGATTCATACGCTAGAGATTCAGGCTGCGGCTCTGACAATTCAAGCGGCGTTGGAGCTGGGCAAAGATGGACGGAACCAATGGAGAGGTATGTGTGGGTATTGGGTCTAGGTGAGCTGGAGTGGCAGCCTGCTTTCGGATAGGGACCGAATGATCACCTAAATTGTCCCCAGTGGAATCAACATAAAAATTGGAATTTTCTAACTGGAGGACAAAATTAATGAAGTTCGCCACGGAAGTATACAATTCGGAGGGGGAAATGGAATGAAATAAACAATCATCCAATCCCATCCGAAAACAGGCGTTAATCATGGGCTCTCTCCAGCTCACCTGATGGGAAAGTTCCAGAAACTCCCTCACATACCACTCTAAAGGCCGTCCATTCTGTTGAATGTTCAACAACAAGGTCTCCGCCTGCATCTTCTTCTGTTTTGGTCCGATCTTCTGTTACGTGACGTGTCCAAGGAGGCGTGGAGGCAGGAATAAAGTATTAACAAAGTCTTTAATTTAGATGCAGGGGAGATACAAGGAACAGGAAACATTAACCACGTCAAAACAAACGAGATCGGACCAAGACTGAGGGAAAACACAAGTAATATATACACATGAACACAATGGGAGAGACATGACATTAACAAGACACAGCTGAATATGACTAGACAAAATGAGTGGCGGGAACAGAACCAAAACATGTGAAACAATGAAAACAAACAGTCCAGAACAGGTATACATGTAACACATATTAACACAGATACGTGGCAGTGAACACATTACTCTTAATACCACACTCAATTTTCAAAAAATACCTGCTGTCAATCTATAAACACTGTAACAAATGGATCTGAATGTGTTCGGTGCTCACTCTCACAAAGTATAAAGGAAAGATATGAAAATATCTATTTAATATACATTCACATCCAGCTTTGATAACTCCATGAAGCTGCAATAATACTCTTTTTAGTCACCGTTTTGATCGTTTTAATCACAGTTTTTAATCTTCCAGTGTGCTTATGAACTGACTTTATTTCATGAACTAGATTTGAACTGAACACCAGTTACTGTGTTTCCATAACAATGTCACAAAATGATTAATAAAAGCAGTTTACCACTGAATCTTACTGGAATTCTTATTAACAGTGTGCTTTTAATTGTAAAGGCTGACAGAGTGATGTTAAATGAGGTTTTATCATGTTAATGTGTAATAAAATGCCATTTTTGCATTCCAAATTTGGTATCATCTAGGGTTGCAGATATTACATGTTTATATTTCGATTATAATAGACTTAACATTTGCAATATGCCGTGTTCAGCCACAGTATTAAAACCAACTGCCTAATATCATGTAGGTCGCCCTCATACTGCCGAAACAGCTCTGATAGGTAAAGACAAGGACTCCACAGGACCTCTGAGTCAGGCTGCAAGGTGGGGCCTCCATGAATCAGAGTTTATTCATCAAGCACATCCCATAGATGCTCAGTCGAGTTGAGATAGGGGGAATTTTGAGGCCGAGTCAATGCTTTTCAGGCAACTCATTCCTGAACAATTGTTGCAGCATGTCGGGGTGCATTATCCTGCTGGAACAGGCCCCTGCCATCAGGCAACACCATTGCCATGGTCTACAATCTTCAGGAAGGTGGTTTGTGTCAAAAAAAAACACCCACGAATCCCAGGACCCAAAGTTTCCCAGCAGAACCTTGCCCTGAGCATCACACTCCCTCAACTGGCCTGCTTTCTTCCCTTAGTGTATCCTTGCTGCTATCACACTTTCGGTTGTGGACAGGGGTCATCATAGGCACTTTATCCATTCTACTGCTAAGCATCAAACTGCTATTCACTGTGTGCTCTGACACCATTACGTTTTTCAGCAATTTTTTGAGCTACTTTGTGTGATCGGACCAGACAGGCGAGCCTTTGCTCCCCATGTGCATCAATCAGTCTTGGGCACCTATGACCTAACCGCCCAGTTCACCGGTTGTCCTTCCTTGTACTACTTTTAGTATGTACTAACCACCACCGTAAACACACTACAAGACCAGCTCTTTTGGAGATGCTCTGATGAAGTTGTCTTGCCATCTCCATTTGGCCCTTGTCATAGACACTCACATCTTTTCACTTACTCTTTTCACTGCTTCCAACTCATGAAATTCAAGAACCGACTTCACTTGCTGCCTAATTGTAACGATATGTGATATTCACCACACCTGTCAGTGTTGTGGCTGATCAGTGTATAAATATGCAGTATAAAACTTGAATTTGTCTCTACCGTAACATAAGGTCTTTGCCGCAACACCTAAAAATGCTGCGGAAAAGACGTGTTGCGGAAATGACATTTTTGCTAATATTGCTGATATCTGGCAGCTATCAAGGTCTGATACATGCATTTGAAACAAAAATTCATTAGTTCGGTCCATGCTGTCATATCCACCACTGACAGAGTGTGAAGTGGAGTCGCTCATTCTTGTACTTCTTCTCCTGTGGAGGACAGGTGCATCACAGCATCTCTCCAATCAGTAACCCCAAAGCTCTGTCTGATGATCGGCGGCCATTAATGGGTTGTTGACGTCCCGAATGGTTTGGTCTGCTACCCAGGCCGCTATAATGAGCTCTAGATGCGATACACAATTATTTACAGCAGAGCTTCCCAAACTTAAGAGGGGTAAGGCCCCTCAAAAACATCGCAAAAGCTCCACGACCCCGCCGTTAAAAAATATATACCGACATCTACCTACAAATACATTTACAAGTTTGTAAGAATTTCATGTGAATTATGATGTAAACATTCTTTACAAATATATTTAAATCCATAACACTAACCTTACATACATTCAAAAAAATCTAATTTTAGAACAATTGGAATATTTTAATTATTTTAATTTTATTTTAATTATTATTTATTATTTAATTTATTATTTATTTATTATTTAATTAATTTAATTATATAATTTTAATTATTTTTATTTTATTTGGATTAGCTACGGCCCCCCTGCAATACCGCTATGGCCCACCGGGGGGCCGCGGCCCTCAGTTTGGGAAGCGCTGATTAACAGTTATTTGTCTATTTTAATGCACTTTTGGGGTTGGCACAAGAGAAATTTCGTTATGTTAAACAATGACAAAAAAGTACTTGAATACCTGACTACTCATCTAGTGAAACGATCAGTCATTTTCTTAAAAAAACCCCCAAAATTATATACTTTTTGACCACAAACGCTCGTCTTGCCCTGCTCTGCTATGCTCCACGCATTACCTAATCATGTTGGAAAGGTGAACTATTCCTTTAACATGTGAGAGTTAGGAGGAGTGTTTAACTGGAACAGCAACAAAAGTGTTGGAATGCAGTCGATCAGGCAAGATGACTTCAAATCGAAACTTCACATTTTCCTTCGACGTTCGTCGACTGTGCTTCTTTTCTGTGTGGAATCGCTGTGTGAAGTCTTTTATTGATACATTTCGCAGATAAAGCATGATAAGTGAAGACAGATGGTGGACATAAAGTGTGTGATTGTTGGGGAAGGGGCTGTGGGAAAAACATGCCTTCTGATGAGCTACACCACCGGTGCTTTTCCAGAGGTGCTTGTCCCCACGGTGTTCGAGAATTATTCTGCCAATGAGACGGTCGACGGGAATCCGGTGAGACTGGCACTGTGGGATACGTCAGGGGCGGAGGAATACGACCGGCTCCGGCCTCTCCAGTACCCTAAGACGGATGTGGTTCTGATCTGTTTCTCTCTTGTGAATCCAGACTCGTTCGAGAAGGTCCGTGAAAAATGGTTTCCAGAGGTCAGGCATTTTTGCCCCAGAGCTCCGGTAATTATCATTGGGACTAAACTTGATCTGAGAGACGACAAGGACACCATTGAAAAGCTGAATAAGACGACACTGACCCCCGTCACTTACGCTGAAGGTCTGGCTATGACCAAAGAAGTGGGAGCTGTGAAGTACCTGGAGTGCTCAGCCTTAACACGGATGGGCATCAGGACGGTGTTCGATGAAGTCATTCATGCGGTTCAACACCGGCGTCCGGTGAAGAAAAGAAAGAGAACATGTTTACTCCTCTGAACTGACTGGACACACACCAGCTGTAATCTGAGAGGCAGGGATGATGGGAAGAAGAAACTATGAGAGTCTGTTGAGGAAGTAAAACACACTGTTTGTATTGTGTGAATATGCATTGGTTTACAGGTTTATAAACCCATGGGTTTATCCAAATATTATTATACATATAAAATAAGTGGTTGTATTTAAAGACAAATCTATGAAGACAGATGTGAAAAAAATCAATAAATTATTTAAATAATCTTTATTACTCGTGTAAAATGGTGGCGGTATTTAATTTGGTAAGAAATGAACCACAAACTTACACACGTAAGAAGAAAGTGAGTCTGGCCTGTTGGGTTCGCAGAATGGACAGTATTTCAGTGAAACGCATTATATTTATATCATTTGCAAGAAGTTCTTTTTGAGAATTAACAGAGGTTTAGATGTTGATGTTTTAAATGTTTGGTCACTATTATGGTGAAAAGTGTTTCTTGACTCTTTGCTGCCAAACTCATGTGTGAGCCTGTTGTCTTTGTTCACCAAAACACATAATTTCATTTTTTTTGCAGTTTATTTCAGGCTGTGCGGCTTTAAGTCAGTTGTAGTTTCATTTTCTAACACATCACATTGTAACGTTGATTCAATGCCATTACCATTGATTTTTGGTTGAGATTTCAACATTTTTTCAACATTAATTGCGAGTACAAAAGGTGATTTTTGGTTGCGTGCCATCTGGGAGTGAATTACTTTTACATTATTTTGTCATCAGGGTATTTAGCTGGACAAAAATATTCATATTTCATTTGTAACAAAATTGGGTTTCAATGAGATGCAACATAAAATAGTGTGAGAATGTCAAATAATGTAATATATATATATATATATATATATATATATTCCTTATATCCAAATTATCCAAGTGTACATGCGATGGTCTTTCTGTAATTACTGACGTTACTGGGATAAAACCTAAACAAAGTGGGAAATGTTCCTTAGACATTTATCTGCTTTTCCACACATCACACAAATGATTTAATTTAAGACACAACGAGTAAAATTTGATGTCAAATATTTTATTTATAAGAATCTTAACAGATGTAAGCATGAATTTTGATATTGAACAATACCATGTTACAACAATAATATAATTAGTTTGTGTGTTTTGAACATCAACAGTTCTCTCTATCTGCTCGAAACAGACTTGAAACAGAAGGAGGGAAAAAAGCAGTTGGAAGTCAATGTCATTTGGGAGGCGTGTCCCATCAATGAACAATAGTTCACAAATCAACCACTAGAGGGCCTACCAGTGCTGTATAACCACAGCAGAAATAGCTTGAAGATTAATCAGCATAATTAAAGCATGGACCATAGCTGTAAAAACATACATGCAGAGGAAACTCTTTATAAAATATATTAATGCATTTGAATATTAAGTTGTACAGATATGACTTGTCTTGATTTCTAAACTGAAGACTAAAAATACTGAATAACAACAAACTTTATACTAACAGATAAAATTCAAACAAACTCAAAAACAGTTTAAAAATCCTAACAACAACTAAACACACACACACACACACACACACACACACACTATAAAACAAATAAGACTTTAAACCAGTCCATCACAAAATGGTCGTCATTCTCTCAAAGGCTCAAATGAGTCTTAATGTGGGTGATGAACGTGTTTATACTGGTTGTGGTTTGAACAGATCGGTAAAATACTTCACAAATAATCAATTATCCAACAATCTTTCGTTTAATGATTGAACTCAGGCTTTATGTTCGCTGGTCTCCGTCACTCATTTGACGCTGCTGTAGATCACTGACACATCCTCAACATCTGATCGCCTGAAACACAAAACAAACACGAGCACGACGATGTTAAAGATAAGATGTGATCTGTGCTGGTTAAGATAGAGCTGGTTCAGTGGGTTTTTCTCACCTCACGGCAGCATCAGGCTGATGAACTCTTATATTGTCATATTCAGTCTCTTCTGCTCTCTTCTTCTCTTTCTTTCTGTATTGGACAGTTGCGTACTGGATCTCCTCAGTATCTCTGGATTCAGGAGTTTTTCCTCTGAATCTCTTTGGTTTCACACTGGCATACGGAGCGTCATTGGCTGAATCCGGTTCGGAAAGAGAAACTCTCTGTAACGCGTCAGAATAAAGATCATCATGAAATACAAGAAAAGTAATGAAGTCAAATTGGATGCGGCTTTTCTACAGCGAGTCTTAAATTTTACAGATCAAGCACCACATCAATGTAGAGATGAAAAAGGTACAGGATATTTCACTGATTCACACATGGAGTGCAGAAGAATAACGGCTGATCCATTGATTTTCTGCTTCTGTAAAGTCGTGTTTTGATGATTTACCTGTGTCACTGTGAGATCTTCAGTTTTATCACTCCTTCGTTTCTTTCTGTTATAATGACAGACATTATGGACAGATAAATATGAATGCTGCTTTTAAAGATTATTAATAATCAATCATAAATGAGCCATTTTTTTCCACATCAGACCAAAATTGAACTTATACAATCATTGCAGGATTTATATTGAGCTCACATTATAACCAGGATGATGATGATGATGATGATGATGATGAATAATCCTCCAGATGTCGCTGCGATCACAATCACATTCCTCGCAGCTCCAGGATGAACTGAAAGATGATCAAATAAAAATAATAATAAATAAATAAATAAAAATACATATCAGAAAATTGTGAATTTATATTTGAAAAATGTGCAGATGATCATAAACTCACACGTGACGTTTAGAGTCACAGCATCAGAGTATTTCTCTCCATGTTCATTGATGGATCTGCACTTGTATTCTCCACTGTCATCAGAGCTGAAATTTGAGATGCTGTAGATTCTTCCAGATCCTACAAACGTTCTTCCTTTAAACCAGCTGATGTTCAGAGCAGGAGGGTTTGAATCACTGCTGCAGATCAGAGTCATTGAATCTCCTGACACTATTTCAGATGGACTGATGGACACTGAGACGCTCTTTGGAGGATCTGTGAAGACAAAAAGTGCAAAATGACATGCAGTGAGACTAATTATTGCATAAATAATCCTTCAGAACTGATTAAAAATAAAGGCAGACTTACATATTACATTCACATTTACAGCAGCAGAGGCTTGAGATCCATGTTCATTTCTAGCAGCGCAAGAATAATTTCCGCTGGCCTCAGACATAATATTGGTGATGCTGTAGGTGTCACCAGACTGCAAAATCATTCCTCCTTTAAACCAGTTGATTTCTGCTGGAGGGTTTGAATCACTGCTGCAGTTCAGAGTCACTGAATCTCCCTCCATTATTTCACCAGATGGACTGATGGAGATCACAGGTTTTACTGGAGGATCTACAGGAGAAATATTTGAATATTTCAAATAAATATGACCAGGATCCATATTTATGTTTACTATCTAATCTACACGAATCCTTAATACATTCTTGTTAGGAGATGAACTCATGAACATCCATCACAAAAACAAAAAGCAGTCGTGGATCATCCAGGTGAAGACACACAGTATTCATGCTGCCTTCACATGCTCTCAGAATTACAAGTTTCCTCTGCAAAGAACTGCACATGAACGCCCTCTCTTGTTGAAACTTGAATGCGATGAGCTCGTAATCACAACTTCAGAAGTGGGAATTATCCAATTTCCTATTGCACGTGACGCAGCATGAGAATCAAGGGTATTTCAACTTTTCTATGGGTCATTTTTATGAATTCAGCTACTTTTTTGTCTTGTGGACTTTATGTGCACATATGTTATGTGAAATAGTTTATTCAGGACAGTACTAAATAAAAAAAAATAACGTTATTTTCATGATCCTTATTTTGTTAAAATGATTTTTGCATACTCTGCAAGGGGTTTGTAAGCATTTGAGCTCAATTGTAGTTTTTTCTGTTTTATATTAAAATAAAAGCCCAACACTCTGTGCTTTTCAAAGAAAATTAGGCAGTCTGTACTCACACATGACATTGATCTGAGCAGCAGGAGAGATGTGATGGTGTCCGTGTACAGCACAGCTATATCTGCCTGCATCCTCTCTTCTGACTCGCTCGAGGTCCAGCTGGTTTTCAATAATTCCTTTAGTTACTTGCTGTGAGTTTCTGTACCAGATGAATGTTGCTCCGTCAGTCAGATTACAGCTGCTTTTACATGTCAGACGGACTGAATCTCCCTCTGTCACTCTCTCAGGAGACTCCACCTGAAGATCTGAACACAACACACACATTATATCTAGTGCTGCTGTCATACACTGATTATTATTCAACATAATGCACAGAAGAAGAGATAAACCTCATGAAAGTCACCTGTGACAGAAAGACTCAATCCTGGTTTACCAATCCATTGGTTTTTATCAGTGGTGAATCTGAAATAGTACTCGTGTTCATCCTTCAGTGTCACATGACTCAGTCTGATGGTGCAGTTCTGCTGTTTATCTCCCAGATACTGAAGCCTCTGACTGTATTCAGGGTCATTAGACAGATCTGGAAACTCTTCTGTGTCCTCTTTATCTTGTGTTTTGGTCCAGAACACTCTATTGATCTGATGTCCAGTAGGGTATGTATAAGAACATCTCATGATCACTGATGAGTTCTTTAGTGCACAGATGTGTGAAAGACTGTAACTCACACCCCAACCAGCACTAGAAACCCCTGAAACACAGAATTCATCAAGATGAAAATGTTGTTTTATCAGTTACAACGAACCATGAAAACCTGGCAGTATTTTATTAATATTTGAAAACAGCAACTCATTACAGGAAATTGAAGCGAATCTTCTCAGAATTTGAGTGATCAATGATCTCAGTGTGATTTACGTCATCATCTTTTATAGTGTTGCAGAAAAGCAGAAGTAAATGTACAGAGACGGAGGAGTGAAGAGAGAACCAAGAAATCAGCCACGAACAACATGATGCACTCTCAAATAATGAAATATATGAAAAATAAGACTAAAACAAAAACCAAAGTTGACTTATTAAAAACAAAACTACATCAAAATATTAGTTTAAGGGTTAATTTAACACTGGAGACGTACAGATCAAGTTCATTTGTGCATTTTGAGTTGCAGAAATGAGTTGAAATACTACGTTTATGTTGTATAAATATACGAGTAATCTCATATATCATGTGTTCGCTTGAGTTAATGAACTCTCTAGCAAAGTGTTTACTAATTTTTTTTTTTTTTTAGTAAGAAATTTGGCCAAATAAGTTAATTTCAAAACCTACACTGGTTCAAACTAGACTACTGTACTCAATATGATTGATTTATGTTGAAATGCTTTTAATGGAGACACTTTTCCTATTCAGGCTCTCAAACAGTATATAAAAATTTAGATTTAGATTCATCAGCAAATATTTTGGTTATCGGCTTTCAAATAATTTTAGTAATCAGTATCTGCTATAATTTTCATATCTGTGCATCCTTACTTTTAGTTCTTGTCTATCAGCTCTGAGCTCATTTATACGCAGGTGAACTCCTTTGACACAATAAATATTTAACATATACACATTCGAACATGAGCCAAAAATATTCAAAATCTGCTGCTACAGTGAATTTTGTCCAATCAAACGCTCTGAACAATGAGAAAGTCCCTCCCCTAAACCACCTGACACTGATGAGCAAGTAGCGAAAGACTATTGGACGTTTCTAAAAGGGACAAGCCCACTGACAGGCCTCACCCAAACTTCCTGTTTCAAAGTGAAATATGTGAATACAGGACAGGAGAAAGAGCTCATCAGCCTCATGAGGCCTTAAATAAAACATCATCTAATGTGAATGAAACAGAAACTCACTGTGAATCATGAGCAGAAAGACCAGAGGAAGAGCAGGAGCCATTCTGACCAACATCAGCATCAAATATATCTATAATACAGAATTAAACGTCACTTGTACTCATAAACAGTGTCTGTATATCACCCTATTCTCAACATTTCTCATGTTAAGACCTGTATGTTATATGAGCAATAATCATCAGTTTTTATTCAAGTATGAGTGAGTTTGTCTTACCGTGTTGAAGCTCGTGAGACCAACAGCCACCAAATGACTGACTGTTTTAACACGAGCACTTTTAGCTTAAAACTGACGGACTGTGGTTAACACTGTTTTTACACAAAGTCCCTCCTCTAACATGAGAGCAACTGAACTGGACTAAATCTACAGAAAAATAATGATCTTTGTCTTTAAGATAACTTAAATATATTTACACGATATATTTAGAGAACAAGACTGTGAAACCAGGGCCGTATTCACAAAACATCTTAAGGATAAAAGTAGCTCTTAACTTGCCGATTTAGGAGAAACTCTTAAAAATAATGGGCGTGTCAGGAAATGTAGGACTGCTAAAGTTTTTTCACAAAGCATTTAAGCGCCAGAATAGCATTAAAGCATTAAAACTAGTAGTGAAAAGTTAAGAGTCGTCAAGAGGACTCCTGAGTCACTGAGACCAAATCATTAACAATCCTAAAATGGTTGTTGCTGCCAAACCGCCCAAAACACACTGAACACCATTGAGGTGATCGAGCCTTGGGTGCTGAAGCTTTTCTTCATGAATGTAATGCATATTTTGATTTATAGACTTTAATCTGCGATGACATAGCATAACGGTTAATTTATGTTGAGGCAAAATGTATTGAATGTAGAGTTTAGATTCTCTGCCCAAGCCCGAACGTGACCCGAGGCCGTTATTTCCCGCCACTATCCTCGGGCCGGGCAATCAAGCATTGGTGTTTTTTTAAATCATTACTTTAGCCCAATTGGGTGGGGAGAAAGCTATACCATAATCAGAAATATTATATATATATATATATATATATATATATAAATATATATAAAGTATAAAGTAAATACTAATACTACAACTAAGTAACAAATGCGGACAACTTTGAACAAGTTAGACTAGTAAAAAAAAATACTAAATGCAGTCACTTGTCATTCGCAGTGGCTGCGTCTCCTCCACTCGCAGTCTCACACGAATCACACCGGACAGCTACAGGGACTGCAGAATTATTAGGCAAGTTGTATTTTTGAGGATTAATATTATTATTGAACAACAACCATGTTCTCAATGAACACAAAAAACTCATTAATATCAAAGCTGAATATTTTTGGAAGTTTTAGTTTTTAGTTTTTAGTTTTAGCTATTTTAGGGGGATATCTGTGTGTGCAGGTGACTATTACTGTGCATAATTATTAGGCACCTTAACAAAAAACAAATTTATACCCATTTCAATTATTTATTTTTACCAGTGAAACCAATATAACATCTCAACATTCACAAATATACATTTCTGACATTCAAAAACCAAACAAAAACAAATCAGTGACCAATATAGCCACCTTTCTTTGCAAGGACACTCAAAAGCCTGCCATCCATGGATTCTGTCAGTGTTTTGATCTGTTCACCATCAACATTGCGTGCAGCAGCAACCACAGCCTCCCAGACACTGTTCAGAGAGGTGTACTGTTTTCCCTCCTTGTAAATCGCACATTTGATGATGGACCACAGGTTCTCAATGGGGTTCAGATCAGGTGAACAAGGAGGCCATATCATTAGATTTTCTTCTTTTATACCCTTTCTTGCCAGCCACGCTGTGGAGTACTTGGACGCGTGTGATGGAGCATTGTCCTGCATGAAAATCATGTTTTTCTTGAAGGATGTAGACTTCTTCCTGTACCACTGCTTGAAGAAGGTGTCTTCCAGAAACTGGCAGTAGGACTGGGAGTTGAGCTTGACTCCATCCTCAACCCGAAAAGGCCCCACAAGCTCATCTTTGATGATACCAGCCCAAACCAGTACTCCACCTCCACCTTGCTGGCGTCTGAGTCGGACTGGAGCTCTCTGCCCTTTACCAATCCAGCCACGGGCCCATCCATCTGGCCCATCAAGACTCACTCTCATTTCATCAGTCCATAAAACCTTAGAAAAATCAGTCTTGAGATATTTCTTGGCCCAGTCTTGACGTTTCAGCTTGTGTGTCTTGTTCAGTGGTGGTCGACTTTCTGCCTTTCTTACCTTGGCCATGTCTCTGAGTATTGCACACCTTGTGCTTTTGGGCGCTCCAGTGATGTTGCAGCTCTGAAATATGGCCAAACTGGTGGCAAGTGGCATCTTGGCAGCTGCACGCTTGACTTTTCTCAGTTCACGGGCAGTTATTTTGCGCCTTGGTTTTTCCACACGCTTCTTGCGACCCTGTTGACTATTTTGAATGAAACGCTTGATTGTTCGATGATCACGCTTCAGAAGCTTGGCTATTTTAAGACTTCTGCATCCCTCTGCAATATATCTCACTATTTTTGACTTTTCTGAGCCTGTCAAGTCCTTCTTTTGACCCATTTTGCCAAAGGAAAGGAAGTTGCCTAATAATTATGCACACCTGATATAGGGTGTTGATGTCATTAGACCACACCCCTTCTCATTACAGAGATGCACATCACCTAATATGCTTAATTGGTAGTAGGCTTTCCAGCCTATACAGCTTGGAGTAAGACAACATGCATAACGAGGATGATGTGGACAAAATACTCATTTGCCTAATAATTCTGCACTCCCTGTATGAAAATACAAATGTGATATATTTACTGATCTTTTACAAAACTATATTTCGGCATTTATACTTGTAACTTTACTCACCTGTCTCAGTCATTTTTTTTGTTTGTTTGGTTTTAAGTGCTTCTGAAAAAAGCAGTAAATAATTTACAATTATGATGTTATTATTTTCAAGTACACATTATTTAAAACAAAAACAACACTCATTGATCTCTCCTACATTTCAGCAAAATTGGACATAAATTCACTGCAGTTTCCAGTTAAAATCAACACTAGCGGCAGTAAAACACCAACAAATTTTTGTCCTCACATCAAAACGAATTTACTGTAGTACAGTAGTAGACTAGTGAATTTACTGTAGTACAGTAGTAGACTGTAGTGAATTTACTGTAGTACAGTAGTAGACTGTAGTGAATTTACTGTAGTACAGTAGTAGACTGTAGTGAATTTACTGTAGAACAGTAGTAGACTGTAGTGAATTTACTGTAGTACAGTAGTAGACTGTAGTGAATTTACTGTAGTACAGTAGTAGACTGTAGTGAATTTACTGTAGAACAGTAGTAGACTGTAGTGAATTTACTGTAGAACAGTAGTAGACTGTAGTGAATTTACTGCAGTACAGTAGTAGACTGTAGTGAATTTACTGTAGTACAGTAGTAGACTGTAGTGAATTTACTGTAGTACAGTAGTAGACTGTAGTGAATTTACTGTAGAACAGTAGTAGACTGTAGTGAATTTACTGTAGAACAGTAGTAGACTGTAGTGAATTTACTGTAGTACAGTAGTAGACTGTAGTGAATTTACTGTAGTACAGTAGTAGACTGCAGTGAATTTACTGTAGAACAGTAGTAGACTGTAGTGAATTTACTGTAGTACAGTAGTAGACTGTAGTGAATTTACTGTAGTACAGTAGTAGACTGTAGTGAATTTACTGTAGAACAGTAGTAGACTGTAGTGAATTTACTGTAGTACAGTAGTAGACTGTAGTGAATTTACTGTAGAACAGTAGTAGACTGTAGTGAATTTACTGTAGTACAGTAGTAGACTGCAGTGAATTTACTGTAGAACAGTAGTAGACTGTAGTGAATTTACTGTAGTACAGTAGTAGACTGTAGTGAATTTACTGTAGAACAGTAGTAGACTGTAGTGAATTTACTGTAGAACAGTAGTAGACTGTAGTGAATTTACTGTAGTACAGTAGTAGACTGTAGTGAATTTACTGTAGAACAGTAGTAGACTGTAGTGAATTTACTGTAGTACAGTAGTAGACTGTAGTGAATTTACTGTAGAACAGTAGTAGACTGTAGTGAATTTACTGTAGAACAGTAGTAGACTGTAGTGAATTTACTGTAGATTATACATTATACATATTGCACCTTATACATTTTGACATATCCATCTCTTTATATCCAAATGTTAGTCTTTTCTAATGTAATGACCTGCTCACTTGCTGCAGTAACGGCACTTGTTGTGCGAATCTCTCTGGAACGCCGAGTCACGATAAAAGAGCTCAAAAAGAGAAAATGACATGGTTGCATCCTCAAATGTGTTTTTATCTCAGTGTTGGTTGTCTTTGGGGTGTGGTTTATAGTGTAGGTGGTGCATTATCGTCAAACATAGAGAATTAATCTTTTAGTGCCACTCACAGCACACCACAAAAATAAAGGACAATTCAAAGTGAAACATTATATTTTGCTCAGCATTGAATATTAATAAATGGTATGGGCAATTTTTCACACTTTTTTTATTTGTTCATCACCACAGAAACACATAGAGATCATTTTATTGCAGGCTGGTAGATTTTTTTTTTTTGCTGTAGTCTTTATGACTTTAGTAGCTTGTTTTGTGATGTTCAGAGTCGACCTGGTTATGTATTTTGGTGATTGTCTGTATTGTTGAGATTCATATGCTGATTTTTGATGTTTGTTTGTATGAAAGACATCATATTTCAAACTTTTTTTTGTGAACTGGTTTTAATTATTCTTCATAGAGTTTGATCGCTCAAACACTGCTTGATTTTTTGCTGTAGTATCACAATTATGATTATGTAAAGTTAAAGCGTATTAATAACACATTCAAAAACACAGATCAGTGAATCCGTGACCTGTTGCACATAGCCAGTTACAGTTGTTACCCAGAGGAAAGCGACATACCGGGGAATGTTTAAGAGTAAGTAAGTGAATAACCTCAACTTTCAGTTCCAGAAACGGAGGTAACTCTCTGAACATGACCTGCTCCGGAGCAGCTTCTGTTCTATAGACACAATTACAAATACACACAATATATATATAGACTTCATGGGTATTTTACATTAATTGATCAAAGCTATCACTGATTTCCTTAATGGTGACATCAACTAAACATCAACATCTAAACTTCTCAATAAGATCTTCTGTAGAAATAAAGTCAAACTGGTTGTGGATACATGTGATAATCTGTCATGGCTGGAAGACAGTTGTAGTTCTTGTGTTTCTGCTCATCTCTTTTTTCTGTTCTTGTTTCTCTTCCCTTCCATGATTCTGCTTGTTAACAGCAGGTGTTCATCATTAATGTTTAATTATTCACTTAATTATCTCACTGCAACACAGCATCAATGTTTCATTTACTCTTTGTAGTGTAGACACTACAGAAAGTTCCTGAGGGTTTACACTGATGCTGTTGTCAGTAGTTTACAGTAAAATTGAGTTTTGTGGGTTACGATTGTGCCGGAGAGTAGAACCTGTGCTTCAGTCCAGGAGAAGATCAAGGAACAGTGATGATACTGTGTTGCTTTTTAAAGATATGGTAACTGAAGTTGCTGATGCAGAGAAAATATTTTTTGTTTGGAATATTTTTAGTGGATTCTAACACAATAAGTTCACAGTAATAATATGCTTGCAATATTAGCATATTATAAATATTAGTTTATAAATTTAAATGGCAGTCTGACAAGTTGAGGCACTCATTTTTTGCAAATGAAATGAGTTTACATGAGTTTTAATTTAGTGCATGGCATCTTTACAGGAACATACTGTGGGTTACAGTAAATAACTGTCAACAGTGTTACCAGTATTGTACAGTATTGTACAGTATTGTACTCCTGTGAAGTTCACTTAATCTTTAGAATTTAGTTTAAATTTGACAAACAATCTGACTCCATTTTCAAATTATTATTACTTTTAGCTTGTGTTTCTAATTAGGAATTAATCATTGGTCATGTATTAATTTAGGTGTTTGATCGTTCTGGGCATCCCGTACTTTCAATTATTCCTTCTTAGGGTGCTGCATCGTATAGAGAATTCATATCGACCGATTAAGTTCTCACGGGCGCAAATTTGCCAGTTCTGATTCTTAGTCAGAGGTTGTAGAGTTTACTAATATGTTCAAGTTGACTCTCTCCAAGCTTGTTCATGCAAAAACGCAGTTTGTTTAGTCTGCAAACGATACTGCAGACATTAAAAGGTCCCACATGTTTTGCTACATGCTCCTTTAGTTAGATCTTGACGGAGATTTGCAGAAATACCAGACTCCACTTAATCTACTGATCACAATGATTTCAGGAGAGTCCAGAATGAATCAAATATAACATTTTATTTCTCAGGTAAAAATGTATCATTACCAATTACATAATCAAACAATTAGAAGCCAATTCAGAAACAATAAATACATAACATCATTACTCAAAGATGACTGTAAGAGTAAGAAATGCACGCAGTGGTGGGTGAATGTTTTTAAGACTCTCACCCATCCCTGTATGGGGTTCTGGCAACAGAATGTTGCACAGTTTCGGTTTCAGTTTAGACTAATATATAGAATAAGCTGCACAATGACACCATTTTCTTATTAATGTAAAGCTGCTTTGCCACAATTTGCATTGTAAAAAGCGCTATATAAATACTTGACTTGACTTGACTTAATATAATTTTTTTTCATAACGCTACATAAAAGACCATTTAAAACACAGATACTTCAATAAGTGGTGCTATTTATACACGTATGATACCATATCACAAGTTCGTTCATGTGAAAAGAACACAAGAATGTACCCGCGTGTTCCTTTAGTTACTTGTAGTTCTTGTTTTAAAGGTCTAAAAGATAAAATATCAGACACTGGCATTTATATTTTGCGTGCTTGAAATGTTATCTTACAGAGTTTTAAAAGAAACTTGCATTGTGGAATTTTACAGCTTACTCAATTGGCTTATTGGGTGAGGCATGAGCGCCTTCTCCTTCAGCTTCAGATGTTGTTTTAATGTTTCAAACGAAAAGTAACTCTCAAGCAGTGCTAAAGTTAATGAGATAATTAAGTGATGATTGAGCATTAGTGATGAACACCTGCTGTTGATGTATTCATTACTCCAATGATCACATTGTTTCTGCCTGAAATTAATACAGTATTTAAATGAATACATTATTAGTTAACGGTGTAACAGATCACTCTAAATTGTAATGCAGACGCTTGCATTTTCTGTAAAGCTGCTTTGAAATGGTATGTATTGTGAAAAGAGCTGTACAAATAAATGTGAATTGAATTTTTAATGAGCAGAATCACTGAAGGAAAGAGAAACACAAGAACTACAACTGACAGCCTAAATATATATATATATATATTACACTATTAGCACTATTACAAAGTTTAAATGTTTATTCAATTCTAATATGTATTTATTTTATGTAATACACATGGATCTGCTTTTTTCTTTTTTATAAGGGGATGTTTTCTCTACTATAATTTATATAATAAAATACATATGTGATATCTTATTAAATATTTAGCATCAAACAAACAATATAATTCTTATTCTCAGTATATAAAGATTACTTATCAATAAAAAGATTGAAACAAGGATTACACAACCACCCAACAGGTCTGAAGAGACCAGAATACTTTAGTGCGCAAAAACAGAAAGAAAATAACCACTTTATTCAACAATATCTTCTCTTCTGTGTCATTCTCATTCGTTGTTTACGTCCAGCACTTCTGCGTTCTGCATCTGAACGCCGCCTCATTATTGGCTGGACATGGTGACCTCTGGTGGTAGTTTGAGGAATTGTTAGGGATGGGCGATACCAAACTTTTTAAATTCGATACTGATACTGTTTGTCAATGCCAATTATTTCTTAAATGGGTATGTGATTTTTCAAAATAAAAGTCCATTTTTAGAAAAAAATCATTACACTTCACACGGCAAATCACACGTATCCACATACTGTAACAAATTTATTGCAAAAAAAGCACATTTTAATAAAAATATTTGCAGATATAAAAATAATGTGAAGAATATTATGATTAGAAATCATAGAAATAGAAATATTACATAGATCATAGATTAGAAATACTACATTTGAATATCTGTTATAAAACTAAACTAAAATACTAACAACATACATATTTGCACTTTCATAAATATTTGCACTTAATCTCAATCAGACCATAATTTTCCCAGAACAAGTTCCATTTTCTACATGTTCCACCTTCAGGCTTCAGTGTAATGAGGAAACGAGCGTCTTCTGTGTGTGTGCGACTGTGGCTGCGTCCCAATTCAGAGGCTGTGTCCTTAGAAGGGCGCATTCGAAGGCCGATTGCGTCACTGCGGCGTTATGAAGGCTGTTCCAGTTTGAAGGATCCTCCAAATGCATTTGGATTTACAGCCTCAGATGCTCCGCAGTGACACAATCAGCCTTCGAATGCGCCCTTCTGAGGATGCAGCGTCTGAATTGGGACGCAGCCCTAGTGTGTGGCTGTACGCTCGCTTCTCATAGTCATGTGACACGGGCCAGCTAAATAATATCAGGGGTGTTTTGGAGCAAATGTTTAAGAAGTACTGAAAACACGTGAAAGTGATGCAGAAAGCCATGTTTTGTAATCAATATAATTTAGATATTTTGAATGGAATCAACATCAAATAAGAAGCTTGTGAGTATCGATATATGCAGTATCAATGTTCCCATAAGGTTTGAACAAGCACATATGAGACGATCACGAATAAAACTGATCACTTAAAGGGAAAGTTACAGGAACACAAAAGACAGAATAACAGAAGTTGATAATAATGAGCACTTTCAGAGCAAAAAATAATCAAAATGTTGTAAAATGAGAAAAAAGCATCTTATTTTCCACAACTGAGCATCACTTTCAGTGTTTTGCTCTGATAACTTCAACTTAACATTATATATTTACACAATGACAATTCACCAGCTTTTAACTTTCATTTAATTCAACTGTTACATCATGTTTCTTCAACTATACAGAAATGAACCTCATCGCTGAAGATCCCCGTCAATCATCAGTGGCTCCGCCCACACCGCTCAGGATTGGTTCCTTCGTGCTCCGCCTCTTACTTCAGCATCTTCCTGTTGATCTGAACAAACAATAAGATGAAGAAAGACTGACTGAAGTTCATCAACAACATTATAAATCCTTTCACAAGATCCACAATCACACTAACTGAAGAGAGTTTGATTGATGATATTGAGAAGAGCTGCAGGTTCAGACACTCACTGATGGATTCTCATGTTCAGAAAAGCTCTGAGGATCAAGAGTCGTGCAGGAGTCTTCAGGAGCTCTGGGATGAACGGTCTGTGTGAAAGAGAGCGAGAGATCGGTCATGAGATCATCTGTGATGGATCATCTGACTGTGACGTCTCACTTACTGTGAGTGTGTCGTACAGGTCAGAGGTCGTGGACTTGAGCTCCAGAGCTGTATACGTGTCTTCATTGGGATCAGAGATCTACAGGAGAGAGAAGAACGCAAACATTGTGAGTTCATGTTTGAATGTACTGACTGTAATGTTTAGAGGATCTTGATGGAAATCATTTTACTCTTAATATCTCTGTACGGCTCATAGCGGCTGAAACATCTCTGCATGCAGGAAAACACTGTAAATAATTGTGATCATCTCACCTGATTGACAGCAGATCTTCTTTTCATCCTGTTAGTAAGACTGTCAGAAGAAAGATGAACAAAAACATTTAAAGATGTGTCAGTGTGTTCACTTAACCCAGGAGTGTCCAAACTCGGTCCTGGAGGATCATGATCCTACAGAGTTCAGCTCCAACATGCCTGGAAGATTCTGGTATGCATTTAATAGCTTGATTAAATGTTCAGGTGTGTTTCGGGATCCTCCAGGAGCAGGATTGGACACCCCTGACTTAACCTAATAATAAACTAACACTTCATATATAGAAAGAACATTTTTGAAAGGAACATCTTACCAAATGTACATGATGAAAGAACCTGATGCTCCACCGAGTAAAACACCAACACCAACACCAGTAGAAACAGCAACAGATGAGAAACCTCTGACTGCTGAAATACAGACAAAAACACAGAGCAAATGTTTAACAGGACTAGATCAGACAATACAGAATATGATTCATAAACTCACACATGACGTTTAGAGTCACAGCATCAGAGTATTTCTCTCCATGTTCATTTCTGGATCTGCACTTGTATTCTCCACTGTCATCAGAGCTGAAATTTGAGATCATGTAGGTTTGTCCAAATTTTAGATATGTTCCTCCTTTAAACCAGCTGAAGTTCAGAGCAGGAGGGTTTGAATCACTGCTGCAGATCAGAGTCACTGAATCTCCTGACACTATTTCAGATGGACTGATGGACACTGAGACGCTCTTTGGAGGATCTAAGAAACACAAAAACACTAACAAATGACTGCATTCAAGTGGTTGATAAATCTGCTCTTCTGAAGTTTCATGACTGATTTAATTATGGAATTGAAACATTTAATTAAAAAAATAAAAAATAAACCAATTCACATGTTGACAAACTCTTGTGCAAAAGTTGAGACTCACTTAGACTTCTACACTCAAAATCTGATTTTCACAATAAGATCACATGGTCAGTAACACAATATTTAAATGAATTAATAACAAAATACACTTCTGATCAGTGAATCAGGAGGTGTTCCAGAAAACAAGTTTATCTTACCCTCAAACATACACTGAACTCTCAGATGATCAACACAAACCTTGAGGTCCCAAAAACATGTCAGGAGTAAAAGTTGACTGGATCATTATTCCAGTGATTATTGTGTTTCTACAATGTTTTATGTTTGGAATCGGTTCTTTTAACCCTAAAAGATGAAGTGTGTAGCTTTTCATGTATTAAACAACCATGTATGAAGACAATACCTGGACAATAGCCTAAATGATGAGAACGTTCCCTGTTATCTGGGACAGAGTTAAAGTGACACTGAAGCAGTGCTGATTTAACTCTGAGAAAAATAAAAAATAATACAAAAATAATACATAAATTCATACTCACACATGACATTGATCTCAGCAGCAGGAGAGATGTGATGGTGTCCGTGTACAGCACAGCTATATCTGCCTGCATCCTCTCTTCTGACTGACTGCAGCAGGAGTTCATTGTTTCTGTCTCTTCTCTCAGTTAATGGCTGTGAGTTTCTGTACCAGATGAATGTTGCTCCGTCAGTCAGATTACAGCTGCTTTTACATGTCAGACGGACTGAATCTCCCTCTGTCACTCTCTCAGGAGACTCCACCTGAAGATCTGAACACAACACACACATTATATCTAGTGCTGCTGTCATACACTGATTATTATTCAACATAATGCACAGAAGAAGAGATAAACCTCATGAAAGTCACCTGTGACAGAAAGACTCAATCCTGGATAACCAATCCATCTTCCTTCTGTTATATTAGTGGTGAATCTGAAATAGTACTCGTGTTCATCCTTCAGTGTCACATGACTCAGTCTCATGGTGCAGTTCTGCTGTTGATCTCCCAGATACTGAAGCCTCTGACTGTATTCAGTGTCATCAGACAGATCTGGAAACTCTCCATTATCGTGTATCAGTGTTTTGGTCCAGAACACTCTCTTGATCTGATGTCCAGTAGGGTATGTATAAGAGCATCTCATGATCACTGATGAGTTCTTTAGTGCACAGATGTGTGAAGGACTGTAACTCACACCCCAATCAGCACTAGAAACCCCTGAAACACAGAATTCATCAAGATGAAAATGTTGTTTTATCAGTTACAATGAACCATGAAAACATGGCAATATTTTATATATTTTTATTAATATTTGAAAACATATATATTACATATACATACACTATTTTTGACTCATTACAGGAAATTTCAGCGAATCTTCTCAGAATTTGAGTGATCAATGATCTCAGTGTGATTTACGTCATCATCTTTTATAGTGTTGCAGAAAAGCAGAAGTAAATGTACAGAGACGGAGGAGTGAAGAGAGAACCAAGAAATCAGCCACGAACAACATGATGCACTCTCAAATAATGAAATATATGAAAAATAAGACTAAAACAAAAACCAAAGTTGACTTATTAAAAACAAAACTACATCAAAATATTAGTTTAAGGGTTAATTTAACACTGGAGACGTACAGATCAAGTTCATTTGTGCATTTGCATCATTTTGAGTTGCAGAAATGAGTTGAAATACTACGTTTATGTTGTATAAATATACGAGTAATCTCATATATCATGTGTTCGCTTGAGTTAATGAACTCTCTAGCAAAGTGTTTACAAATTTATTTTTTTTTAGTAAGAAATTTGGCCAAATAAGTTAATTTTAAAACCTACACTGGTTCAAACTAGACTACTGTACTCAATATGATTGATTTATGTTGAAATGCTTTTAATGGAGACACTTTTCCTAATCAGGCTCTCAAACAGTATATAAAAATTTAGATTTAGATTTATCAGCCAATATTTTGGTTATCGACTTTTAAATAATTTTTGTAATCCGTATCTGCTATAATTTTCATATCTGTACATCCTTACTTTTAGTTCATGTCTATCAGCTCTGAGCTCATTTATACGCAGGTGAACTCCTTTGACACAATAAATATTTAACATACACACATTCACTTCTGAGAACATGAGCTAAAAATATTCAAAATCTGCTGCTACAGTGAATTTTGTCCAATCAAACGCTCTGAACAATGAGAAAGTCCCTCCCCTAAAGCACCTGACACTGATGAGCAAGTAGCGAAAGACTATTGGACGTTTCTAAAAGGGACAAGCCCACTGACAGGCCTCACCCAAACTTCCTGTTTCAAAGTGAAATATGTGAATCCAGGACAGGAGAAAGAGCTCATCAGCCTCATGAGGCCTTAAATAAAACATCATCTAATGTGAATGAAACAGAAACTCACTGTGAATCATGAGCAGAAAGACCAGAGGAAGAGCAGGAGCCATTCTGACCAACATCAGCATCAAATATATCTATAATACAGAATTAAACGTCACTTGTACTCATAAACAGTGTCTGTATATCACCCTATTCTCAACATTTCTCATGTTAAGACCTGTATGTTATATGAGCAATAATCATCAGTTTTTATTCAAGTATGAGTGAGTTTGTCTTACCGTGTTGAAGCTCGTGAGACCAACAGCCACCAAATGACTGACTGTTTTAACACGAGCACTTTTAGCTTAAAACTGACGGACTGTGGTTAACACTGTTTTTACACAAAGTCCCTCCTCTAACATGAGAGCAACTGAACTGGACTAAATCTACTGAAAAATAATGATCTTTGTTTTTAAGATAACTTAAATATATTTACACGATATATTTAGAGAACAAAACTGTGAAACCAGGGCCGTATTCACAAAACATCTTAAGGATAAAAGTAGCTCTTAACTTGCCGATTTAGGAGAAACTCTTAAAAATAATGGGCGTATCAGGAAATGTAGGACTGCTAAAGTTTTGCTCTAAGGGTTTTTCACAAAGCATTTAAGTGCTAAAACTAGTAGTGAAAAGTTAAGAGTCGTCAAGAGGACTCCTGAGTCACTGAGACCAAATCATTAACAATCCTAAAATGGTTGTTGCTGCCAAACCGCCCAAAACACACTGAACACCATTGAGGTGATCGAGCCTTGGGTGCTGAAGCTTTTCTTCATGAATGTAATGCATATTTTAATTTATAGACTTTAATCTGCGATGACATAGCATAACGGTTAATTTATGTTAAGGCAAAATGTACTGAATGGTGGAGAATAAAACATTGAATTAAGTTGAAAATATCGTTTGGGCCGATAGCCTTGTGGGCAGCTCGTGTGACCCAAGTTCGAGTTCCCGGCTCGTTTCTGATCCCGTCCCCCCTTTTCTCTCTTACACTTTACTTCCTGTCTTCTCACTGTCTTATTGTAAGACTGATGCCGGACTGTCTGGACCAAGAGAGGGCTACTGTCTGAGAAAACAAAGGAAATTATCATTTGAACTCTCTCTCTCCTTCTGAGACGTAACCACACTGAATCGATCATCATGATTCATCAGCGTTCAAGTATTGCATGTTCGCTCAGAAGTTGTTCAGGAGTCTCGGACGCAACGGAGCGTCAGCAGTGAAATGAATCCTTCATCTATGGAGGTTTGACCTGCCCGAAAAAACCAAACCTTCTACTTGAAGGTGACCGAGGACCTCTCAGAGGGTCAATTAAACATCCTGGGGAGGAGACAGAAGTTTCCACAAAGTAATAAACACATGATGTAATCATCAGACCGTCAGTCTGTGTCTGTTTCACTTCACTTTTTATTGACATCACCTACTGAGTCGTCTTTATTGTAATTGAATTAATTATATTGGAGAATTATTCTGCCAATGAGACGGTCGACGGGAATCCGGTGAGACTGGCACTGTGGGATACGTCAGGGGCGGAGGAATACGACCGGCTCCGGCCTCTTCAGTACCCTAAGACGGATGTGGTTCTGATCTGTTTCTCTCTTGTGAATCCAGACTCGTTCGAGAAGGTCCGTGAAAAATGGTTTCCAGAGGTCAGGCATTTTTGCCCCAGAGCTCCGGTAATTATCATTGGGACTAAACTTGATCTGAGAGACGACAAGGACACCATTGAAAAGCTGAATAAGACGACACTGACCCCCGTCACTTACGCTGAAGGTCTGGCTATGACCAAAGAAGTGGGAGCTGTGAAGTACCTGGAGTGCTCAGCCTTAACACGGATGGGCATCAGGACGGTGTTCGATGAAGTCATTCATGCGGTTCAACACCGGCGTCCGGTGAAGAAAAGAAAGAGAACATGTTTACTCCTCTGAACTGACTGGACACACACCAGCTGTAATCTGAGAGGCAGGGATGATGGGAAGAAGAAACTATGAGAGTCTGTTGAGGAAGTAAAACACACTGTTTGTATTGTGTGAATATGCATTGGTTTACAGGTTTACAAACCCATGGGTTTATCCAAATATTATTATACATATAAAATAAGTGGTTGTATTTAAAGACAAATCTATGAAGACAGATGTGAAAAAATCAATAAATTATTTAAATATTCACTCCTTAATCTTTATTACTCGTGTAAAATGGTGGCGGTATTTAATTTGGTAAGAAATGATCCACAAACTTACACACTTAAGAAGAAAGTGAGTCTGGTCTGTTGGGTTCGCAGAATGGACAGTATTTCAGTGAAACGTATTATATTTATATCATTTGCAAGAAGTTCTTTTTGAGAATTAACAGAGGTTTAGATGTTGATGTTTTAAATGTTTGGTCACTATTATGGTGAAAAGTGTTTCTTGACTCTTTGCTGCCAAACTCATGTGTGAGCCTGTTGTCTTTGTTCACCAAAACACATAATTTCATTTTTTTTTGCAGTTGATTTCAGGCTGTGTGGCTTTAAGTCAGTTGTAGTTTCATTTTCTAACACATCACATTGTAACGTTGATTCAATGCCATTACCATTGAGTTTTGGTTGAGATTTCAACATTTTTTCAACATTAATTGCGAGTACAAAAGGTGATTTTTGGTTGCGTGCCATCTGGGAGTGAATTACTTTTACATTATTTTGTCATCAGGGTATTTAGCTGGACAAAAATATTCATATTTTATTTGTAACAAAATTGCATTTCAATGATCTACAACATAAAATAGTGTGAGAATGTCAAATAATGTAATATATATATATATATATATATATATTCCTTATATCCAAATTATCCAAGTGTACATGCGATGGTCTTTCTGTAATTACTGACGTTACTGGGATAAAACCTAAACAATGTGGAAAATGTTCCTTAGAAATTTATCTGCTTTTCCACACATCACACAAATGATTTAATTTAAGACACAACAAGTAAAATTTGATGTCAAATATTTTATTTATCAGAATCTTAACAGATGTAAGAATGAATTTTGATATTGAACAATACCATGTTACAACAATAATATAATTAGTTTGTGTGTTTTGAACATCAACAGTTCTCTCTATCTGCTCGAAACAGACTTGAAACAGAAGGAGGGGAAAAAAGCAGTTGGAAGTCAATGTCATTTGGGAGGCGTGTCCCATCAATGAACAATAGTTCACAAATCAACCACTAGAGGGCCTACCAGTGCTGTATAACCACAGCAGAAATAGCTTGAAGATTAATCAGCATAATTAAAGCATTGACCATAGCTGTAAAAACATACATGCAGAGGAAACTCTTTATAAAATATATTAATACTTAATGCATTTGAATATTAAGTTGTACAGATATCACTTGTCTTGATTTCTAACCTGAAGACTAAAAATACTGAAAAACAACAAACTTTATACTAACAGATTAAATTCATACAAACTCAAAGACAGTTTAAAAAATCCTAACAACAACTAAACACACACTATAAAACAAATAAGACTTTAAACCAGTCCATCACAAAATGGCCGTCATTCTCTCAAAGGCTCAAATGAGTCTTAATGTGGGTGATGAATGTGTTTATACTGGTTGTGGTTTGAACAGATGGGTAAAATACTTCACAAATAATCAATTATCCAACAATCTTTCGTTTAATGATTGAACTCAGGCTTTATGTTCGCTGGTCTCCGTCACTCATTTGACGCTGCTGTAGATCACTGACACATCCTCAACATCTGATCGCCTAAAACACAAAACAAACACGAGCACGACGATGTTAAAGATAAGATGTGATCTGTGCTGGTTAAGATAGAGCTGGTTCAGTGGGTTTTTCTCACCTCACGGCAGCATCAGGATGATGAACTCTTATATTGTCATATTCAGTCTCTTCTGCTCTCTTCTTCTCTTTCTTTCTGTGATGTTGGACAGTTGCGTACTGGATCTCCTCAGTATCTCTGGATTCAGGAGTTTTTCCTCTGAATCTCTTTGGTTTCACACTGGCATACGGAGCGTCATTGGCTGAATCCAGTTCGGAAAGAGAAACTCTCTGTAATGCGTCAGAATAAAGATCATTCTGAAATACAAGAAAAGTAATGAAGTCAAATTAGATGCGGCTTTTCTACAGCGACAAGCCTTAAATTTTACAGATCAAGCACCACATCAATGTAGAGATGAAAAAGGTACAGGATATTTCACTGATTCACACATGGAGTGCAGAAGAATAACGGCTGATCCATTGATTTTCTGCTTCTGTAAAGTCGTGTTTTGATGATTTACCTGTGTCATTGTGAGATCTTCAGTTTTATCACTCCTTCGTTTCTTTCTGTTATAATGACAGACATTAATGACAGATAAATATGAATGCTGCTTTTAAAGATTATTAATAATCAACATAAATGAGCCATTTTTTTCCACATCAGACCAAAATTGAACTTATACAATCATTGCAGGATTTTATTTATTGAGCTCACGTTATAAACAGGAAGATGATGATGATGATGATGATGATGATGAATAATCCTCCAGATGTCGCTGCGATCACAATCACATTCCTCGCAGCTCCATGATGAACTGAAAGATGATCAAATAAAAATAATAATAAATAAATAAATAAAAATACATGTCAGAAAATTGTGAATTTATATTTGAAAAATGTGCAGATGATCATAAACTCACACGTGACGCTTAGAGTCACAGCATCAGAGTATTTCTCTCCATGTTCATTGATGGATCTGCACTTGTATTCTTCATTGTCATCAGAGCTGAAATTTGAGATGCTGTAGATTCTTCCAGATCCTACAAACGTTCCTCCTTTAAACCAGCTGAAGTTCAGAGCAGGAGGGTTTGAATCACTGCTGCAGATCAGAGTCACTGAATCTCCTGACACTATTTCACCAGATCCGTTTATCAACACTGAGACGCTCCTGGGAGGATCTAAAAAGGACAAAATTTAAAACTTTAAATCATCTCATTCAAACAAAATCTCCAGTTTTTAAAAAGAAATGAGTCTTAACTCACACATGACATTGATCTCAACAGCAGGAGAGATGTGATGGTGTCCGTGTACAGCACAGCTATATCTGCCTGCATCCTCTCTTCTGACTCGCCCGAGGTCGAGCTGGTTTTCAATAATTCCTTTTGTTACTTGCTGTGAGTTTCTGTACCAGATGAATGTTGCTCCGTCAGTCAGATTACAGCTGCTTTTACATGTCAGACGGACTGAATCTCCCTCTGTCACTCTCTCAGGAGACTCCACCTGAAGATCTGAACACAACACACACATTATATCTAGTGCTGCTGTCATACACTGATTATTATTCAACATAATGCACAGAAGAAGAGATAAACCTCATGAAAGTCACCTGTGACAGAAAGACTCACTCCTGGTTTACCAGTCCATTTACCATCATCTTTATCAGTGATGAATCTGAAATAGTACTCGTGTTCATCCTTCAGTGTCACATGACTCAGTCTGATGGTGCAGTTCTGCTGTTGATCTCCCAGATACTGAAGCCTCTGACTGTATTCAGGGTCATCAGACAGATCTGGAGGCTCTACACCTTGTTTTACAGTGCCTTTGGTCCAGAAGACTTTCATGATCTGATGTCCAGTAGGGTATGTATAAGAGCATCTCATGATCACTGATGAGTTCTTTAGTGCACAGATGTGTGAAGGACTGTAACTCACACCCCAATCATCACTAGAAACCCCTGAAACACAGAATTCATCAAGATGAAAATGTTGTTTTATCAGTTACAATGAACCATGAAAACATGGCAATATTTTATATATTTTTATTAATATTTGAAAACATATATATTACATATACATACAATATTTTTGACTCATTACAGGAAATTTAAGCGAATCTTCTCAGAATTTGAGTGATCAATGATCTCAGTGTGATTCACGTCATCATCTTTTATAGTGTTGCAGAAAAGCAGAAGTAAATGTACAGAGACGGAGGAGTGAAGAGAGAACCAAGAAATCAGCCACGAACAACATGATGCACTCTCAAATAATGAAATATATGAAAAATAAGAGTAAAACAAAAACCAAAGTTGACTTATTAAAAACAAAACCACATCAAAATATTAGTTTAAGGGTTAATTTAACACTGGAGACGTACAGATCAAGTTCACTTGTGCATTTTGAGTTGCAGAAATGAGTTGAAATACTACGTTTATGTTGTATAAATATACGAGTAATCTCATATATCATGTGTTTGCTTGAGTTAATGAACTCTCTAGCAAAGTGTTTACTAAATTTTTATTTTTTTTAGTAAGAAATTTGGCCAAATAAGTTAATTTTAAAACCTACACTGGTTCAAACTAGACTACTGTACTCAATATGATTGATTTATGTTGAAATCCTTTTAATGGAGACACTTTTCCTATTCAGGCTCTCAAACAGTATATAAAAATTTAGATTTAGATTTATCAGCAAATATTTTGGTTATCGACTTTCAAATAATTTTAGTAATCCGTATCTGCTATAATTTTCATATCTGTGCATCCTTACTTTTAGTTCATGTCTATCAGCTCTGAGCTCATTTATACGCAGGTGAACTCCTTTGACACAATAAATATTTAACATACACACATTCACTTCTGAGAACATGAGCCAAAAATATTCAAAATCTGCTGCTACAGTGAATTTTGTCCAATCAAACGAGCAATGAGAACAATGAGAACAATGAGAAAGTCCCTCCCCTAAACCACCTGACACTGATGAGCAAGTAGCGAAAGACTATTGGACGTTTCTAAAAGGGACAAGCCCACTGACAGGCCTCACCCAAACTTCCTGTTTCAAAGTGAAATATGTGAATACAGGACAGGAGAAAGAGCTCATCAGCCTCATGAGGCCTTAAATAAAACATCATCTAATGTGAATGAAACAGAAACTCACTGTGAATCATGAGCAGAAAGACCAGAGGAAGAGCAGGAGCCATTCTGACCAACATCAGCATCAAATATATCTATAATACAGAATTAAACGTCACTTGTACTCATAAACAGTGTCTGTATATCACCCTATTCTCAACATTTCTCATGTTAAGACCTGTATGTTATATGAGCAATAATCATCAGTTTTTATTCAAGTATGAGTGAGTTTGTCTTACCGTGTTGAAGCTCGTGAGACCAACAGCCACCAAATGACTGACTGTTTTAACACGAGCACTTTTAGCTTAAAACTGACGGACTGTGGTTAACACTGTTTTTACACAAAGTCCCTCCTCTAACATGAGAGCAACTGAACTGGACTAAATCTACAGAAAAATAATGATCTTTGTCTTTAAGTTAACTTAAATATATTTACACGATATATTTAGAGATCAAGACTGTGAAACCAGGGCCGTATTCACAAAACATCTTAAGGATAAAAGTAGCTCTTAACTTGCCGATTTAGGAGAAACTCTTAAAAATAATGGGCGTGTCAGGAAATGTAGGACTGCTAAAGTTTTTTCACAAAGCATTTAAGCGCCAGAATAGCATTAAAGCATTAAAACTAGTAGTGAAAAGTTAAGAGTCGTCAAGAGGACTCCTGAGTCACTGAGACCAAATCATTAACAATCCTAAAATGGTTGTTGCTGCCAAACCGCCCAAAACACACTGAACACCATTGAGGTGATCGAGCCTTGGGTGCTGAAGCTTTTCTTCATGAATGTAATGCATATTTTGATTTATAGACTTTAATCTGTGATGACAGAGCATAACGGTTAATTCATGTTGAGGCAAAATGTATTGAATGTAGAGTTTAGATTCTCTGCCCAAGCCCGAACGTGACCCGAGGCCGTTATTTCCTGCCACTATCCTCGGGCCGGGCAATCAAGCATTGGTATTTTTTTAAATCATTACTTTAGCCCAATTGGGTGGGGAGAAAGCTATACCATAATCAGAAATATATATATATATATATATATATATATATATATATATATATATATAAAGTATAAAGTAAATACTAATACTACAACTAAGTAACAAATGCGGACAACTTTGAACAAGTTAGACTAGTAGACTAGTCACGTGTCATTCGCAGTGGCTGCGTCTCCTCCACTCGCAGTCTCACACGAATCACACCGGACAGCTACAGGGACTGCAGAATTATTAGGCAAGTTGTATTTTTGAGGATTAATTTTATTATTGAACAACAACCATGTTCTCAATGAACACAAAAAACTCATTAATATCAAAGCTGAATATTTTTGGAAGTTTTAGTTTTTAGTTTTAGCTATTTTAGGGGGATATCTGTGTGTGCAGGTGACTATTACTGTGCATAATTATTAGGCAACTTAACAAAAAACAAATTTATACCCATTTCAATTATTTATTTTTACAAGTGAAACCAATATAACATCTCAACATTCACAAATATACATTTCTGACATTCAAAAACCAAACAAAAACAAATCAGTGACCAATATAGCCACCTTTCTTTGCAAGGACACTCAAAAGCCTGCCATCCATGGATTCTGTCAGTGTTTTGATCTGTTCACTATCAACATTGCGTGCAGCAGCAACCACAGCCTCCCAGACACTGTTCAGAGAGGTGTACTGTTTTCCCTCCTTGTAAATCGCACATTTGATGATGGACCACAGGTTCTCAATGGGGTTCAGATCAGGTGAACAAGGAGGCCATATCATTAGATTTTCTTCTTTTATACCCTTTCTTGCCAGCCACGCTGTGGAGTACTTGGACGCGTGTGATGGAGCATTGTCCTGCATGAAAATCATGTTTTTCTTGAAGGATGTAGACTTCTTCCTGTACCACTGCTTGAAGAAGGTGTCTTCCAGAAACTGGCAGTAGGACTGGGAGTTGAGCTTGACTCCATCCTCAACCCGAAAAGGCCCCACAAGCTCATCTTTGATGATACCAGCCCAAACCAGTACTCCACCTCCACCTTGCTGGCGTCTGAGTCGGACTGGAGCTCTCTGCCCTTTACCAATCCAGCCACGGGCTCATCCATCTGGCCCATCAAGACTCATTCTCATTTCATCAGTCCATAAAACCTTAGAAAAATCAGTCTTGAGATATTTCTTGGCCCAGTCTTGACGTTTCAGCTTGTGTGTCTTGTTCAGTGGTGGTCGACTTTCTGCCTTTCTTACCTTGGCCATGTCTCTGAGTATTGCACACTTTGTGCTTTTGGGCACTCCAGTGATGTTGCAGCTCTGAAATATGGCCAAACTGGTGGCAAGTGGCATCTTGGCAGCTGCACGCTTGACTTTTCTCAGTTCACGGGCAGTTATTTTGCGCCTTGGTTTTTCCACACGCTTCTTGCGACCCTGTTGACTATTTTGAATGAAACGCTTGATTGTTCGATGATCACGCTTCAGAAGCTTGGCTATTTTAAGACTTCTGCATCCCTCTGCAATATATCTCACTATTTTTGACTTTTCTGAGCCTGTCAAGTCCTTCTTTTGACCCATTTTGCCAAAGGAAAGGAAGTTGCCTAATAATTATGCACACCTGATATAGGGTGTTGATGTCATTAGACCACACCCCTTCTCATTACAGAGATGCACATCACCTAATATGCTTAATTGGTAGTAGGCTTTCCAGCCTATACAGCTTGGAGTAAGACAACATGCATAACGAGGATGATGTGGTCAAAATACTCATTTGCCTAATAATTCTGCACTCCCTGTATGAAAATACAAATGTGATATATTTACTGATCTTTTACAAAACTATATTTCGGCATTTATACTTGTAACTTTACTCACCTGTCTCAGTCATTTTTTTTGTTTGTTTGGTTTTAAGTGCTTCTGAAAAAAGCAGTAAATAATTTACAATTATGATGTTATTATTTTCAAGTACACATTATTTAAAACAAAAACAACACTCATTGATCTCTCCTACATTTCAGCAAAATTGGACATAAATTCACTGCAGTTTCCAGTTAAAATCAACACTAGCGGCAGTAAAACACCAACAAATTTTTGTCCTCACATCAAAACGACTTTACTGTAGAACAGTAGTAGACTAGTGAATTTACTGTAGTACAGTAGTAGACTGTAGTGAATTTACTGTAGTACAGTAGTAGACTGTAGTGAATTTACTGTAGTACAGTAGTAGACTATAGTGAATTTACTGTAGTACAGTAGTAGACTGTAGTGAATTTACTGTAGTACAGTAGTAGACTGTAGTGAATTTACTGTAGTACAGTAGTAGACTGTAGTGAATTTACTGTAGAACAGTAGTAGACTGTAGTGAATTTACTGTAGTACAGTAGTAGACTGTAGTGAATTTACTGTAGAACAGTAGTAGACTGTAGTGAATTTACTGTAGTACAGTAGTAGACTGTAGTGAATTTACTGTAGTACAGTAGTAGACTGTAGTGAATTTACTGTAGAACAGTAGTAGACTGTAGTGAATTTACTGTAGTACAGTAGTAGACTGTAGTGAATTTACTGTAGTACAGTAGTAGACTGTAGTGAATTTACTGTAGAACAGTAGTAGACTGTAGTGAATTTACTGTAGAACAGTAGTAGACTGTAGTGAATTTACTGTAGAACAGTAGTAGACTGTAGTGAATTTACTGTAGATTATACATTATACATATTGCACCTTATACATTTTGACATATCCATCTCTTTATATCCAAATGTTTGTCTTTTCTAATGTAATGACCTGCTCACTTGCTGCAGTAACGGCACTTGTTGTGCGAAGCTCTCTGGAACGCCGAGTCACGATAAAAGAGCTCAAAAAGAAAGAGAAAATGACATGGTTGCATCCTCAAATGTGTTTTTATCTCAGTGTTGGTTGTCTTTGGGATGTGGTTTATAGTGTAGGTGGTGCATTATCGTCAAACATAGAGAATTAATCTTTTAGTGCCACTCACAGCACACTACAAAAATAAAGGACAATTCAAAGTGAAACATTATATTTTGCTCAGCATTGAATATTAATAAATGGTATGGGCAATTTTTCACACTTTTTTTATTTGTTCATCACCACAGAAACACATAGAGATCATTTTATTGCAGGCTGGTAGATTTTTTTTTTTGCTGTAGTCTTTATGACTTTAGTAGCTTGTTTTGTGATGTTCAGAGTCGACCTGGTTATGTATTTTGGTGATTGTCTGTATTGTTGAGATTCATATGCTGATTTTTGATGTTTGTTTGTATGAAAGACATCATATTTCAAACTTTTTTTTGTGAACTGGTTTTAATTATTCTTCATAGAGTTTGATTGCTCAAACACTGCTTGATTTTTTGCTGTAGTATCACAATTATGATTATGTAAAGTTAAAGCGTATTAATAACACATTCAAAAACACAGATCAGTGAATCCGTGACCTGTTGCACATAGCCAGTTACAGTTGTTACCCAGAGGAAAGCGACATACCGGGGAATGTTTAAGAGTAAGTAAGTGAATAACCTCAACTTTCAGTTCCAGAAACGGAGGTAACTCTCTGAACATGACCTGCTCCGGAGCAGCTTCTGTTCTATAGACACAATTACAAATACACACAATATATATATAGATTTCATGGGTATTTTATATTAATTGATCAAAGCTATCACTGATTTCCTTAATGGTGACATCAACTAAACATCAACATCTAAACTTCTCAATAAGATCTTCTGTAGAAATAAAGTCAAACTGGTTGTGGATACATGTGATAATCTGTCATGGCTGGAAGACAGTTGTAGTTCTTGTGTTTCTGCTCATCTCTTTTTTCTGTTCTTGTTTCTCTTCCCTTCCATGATTCTGCTTGTTAACAGCAGGTGTTCATCATTAATGTTTAATTATTCACTTAACTATCTCACTGCAACACAGCATCAATGTTTCATTTACTCTTTGTAGTGTAGACACTACAGAAAGTTCCTGAGGGTTTACACTGATGCTGTTGTCAGTAGTTTACAGTAAAATTGAGTTTTGTGGGTTACGATTGTGCCGGAGAGTAGAACCTGTGCTTCAGTCCAGGAGAAGATCAAGGAACAGTGATGATACTGTGTTGCTTTTTAAAGATATGGTAACTGAAGTTGCTGATGCAGAGAAAATATTTTTTGTTTGGAATATTTTTAGTGGATTCTAACACAATAAGTTGACAGTAATAATATGCTTGCAATATTAGCATATTATAAATATTAGTTTATAAATTTAAATGGCAGTCTGACAAGTTGAGGCACTCATTTTTTGCAAATGAAATGAGTTTACATGAGTTTTAATTTAGTGCATGGCATCTTTACAGGAACATACTGTGGGTTACAGTAAATAACTGTCAACAGTGTTACCAGTATTGTACAGTATTGTACAGTATTGTACTCCTGTGAAGTTCACTTAATCTTTAGAATTTAGTTTAAATTTGACAAACAATCTGACTCCATTTTCAAATTATTATTACTTTTAGCTTGTGTTTCTAATTAGGAATTAATCATTGGTCATGTATTAATTTAGGTGTTTGATCATTCTGGGCATCCCGTACTTTCAATTATTCCTTCATTAGGGTGCTGCATCGTATAGAGAATTCATATCGACTGATTAAGTTCTCACGGGCACACATTCGCCAGTTCTGATTCTTAGTCAGAAGAAACCTGCGCTCTCTTTCCCCTTCCCATCTCTCTTCTGTTGTGTCATCCTCCCTTCCCTCCCACACACAATTCTCATCTTTGGATGTAAATACTGCTACACACACATTATGTTCCACTTTATCTTCCTCCCTAGACAGTATCTGTCCTCTGTCATCCAGACCATCAAAAGCAACTCCTTCCAACCCCTGGATATCCGATGCGCTTCGTGAAGACCGGACCAAACTCAGGGCAGCAGAAAGGAAATGGCGCAAATCACAAGACCCATCTGACCTAGGTTCGTACCAAGATCTGCTATCATCCTTTTCTGATGGAGTCCTTGCAGCTAAGTCCTCATACTTCCACAACAAAATCAACGGCGCTACAAACCCACGCTCACTCTTCAAGACATTCAACGCACTCCTCTGTCCCCCTCCACCACCTCCCACCACATCTTTAACTGCTGATCGATTTGCCAAGTTCTTCACCGACAAGACATCTGCCATCAGCAGCCAGTTCTCTACACCACCCACACAGGAACTCAGCCCCTCCTCATCCACTAATCTTTTCCCTTCCTTTTCCCCTCTCACGGAGGCAGAAGTATCAAAACTTCTCCTCTCCACTCATCCCACCACCTGCCCTCTAGACCCCATCCCCTCACACCTTCTACAAGCCATCTCTCCCACTCTTTTACCAGCACTTACACACATCATTAACTCGTCTCTCCACACAGGCACTTTCCCTACCGCATTCAAGCAGGCTCGAGTAACCCCACTGCTTAAAAAACCCACGCTAGACACATCACTCGTGGACAACTACAGACCTGTCTCTCTCCTACCGTTCATATCAAAAACACTTGAACGAGTTGTATTCAACCAGGTGTCATCCTTCCTCACACAGAACGACCATCTGGACGTCAACCAATCTGGTTTCAAGAGCGGCCATTCAACAGAGACTGCGCTACTGTCTGTCACGGAATCCCTGCGGATTGCTAAGGCTGGCTCCAAATCATCTGTTCTCATCCTACTGGATCTATCTGCTGCCTTCGACACCGTAAACCATCAAATTCTTCTGTCCACCCTCTCGTCACTGGGCATCTCAGGTACTGCGCTTCAGTGGTTTGAGTCCTATCTCACAGGTAGGTCTTTCAGAGTTGCCTGGGGAGGGGAGGTATCCAAACCTCATGAACTGATCACTGGGGTTCCTCAGGGTTCAGTTCTTGGTCCCCTCCTATTCTCCATTTATACTACGTCACTGGGTCCCATCATACAGGCACATGGTTTCTCCTACCACTGCTATGCTGATGACACACAACTCTACCTGTCCTTCCAACCAGATGATTCCACAGTAGCTGCACGAATCTCAAGCTGTCTGGCGGACATCTCGACGTGGATGGAAGAACACCACCTGCAGCTCAACCTGGCAAAGACTGAGCTTTTAGTCTTCCCTGCCACTCCCACTCTTCAACATGACATCAACATACAGCTTGGTACAACCACCATTACCCCATCAAAGTCGGCCAGAAATCTTGGAGTTATCTTCGATGACCAAGTGGAGTTATCTTCGATGACCAACTGACCTTCAGTGACCACATCTCAAAGACGGCGCGGTCATGCAGATTTGCACTTTGCAACATCAGGAAAATCCGTCCCTTCCTGACTGAGCACGCAACACAACTGCTTGTCCAGGCCCTGGTCATTTCAAGGCTTGATTACTGCAATGCTCTTCTGGCTGGTCTGCCGTCAAGTGCAATCAAACCTCTTCAAATGATCCAGAATGCTGCTGCACGTCTTGTCTGCAACGAGCCTAAGAGAGCCCACGTCACGCCCCTCTTCATCTCTTTGCACTGGCTACCCCTTGTTGCTCGCATCAAGTTCAAGGCGCTGATGCTTGCTTACAGATCCACCACAGGCTCTGCACCCTCCTACCTCCACACACTGCTACAACGCTACGTCCCCACCAGAAGCCTGCGATCGCTAAAGGAACGAAGACTTGTGGTACCATCACAGAGAGGCACAAAATCACTCTCCAGAACATTCTCCTTCACTGCTCCCTGCTGGTGGAATGATCTCCCTACTTTCATCAGGAACGCAGATTCCCTGGCAATATTCAAGAGACAGCTGAAAACTCATCTCTTCCGTGAACACTTAATCCCCTCATAAAAAAAAAAAAAAAAAAAACCCTATCCTTCCCCCTTTTTCCCTTCCTACTCTAGCTTATGGTACTGAGCAATGTATGAAACTTGTATTGTGAGCACGTCCTGTGTTATTTGCCAATTCATGAAGAATCGCTTGTTTGTTTTCCTCACTTGTAAGTCGCTTTGGATAAAAGCGTCTGCTAAATGACTAAATGTAAATGTAATGTAGTCAGAGGGTGTAGAGTTTACTAATATGTTCAAGTTGACTCTCTCCATGCTTGTTCATGCAAAAACGCAGTTTGTTTAGTCTGCAAACGATACTGCAGACATTAAAAGGTCCCACATGTTTTGCTACATGCTCCTTTCATTGAGCCTTTAGTTAGATCTTGACGGAGATTTGCAGAAATACCAGACTCCACTTAATCTACTGATCACAATGATTTCAGGAGAGTCCAGAATGAATCAAATATAACGTTTTATTTCTCAGGTAAAAATGTATCATTACCAATTACATAATCAAACAATTAGAAGCCAATTCAGAAACAATAAATACATAACATCATTACTCAAAGATGACTGTAAGAGTAAGAAATGCACGCAGTGGTGGGTGAATGTTTTTAAGACTCTCACCCATCCCTGTATGGGGTTCTGGCAACAGAATGTTGCACGGTTTCGGTTTCAGTTTAGACTAATATATATTTTTTTCATAACGCTACATAAAAGACCATTTAAAACACAGATACTTCAATAAGTGGTGCTATTTATACACATATGATACCATATCACAAGTTCGTTCATGTGATTGAAAGGAAAAAGAACGCAAAAATGTACCCGCGTGTTCCTTTAGTTACTTGTAGTTCTTGTTTTAAAGGTCTAAAAGATAAAATATCAGACACTGGCATTTATGTTTTGCGTGCTTGAAATGTTATCTTACAGAGTTTCAAAAGAAACTTGCATTGTGGAATTTTACAGCTTACTCAATTGTCTTATAGGGTGAGGCATGAGCGCCTTCTCCTTTAACCCGTTAACAGAGCTTCAGATGATTGAGCATTAGTGATGAACACCTGCTGTTGATGTATTCATTACTCCAATGATCACATTGTTTCTGCCTGAAATTAATACATTATTTAAATGAATACATTATTAGTTAACGGTGTAACAGATCACTCTAAATTGTAATGCAGACGCTTGCATTTTCTGTAAAGCTGCTTTGAAATGGTATGTATTGTGAAAAGAGCTGTACAAATAAATGTGAATTGAATTTTTAATGAGCAGAATCACTGAAGGAAAGAGAAACACAAGAACTACAACTGACAGCCTAAATATATATATATATATATATTACACTATTAGCACTATTACAAAGTTTGAATGTTTATTCAATTGTAATATGTATTTATTTTATGTAATACACATGGATCTGCTTTTTTCTTTTTTATAAGGGGATGTTTTCTCTACTATAATTTATATAATAAAATACATATGTGATATCTTATTAAATATTTAGCATCAAACAAACAATATAATTCTTATTCTCAGTATATAAAGATTACTTATCAATAAAAAGATTGAAAAAAGGATTACACAACCACCCAACAGGTCTGAAGAGACCAGAATACTTTAGTGCGCAAAAACAGAAAGAAAATAACCACTTTATTCAACAATATCTTCTCTTCTGTGTCATTCTCATTCGTTGTTTACGTCCAGCACTTCTGCGTTCTGCATCTGAACGCCGCCTCATTATTGGCTGGAGATGGTGACCTCTGGTGGTAGTTTGAGGAATTGTTAGGGATGGGCGATACAATGTCAATGCCAATTATTTCTTAAATGGGTATGTGATTTTTCAAAATAAAAGTCCATTTTTAGAAAAAAATCATTACACTTCACACGGCAAATCACACGTATCCACATACTGTAACAAATTTATTGCAAAAAAAGCACATTTTAATAAAAATATTTGCAGATATAAAAATAATGTGAAGAATATTATGATTAGAAAATACTACATTTAAATATCTGTTATAAAACTAAACAAAAATACCAACAACATAAAAGTACATATTTGCACTTTCATAAATATTTGCACTTAATCTCAATCAGACCATAATTTTCCCAGAACAAGTTCCATTTTCTACATGTTCCACCTTCAGGCTTCAGTGTAATGAGGAAACGAGCGTCTTCTGTGTGTGTGCGACTGTGGCTGCGTCCCAATTCAGAGGCTGTGTCCTTAGAAGGGCGCATTCGAAGGCCGATTGCGTCACTGCGGCGTTATGAAGGCTGTTCCAGTTTGAAGGATCCTCCAAATGCATTTGGATTTACAGCCTCAGATGCTCCGCGGTGACACAATCAGCCTTCGAATGCGCCCTTCTGAGGATGCAGCGTCTGAATTGGGACGCAGCCCTAGTGTGTGGCTGTACGCTCGCTTCTCATAGTCATGTGACACGGGCCAGCTAAATATATCAGCGGTGTTTTGGAGCAAATGTTTAAAAAGTACTGAAACACGTGAAAGTGATGCAGAAAGCCATGTTTTGTAATCAATATAATTTAGATATTTTGAATGGAATCAATATCAAATAAGAAGCTTGTGAGTATCGATATATGCAGTATCAATGTTCCCATAAGGTTTGAACAAGCACATATGAGACGATCACGAATAAAACTGATCACTTAAAGGGAAAGTTACAGGAACACAAAAGACAGAATAACAGAAGTTGATAATAATGAGCACTTTCAGAGCAAAACATGATTAAAATGTTGTAAAATGAGAAAAAAAGCATATCTTATTTTCCACAACTGAGCATCACTTTCAGTGTTTTGCTCTGATAACTTCAACTTAACATTATGTATTTACACAATGACAATTCACCAGCTTTTAACTTTCATTTAATTCAACTGTTACATCATGTTTCTTCAACTATACAGAAATGAACCTCATCGCTGAAGATCCCTGTCAATCATCAGTGGCTCCGCCCACACCGCTCAGGATTGGTTCCTTCGTGCTCCGCCTCTTACTTCAGCATCTTCCTGTTGATCTGAACAAACAATAAGATGAAGAAAGACTGACTGAAGTTCATCAACAACATTATAAATCCTTTCACAAGATCCACAATCACACTAACTGAAGAGAGTTTGATTGATGATATTGAGAAGAGCTGCAGGTTCAGACACTCACTGATGGATTCTCATGTTCAGAAAAGCTCTGAGGATCAAGAGTCGTGCAGGAGTCTTCAGGAGCTCTGGGATGAACGGTCTGTGTGAAAGAGAGCGAGAGATCGGTCATGAGATCATCTGTGATGGATCATCTGACTGTGACGTCTCACTTACTGAGAGTGTGTCGTACAGGTCAGAGGTCGTGGACTTGAGCTCCAGAGCTGTATACGTGTCTTCATTGGGATCAGAGATCTACAGGAGAGAGAAGAACGCAAACATTGTGAGTTCATGTTTGAATGTACTGACTGTAATGTTTAGAGGATCTTGATGGAAATCATTTTACTCTTAATATCTCTGTACGGCTCATAGCGGCTGAAACATCTCTGCATGCAAGAAAACACTGTAAATAATTGTGATCATCTCACCTGATTGACAGCAGATCTTCTTTTCATCCTGTTAGTAAGACTGTCAGAAGAAAGATGAACAAACACATTTAAAGATGTGTCAGTGTGTTCACTTAACCCAGGAGTGTCCAAACTCGGTCCTGGAGGATCATGATCCTACAGAATTCAGCTCCAAGATGCCTGGAAGATTCTAGTATGTATTTAAGAGCTTGATTAAATGTTCAGGTGTGTTTCAGGATCCTCCAGGAGCAGGATTGGACACCATTGACTAAAATTAAGTGTAATAAACTAACACTTCATACATACAAAGTACATTTTTGAAAGGACCATCTTACCAAATGTACATGATGAAAGAACCTGATGCTCCACCGAGTAAAACACCAACACAAACACCAGCAGAAACACCAGCAGAAACACGAGCAGAAACAGCAACAGAGGAGAAACATCTGCCTGCTGAAATACAGACAAAAACACAGAGCAAATGTTTAACAGGACTAGATCAGACAATACAGAATATGATTCATTAACTCACACATGACGTTTAGAGTCACAGCATCAGAGTATTTCTCTCCATGTTCATTTCTGGATCTGCACTTGTATTCTCCACTGTCATCAGAGCTGATCTTTGAGATGCTGTAGATTCTTCCAGATCCTAGAAACGTTCCTCCTTTAAACCAGCTGAAGTTCAGAGCAGGAGGGTTTGAATCACTGCTGCAGATCAGAGTCACTGAATCTCCTGACACTATTTCACAACATGGACTGATGGACACTGAGACGCTCTTTGGAGGATCTAAGAAACACAAAAACACTAACAAATGACTGCATTCAAGTGGTTGATAAATCTGCTTTTCTGAAGTTTCATGACTGATTTAATTATGGAATTGAAACATTTAATTAAAAAAATAAAAAATAAACTAATTCACATGTTGACAAATTCTTGTGCAAAAGTTGAGACTCAGTTAGACTTCAACACTCAGACAAACTTCAACAATGGTGACAATCAAAAAAAAGAAAAGAAACAATATATAAATAGTAAGAGAATCCAGCGGCATGGTTTATTCATGCCGCAATGCATGCTGGGAGTCGTGAATGTGTTGTGTTTGCTGGCATTAAGCATGTCTCCATTGTTGAGTTTCATCTGCTGATCGATCATATCTGTGAGTTTATGAATATCACTGTAGTTAATAACTTCCTGCTCACAACATGTTTTCATTTTTCAGAAAATCTGATTGAATCTGATGATCTCACATGGTCAGTAACACAATATTTAAATGAATTAATAACAAAATACACTTCTGATCAGTGAATCAGGAGGTGTTCCAGAAAACAAGTTTATCTTACCCTCAAACATACACTGAACTCTCAGATGATCAACACAAACCTTGAGGTCCCAAAAACATGTCAGGAGTAAAAGTTGACTGGATCATTATTCCAGTGATTATTGTGTTCCCTTTCTAGGGAACTTCGAGCTGCGTCGAAAGTTTGACGCAATGGGAACGCTTCTCGTGAGTGCGTCATGAAGCACATGTGAAATCCGTCCAATGGCGTGACTCGACGTCGGAGGCGGGTGACCTCATGACCAGGAAATTATAAAGCACGCTGAAATCGGCGAAACGCCAGCTTCTGTGTCTTCAGTCGCTTTATGTGAAACAGTCTGTCTTATTTGGTGTTGTCTGTCTATATATATATATATTGTTCCACCAGTTATGGCTAACCAGCAGCAATTTAGAGTGTGTGTTCCTCCCTGCCCTCGTTATATCACGGGTGGGGATACACACACTCTATGTGTTGTTTGTTTGGTTGCGGAGCATGCACAGTCAGCATTCGAGGGTGCTGGCTGTGTACATTGTGAACAGCTACCATTGCGTACGCTCCGTACCCACCTGGCAGTGTTTGATGAAGCTGCCCAGGCTCGCGGTCCCCTTGGTGCGGGTCCCGCTGCTGCTGAGGCACAGCGGCGATCTAAATCTTGGGGATCGCAAATGGATCTAACAGAGGGGTTTGAGACGGGCCCAGCTTTATCTCAGCCCTCACCTGCTAGGTCCAGCGCTTTATCCCAGTGTTCGGAAGCACGCTCTGCAGTTCCTTCCACTCTGGGTGAAGCGCCGGTGCTTCATATATCCAGCTCTGAGGAGCTGGATGTAGAGAGCATCGATGCAGGAGATGACTCGCCATCATCTCCTGCATATGAGGAGCTCACAGAGGTTGTGACTCGTGCTGTTGCCAAATTAAATATAAACTGGCCAGCAGAGAGGCAGGAGGTTCGTCCTAAGAGCAAACTGGACGAACGCTTTCTCCCTTCACGAGCGCAACCTCTGCGTCGGGGCCTTCCGTTTTTTCCTAAACTCCACACCGAGGTGTCGAGATCATGGAAGAAACCGGCCTCCTATAGAGTGCATAGTCCCCAGTTATCTCACTATGCATCTATAGTTGGTCTAAAAGAGCATGGTTATGGGTCGATGCCTAAGGTGGAGGAGACGCTCGCGAGTTATCTCTCTCCCCAGTCGGCATCGGCTCTGAAGGCCCCGACATTGCCCACCAAACCTACAAGACAGACATCCACTTTGGTGGGCAGAGCTTATGAAGCATCTGGTCAGGCCGCAGCATGCCTCCATACTATGGGTGTGCTGCAGGCCTACCAGGCAGAATCGTTAGGAGAGCTGGATGAGGGTGGGGGTATTAGTCCAGAGGCGGTCAGTGAACTTCGCCGGGCCACAGATTTGTCTGTGGCTCAACCTGTGTGATATAAAGGAGAAGGAGAAAAATTTTCTGATGGACTCCCCTGTTTCACATCCTGGCCTCTTCGGCGACGCCGTAAATAATGTTGTCGAGAGGTTTCAGGAATCTAATAAACAAAATGCTGCTTTTCAGAAGCTCCTCCCCCGCCTCCCTCAGTTCTCCGGGGCTGTCCCTAAACAACAGCCCCAAACATCTAAAGCCAGCTCCTCACATCGTGCCACACAGAAACAGAGTGTGGCTGCTCGAGCTCCCCCCCAAAGAGAAAGGGGACCGAGCCAGCGCGCTCAGCCCCAGCCTTCCAAGGGTAAGACGGACCTGAGGGCTGTCATTACTGCTAGGAAGGCTGCGGGGAAGAGGTCCTGACGCCAGGGGTGTCAGGTCCCCGAGGGCAAGCCTGACGCCAGGGTTGTCAGGTCCCCGAGGGCAAGCCCCTCTGGAGGGAAGTGGTGTTCACCTCTGCTTACGGTGCCCACTTCTCTTTGGTGCCCCCAGGGGGCCGTTCTGCCAACCCTGCCACCTCTGGTGCTTCAGGGCGCAGTGGTCCTCAGCAGGCGAGTAGCTCAGTGTCCGCCCAGAAATGTAGCGGCACTGGGCTGCGCGCCCCCTCTAAGGAGGGTCTCAAAGCAGTCAGTTCTGGTGGTCCCTGCCGATTCTTCGTTTCAGGGCACCAGACTGATCGTTCAAGTTACACCAGAGGCTAGTCTCGAGAGGCTGGTCCCCCTAGTAGAGTTTTTGACAGCGTGGAAGCTACTGCCAAATATTTCTCAGTGGGTCCTGCGTACGGTCGAAAAGGGTTATACCATTCAGTTCGGGTCTCGCCCGCCCAGATTTATGGGGGTCCTACCCACGTTGGTGGGCCCAGAGCAGGCTCTGGTAATGGAACAAGAGGTAAAAACCCTGCTGGGAAAGGGAGCCATAGAACATGTACTCCCTCCAGACAGGGAGGCCGGGTTTTACAGCCGGTATTTTATCGTTCCAAAGAAGGATGGGGGGTTGCGTCCCATCTTAGATCTGCAACATCTGAATATGTCAGTAATGAAGCTCAAGTTCAAGATGCTCACACTAAGGCAGATCGTGTCACAAATCAGGTCCGAGGACTGGTTTGTCACGATAGATCTCAAGGACGCTTACTTCCTTATATCCATCCTTCCACAACACAGGAAGTTCCTGAGGTTCGCTTTCGGGGGCGAAGCTTACCAGTATCGAGTTCTTCCATTCGGCCTAGCACTATCACCCCGCACTTTCACCAAATGTGTGGACGCAGCGCTAGCTCCGCTGTGTCTACAGGGCATACGCATTCTCAACTATATCGACGATTGGTTGATTTTAGCGCAGTCACGTCAGGGAGCGATTCGGCATCGAGATGTCGTTCTCGCTCACATGGAAATGTTGGGGTTAAGGTTAAACGCAAAGAAAAGTGTGTTGTCTCCAGCTCAGAGTACCACTTTTCTGGGCGTGGTTTGGGACCGCAAAAACCTTTTTTGGGTTTTGGGACCGACTCTCTCCTGCTCGCATAGAATCAATCCTTTTTACTGTAAACCGGATAAAGCTAGGCCAGTCACTAACTGTCAAACAGTTTCAGAGACTGTTGGGTCTGATGGCATCAGCGTTCAACGTGATACCTTTTGGCCTTATGTACATGAGACCCTTGCAGTGGTGGCTCAGGACCAAGGGGTTTTCTCCGAGAGGAAATCCTTTTCGCATGATCAAAGTCACGCGGCGATGCCTACGGGCTCTGATTATGTGGAAGAAACCTTGGTTCCTGTCCCAAGGACCCGTGTTGGGAGCTCCGTGCCGTTGCAAGATGCTAACGACGGATGCTTCCCTCACGGGCTGGGGAGCGGTCCTAGAGGGACGCTCAACTCAGGGGCTGTGGAGAGGGCACCATCTCTCCTGGCACATCAATCGCCTGGAGATGTTGGCAGTCCTTCTTGCTCAGGGGCCACCATGTGCTTGTCCAGTCAGACAACACATCGGTGGTCGCCTATATAAATCATCAGGGGGGTCTGCGCTCGCGTCCACTCTGCAGACTGGCTCACCAGATCCTCCTGTGGGCCCAAGGGAAACTGCTCTCTCAAAAATTTGGCCCAAATTTTGGGAGCAGACGTCCTGTCGAGGCAGGGGCTGAGGCCAGGGGAATGGAGGCTCCACCCCAAGGTGGTGGAGCAGATATGGAGGGAGTTTGGCCAGGCACAAAAGGATCACGGGTGCCGCTGTGGGATTTGTCCTTGGTCCTCCAAGGTCTTACCCTGGCGCCATTCAAACCCTTAGAGGAGGTGTCTGTCAAGTTCCTGACCCTGAAGACTCTATTTCTCCTAGCTATCACTTCTCTTAAGAGGATAGGAGATTTGCAAGCTTTGTCGGTGGCCCCGTCATGCTTGGAGTTTGCGCCCGGGATGGTGAAAGCTTTTCTCCACCCAAGGCCAGGCTATGTTCCTAAGGTGCCTACCAATGTGGCCAGATCTATAGTGCTGCAGGCTTTCTCCTCCCTTCCGGGATCCTGACCAGGAACGCAACAACCTGCTTTGCCCAGTCCGGGCGTTGGATGCGTATGTCCACAGAGCTGCCCTGTGGCGTAAGACGGAACAGTTGTTCGTTTGTTTTGGGGCCCCTAACTCAGGGTCCCCAGCATCTAAGCAGAAGATGAGTAAGTGGATAGTCGAGGCTATTTCACTCTCGTATGAGTCGGCCGGACTGCCGTCCCCTCTAGCAGTCCGTGCCCATTCTACCCGTAGTATGGCTGCCTCTAAAGCTCTTCTCTCCGGAGTATCTTTATTAGACGTTTGTGATGCGGCCGGCTGGTCCTCGCCGCACACATTTGTGAGGTTTTATGATCTTGACCTGAGCTCCACTGGAGCTAGGGTACTCTCCTCCTAGTGGCTTATGTTTCACAATAGTTAGGCATTTGTCACTATGGCGACGTGGGTATTAGCGTTCCCATTGCGTCAAACTTTTGACGCAGCTCGAAGTTGCCTAGAAAGGGAACGTCTCGGTTACGACTGTAACCTGGGTTCCCTGAGAGGGAACGAGACGCTGCGTCGCCCTGCCATACTGCCTGCATGCCTATCAGCGACGACTTCAGACTTTGCGAAGCTGGCGTTTCGCCGATTTATTGTTTATAATTTCCTGGTCGTGACGTCACCCGCCTCTGACGTCGAGTCACGCCATTGGACGGATTTCACATGTGCTTCATGACGCACTCACGCGAAGCGTTCCCATTGCGTCAAACTTTTGACGCAGCGTCTCGTTCCCTCTCAGGGAACCCAGGTTACAGTCGTAACCGAGACGTTTCTACAATGTTTTATGTTTGGAATCGGTTCTTTTAACCCTAAAAGATGAAGTGTGTAGCTTTTCATGTATTAAACAACCATGTATGAAGACACATCATGGCCATATTCCTGGTTGAAAATGCCAACATTCATCAGGGTTAAAATTGTGAAAAAATGGTTCAGAGAGCATGAAGAATCATTTTGATCATGAATCGGCACCTCTGAGTCCAGATCTTAATCTGAGTGTAAGTCTGAGGTTATGCTGCCTGAAGCGAGAAATACAAGAGAAATACTTCAGAAACCAGCAGCGACTCTATTGCAATTGTTCGGTCAATTCTTCTTCTCCGAAATGAATCGCATTTTTGAGGGCCTAAACATGCTTGAAACCTCATGAAACTTTGCACACATGTCAGAAGTGGAGAAAATTTTACGTTTGATGTGGGTTTCAGAAATAGGTGTGGCAAAATGACTCGATAGCGCCACCTACAAAATTTCAGTTAATTGCCCTTCGTGTTACGTTTCACTTACAAGTATGAGATTTGGTAGCCACATGTAGCAGCTCAATACCTGGACAATAGCCTAAATGATGAGAACGTTCCCTGTTATCTGGGACAGAGTTAAAGTGACACTGAAGCAGTGCTGATTTAACTCTGAGAAAAATAATATAATACAAAAATAATTCATAAATTCATACTCACACATGACATTGATCTCAGCAGCAGGAGAGATGTGATGGTGTCCGTGTACAGCACAGCTATATCTGCCTGCATCCTCTCTTCTGACTGACTGCAGCAGGAGTTCATTGTTTCTGTCTCTTCTCTCAGTTAATGGCTGTGAGTTTCTGTACCAGATGAATGTTGCTCCGTCAGTCAGTTTACAGCTGCTTTTACATGTCAGACGGACTGAATCTCCCTCTGTCACTCTCTCAGGAGACTCCACCTGAAGATCTGAACACAACACACACATTATATCTAGTGCTGCTGTCATACACTGATTATTATTCAACATAATGCACAGAAGAAGAGATAAACCTCATGAAAGTCACCTGTGACAGAAAGACTCACTCCGGGAACACCAATCCATTTACCATCTTTATCAGTGATGAATCTGAAATAGTACTCGTGTGAATCCTTCAGTGTCACATGACTCAGTCTGATGGTGCAGTTCTGCTGTTGATCTCCCAGATACTGAAGCCTCTGACTGTATTCAGTGTCATTAGACAGATCTGGAGACTCTTCTGTGTCCTCTTTACATAGTGTTTTGGTCCAGAACACTCTCTTGATCTGATGTCCAGTAGGGTATGTATAAGAGCATCTCATGATCACTGATGAGTTCTTTAGTGCACAGATGTGTGAAAGACTGTAACTCACACTCCAACCAGCACTAGAAACCCCTGAAACACAGAATTCATCAAGATGAAAATGTTGTTTTATCACTTACAATGAACCATGAAAACATGGCAATATTTTATTAATATTTGAAAGCAGCGACTCATTACAGGAAATTTAAGCGAATCTTCTCAGAATTTGAGTGATCAATGATCTCAGTGTGATTTACTTCATCATCTTTTATAGTGTTGCAGAAAAGCAGAAGTAAATGTACAGAGACGGAGGAGTGAAGAGAGAACCAAGAAATCAGCCACGAACAACATGATGCACTCTCAAATAATGAAATATATGAAAAATAAGACTAAAATAAAAACCAAAGTTGACTTATTAAAAACAAAACTACATCAAAATATTAGTTTAAGGGTTAATTTAACACCGGAGACGTACAGATCAAGTTCATTTGTGCATTTGCATCATTTTGAGTTGCAGAAATGAGTTGAAATACTACGTTTATGTTGTATAAATATACGAGTAATCTCATATATCATGTGTTTGCTTGAGTTAATGAACTCTCTAGCAAAGTGTTTACTAATTTTTTTTTTTAGTAAGAAATTTGGCCAAATAAGTTAATTTTAAAACCTACACTGGTTCAAACTAGACTACTGTACTCAATATGATTGATTTATGTTGAAATGCTTTTAATGGAGACACTTTTCCTATTCAGGCTCTCAAACAGTGTATAAAAATTTAGATTTAGATTTATCAGCAAATATTTTGGTTATCGACTTTCAAATAATTTTAGTAATTCGTATCTGCTATAATTTTCATATCTGTACATCCTTACTTTTAGTTCATGTCTATCAGCTCTGAGCTCATTTATACGCAGGTGAACTCCTTTGACACAATAAATATTTAACATACACACATTCACTTCTGAGAACATGAGCCAAAAATATTCAAAATCTGCTGCTACAGTGAATTTTGTCCAATCAAACGCTCTGAACAATGAGAAAGTCCCTCCCCTAAACCACCTGACACTGATGAGCAAGTAGCGAAAGACTATTGGACGTTTCTAAAAGGGACAAGCCCACTGACAGGCCTCACCCAAACTTCCTGTTTCAAAGTGAAATATGTGAATACAGGACAGGAGAAAGAGCTCATCAGCCTCATGAGGCCTTAAATAAAACATCATCTAATGTGAATGAAACAGAAACTCACTGTGAATCATGAGCAGAAAGACCAGAGGAAGAGCAGGAGCCATTCTGACCAACATCAGCATCAAATATATCTATAATACAGAATTAAACGTCACTTGTACTCATAAACAGTGTCTGTATATCACCCTATTCTCAACATTTCTCATGTTAAGACCTGTATGTTATATGAGCAATAATCATCAGTTTTTATTCAAGTATGAGTGTGTTTGTCTTACCGTGTTGAAGCTCGTGAGATCAACAGCCACCAAATGACTGACTGTTTTAACACGAGCACTTTTAGCTTAAAACTGACGGACTGTGGTTAACACTGTTTTTACACAAAGTCCCTCCTCTAACATGAGAGCAACTGAACTGGACTAAATCTACAGAAAAATAATGATCTTTGTCTTTAAGATAACTTAAATATATTTACACGATATATTTAGAGAACAAGACTGTGAAACCAGGGCCGTATTCACAAAACATCTTAAGGATAAAAGAAGCTCTTAACTTGCCGATTTAGGAGAAACTCTTAAAAATAATGGGCGTATCAGGAAATGTAGGACTGCTAAATTTTTGCTCTAAGGGTTTTTCACAAAGCATTTAAGTGCTAAAACTAGTGGTGAAAAGTTAAGAGTCGTCAAGAGGACTCCTGAGTCACTGAGACCAAATCATTAACAATCCTAAAATGGTTGTTGCTGCCAAACCGCCCAAAACACACTGAACACCATTGAGGTGATCGAGCCTTGGGTGCTGAAGCTTTTCTTCATGAATGTAATGCATATTTTGATTTATAGACTTTAATCTGCGATGACATAGCATAACGGTTAATTTATGTTAAGGCAAAATGTATTGAATGGTGGAGAATAAAACATTGAATTAAGTTGAAAATATCGTTTGGGCCGATAGCCTTGTGGGCAGCTCGTGTGACCCAAGTTCGAGTTCCCGGCTCGTTTCTGATCCCGTCCCCCCTTTTCTCTCTTACACTTTACTTCCTGTCTTCTCACTGTCTTATTGTAAGACTGATGTCGGACCGTCTGGACCAAGAGAGGGCTACTGTCTGAGAAAACAAAGGAAATTATCATTTGAACTCTCTCTCTCCTTCTGAGACGTAACCACACTGAATCGATCATCATGATTCATCAGCGTTCAAGTATTGCATGTTCGCTCAGAAGTTGTTCAGGAGTCTCGGACGCAACGGAGCGTCAGCAGTGAAATGAATCCTTCACCTATGGAGGTTTGACCTGCCCGAAAAAACCAAACCTTCTACTTGAAGGTGACCGAGGACCTCTCAGAGGGTCAATTAAACATCCTGGGGAGGAGACAGAAGTTTCCACAAAGTATGTGAGACTTTCTTTTTTTTTTTTTATTTGTTATTATTTAAAAAAAATATGTAATACAATATACTGTATAAAACTAGTTTTTTCATTGCATACCCGAGTTTTTCAGTCGTTTTTTCAGCAAGACATTGATGCAACAAATAATATTCACGTACTTCACAAAACTGAATTAGATTAATTGCACACAATGGAATAAAGTTGAGAAGAAAATCTAAAGTAATTGTGTGACATGAGCTAATTTTAATTAAGTAAATCAAACAGCAGAAAAAAATCATTTTACACCATTTGTTGGAAATAATAATAATAAAACAACAATAAAAATAAAACAAAGCAATATGCCAAAGCAGACTCTCCTCTAAATTAGCATAACTAAACATAAACATTATTGAATCTCCCACTTAACATTAATTTTGCAAAAAACAAAAAAAACATTTGCTTGAACTAATTTGTTTAATTTAAGTTTACCCTACTCAAACCAATTAATTACTTGGAGCATTCAGGTTTACCAACACAGTCTCACTCCCTACTCGTCAAATGTCTGACGCATGGACAAGAGACACTGGCGGCACTTTTTAACGCACTGGGTATACCTTTGGCGTCATTTTTCAACGTGCAGGGTAGTCCGATAGACTTCTATAGAACTCAACAGCGTTCAAATTTGACGTCTTGGGTCAACACACCGCAACCCGTTGTCTGCCTTGTATGGGTCGAGACTACAATAAATACAAATAAATAGGAATAGGCTACAAAAAATGATCTATGCCAGGGCGAGTCAAATGGCAGCACCCCAGTTGATTTTTATCTGGCCCTCCAAATGGTTTTTGATGTTTAAAAACCCTCGCAATCTGATATCAAAGTGCCCTCTGCGCAAAGATCAGCGGTGCGCGTTCATCAGCGGTGAGTTTAACAACGCACATGGTGTACAACCGCATTCAGCGGTTTATATTTTAAAAACTACCGCTACATCTATCAATATTTATTTAGATGTTATCATGGAATTCATTTCTTTATTTTAATCATATTATTTCTGTCTTATTACCGGTGAAATATTACAGTATGCTGTAATCATGGACTGTAAAAACACTGTAATACAGAACATTACGATATGATCCGAGCTAGACGTGTAACGGGTACAGAAAGTTTACTGTTAAATGTATATCTTTATTAGAATTCACACAAAATTGTTCATTAACATACACCTGATATAACTGTCTGATTGGAATGAGAGCACCTTCCCCTTTAATTGTGGTAATGCAATGCGTCAGCATTATTTCCTGTCCTGTCTCCTCCTCTTCCTCTTTGTATTGTTGATGCACGAGAGAGGTGAGGTTATTTTGGGCTCCTGATAATCTTTCTTAATCTATATTTTAAATATTGTTTTTATGACTATATTTTCATTCCAATTCACGTGTATGGCGTTATTTTGTCTTTCTTCGTGGTTATTTTGTCATTGGGGTAGTCGTGGCCTAGTGGTGAGGGAGTCGGACTTGTAATCTGAAGGTTGCTGGTTCAATTCCCATGCCGGCAGGAATTGAAAGTGGGGATTGTGAATAAACAGCACTCTCTCCACCTTCGATACCATGACTAAAGTGCCCTTGAGCGAGGCATCTAACCCCTAATTGCTCCCCCTGTAAGTCGCTTTGGATAAAAGCGTCTGCTAAATGATGAAAAATGAAAAATGAAAATGAAATTTCACCCCCTTTTTGTTATCTTTACATTTGGGCCTAAATGTGGAAATGAGAACACATGTGACAAGTGTACATCACATTTTGTTTTATAGAGTAAATAAGGGCGACTCTCAGACTAAGACTACTTCTATGTATTTTATATCAGGTATGTTTTCTGCTATTTTCTTGTTTTAATTTAATTCTTCTTCCTCTTTGTATTGTTGATGCACGAGAGAGAGTAAATAAGGGCGACTCTCAGACTAAGACTACTTCTATGTATTTTATATCAGATGCACGAGAGAATAAAAGATCAGCGAAACTGCCGTTTGCATTCCAGTTCGTCACTCAACACAACGCAGAAAACAGACCAGTTACACTTGGCGCCGTGACCATTTCGGATCATCAGATCAGCGCTTCGCCGATCGCCGTGGTTGCTGCGGACGGCTCGCTTGCTTCGCCGATCGCCTTTCCCATTCTTCATCGCTTGTAGCGTCTCCGTGCTCGTGCACAAGGAGGGCGCGTGTGTGAGGAAAACAGCGCGTTACATTGTGGAACAAGTTGTTGCATCTTAAAGGACCGGTAAAGAGTTTTCTTGACTTCCTGATCTACTTTTCTTCTCCGGAACACTTTCGTTGGTCGTTGGTGCATATTGAACAACCGAGACTGTGATAAGCACCGCGGGACGCTTGAGCGATCTTCATGCATCGTATCCTTTGTCTGTTTGTCTGTTGTCAGTATACAATCGATGACTGTTGTTGCGATTTAAACAAGGAAAAGTAATCTATTGATTTTGAGAGAGAAAATATTTAAATTTTGGTCAAGAGAATTTTTCTTTTCCAATGACTACATTTTGAATGACTGTGCAGTTTTGAATCATTTGATTTTTCATATATTCACCTGCATATATGAAGTATTCCTGAACTTTTGTTGATTGGTAAAGGTTTTGCTGTTTGCTGTAATTTTTACATGTTTTATCTGGTTCTCTTTACAATTGAAACATGTTTGAGGATAATAGCAAAGACGATTTCAGCCCTGTGAAACAATCTAATGCCACCTTTCCATTGGGTAGGGGCGGTGGTCCTGAAATATATCGCAATGAGAGGGTGTCTGAATTTACACGTTGTTATGGGAGAGGGAGAGCGTTAGCTAATGTGGGACTTGGCCATGTGCACACAGTTGATTCAGCGATTGGTGCTTCTGTAGGTCCGGCAGCTAGCTCCACTCCAATCACATACCCGAATACTGAACATGCGATTACTCCTGAGTCATTAGGGGGCATAATTTCAGATCTGGCTCAGAAAATAGGAGAAAGTATTTCGGCCAGCCTTAACCTTGCGCGCCAGCCCAGCCCAGTACAGCCTAATCCACCCTGCCAGTCTCAGCACTCCAGTGAGTGCATTGATACATCTGGTCTTAAGGTGATAGTTCAGCAAGATGCGCCACCTCCACCATTCTTCAAGGGTGATAAGAGTGATTCATTTACTGTGCACGAGTGGGAAGATATGATGTACAGTTATTTGAACAGAATGAAATGCAGAACGCAAACCGATGTCTCTGATCTCATCATGAGTAGATTGGCTGGCAAGGCAAGAGATGTGGTCAAAGTGTCCCTGCGGAGCCGCCCTGAACTGAGTACCAGTGAGCTTCCAAGTGCATTGTTCGATGTCCTGAAACGCAACTTCAGTGAGTTGACTTACTCAAATATGCCTATGGCTGACTTTTATAATACTGTCCCAAGAGAAAATGAAAGTCCCATGGATTACTGGATACGGCTCAACAAGGCCATAGATGTTGCTGATGAGTGCTTGCGCAGACATAATAAGAGTGTAGAGGATCCCACTGCTGAGGCTGTCATGATGTTTATTTCACATTGCCCAGACCCGAGTCTTGCTATGTCTTTTCAGTTTAAGCCAGCTGAGAAGTGGAGCGCTGCTGAGGTCCAGGAGCGGTTGGATAGTCATCAGAGAGATCTAAGGAGAGTTTCTTCAAGGACGCAGCACGCAATCTCTTTGTCAGCTTGCAACCAGTGCACTGCCGCGGCACGTCCCAATCCTGTGTCCAGTTCTCCCACGCAGCCTGTCCCCATGCTAACCCAGTCACAGCCTCCTGTGAGTCATCTTAATCCTAATGCTGTTCCCTTCTCTCCAGACACCAGTCTTCAGCACATGGTTGGCATGATGGATAGAGTCCTGTCACTGTGCACTGCCTCTTTAACTTCGTCCAGCCAGGTTCATGCGGGCAAGACTTCAGACTTCAAAACCAACGTAGGCTCTGGATGTAGGGTCTGTAGATCCAAGGAACACACTACATATGCACATTGTAGACGTCAGAGGCTATGTCATCACTGTCTCAGTTCTGGCCACTTTAAGAGTGACTGTCCTAAAGCAGCAGGCCCTGTGACTCCCTCAGATACTGCTCCGTTAAACTGAAGAGCCCATGTGATGAGAGGGGTAGCATGGGCAATTTTAGTAGAACCTCCCTCACAGAAGAAGCAGATGTGCGAAACATTTTTGTAAACAGCTGCAAACTATTGCCAGAAGACAAAACTCTGTTGTATGTGGGGTCTCAGAGAGTTGATGGGGCAAGTGAATTGTTTTATGCTCCTGTGACAGTTTGTGACCGTTACACATTAAAGGGATTACTGGATTCTGGTAGTATGTCCTGCACGCTTAGTGAAGAGGGTGAGTCGAAGCTGCGAGTTGATGGTCTTCTTCCACATCCTCAAGCGATTCCGAGTAATGTGGTCTTGGTTGGCTGTGGCGGCCTTACAATTCAGCCAAAGTGTACTTACGATTTGGAGATTGAAGTGTATGGATTTAAATTTGTCGTTCCCACCCTTGTGGTGCCTGGACAAAGAGACGAGTTCATTATTGGAAGCAATGTGATTAAATGTGTTCTGCAGAAGATGAAGTCACATGACAAGTACTGGGAGCTTGTTTCCTGTAATAACAGCAATCCTGAATGTGAACAATTCCTTGAACTTCTAAGCTGTATCTCCCGATGGTCTGGGCCTCAACAGCCTGATAAACTTGGTACTGTGAAACTCTGCCAGGCACTCACTCTACTTCCCAAATGTGAGTATCTTGTTTGGGGCAAATTGCCAACTAGTGTCCCTGTTTCCCCTGGAAGCACAGTAATTGTAGAGCCAACCACTGCACGTTCAGCACCTAAAAACATTCTTGTCGGACGAGTAGTAACGCCAATGTGGGGTGATCGATGGGTGCCAATGAAGATACTGAACCCTAATGCAACATCATTGACACTTCGCCGTAACACCAAATTGGCTGATGTCTCTTCCTGTCTAGCCGTGGAAGATTTCACTCTCATGCAGGGTCTGAGCAGAACCCATCGTGATGTTCCTGATTCGAATCCTCTCATAACTGATTCATCCTTTAATCCTGCACAGTTGTTGAGGGATCATGGTCTGAGTGATGTTGACATTGATGGCTGTGAAGTCTCTGAAATGTGGAAGGAAAAATTGTCGGCTCTACTTGCTTCCTACCATGATGTTTTCTCAAAGGACAAGCTGGATTGTGGAGAAGCAAAGGATTTCGTGCACAGGATCCATCTTTATGATGAGCGCCCATTCCGTCTGCCCTATCGCCGCACCCCTCCTGCCCACTATCAAAAATTGAGAGAAGTGTTGTCAGAAATGGAGGAGAAAGGCATAATCAGCAAGTCTGTCAGTGAGTATGCATCACCCTTAGTTATGGTCTGGAAAAAAGATGGCAATCTGAGGGTCTGCACTGATTTTCGCTGGCTCAATGCCAAAACGGTCAAGGACGCCCACCCTCTACCCCATCAAGCTGACTGTCTCGCAGCCTTGGGTGGTAATGCCCTTTTCAGCACCATGGACTTAACTTCGGGATTTTACAACATCCCACTCCATGTGTCTGACAGACGTTACACTGCCTTCACAACACCAATGGGCTTGTATGAGTATAATCGTCTTCCTCAAGGCCTTTGTAATAGTCCCGCGTCTTTCATGCGAATGATGCTCAGCATTTTCGGTGACCTTAACTTTTCCAGTCTGCTCTGCTACTTAGATGACTTGTTGGTCTTTGCACCTTCCGAAGTGGAAGCATTGAAGCGTTTGGAGATCGTGTTTTCTCGATTGAGAGCCAGCAACCTGAAACTAGCACCTAAAAAGTGTCATTTTCTAAGAAAATCTGTGAAGTTCCTGGGCCATGTGATAGATAGTGCTGGTGTTTCAGTTGACGAGGAGAAAGTGAAAGTCATCTCTGCTTTTCGAAAGGAAGACTTAATGAAGGAAAACGGAACCACACCGTCACAAAAAAAAATCAGGTCCTTCCTTGGAATGGTCCTGTACTACCAATCCTTTATTCCAGGCTGCTCACGCATCGCCAGACCCTTATTCAACTTGACAGCTGGCCAGAAACGCTCTGTGAAAGCAGCTGGTGGTCCTAAAAGAGCTGGCACTTTTCGGGAGTTGACGCCCCAAGACTGGACCCGTGACTGCGATGTGTCATTTGAAGAGTTAAAAAGGGCCCTTGTTGACAGTGTGGTGCTGGCTCATCCAGATTTTGAGCGTCCTTTTCTTCTCTGCACTGATGCTTCATTAGATGGCTTAGGTGCAGTGCTCTCACAGATCCCTGCTGGTGAGGACAAGGCAAGACCTATAGCGTTTGCTAGCAAGGCCTTGAGCCGCACACAAATGAAATATCCTGCGCACAGATTAGAATTCTTGGCTCTCAAGTGGGCAGTGTGTGACAAGTTTAGTCACTGGCTCAAAGGCCATGAGTTTACCGTGTGGACGGATAATAATCCGTTGACATACATTATGACCAAGCCGAAATTGGATGCATGTGAGCAGCGCTGGGTCTCGAAACTTGCTCCATATTCATTTGAGATCAAATATGTTCCTGGAAAATTCAACGTGGTGGCAGATGCGCTCAGTAGAGATCCATTTGTCAGACCAGTGAGTCAGCGGCTTCTATCCGAGCCTTATTCTGAACTGTTGAGACAAGTTCACAGTGTAGAGGATGGAAATGTGCAAGAGGTGTTCCGTCTTACCTGCCAACCGCAAACATTAGGATCAGGTGCACTTGATGTTGGGCTGGATTCATCGATGTCTGCTGATGAGGTGTCTTCAGTTTTGTCTTCCTGTGATGAGTGGGAAAGAGTAACTGTATGTAGAGCAACATCCCTCGCTGAACATTTGAAGTCTTTAACCAGTGGAGACAAAGAAGCGTTTCATTCCCTTTCATTGACAGACATGCAAAAACATCAGCACAACGACCCTGTCATTGCTAGAGTGTCTTATTATGTTGACAGGAAGCGCAGACCGTCGAGACGTGAACGTGCCAGTGAAAATCAATTCGTGCTGAGGTTTCTGAAGCAGTGGGACAAGTTTTCGGTGCTCAATGGAATATTGTACAGAGCTATTAAAGACCCGCTCACCAGGCACAAGAAGTTTCAACTCGTTTTACCTCAATCCTTAAAATGTCAAGCACTTTCTGGTGTTCACGACCTGGCCGGTCATCAAGGGCAGCCTCGCACATTGTCTTTAGCCCGACAGAGGTTTTTCTGGCTTGATATGGAGCGTGATGTGCGGGATTACGTGAAGAAATGTCCCAGGTGTGTCCTCAGCAAAACTCCAGAGCCTGCAGCGAGAGCCACTTTGGAGAGTATTAAAACCACAGCCCCATTGGAGCTCGTTTGCATCGACTTCTGGTCTGCTGAAGATAGAAACAACAAATCTGTGGATGTTTTGGTGATAACGGATCACTTCACAAAGCTGGCACATGCATTCCCGTGCCAAGACCAGACAGCGAAAAGAGTGGCTAAGAAACTTTGGGACAATTTCTTCTGTGTCTATGGATTTCCCCAACGCATCCATTCTGACCAGGGGGCCACCTTTGAGAGTGAGCTGATGGCTGAGCTTCTCGAATTGGCTGGCGTTGACAAATCAAGAACCACCCCTTACCACCCGATGGGGAATGGCGGTACCGAACGCTTCAATAGGACATTAGGTAATATGCTGAGGTCCCTTCCACCTAGACCTAAGCAGAAGTGGCCGCAGTTGGTACAGACCATGACATTTGTGTACAACTGCACAGCACATGAAACAACAGGTTTCGCCCCTTTTTACTTAATGTTTGGAAGGGTACCGAGGTTGCCAGTTGACCTCATGTTCCAGAGCGTCCTCCAGGATAAGTCAGTCTGTGACTATGACAATTATGTCAAGTCTCTTGTCAGTGACCTCCAGTCTGCCATGGCATTAGCGCAGAAGAATGCACTTGTGGAACAAAAACATCAGTCCAGCCAGTACAATAAAAGGGCGAAAGGCCTGCCTCTAGCCATTGGTGACAAAGTGCTTGTGGCTAACAAGGGTTGTAGAGGGAAACGGAAACTTGCTGACAAATGGGAGCCAGTCATGTACACTGTTGTTGCCTCCAAGCCTTCCATACATGTCTATAAGATCCGTGACAGGTCTGGAAATAAGAGAATAGTGCATCGGAATCTTCTACTTCCAGTGACCTTCCTTCCTCTGCCTGAAACAGAAATTGTTAGATCTGATCATGAGGATGCAGAAACACTTACCTGCAGTGCACCTTCACAGAAATCTGATGCAGCACACTGTGGTGGTCTAGATGGGCAGACACACAGTGGTGAGTCCTCCTACGTTGCAGAGATTGAGTCTGCAGAGCACATAGATGATGGGCAGACTGAGGCTAAGGAACTCTCACTTGCAGACTCTGTGTCAAACATCTCCAATATGGCTACTTGTGATGATGATCGTACTTCTTCGTGGGTGCGTTCACAAGTTGCTGCCTCCTTGACTGATAATACTGTGGCTGGTGCTGGCGCTTACCATTCATCCCGAACTCATGTCTCTACTAGTGACCCTTTTAGGGAAGATCCTGTAGCTGGTTTAAATACAGGTGATAGTTACACTACCAGGTTTGGGGGAGTTATCAAACCAGTATGCAGACTTATTGAGTCCATGGTTCAACTTGAAACCCTGTTTGGTTTAGATTCTGGGTCTTCAGTTATTCATGTCTGAATTCCATATTTGACTGTGAGTACGTACAGTTTTTGAAACATGTTTTGTTCATATGTTTTTGTTCTCTCCATTGAAACTTTCCCTAAGAACCTGGTCTGAGATTTTTCAAAGTGTAATGGGCACTTTGTGTATGACTACAATATGTGTGGAAGTTTGGCCAACTTTCTTCATGCTTGTATCCCTCTTGTTTTGGGTAGCTTTCAATGCTGTGTCTTCACTGTTTTTAAAGTGTGGACCATGAAACTCTAGTGACCAGTGTTTTGTTATACTCTGGGAATTTTGTGTAAATTCTGGGGGGTGAGTGTAACGGGTACAGAAAGTTTACTGTTAAATGTATATCTTTATTAGAATTCACACAAAATTGTTCATTAACATACACCTGATATAACTGTCTGATTGGAATGAGAGCACCTTCCCCTTTAATTGTGGTAATGCAATGCGTCAGCATTATTTCCTGTCCTGTCTCCTCCTCTTCCTCTTTGTATTGTTGATGCACGAGAGAGGTGAGGTTATTTTGGGCTCCTGATAATCTTTCTTAATCTATATTTTAAATATTGTTTTTATGACTATATTTTCATTCCAATTCACGTGTATGGCGTTATTTTGTCTTTCTTCGTGGTTATTTTGTCATTTCACCCCCTTTTTGTTATCTTTACATTTGGGCCTAAATGTGGAAATGAGAACACATGTGACAAGTGTACATCACATTTTGTTTTATAGAGTAAATAAGGGCGACTCTCAGACTAAGACTACTTCTATGTATTTTATATCAGGTATGTTTTCTGCTATTTTCTTGTTTTAATGTAACTCCTCTTCCTCTTTGTATTGTTGATGCACGAGAGAGAGTAAATAAGGGCGACTCTCAGACTAAGACTACTTCTATGTATTTTATATCAGACGCACGAGAGAATAAAAGATCAGCGAAACTGCCGTTTGCATTCCAGTTCGTCACTCAACACAACGCAGAAAACAGACCAGTTACAGACGCATTCAAAGCCCATATCCCACAATGGATTTTTATTTATTTATTTATCATTATTTAACAAAAGACACAACATACAACAATAACATGACATCCAAAAGATACAATCAACAATATTGCGTTTACAATAAGTACAGAAGTAGTTCACAGAATGAACTAAAAGAAAAGAATAAAAATAGGGGCAATCTATTATAATAATAATAAAGATAAAATTAGAGACCAGTAATTATATTATTTAAGAAAACAGCATATTAATTTACTTTTCAATTCTTTAGCAAATAGCAAATCAACCGAAGGCTCCGGAAGTGACGTGGTATGTGCCGCTCGGCGGATAAGAAGATAAAAAATACATTTGTGCAAAATTTACTTCATTTGTTTAATATATGCTTTTTTGGAAATGTTCTAGATTTCTAAGAAATGTGTGTTTGCACTATCGTAAAACATTTCTTGAATAAAAAAAAAGAGAAAAAATACATAATTCGTAATATTGATGTTTTCGTCTAACGTTGTATTTGAGGATTTAAATAATAAAGATAACAATAATAATAACATAACGTTTGTATTTGTCTCATGTATTGTGTGCAATCTGAAATGGAATGAAACCCATTCACGGCCATAGTTACTATGATTCACTGCAGACAGCAGAACAGGAGTCGAACATGTGGGGAACACACTGGTGTCATCAGATTTAAAAAATGTAATCGTTAAATAGGTGAAAATAGCTTATTACCATATTTGACAGTGAGTGGGTAAACTGTGGTGACAATGTCTAATCTACATGACAGCAGAGGCCCAGAGCTTTCTATAACTGCTGGTCTTATGTGTTTAGCACCTTCTGTTGCTAAATGACAAGCCTTCAAAGATGGACTGGGTTCAAGGTTCAGAGGTCAATATTTCAAAGCAGGAGTAATGTATCCTCTTCAGACTGACATTATGTTACTCTCCAGGTTGAGACCTCCAACGATGTGTTTGCTAGTCCTACGACAACGTTTTAATTTTTACTTATCATGGTTTGCAGATGATCCACTTTGGGCGATAGCCTCCTTTATTGTCCCCAGAGGGATATCTGCCTTGAGTTCAAATGCTTCACACATAACACTTGACATATTGTTTAATCATACAGCTGACATATACTTAAAACAATAAAGTGATATGTAGTCAGACTGACCCTAACCCTAACCCAGACTGCATATCACACAGCAACTATTGCTCTATTTTTGCAACATATCTATTGCTCATCTTTCACAAACAGTGACAAGAGCAGCACACAACTATTTGCATTATATCATGAAGCTATTGCACAACCAGCCTCAAACAACATTATTAAAATTTTTAATTGAGGTAGGTCCAAATAGGCCTGTAGTTTAGAAATGTTAAGTTTAGATTGGGGTACCCATATCTTCTGCCAGGATAAGAGCTCATACTTGGTATGGAGAATAAAGATGGATCAGACCACATTCTTTATGCTTGCCTGGAGAGACTGGTTTCTATTCCTCTCCACAATGTTCATGACAGTCATATTAAAATACTCTGTAATGCAGCCTTGTATAACATAAACCCTCTGATTCACCGTGTTTGCTCTAAATGATAACACACGGGCCTTCCAGCCAAAGGTATTGTCCATATACACACCAATGTGCCTATAGGAGCAGAGCTGATGGATTGGTTCATCATTTATGACCTCTGATACATTCTGACCCATGTCACGACCCTTTCATCAGCGTGTGAAATGGTTGAATGAGATATGTGAGTTGTGTCTGTGTGCAGTAGGCTGAGGAAGAAGTGTGCCAACATACCAAAACACATGTTGTATGTACACTAACCCTAACCCATAACGGTGACGTCAGCGTTATTAATTTAGAGGATTTAATAAAACAAATAAATAAACAAAAACTGATTAATTGAACACAATCGTAGCATATTATATATATTTATTAAAATCAACAAACCTCCGATAAAAATACGTTATCCAGCATGCTATAATTAAAGCATGCAGTGTCCTAAAGAAAACGCTTAAACTGCTTACTTGCACGCGCCTTGGAGCGTTGTTAAACTCACCTCTGAATGCCGTTTTACCATGCAGTTGAGAGTTGTTAAACTCACCGCTGAATGCGGTTGTACACCATGTGCGTTGTTAAACTCACCGCTGATGAACGCGCACCGCTGATCTTTGCGCAGAGGGCACTTTGATATCAGATTGCGAGGGTTTTTAAACATCAAAAACCATTTGGAGGGCCAGATAAAAATCAACTGGGGTGCTGCCATTTGACTCGCCCTGGCATAGATCATTTTATGTAGCCTATTCCTATTTATTTGTATTTATTGTAGTCTCGACCCATACAAGGCAGACAACGGGTTGCGGTGTGTTGACCCAAGACGTCAAATTTGAACGCTGTTGAGTTCTATAGAAGTCTATCGGACTACCCTGCACGTTGAAAAATGACGCCAAAGGTATACCCAGTGCGTTAAAAAGTGCCGCCAGTGTCTCTTGTCCATGCGTCAGACATTTGACGAGTAGGGAGTGAGACTGTGTTGGGTTTACAGTGTCCGGACATTAGGAAAACACATGTTAACATTCCCATAACAAAAACAGACCGTTTGGAAAACTTTAGTAGAACAAAAACTTGTTAGGTGGGTACATACAACAAACCTGAAACTATTGATTTATGTGCAAGAATAACTGAAGATATAAACATGAAGGGCCTTTTTAGCCACGTATTAAAATGACTTCCTTAATCCTGTTATATGTATTACTGTGTGATCTCTCTACAATCACAACAGACATGCATAACATGACTAGCAAAAGTGTCCTAATCTTTCTTAAATTTTTTATAGAAATATATTCCTGCAACTACGGCTCCTCCTGCAACTAATAGCACTGGTGCTAAAATGATCTCTACCGTTCCCAGTAAGACGCCTCCTGCTACTACAGCTGCTGTTCCTGCTGGTCCAAGGCTCGCTGCAATAATAATTAGTTTTTGAAAATATTTTGTAAGTTTTTTAAACATCTCACTTGTGCAGTAACTCCATTCATTTCTCTCCACCATCTTCTCAATCTTCTCCAGCAGTTCAGTGACCTGAGAGCGGTTCTCCATGTCTTCATTGTTGAATGAGTGAAATCTGCCTCCAAAACTCTCAGTGAATGTTTGGAGATCTGGAGAGTCTCTGATAAACTCCTCTAATGATCTACCCTTCAGATGATCAGCGTGAGTGAACAGAATGATGGTGTAACGTGAAGCTTCTCCTCCAATATTCTCCTGAAACCATTTCTCTGTTTTTTCTTCTTCTTGTATGAATCTTTTATCCAGTCTGATGACCAGCAGAAACACATGAGGACCAGGAGCAGACATCTTGATGCACTTCAATATTTCACCTTTCATCTTCTTTACTGGTCCATCAATCAGTCCTGGAGTGTCGATTATTTTCATGCTCTTTCCATCCACATGTGCTGTTTGTGCCACACAGGTTTCAGTACCAGAATCTGCTGAATTTCTCTTTAAACTCTCTGGGCCCACAATGGTTTTCACTGAACTGGTCTTTCCTGATCCACTTTTACCCAGAAGCACAATCCGGGGATTTCCTGCCCCTGTCAATAAGAAAGTGAATTAAAACAGTTAAAGCAATCACAAAAATATAATTAATTCAATTACAATAAAGACGACTCAACAGGTGATGTCAATAAAAAGTGAAGTGAAACAGACACAGACTGACGGTCTGCTGATTACATCATGTGGGTATTTATTTTTCAAAGACACTGAAACACAGAAACACACACTTACAGAACCTCCTCCTCTGAACTTCCAGAAACACATCGCAGGTATAGTGCCATCCATCATTCACCTCCACCATCTTCTCAATCTTCTTCATCAGTTCAGTGACCTGAGAACGGTTCTCCATGTTCTTATTGTTGAATGAGTGAAATCTTCCTCCACACTCATTAACAAGAGCCTTGAGATCATTACATCTGTTGATATACTCATCTAATGGTCTCTTCTTCAGTTCATCAGCGTGAGTGAACAGAATGATGGTGTAATGAGCAGCTTCTTCTCCAAAGTTCTCCTGAATCCATTGCACTGCTTTCTGTGAATCTTTGTATTTCTTCTCCACTCTGATGACCAGCAGAAACACATGAGGAACAGGAGCAGACATCTTGATGCACTTCTTAATTTCATCCTTCATCTTTTTTGATGAAATAATCAGCCCTGGAATGTCGATTATCTTCATCATCTTTCCATCCACACGTGCTTCTTGTACTGCTCTGGATTGTGTAGCAGAATCTGGTGAATTTCTTCGCTCATCTCGGCCCACAATGGTTTTTCTTGTACTTGTCTTTCCTGATTTACTTTCACCCAGCAGTATAATCCGAGGTTTTGCAGACCCTGCCAATGAGAATTTCAAATAAAATGGAATAAATCAGAATATGTTGCTTGTTACCATTGTTGAGATTCATACACTGATTCTTGATGTCTCTGTGTGTTTGGTCAGATCAACTTCTGAAAAATCTACCAGATTATGTTGAAGAAGTAGGACTTTCTGCTGTAGAACCCAGTGCTGCTGTAATCAATAATATAAATCTAACTCTAATAGAGGGTTCTAATAGAGTTTGGAGATTCAGATCTAACAACATTTGTATGTTGATTTTGCAAACCAACTGATCATATATACTCTTTACTTGTCTGACTGATATAACATATAAACAAATTTGATCTTGACTGAGCAAGGTTCAAGAGGTCAACCAAATCAAACCCTGATCTCCATGATGGAGACTTAAAAATGGTGATTTTCTCCTTTGGTGATTCTGCTTGTTATCATCAGGTGTCTTCAATAATGGTCAATCATCACTCAATTGACCCTTCCCAAACAGTTTGATTGACAGGCGATCTAACCAATCATAACGCCGAATCTGCCATTTTATAGTAGATTAACGTTGGTGAACTTAAACTTGAAAAATTTTGTATACTCACGTCTTTCCGCGCTTGAAACAACATTCCTTCTGATGTTCATTCATGTTTATTTGATGCTATAAATGAACTAGTATATATATATATATATATATATATATTGGTGGTATTTTGTTTTAAGAACACAAAAGACAAACACTTACAAAACTGTTCTCTGAATATCTTCCTCTGAGCCTCCCGGTACATCTCATTGGTGTAGTACTCTGTAGTATTGTTATTGTTCCTCACCACCATCTCAATCTTCTTCATCAGTTCAGTGACCTGAGAACGGTTCTCCATGTTCTTATTGTTGAATGAGTGAAATCTGCCACCGCACTCATTAACAAGAGCCTTGAGATCATTACATCTGTTGATATTATCCTCTAATGATCTACTCAGAGCATCAGCGTGAGTGAACAGAATGATGGTGTAACGAGCAGCTTCTTTTCCAAAGTTCTCCTGAATCCATTTCACCGAGTTTCTCTCTTCTTCTGTGAATCTCACACCCAGTCTGATGACCATCAGAAACACATGAGGACCAGGAACAGACATGTTGACGCACTTCTCTATTTCAGTCTTCAGATTCTCTTGTGACATTCTCGTATCAAACAGTCCAGGAGTGTCGATGACTGAGATCTTCCTTCCATCAATCTGTACTTCTCCTCTCTCACAGGTTTTAGTAACAGACCCTGATGAACCATCTGTCTCAAAAAACTCTTCACCCATGATGGTGTTTCCTGTCGCACTCTTTCCTGATCCAGTTTTACTCAGAAGAACAATCCTGCGTTCAGATGAAGTTGATCCTGTGAATTGGATCGTAATATTTGGGATTAAACAGGGTATTTATAATAATATTAATAATGAATGTGCTAATTGAGATTTTAATAATAAATGTTGGTTTTAATATAATGAATGCCCAGTTAAATACTTACTTATAGTATTGTCTTGTGTCCTTTGCTGTGTCCTCCTATGAACCTCGTCATTAATGTAAGACTGATTCAGGAATCCTCTAACTGTACGTCTCCTCACAGCTGTGACATGGATGTTACATAGTAACTTAAAATAATATTGAATGACATTGACATGAGATAACATCACAAATCTCACATGCTGATCATATCAGAAATAATATTTCAATACATGCAATTTTTGTTGTGTTAGGATGGCTGTGTGATGTTTGTGCTAAAACAAACCAGATGAGACGATCGTGATGACATGCCACTTTACTCTCTCCTCTCCTCAGGCTCGCACTAGAGGGCACTATTTAACCACTATTTATGTAGCCCTGCTCCACATGACAGCCTTAATCAGAGGTGTAAAGTCCAGGGGTTAGGGGACTTAAAATGGTGATTTTGTCCTTTGGTGATTCTGCTTGTTATCATCAGGTGTTCATCAATAACTCATACTTAATTATCTCATTAACTTTGGGTGGAATAAACACATGGCAGGACTTTTACTTTCTGACCGCTGGATTTTACACCTCTGCTGCTTTGTTTCTGTTTCCTTTGTGTTTTAAACTGGATCTGTGGCATGTGGTCGCATGTGTCTGTGTACCGGTTCTCCTGTGTAGTTGCTTACAAAGTGTAATTGGTTTGTTTTTTATTTGTGGTGTATTTAAGTCCATTTGTTAGTATAGTAGTGTGTTTGTATTGTTTCTGTAATTGCTCATGCTGTTTCATATGGTTAAACGTTTAGTGCGACTTTTCTTGCTTTATATTGTATTCTATTTTTGATTCTATTCAATGTATTGTGTTGTCTATTTTTGGTATGGTTAAATGAAATAGGAGGGCATCTTCGTCTCCATGGGTATCTCAAATTCCCGGTTTAATACCTCAAAGAAAATCCAAAAAATCATAAAATAACAATTGAAGTGTTTTTCGCATTTGTATAATTTCTATCAATCCTTTGTACCATTATTATACTGACTCGCAGTGAGACTTGTGCACTTGGTGGTAAGATCTTTGCGACATAGTAGTTTTGTGCTCATTAAACTAGCCATATGTAAGCCTCTGCATCCTTTTGGTTTGTTGTATTTCTTTTTTTTATGTTTGATAATCTAACCTTGTCCACAGTTCTAAATTTTTAAGATTTGTGCTTGATTGTTGAAATAAAGTTTTGTACTTTAGTATCCATGTCTCAGGCCTGTTTCTGAAACAACGTTCCTGTGTGCCCTTTTTGTAGTTTCAATTATATTTAATTTTACCTGCTTGACAGGGTGGCGTAGTCAGCTGCAAGTAAAGTTTCCCTCTCCGATTTATTGTCCCGCCACACATGCTTTATTTTTATAAGTCTAACTAATTAGATTTTAAAGCGCAGCATGTTGGATTAAACATTTAACCAGGGCTGGTTACTTTTAAAGTGAATTTCACTACAGATTACAAAATACATGCTTTAAAAAGTAATTTGTAACATATTTCGTTACATTACTCAAGTTTAGTAACTTAATCTAAATACTTTAGAATACTTTGGAATACTAATAAGTGTGGAACAAACACAAAAAAGGTCATTGAAAGTTTTTATCTCACAATTCTGACTTTTTTCCTCAGAATTGTGTGATATAAAGTTGCAATTGTGAGTTATAAAGTCATAATTAAGAGATATAAACTCACAATATTGAAAAAAGTCAGAATTATGAGATATAAACTCACATACTAAATTCACAATTGGATGAAAAAAAGTTAGTATTGCAAGTTTATATCTCCCTGACTTTATAACTTGCAATTGTGAGTTTAAATCTCGCAATTCTGAGAAAAAGAAGTCAGAATTGTGAAATGCAAACTCACAATTTTGAGGGGAAAAAACAAATTGTGAGAAAAAGTTGCAGTGACGAGTGAATTATAAAATGACTCACAAACAACTATCAAAAAACATGAAAACAGTGGAAAACATGAAACTGAACTCTTTTTCAGACGGTCAGAGTCAGAGAATCACCAATCGCTGTTTAAATGACATTAAAATTCAAAGTAATCACTTTGGTAATCTAAAACACTTTTCAGATGTAACTGTAATCTGATTACCACCCATTTAAAATGTAACTGTAATGAAACACAGTTACTCAAATTTTGTATTTTAAATACGTAACTAAGTTACTTGTATTTCGTTACTCTCCAACTCTCTTTTGACCCAGCATTTCTTAGAGTGTAGTGTTGCTGCTTTTATTTAGTTACTGGTAGACGAGAGAGATGATAACAAACAGAAACTAAACCTTAAATGTGTAAATCATGAAATGACTGAATAGATCTTACCAGATGAATCACGGTCTTTGTATGAAAGTAGAGGTTCTATGAAGATACAAATGTGATTTATTTACTGATATTTTACAAATATATCTACATCTATATGACAAAGTTTATACCTGTAAATTTACTCACCTGTCTCAGACATTTTTTTGTTTGTTTGGTTTTAAGTGCTTCTGAAAAATAAAATTTCTGTTTGTTTAAAACAAAAAACACTCACATTTCTGCAAAAATGGACATAAATCCACAGCAGTTTACAGTTAAAATCAACACTAGTGGCAGTAAAACAACAACAAATTTTTTATCACATCAAACTGAATTAATTGTAGTACAGTAGTAGACTGTAGTGAATTTATATAGATTATACTTTATGCATATTGCACCTTATACATTTTGACATATCCATCTCTTTATATCCAAATGTTTGTCTTTTCTAATGTAATGACCTGCTCACCTGCTGCAGTAACGGCACTTGTTGTGCGAATCTCTCTGGAACGCCGAGTCACGATAAAAGAGCTCAAAAAGAAAGAGAAAATGACATGGTTGCATCCTCAAATGTGTTTTTATCTCAGTGTTGGTTGTCTTTGGGGTGTGGTTTATAGTGTAGGTGGTGCATTATCGTCAAACATAGAGAATTAATCTTTTAGTGCCACTCACAGCACACCACTGTAAGGGTGGAGCTCCTACAGGGGTTCAAGCTGCAGGGTTGCCGATTGACTTAAGAAATATTATCAGTAAGATGGTAGAAAACTGTACATTTCTTGTCGATTTCCACCCACTGCTACTTATACCAACGACGGAAATAAGCACAGTTATAATAGCTAAATATGTGGGAGAGCGTTGCTATAATGTGACAATATTATATTGCAATAGGTAACATATCAAAGTTAATACCAAATCAGAACTAGCTAGCACATAATTTGTAGTGAAAGAGTTTAATGACAATATATTGGTTTATGGTTACACTTAAAATGATTACAAAATAGATGATATGATAAAAAACTTATACCATTTATCGTACCCAGCATGTATGTAAAAAGTTACCTGAGAGATAGAAAGAAAGACAAAGAGAGAGAGAGAGAGAGAAGGACAGAGAGTGCCCAAGTAAGAGAGCAGAGTGTAAAAGAAGAGAGCGTAAAAGAAAGAGAGCCAGAGCAATAGTTGCAATCCTCTTTTATCCTTTTCCTTGACCATGTGACTGAAACCCAAATGTGAGACATTCAAACTGACCAATCAGAGGTAAAACTTCCCCCACTGTACTGAAGGTGTGACAATTCATAGACCCTCGATGCACAGGCATCTGGCCTACAGGCCTTGATCACTATCAGCAGCTTTGTGTTCCCAAATGGCTCTTGTAGCATGAAAGAGGGGACTGAAACAGCAAAGCCAATGTCTTTGTTCATTTTTAAAATATCTTTGGATATTTTCAGTCTTACACCACAAACCTTTGCTCAGCATTGAATATTAATAAACGGTACAGGCAATTTTTCACACTTTTTTATTTGTTCATCAACACTGTAAGGCTGGTAGCCTGATTTTTTTTTTTTTTTTTTTTTGCTGTAGTCTTTATGACTTTAGTAGCTTGTTTTGTGATGTTCAGAGTCGAACTGGTTATGTATTTTGGTGATTGTCTGTATTGTTGGGATTCATATGCTGATTTTTGATGTTTGCTTGTATGAAAGACATCAATTTTGTGAACTGTTTTTTATTATTCTTCAAAGTGTCTCATTGCTCAAACACTGCTTGATCTTTTGTTGTAGTATCACAATGATAATTATATAAAGTTAAAGCGTATTAATAACACATTCAAAAACACAGATCAGTGAATCTGTGGCCTGTTGGACAGTAACCCAGAGGAAAGCAGGAGAGGAAAGTAAGTGAATAACCGCAAACTTTCAGTTCCAAAAACCGAGGTAAGTTCTGTTCAAGGGTTAGTTTGTTTAAGAGGCGTTCAGATGCATGTTATATAAATAATATATGATATTAATGAAACTACATTTGTTATATAGTTACAGTTATACACACAATTATTATATTCTACAATATATATATATATATATATATATATTCAAAAATGTTGCCTACTGCAGTATACTGTGAATTAACAGCGCTCAAAGTCAACACTCAGAGACTGAGTACCCTCATTCACTATTCCTTACATTAGTTACTAAAATAGTCCACTTGACAGAGTGAACTAAAAGAAGTGAGTGAATTCGGACCCTGATGAACACCTGAGAAGCAGAATAATTGAAGGACAGAGAAACAAGACCAGAAAAAAAAGAGACGATCAGAAACACAAGAACTACAACTGAATTCAGCCACACTGAGTGTCAAACCGGTTTACAAACAAGTTTGACTATTATTGAAAATAATAAAGTTTGGCAATCAGTTTGGCAACAAAAATCACATGACTGTTCAGCAGATGTCTTCAGCTGTAGTGATGATATTATTATCATCTTGTGCTTATCTGATTCACCAACCTTTTTGTATCTAGGTTTTGAATCTGTGGGTATTTTATATCAGTTGATTAAAGCTAATGCTGATTTTCTTATTGGTGACATCAATTAAACATCAACATCTAAACTTCTGTTAGTTTTCATTAAGATCTTCTGTAGAAATAAAGTCAAACTGGTTGTGGATACATGTAATAATCTGTAATGGCTGAAAGACAGTTGTAGTTCTTGTGTTTCTGCTCATCTCTTTTTTTTTTCTGTTGTTGCTCCTCTTCCCTTCAGTGATTCTGCTTGTTAACAGCAGGTGTTCATCATTAATGCTTAATTATTCACTTATCTCACTGCAACACAGCATCAGTGTTACTTTTACTCTATGTAGTGTAGACACTACAGAAAGTTCCTGAGGGTTGAAAGGGTTTTAACACTGACACTGTTGTCAGCAGCTTAATGTAAAACTAAGTTGTGTGGATCATATTTGTACTGGAGAGTAGAACCTGAGCTTCAGTCCAGGAGAAGATCAAGGAACAGTGATGATATTCTGTGTGTTGCTTTTTTAACAGATGGTAACTGTGAAGTTGCCGGTGCAGAGAAAATATTTTTTGTTTGGAATATTTTTAGTTGATTCTAACATATGCTTGCAATATTAGCATATTATGAATATTAGTTTATAAATTTAAATCTTTAGAATTTAGTTTAAATTTGACAAACAATCTGACTCCATTTTCAAATTATTATTACTTTTAGCTTGTGTTTCTAATTAGGAATTAATCATTGGTCATGTATTAATTTAGGTGTTTGATCATTCTGGGCATCCCGTACTTTCAATTATTCCTTCATTAGGGTGCTGCATCGTATAGAGAATTCATATCGACCGATTAAGTTCTCACGGGCACACATTCGCCAGTTCTGATTCTTAGTCAGAGGGTGTAGAGTTTACTAATATGTTCAAGTTGACTCTCTCCATGCTTGTTCATGCAAAAACGCAGTTTGTTTAGTCTGCAAACGATACTGTAACTTGCTAAGGAGAGCCCAGAATGAATCAAATATAACATTTTATTAGTCAGGTCTAATCCTGGCCTAGTTTCCGTGTCCGTGAAACCGGGCCATAATTTCTAACAACTGGTATGGTATGGTGAAAGTTAACTTTATAATGTGAATTCGCAGTAAAACAAGAGCAGTAAATTACTCAGTAATTTAGCAGTAAAAAAAAAAATTCATAAGAAAATATCCTAGCATGCATTCATTTTATTGTAAATTTCTGACTACAGTAATTTATTGTAAAATAATACTCTTGAATCCTGTAAGTTACTGTCATTTTTTACAGTGCATATAGATACATTTCAGTTTAGACTAATATAACTTTTATACCATATCAACATCTTCAGATGCAGTTTTAGTGTTTCGTTTGATGACGAGTCAAATGAAAAGTAGCACTCAAGCAGTGCTAAAGTTAATGAGATAATTAAGTGATGATTGAGCATTAGTGATGAACACCTGCTGTTGATGTATTCATTACTCCAATGATCACATTGTTTCTGCCTGAAATTAATTTTATTAGTTTTATTACTACTATTAGTTTTATTTTATTACTAATTAATTAATTAGTATACATAATGTACATAATAGTATACATACATAATGAATACATTTTTAGCTAACTGTGTAACAGATCACTCTAAATTGTAATGTAGACACATACATTTTCTGTAAAGCTGCTTTGAAACAATATGTATTGTGAAAAGCGCTAGACAAATAAATGTGAACAAACAAGAACTACAACTGACTTCAGACACAGCCTCTATATATATATAATTACGTTGACGTGATTCATTAACTCATAAAAGGTGATACAGCTGTGTTTATTTGTGGTGTGTATACAAATTCTACTTACACATATTTACAAATCATGTATTATTTTTTGATGTTTTGAGTAAAGGGTGATTAGTTAAGAGTCTTTGTGTTTTTGATAAAGACATAAAAAACAACAACATAATAGCAATAAGAGCATCATAACAGTAAAGAAGAGTTTATTTACTCAGTTTACAGATTTATTATAAAATATGAGGTTACACTTTCTTTCATTCTACAAAACTACATTTCAACTTACCCTGTCATATTATATACAGAATGGAAATATAAAAAGATTTAAATTAATATTCTGACATTTAAAGAGAGACATAAAATAAGTCTTCTTTTTTTGTATGTAGTCTTCTTTGTTGTTGGCAAAACATTTGTCTTTATGGTGTATGAGAAACCAGTGTTGTATGTAGTGTGGTAGTGAAACTGCTGAAATAGTCAAATAGTAAAAAACTGGAAATTTTGTAGTGGTTTAAAAGTCTCACTGGGCACTGTTGTTTACTTTCATGAGGAAGTCAACATATCGTAATATCTTATCATGCACAATGCAAAATATGTTGCGTTTTGCACGTTTCAAGCAAGCTTATTTTTTTCCAGAACAGATGAACATGAATATGGCAAAGTTTTAATACGTTGGAGTTTGTATGTATCACCACAGTTCTGAATTGAAATGTCTGGTGAGTGGCGTTAAAAGTTTAATGCTCCATCACATTTTGAATTAACGTACACCTACACTAAAACCTAAAGCTACCTGATAGTGTTAACAAAAGCAAATGTGACATAAAAAAGCAATCGTAACCATGGCATTTTAGCTTGTTTTTGAACTCTTGTCTTTGAGCTCATTTACCGCGACTCATCTTTCACTGGATTCGTACCAGAGCTCTTCGCATTGCAAGTACAATTCTGTACCAGCTGAGCTATACTGTGCAAGATTATTATGTCAGTAAAATTGAACATATGGAGCTGAAATAATACAAACTTCAAACTCCATGGTTAATTTTTATGACAGTTGTCTGAAGGATCTTTTGTATTTAATGGCATGTGTTTCAGTTCAGTTTATCGGTTCTTGTTCATGAGTTGTTTGGTTAGCTGTTTTATTACTTGATCGTTTTTGTTGTTTGTTTAAATAAATACTGTATAATATAAAGTTATAAAGTGTAGTTGGAATAACTTTACAAAAAGCTCGTGTTTCGACTTATTTTCTTAGTTAAACCAAATAAATAATTATTTTATTTAAATTGTTCTTATGTCAATTATAAATAATTCTTTAATTTGAAATGTTTCAACCGTGTGTTGGTTGAGAACTTTTCATTCAAATTAATTTCTACTGCATAATAATAACTGATCTGATGTCAGGCACTGAAACATCAACTGCAAACAATTACATTAAATTTCTCCTGATCTGAGCAGAGGCCGATAAACAACTCCACATCACAGCTTTACCAGCTTCACTAGGCCTGGGACACACTAAACAATTTTCAAATCTTAACTGATTTTAAAACCGTGGAATACCACGAAAAAATGACAGTTTCAACTGATTTTTAGCATTATAATCCTCTGAACGCAAGCACTAAATGATTCGAACGAACCCTAAGACCACACACTGGTTGATTGCAGGAACAATTGCACAGTCAGATGAGATCAAACGTGACTTGAGAAGAAAAACATGGAGGACAATCGATGTTGTCAGCAGCCTCTACTGCCACATGTTCTGCTTTATAGTGAAAAACGAAACAGGAAAAAAGAAAAAAAAAAGGAATATGGGTGATCTTTCTCAATACTCCCCTTTCATGGCATGTTTGTGGCTGCCAAGTTTGGGCTAAAGAAGCACGCAATATGTGACGTGGGGGTATCATGACAGAGGCAGCCCGATCAAAATTTTTGTCCTAGATGTCAAAAATGGCCAAAATAATCAACACTTTCAAGGTCCAGAGAGATACTAAAGACATTGTTAAAACAGTCGTCATGACTGCAGTGGTTCAACCTTAATGTTCTGAATACTTTTGTGTGCAAAAACAAAACAAAAATAATGACTTTATTCAAAATCTCTTCTCTTCTGTGTGATTCTCATTCGTTGTTAACATGCAGCACTTCCAGGTTCTGCGTCCGAACGCCGACTCATTCTTGGCCGGCTCCTTCACACACATGCGTTGTGCTGAGCACGTGATCAAATTTGGTCGATAATGAGCTGCTGTTTAGACGTATACACACCTGAACTGTGTCAATTGCGTAAGGATAATGACAGAGAAGAGATTGTTGAATACAATCGTTATTGTTTTGTTTATTTTTGTGGCAGTTTCGTTGGATCTATATGGAGGAAGAGAAATCGCTCAGATTTCATTATAAATACCTTCATTTGTGTTCTGAAGATGAACGGAAGTTTTACAGGTGTGAAACGACATGAAGGAGAGGAATTAATGACATAATTTACATTTTTGGGTGAACTAACCCTTAAAACGTTCTTCATGGAAACATCACTGTATTTTTAAGAGCGCATCGAGTATCACTAGTTTCCTCCTCCTCCTCCTGCTGCTGTTAGCACTGATAGAAACGGTAAACCAGAGCAGGAGCTCCTCATAATATTTCTATCAGACTTATACAGTGTTCATATTATTGTTTATCTCAATGCTTTGAAAGTCCTCTAGAGTGAGTAATGTCTCCTATTGGTCCATGTTCTGATCGATCAGAGACTGGAGATCACAGCTTCCTCTGAGAAGCTCATTCAAAGGTTCAGAGCCGTTCTGACCGACATCAGCATCAAATATCACATGCGCTTTTAGCCTTACAGTGAAGAACTGTTTTTTAAAAGCCAGAGATGGAAATTTCAGTGACCCTCCCTCAACAAGAAAACAACCTTACTGGAGCTTAAGAAAAAAAGGTTGATGTCAGTAACAGGAGATGGTGACCTCTGGTGGTAGCTTGAGGAATTGTTAGAGATGGGCGATACCAAACTTTTTAAATACAATACTGTTTGTTACTGTTTTAACAAAAATATCAGTACCAAATATTTCTTAAATGGGAATGTGATTTTTCAAAATAAAGTCCATTTTTAGAAAAAAACATCATTACACTCAAAGGCAAATCACACGTACATCCACACACTGGCCATTAATAACAAATTTATTGGAAATATGATCACATTGAAATAAAAATATTTGTATCAAGATGTAAAAATAATGTGAAGAATATTAAGATTAGTCAATAATAATAATACATTTTTATAACTGATATTTAAATAAACAAAAATACCAACAACATAAAAGTACATATTTGCACTTTCATAAATATTTGCACTTAATCTCAATCAGACCATAATTTTCCCAGAACAAGTTCCATTTTCTACATGTTCCACCTTCAGGCTTCAGTGTAATGAGGAAACGAGCGTCTTCTGTGTGTGTGCGACTGTGGCTGCGTCCCAATTCAGAGGCTGTGTCCTTAGAAGGGCGCATTCGAAGGCCGATTGCGTCACTGTGGCGTTATGAAGGCTGTTCCAGTTTGAAGGATCCTCCAAATGCATTTGGATTTACAGCCTCAGATGCTCCGCAGTGACACAATCAGCCTTCGAATGCGCCCTTCTGAGGATGCAGCGTCTGAATTGGGACGCAGCCCTAGTGTGTGGCTGTACGCTCGCTTCTCATAGTCATGTGACACGGGCCAGCTAAATATATCAGCGGTGTTTTGGAGCAAATGTTTAAAAACTACTGAAAACATGAGAAAGTTTTCCTTTGTGTATGCACACAATTATGATTTTGTTGAAAAAAAGCACATATTGTTTTCCACAACTGAGCTTAACATTATGTATTTACACAATGACAATTCACCAGCTTTTAACTTTCATTTAATTCAACTGTTACATCATGTTTCTTCAACTACACAGAAATGAACCTCATCGCTGAAGATCCCTGTCAATCATCAGTGGCTCCGCCCACACAGCTCAGGATTGGTTCCTTCGTGCTCCGCCTCTTACTTCAGCATCTTCCTGTTGATCTGAACAAACAATAAGATGAAGAAAGACTGACTGAAGTCCATCAACAACATTATAAATCCTTTCTCAAGATCCTCAATCACACTAACTGAAGAGAGTTTGATTGATGATATTGAGATGAGCTGCAGGTTCAGACACTCACTGATGGATTCTCATGTTCAGAAAAGCTCTGAGGATCAAGAGTCGTGCAGGAGTCTTCAGGAGCTCTGGGATGAACGGTCTGTGTGAAAGAGAGCGAGAGATCGGTCATGTGATCATCTGTGATGGATCATCTGACTGTGACGTCTCACTTACTGTGAGTGTGTCGTACAGGTCAGAGGTCGTGGATTTAAGATCAAGAGCTGTATACGTGTCTTCATTGGGATCAGAGATCTACAGGAGAGAGAAGAACGCAAACATTGTGAGTTCATGTTTGAATGTACTGACTGTAATGTTTAGAGGATCTTGATGGAAATCATTTTACTCTTAATATCTCTGTACGGCTCATAGCGGCTGAAACATCTCTGCATGCAGGAAAACACTGTAAATAATTGTGATCATCTCACCTGATTGACAGCAGATCTTCTTTTCATCCTGTTAGTAAGACTGTCAGAAGAAAGATGAACAAACACATTTAAAGATGTGTCAGTGTGTTCACTTAACCCAGGAGTGTCCAAACTCGGTCCTGGAGGATCATGATCCTACAGAGTTCAACTCCAAGATGCCTGGAAGATTCTGGTATGTATTTAAGAGCTTGATTAAATGTTCAGGTGTATTTCGGGACCCTCCAGGAGCACACAGTAAATTCCCCAGTGTTAAATCAACAGCGGTCTGTGAATCTAAAGCGGTCACTTAATCTAATATGAATAAGTGAAGGGTCAACTAAAGCAAACACTGATCTCCATGATGGAGACCTAAATATGGTGATTTTCTCCTTTGGTGATTTTGCTTGTTATTATCTGGTGTTCATCAATAATGGTCAATCATCACTCAATTAATCACTTCATTATCTCATTAACTCTAACACTGCTTCAGTGTTACTTTAACACCTGCTGGTAGTTCCTATGAACACAGAGCAGTGTTAATTTAACACTGAGGAATTTATTGTGCAGGATTGGACACCCTTGATTAACGTAAATATAATAGAGAAACACTTAATACATACAAAGTACCTTTGTAAAAGGACCATCTTACCAAATGTACATGATGAAAGCACCTGATGCTCCACCGAGTAAAACACAAACACCAGCAGAAACAGCAACAGAGGAGAAACATCTGACTGCTGAAATACAGACAAAAACACAGAGCAAAATGTTTAACAGGACTAGATCAGACAATACAGAATATGATTCATAAACTCACTCATGACGTTTAGAGTCACAGCATCAGAGTATTTCTCTCCATGTTCATTGATGGATTTGCACTTGTATTCTCCACTGTCATCAGAGCTGATCTTTGAGATACTGTAGATTCTTCCAGATCCTACAAACGTTCCTCCTTTAAACCAGCTGAAGTTCAAAGCAGGAGGGTTTGAATCACTGCTGCAGATCATAATCACTGAATCTCCTGACACTATTTCACCAGATGGACTGATGGACACTGAGACGCTCCTGGGAGGGTCTAAAACAGAAAAATACAAAAACACTAACAATCAAAGTAAATTTGACATCACAGACTCATTTCAACAGAAGGACTGACAGAGATCACTGTCAGGTAGTATTTACAGATTCAGTGCAGAGGTGTAATCAAGGCCGAGACCAAGAGCATTCAAGAGGGAAGTTAATGAGATAATAAAGTCATTAATCAAGCAGTAATGGTGAACACCTACTGTTAACAGACATAATCATTGAAAGTAAGAAGAAAACAAGTTTGACACATTCACTGTGTTCATGATTTTAACACAGTAAATGTGTCAGGGAGATGATCGAGTAACCCCAGAGTCCAGTCTGGACGACTGGGATGGGGTGACACACCTCTACACCCAATTTCATTGGTTTATAATACAGCAGAGCTTATTGGCATAGACACTTGCGGCATGAACATGTGCATTCCTTGTGCTAACTTTATGAATGATCTGTGCTGTTTGAATTGTAAATATTAAGTTATGTTAACCACAGCGATTTTAGTTATGATCAATTGACTAGTTTTTTGATGAACTTAAGACATTAGATGAAGTTACTGTACCGCTTGGTACGGCATCTCGGTTCTTCACGCAGAAAATCGCCATGTAATATTACTGCTAATATTATTACATATTGTAATATTACTGCTGTAATAATACTGCTAAAACCGGGGAACAAATTCTTAATTCATGGCCACAGTATCCAGGTGCATTTCAATAAATTAGAATGTCGTGGAAAGGTTCATTTATTTCAGTAATTCAACTCAAATTGTGAAACTTGTGTAAATAAATTCAATGCACACAGACTGAAGTAATTTAAGTTTTTGGTTTGTTTAATTGTGATTATTTTGGCTCACATTTAACAAAAACCCACTATATGACTCTCTCAATAAATTATATGACATGCCAACCAGCTAATCAACTCAAAACACCTGGTGGTTTAAAACAAAGGTTTTCTGAGCCTTAAAAATGGTCTCTCAGTTTGGTTCACTAGGCTACATAATCATGGGGAAGACTGCTGATCTGACAGTTGTCCAGAAGACAATCTCATAAGGCTAAGCCACAAACATTCATTGCCAAAAAGCTGGCTGTTCACGGAGCACTGTATCCAAACATATTAACAGAAAGCTGAGTGGAAGGAAAAAGTGTGGGAAAAAGAGATGCACAACCAACGGAGAGAACTGCAGCCTTATGAGGATTGTCAAGCAAAATCGATTCAAGAATTTGGGTGAAATTCACACAGAATGGACTGAGGCTGGGGTCAAGGCATCAAGAGCCACCACACACAGACGTGTCAAGGAATTTGGCTACAGTTGTTGTATTCCTGTTATTAAGCCACTCCTGAACCACAGACAACATCAGAGACATCTTACCTGGGCTAAGAAGAATAACTGGACTGTTGCCCAGTGGTCCAAAGTCCTCTTTTCAGATGAGAGCAAGTTTTGTATTTCATTTGGAAACCAAGGTCCTAGGTTCTGGAGGAAGGGTGGAGAAGCTCATAGCCCAAGCACTTCATGCTTCCTTCTGCTCTTTTTCCAGCAGGTTTTGGCACCTGTTTACACTGCTAAAAGCAGCAAAAGTTGAACTTGAACTCAGACAGAGAAGAAGCTGATCTAATATAAAGTGGGAGATTGTTGCGCAATGTGGGGCCAGCCACTTCAAAAGCCCGATTACCCCTCGATTTTAACTGAGATCTGGGTATCTAAAGGAGGGGTTTCGTTTCAGATCTAAGACTTCTGCTGGGAGAATATAAATGGAGTAGGTCAGACAGATAAGAAGGTGCTAAATCATTTAATCATTTATACACAATTAATAAAATTTTGTACTCAATTCTAAAATTTATCAGGAGCCAGTGAAGGGATCTCAAAAGGGGGGTAGCATGATCAAATTTCCTCTTTCCCTTAAGGAATCTCTCTACAACATTTTGAACAACCTGTAAGCATGCTGTTTGGGACTTTGATTTACCAAAATCTTGTTAGAGATCGGTCAGGCTCACTCAACAACCAATTACGAGGCACCCCTTCACCAGAGTACTGATCATCATCACCTGTTCACAATCACCTCATCACCAGCTCCCCTTCATAAGTGCTTATCACAAGCTGCTCAATTACTCTCTCATCACTGCTTACCATTGTTACCCTTGTCTATTGTGTCCAAATAAAAAACAATATACTAACCTGATCTTCTGTGAGTCTGTATTCCGTAACAGAAGACCGGACCTAAAAACAGCGATCATGGACACAACGGATTCTCTCTGGAGGACAACACAGAGCACACCTTCCACACCGGCAGTTCCGGTATTTCCTTCACCACCTGCGGCCTCCAGTCCCGTGGCCACACTGGCGCCCTACTCTGGTCTAGCGGAGGATTGCAACGGATTCCTTCAACAATGCTCGCTGTCCCTAGAGGTGCAATCGGTCCGGTTTCCCACTGAGAGAGCTAAGATAGCGTACATCATTACCTTGCTGAGCACTATATGGGAACAAAATGAAGTAGTAACACAATCCTTGACTAATTTTCTTGCTTATTTCTGTGAAGTCTTCGATATTCCTGATGGGGATTCGTCAGTCAGTGAGAAACTATACCACCTGTATCAAAATAACATGTCTGTTTTAGAATATGCTCTCCATTTCAGGACACTAGCCGCAGCAAGTGGATGGAATGAACAATCGCTCATAACCACTTTTCGCCAAGGTTTCAACCCCCGGGTACGATTGCATCTGGCTGCATACGACGATTCCTATGGACTGGAAAGATTCATTCAACTCTCAATTCGAGCTGATCGTCGTATGCAGCCCTGTATCGAACATCTACAGGGCCAGTCATCACATCTCCGCCAGCTAGACTATACCAGTCCTCCAGAACCAGAATACATGCAAACGGACAATTATCATCTGTCCAGAGCTGAGCGGCAGAGATGGCTGACCCAGGGTCTTTGCATCTACTGTAGCAATGGGGGACATGTGATCTCAACATGTCCCATTCGTCCTTCACGATCCCGGGTGAGACTTTACCTTTCACATATTGTCAGTCACACTCCACTCACTGCTGAGTTAATCCTTACTGCATCTGATGTTTCTATTTCAGTCCATGCCCTCCTTGACTCTGGGTCAGCCGGGAACTTCATATCATGACATCTCTGCCGTCAGCTCGAACTCAAGAAGATTCCCATCAAGAAGCAATACCAGATTCAGTCCATCAATGGGAGGCCGATAAGCCGTTGCAACACCCAGCATGAAGTCGTTTCTCTTCAAATTCAACTCGGATGTTTACACACAGAGGAGATAACGTTTCTGGTTCTGGAGAGTTCTACTGTTGGTATAGTGTTGGGGCATCCATGGCTGGAGCAACATGACCCCGTGATCTCCTGGAGAAACGGAGAAATTCTGAAGTGGGGAAACAAATGCTTTCCTGGATGTTTTCCTAACCTTCCTTGTCCAGTCTCGTCAATACCAGTTAGAGTTTAGATTCTCTGCCTGAGCCCGAACTTGGCCTATATTTCCCGCCACTTTGATCAAGCATTGGTGTTTTTTTAAATCATTACTTTAGCCCAATTGGGTGGGAAGAAAGCTATACCATAATCAGAAATATTATATATAAGTAACAAGTAAGAAATAAGTAACAAATGCGGACAACTTTGAACAAGTTAGACTAGTAAAAAAAATACTAAATGCAGTCACGTGTCATTCGCAGCGGCTGCGTCTCCTCCACTTGCAGTCTCACACGAATCACACCAGGCAGCTGTATTGTGTACCTTAAGTGCAACATGAAGCTTCAAGAAGGAGAATTAACTTTGAGAAAGTTTGGCGGAAAGTCGGAGGTATGGAACCATTTTACCCTGTCTTCGATAATTGCGCAACAAGGCCAGATTGTTTCAGGTATGCTTGTATAAGGCCTGAAGATCGAATTTTATCTTCCACGGGGTCAAGACATTAGGGTTTGATTTTGTAGCCTACTGCCCAGAGAAAGCGAAACTAAAACCGTCTGAGTGTTTATGCGCTATAGCCTACATAAAAACCTGACGCGCCTGAAGTCTAATAACAAATAGCCTACAAACTGTGCTAAATAAAATTAGTAAAAAGTAAAAAGGTATATCCGTCCTACAATGTTTTTTCTAATTTACCACAGCAAAGGATGTGAATAGGTAGCCTATAATAGACTTAATTATAAGCAAACAAAAGGAAGAAACGTTTATATAGGTGGGATGCGAGTGAAGATTTGGAAAGGAAAAAAACGTAAATAACGTATAAAATAATGGTTGTGTGTAAATCGGGCTCGGGCTCATAATTACAGTTAATGTTTCGGGCCGGGCCGAATAGGGTCGGGCTTAATTTTTTTGGGCCCGATCTAAGCTCTAATACCAGTACACATCACATCCATAGAAAGTCCTAAGGAGAAACAATCCATCTCCATTCCTGATTGCTACTCCCACTTCAGTGATGTTTTCTGTCCTCTGCGGGCGTCATCGTTGCCTCCACACTGGCCATGGGACTGTGCCATCGACCTTATTCCGGATGAGCCAGTGCCCCGCGGTAAGATCTACCCACTTTCACTTCCTGAGCAGAAGGCCATGGAGGAATACATCGAAGAGGCCCTTAAACAGGGATACATCCAGCCTTCAACGTCCCCTGCTGCTTCCAGCTTCTATTACCGAGCCCTCAACAAAATTACAGTTAAGTTCCGTTACCCCCTTCCTCTCGTCCCAGCAGCTCTGAAGAAACTTCGGGGAGCTACGATTTTCAACAAACTGGACCTCCGCAGCGCATACAACCTCATGCGAATATGGGAGAGGGATGAGTGGAAGACCGCCTTCGTGACACCCACTGGCCATTACGAATATCTCGTCATGCCGTATGGCCTGGTCAACGCCCCTTCCGTGTTCCAGGACTTTATGCATGAGGTGCTCCTGGAGTTCCTATACAAGTTTGTCCTGGTCTACATTGATGACATTTTCATCTACTCCCGGAGCGAGGCTGAACATCACCAGCACATTGCGGAGGTCCTCCAGAAGCTCAGAGATTTCCAGCTGTACCTTAAAGCTGAAAAGTGTTCGTTCCACCAATCCTCCACTCAGTTCTTGGGATACAACATCAGCCAACAAGGTATCCAGATGGACGAGAGGAAGGTGGAGGCTGTCCGAGATTGGCCACAACCCACAACCATTAAAGAACTTCAATGGTTCCTTGGATTCTCCAATTTCTACAGACGTTTCATCAAGGATTACAGCATCATTACCGTACCTTTAACCAACCTTCTCTGTCAAAAGCCCAAATCCCTCAACTGGACTCCTGCAGCCACTTCCGCCTTTCAGAGACTTAAGGAATCCTTTACTGATGCACCACTCCTCATCCATCCTGACCCCAACAAACAGTTTACTGTAGAGGTAGACACCATCGAGAGCCCCTAGCCATCAAACTCGCATTGGAGAAATGGCAACACTGGCTCAAAGGAGCTAAAGAAGAATTAATTTGACTCACTGACCAAAAAAACCTTCAGTATCTCCGGGATGCTAAGAGACTCAATCCTAGACAAGCTCGATGGGCTCTGTTCTTCACCAGATTCAAGATCTCATACATTCCAGGCAGTAAAAACGTTAAGGCAGACGCTCTCTCTCGTATTCACACTCCAGCGGAAAACACAGAAGCACCCAAACCTGTACTGCCCACTCAGATCTCCGTATGTCCCATTCAGTGGGATTTGGACCAAGACCTCGCTACCTCCAATGCGAATGAGCCACCTCCGCTGGGGTGTCCGGTAGGTCTTACCTACGTTCCTGAACCACAACGCACTCAAATCATCCACTCCGTACATTCCTCAGTGGACCAACCGTACCCTCTCACTGCTACAAGAACGCTTCTGGTGGCCGAACATGGTTAGAAGGTTCGTCCAAGGATGTGGGGAATGTGCTATCTCCAGGACACCATGGAATCTACCCACCGGAAAGCTCCTACCATTACCCATACCCCAACGCCCGTGGTCACACCTAGGAGTGGATTTTGCTACGGACTTACCTGCCTTAAATGGGTACACATGCATCCTCGTCATTATCAACCATTTTTCCAAGTCTTGCCGTCTCAGACCACTTCAAGGTCTACCTACAGCCATGACTACGGTAGAATTACTCTTTAACCATGTGTTCTGTTACTTTGGCATCCCAGAGGATATTGTGTCTGATAGAGGACCACAATTCATCTCACAGGTTTGGCAAGGATTCCTTAAACTCCTAGGTGTGGCCGTCAGTCTGTCTTCAGGATATCACCCTCAAACAAATGGTCAAACTGAAAGGAAGATTCAGGATGTAGCACGTTTCCTCAGAACCTTCTGCCACGGCCACCAGGACTCTTGGAGCCAATTTCTGGGCTGGGCCGAGTACGCACAGAACTCTTTACGCCAAGCAGCTACTGGATTGACTCCCTTCCAGTGCGTGCTCGGTTACCAGCCCCCTCTCTTTCCTTGGTCAGGAGAGTCCTCCAACGTTCCTGCTGTTGATAATTGGTTCCGAGAGAGTCAGAGGGTTTGGGACTTGGCTCACCACCATCTCCAAAGGGCAGTACGCAGACAACAGGATTACGCCAACGCTCGTCGTCAGGATTCCCCACCATATCAACCAGGTCAACTAGTATGGTTATCTACAAGGGATATCAAACTGTGCCTGCCCTGCAAGAAGTTGAGTCCCAAATACGTTGGTCCCTTTCCCATCCTGGAACAGATTAACCCGGTCACTTAAAAAAAAATTACAGCTACCACCACAATATTGCATTCACCCTACCTTTCATGTTTCTTTACTCAAGCCACATCACTTACCCATTTCTGTTCCCTCCACAGAGCCTGACCCAGAAGAGGAACCGTGTATGCAGTGAGAGAAATTCTGGACTCCCAGCGTCGTAATGGTCTGTTAGAGCAGAGGTCCCCAACCCCCGGGCCGCGGACCGGTACCGGTCCGTGGGTCATTTGGTACCGGGCCGCACAGAAAGAATAAATAACTTATTTAAAAAAAAACAAAAAAAAAAAGTGCATGTGTGTATGAAATGTGCATTTCTCTCTGACTCATTCACTACTGCAAAGATCGCGAGTCAGCATCTCAACTTCAAATTCTCTCCGTTACATCCGTCTATGACTCACTCTTGGCGCATAGCAACGCTTGTTTAGGTCACGTGATACGTCACCGCTAAAAATAAACACACAAGCTAGCAAAATGAGTAAAAAAACAAACGTCTCTGGAAAGCGGCCCAGTGAGGAGACAGAAGAAGAGCCTACGATTTCCAAGAAAAAGAAAGCTGCATCTAACAGACAATACCAGGAGTCCTACTTGAAATATGGATTTATCGCAGCAGGTGATTTACACGCACCAAGCCCGCCAGAGAGCGTTAGGGGGCAGAGAGGATGTTACTCATGTTATGTTGTTGGCGCGATGTTACGAGGACGCTGCTAATAAAGTTGCGAGTAAGCCTACACATTGGATTCACGTTTATTATAATATTTTAAAAAATACCCCATTTTATTTTGTTGTTTTTATCCGCCACACCTTAAAGGCCGGTCCGTGAAAATATTGTCTGATATTAAACCGGTCCGTGGCGCAAAAAAGGTTGGGGACTGCTGTGTTAGAGTACTTGGTGGACTGGGAAGGATACGGTCCAAAGGAGCAGTCCTGGGTAGCCAAAAAAGATATCCTAGATCCTGAATTACTTACCACATTCCACCAAGACCATCCAGATCGTCCTGCACCTCGAGGAAGAGGTAGACCGCCACGACGCCGGGGTTCTCGGCCCTCTGGAGCGTTCCGTTGGGGGATGGGGGCAGGTTAGAGATCGGTCAGGCTCACTCACCAACCAATCACAACGCACCCCTTCACCAGAGTACTGATCATCATCACCTGTTCATCACCTCATCACCAGCCCCCCTTCATAAGCACACACTTCATATCAGCACTTCGTCCAGTCTCAACTTTGGTTTATGGACTCACCTTCCTGCTCTTCATGTTGAACTTGTATGTTCACCTGTCGTCGCTGATTTGTCGTCTTCCGTGGATTACGTCAAGCCCAGTCTTCGTCTGCTTCTACCTGTTACAACTCACCTGTCTTGCCATGTCTGTTCCGAAGTGTGTACTCTGTTCCATGTGATCTTCGCCAGCCATCTGCAAGTAACAAACAGACTGTTAATATCTCTGCTTATCACAACCTGCTCAATTACTCTCTCATCACTGCTTACCATTGTTACCCTTGTCCGTTGTGTCCAAATAAAGAACAATATACTAACCTGATCTTCTGTGAGTCTGTATTCCGTAACAAATATAGGGAATTGCAATAGTCCAGGCACGAGGTGATAAAAGCATGGATAGCAGTCTCCAAAGAACGCTTGAGGAGACAAGATTCGATTTTCGATAGAGAGCGAAGATAGATAAAATAGATCCAATGACCACACTAATTTGCTTATCAAATTTAAGGGAACTATCTAACATCACACTTTGATTCTGTACTTGTGGAGAGGTAAATTGATCTAGAAATCCAGGGTCAAGATCATGTCTTTGCCTGGTTTCTGAAGGGTCAAAAACAATGACTTCTGTTTTGACCGAGTTCAAAAATAGGAAGTTCTTGGCAAGCACAAGCTTTTACCTCCTCAAGACATGCTGTCAAACTGTAGATAATTCTTTTTTTTTTTTTACATGCATATAAAACTGCATGTCATCAGCATAACAGTGAAATGAGACATTGTGTTTCCTAAAAAATAGAACCCAGAGGAAGAATATAGAGAGAGAAGAGCACAGGAGCTAAAACAGAACCTTGAGGCACACCGCAAGATACGTTTCAGAGAGAAGTAGAGAAAAATCCTGTTTATACAGAGAAATGTCTATTTGTTAAAAAAGATTTGAACCAGCTTAAAACCACATCCCCTTGACCAATGCAGGACTACAAACTGAGTGTACTGAAAATCCCAGCTGGGTAAAATGAGAGAATTACATTGACATTTGGTGTTTTTTTGTATTTCTTTTCGGTTATTGTTCTTCTTGTGAATTATTGTTGTTGTTGGTGACTTTGTGAACTGTATTATTTGTTCATTTAAAGGAACATACAAAGGAATACACAAAGACAAAAGAATTCTGGGAAGAATAAATACATGTTTAATTGTCTGCCATAATTTTGTGTGATTTCCAGTGGAAAAAATTAATTGTTAATTTTGCATTTCTATTTTTTTCCCTGTAAGGGATCTGTATGTTCAAATTTAAAGGTAAACACAGTGGTGTATTTTTTATTTCTAAATAGAAAACACAAATCGAACACTATCAAGTGAAGATATGGGTTTTGTGATGAATAGAAATTAAGTGAATTTAGAAATGTCTCTCACCACTACATTTGAGCAATATTATTGGTGAGAGAGCAACAGGAGACCTGAAATTGGGCTCTCAAATTATCTCATTAACTTTAACACTACTTCACTGGGTGGAATAAACATGTGGCAGGACTTTTACTTTGTGACTCCTGGACTTTACACCTCTGTATGTGTGTGTGTGAAGTTATTTAGTTTATATGCATTTTTATATATTTCTGAAGTACTGTATTTGCTAAGGTCTTTCCTACATATTTCCTTGCCAGACTTAAAAGTGATTTAGAGATGCATGATTGAATTCATACTCACACGTGACATTGATCTCAGCAGCAGGAGAGATGTGATGGTGTCCGTGTACAGCACAGCTATATCTGCCTGCATCCTCTCTTCTGACTGACTGCAGCAGGAGTTCATTGTTTCTGTCTCTTCTCTCAGTTAATGGCTGTGAGTTTCTGTACCAGATGAATGTTGCTCCGTCAGTCAGTTTACAGCTGCTTTTACATGTCAGACGGACTGAATCTCCCTCTGTCACTCTCTCAGGAGACTCCACCTGAAGATCTGAACACAACACACACATTATATCTAGTGCTGCTGTCATACACTGATTATTATTCAACATAATGCAGAGAAGAAGAGATAAACCTCATGAAAGTCACCTGTGACAGAAAGACTCACTCCTGGAGAACCAGTCCATTTTCCTCCTGTTATATTAGTGGTGAATCTGAAATAGTACTTGTGTTCATCGTTCAGTGTCACATGACTCAGTCTGATGGTGCAGTTCTGCTGTTTATCTCCCAGATACTGAAGCCTCTGACTGTATTCAGGGTCCTCAGACAGATCTGGAAACTCTCCATTATCTTGTATCAGTGTTTTGGTCCAGAACACTGTCCTGATCTGATGTCCAGTAGGGTATGTATAAGAGCATCTCATGATCACTGATGAGTTCTTTAGTGCACAGATGTGTGAAGGACTGTAACTCACACCCCAATCACCACTAGAAACCCCTGAAACACATACAGAAATATTTCACACTTAATATTTCTGTCACAGTTAGGTCTCTGTGTATCTGTTCCCCAGTCCTGTCAGGTGTATCACGTGTTCTTTGTTTTGAGTTTCCTCAGTTGTCTTTGTCACTTTTATTAGTTCATTTGCATCAGCCGTGTCTTGTCATCAGTTATGTCTGTCACCTGTGCCCCGCTCATTATCCTCGTGTGTTCATGTGCATTTATACCCTCTGTGTCTGTCCAGTCCTTGTTCGTCGTTAAAGTTACTTAGTGTGTTATTGTGGATGTTCCTGTTTTTCGCCTGATCAGTAATTAAACCGTGTTATTTCAGTCTTCATTCTCTGTGCCTGTTTCTCCACACACTACTTGTGACAATTTCACATTTAATTCCTTCATAAATACATTCATGTTGTCCCAAACCTTTAATTTTAATTTAATATGATATGATAATGTGGGAGATACAAATAGTTTTGTTTTAATTTAGCTCTAAATAAAAAGGTTTAACAGGTAATTCAATGAAAGTCACAATGAAAAGCTTTATTTAACAAGCAACATCAGAATGTTTTTTAATTCTCCAGTGACTCACCGTGAATCATGAGCAGAAACACCAGAGGAAGAGAAGGAGCCATTCTGACTGACATCACTACAATATAACACACAGAATAATACAATCTGTAGCATCAAAACATTTCCATAAAGAATTTTTCATTGAGAATATGAACAGGTCAGTCGCTTCTACTACAGTTTTAATCAGACTATATTCACACAGTAATCAGAGTAACTCTTACCGTGTTCTGGTGAGTCTCTCCAGCAGACGATAAACTGGTGAAATTCACATGGTTAACTGTGTTTATTTCAAAATCCTTGCAAAAGACAGATAATGTTTCTTCCTCTTTCGTGACTTCTGCCCACAAGCAACATTACACAGCTTTGACAACTTTTCATTATGATGCAATGGCATGTATTGACTTTTTAAAAAGTCCCAAAACTTTTAGCAATAAAAAATTTGTCCACCACTTTGATTACTCAGAGAATCATGCACACAGATTTATTAAAGTCAATTATTTTATCCCTTAAAAATCATCTTTCATCACCAAAATGACACATTTTTTCTGGTGAAAATTTTTTCTTCATGCCTTAAAATAGCTTGAATGTAACTCTGCACGCTTCCTCATTTAATATACGAGGAACTATGAATATGCAAATTAGCCCCGCCTCCACTCGCTCATGTTGCTATAATAACGGGGTTCTACTGTTGCTGTAGTGACGAACATTTTGTTTGTGTTGTGTACAAAACAAAGTTTGCTTCACTTTGTGTATTCAGTTTAACAGTTTTGTAACTGAACTGCTCGCATACATAATGACGCTTAAATTGTGATATAAATTATGAATTGGTAAAACACGTTTGCAAAACGGTCTGAATCCACTTGCATTTGTTTGGACCGCTCTCTCACTGAATCACCTGGAGCAATTTCTCAGTCAGTAAAACAAACATGCAGTATCAAGAGAACAATCAGCGCTGATTTTAGGTTTCTCCTCAGCGAACATGCGCAAAATGGACGTTTAACATTTTCATTGCTTTTTGGATTTAAAAAGATTTAAGAATGCTCAAAATGTCTGAAGATAGAGTAGGCCACACTCGTTCTCACTGAAGGTCTGAAAGGTGCGTAATACTTGGGATAAATTTGCTTATTTAACCTTTTAATGTTAAATAAACCCCCCTTTGTGTGTACCGTCAGATGAAATCCTGCAGGCGTTCTCCGTCCATGCATTATATGCTCACCTTGAATGAATGCACCTTCCTAGCATACTAACTTGAACTTATCAGGTAATATCTACGGTGTGACCAATTTCAGAAGCGGTCAAAATCAGAATGGACTGACTATAGCTCTCTAGGAATTGATGTGTGATGTCACACTGACTGACATGCGCGTGTGTCATGATCTGGTGTTTGTTCATCTGTTTCTTTGTTCCCCAGTTCCGTCATTCGTCACATGTTTCTTGTTTTATTTCGTTAGTCCCTGTCAATAGTCACGAGATCTTTGTTTTGTTCCCCCATGTGCTTGTCCATCATTAGTTCATTTTAGTCAGCTGTGTCTCGTTAGTCATCATGTCCATCACCTGTGCCTTGCTCGTTATCCTCCTGTGTTTCTGTGTATATATTCCCTCTGTGTCAGTCCAGTCCTTGTCCGTTGTTAAAGTTTCGTACATGGTGTTATCTTGTTTCCTGTCCGTTTTCCAAGTTTATATTAAAGTGTTTGAAGAGTACTTCAGTCGTCTGCCTGTTCCTGAACACCCATAACGTTACAGCGTGAATCGCGGTCACACACACAGAGTCATATTGTAAGTTACTGCATAATACAACACAAGCAGAATAATACAGCATCACAATACACATCTCACTTTTATCTAGGCTATGTTTTATCGTATTGTAGTATTTCGAAGGACAAAAACATGAACTTTAACTACTGGCTTGACTTCATCAAGCTAATCACAGCTAATAACGTATTGCTAATGTTACACAATCCACGCTCCCGTTCACCATGTCAGAGACAGACAGCTGCTTTATAACAATCAGCCTTACAAACTCTTTGAATGACTCAGAACGTCAGTGGAGAAAGGCATATAGTTCGTCGTAATATAACCGCTATATTGTTAAATCTGCCGGGTTTTTCATATCAACAGAAAAATATACCAGCATAAACTTGTCTCGAGACTCGCCTGCTAGATCGCTAGCCGCCATCTTGACATGATTGGTTACGAAGTAGTTTATGATGTCACAGACACCAGTGATTTCAAACCATCTTTTTTTCACTGTAGTTACAAGTCTGTAGTGTTTCATCGCCATCTACTGGCCTGCCAGCAGAATACAATGTTTTTAATCGTTTTCACTGATTTTTTTGTGTATGGGGATCGTTTTGACAGTCGTCTGTGCGCTGAAAACTCAAAGGAAAAACTTCTCCGCTTTAAGCATACTGTTGTCGTGTAATTTATTTATTTTTGACAGACTGCACGCATTGGGCGTGGCTTCTGATGGCTTGTCAGTCATGGATGTGGGCGGAGTTGGATGTTCACTGCAGGCTAAAGGCTGCTGAGTGTGTTTGTGACTGTGATGGATTCCCATTAGGAGCCTATAATGGACTATGACTGACCCTGTATAAATAGATCAACATCTTCAACAAAGGTTCCTGTTTTATTAGGCAGCCTCAAAAAATTTGTTGTTTCACCATAAAAGAGGAAGTTGTTGTAACTTGTGCATTCTGATCTGCCCCAAACTTCACATGTGTGATGAGAATCCTGGCCTTAAGACATCAATACGATAATATTCAGTTACAGTCACAGCGCCACCTGTGATTCACTCCCTGAAACACATTTTAATATTCCATGAAGTACCAAACATACTAGAAACATGGAAAGTCATGCAACACTTGGCTAAGTGCTAAAGTGTCTGATTTACGCCACGAAACAAGAAGTTGTTGTAACTCAGGCGTACAAAGTTTAATCTACCCTGAACACATTCACATGACACTATTCAGTTATAATAATAACACCACCCACTAGTAACAGGTAGTGACGTGTTTAACAAACTAAAATATGCAATAGAGAACTAAATATGCTAGAAACATTCTATAACATACTAGCAAAACAGTTTACTTTTATTTATTTTTATTTGTTTCATTTAACTATCTTTATTTGTGTTCTGAAGATGAATGAAGGTCTTACGTATGTGAAACGACATGAGGGTGAGGAATTAATGACAGAATTTACATTTTTTGGGTGAACTAACCCTTTAAAGGTTCTTCATGGAAACATCAGTGCCAATAATGAACCTTTATTTTTAAGAGTGTATCGAGTATCTCTGGTTTCCCCCTCCTCCTCCTCCTCCTCCTCCTCCTCCTCCTGCTGCTGTTAGCACTGATAGAAACGGTAAACCAGAGCAGGAGCAACAACAACTGCTCCTGCAGTTAAAGCTCCTCCTAATACACTGCTCAAAAAATAAAGGGAACACTAAAATAACACATCCTAGATTTGAATGAATTAAATAATCTCAGTAAATACTTTTTTCTTTGCATAGTTGAAAGTGCTTACAACAAAATCACACAAAAATTATCAATGGAAAACAAATTTACCAACCCATGGAGGTCTGGATTTGGAGTCACACTCAAAATTAAAGTGGAAAACCACACTATAGGCTGATCCAGCTTTAATGTAATGTCCTTAGAACAAGTCAAAATGAGGCTCAGTAGTGTGTGTGTGGCCTCCCTACAACTCCTGGACAGTCTGTGGAGCAACGTGGCGTTGGTGGATGAAGCGAGACATGATGTCCAGATGTGCTCAATTGGATTCAGGTCTGGGGAACGGGCGGGCCAGTACATAGCATCAATGCTGACACACTCCAGCCACATGAGGTCTAGCATTGTCTTGCATTAGGAGGAACCCAGGGCCAACCGCACCAGCATATGGTCTCACAAGGGGTCTGAGGATCTCATCTCGGTACCTAATGGCAGTCAGGCTACCTCTGGCGAGCACATGGAGGGCTGTGCGGCCCCCCAAAGAAATGCACCCCACACCATTACTGACCCACACCATTACTGACCCACCGCCAAACCGGTCATGCTGGAGGATGTTGCAGGCAGCAGAACGTTCTCCGTGGCGTCTCCAGACTCTGTCACGCCTGTCACATGTGCTCAGTGTGAACCTGCTTTCATCTGTGAAGAGCACAGGGCGACAGTGGCAAATTTGCCAATCTTGGTGTTCTCTGGCAAATGTCAAACGTCCTGCACGGTGTGGGGCTGTAGGCACAACCCCCACCTGTGGACATTGTGGAGTCTGTTTCTGACCGTTTGAGCAGACACATGCACATTTGTGGCCTGCTGGAGGTCATTTTGCAGGGCTCTGGCAGTGCTCCTCCTGCTCCTCCTTGCACAAAGGCGGAGGTAGCGGTCCTGCTGCTGACTTGCCCTCCTACCGCCTCCTGATGTACTGGCCTGTCTCCTGGTAGAGCCTCCATGCTCTGGACACTACACCGACAGACACAGCAAACCTTCTTGCCACAGCACACATTGATGTGCCATCCTGGATGAGCTGCACTCCCTGAGCCACTTGTGTGGGTTGTAGACTCCATCTCATGCTACCAAAGCACCGCCAGCATTCAAAAGTGACCAAAATATCAGCCAGGAAGCATAGGAACTGAGAATTGGTCTGTGGTCACCACCTGCAGAACCACTCCTTTATTGGGGGGGTCTTTCTAATTGCCTATAATTTTCACCCGTCGTCTATTCCATTTGCACAACAGCATGTGAAATTGATTGTCATCAGAAGTTGTTTAAGTGTTCCCTTTATTTTTTTGAGCAGTGTATATATAGTGTGCTTGTCTTACCGTGTTGAAGCTCATCAGATCAACAGGAACCAAATGGCTTTAAACTGATAGACTGTGGTTAACCCTTTTTTTACACAGTTGCAAAAATATCAGTCCCTGCTTCAACAAGATAACAACAAAACTGAACTATTAACCAAAGAAAAATAATATATTTTAAGTTAATTTAAATATAGTTACTCTATATATTTCGAAAAGAGGATTGTGTCACCAGATGTTCTGCAGGATATGTCACTCTTATGAATGTTAGATAAATTTGACTTTTGTCCTCTTTTTTATGTTGCCCCCTACTGGACATCTTTGATTATTGTGTCACTTATTGTGATTTACTTATGTGCAGAACTTAAAGGGATAATTCACCCGAAATGAAAATTATTAATTTTCTTTTTAATGGTAGTGATTGGCGCTCCTGATTTTGAAGTCCAAAAAGCGCATCCATCCATCATAAAAGGGTCCCACTTTAAATTAGTCGGATTCTCTTCCACCGTCTGTAGACGTGATGAAGACACCTCCAATGATTCCAGAAAATCAAGGTGTCATCAAGCTACGCCTTTGTTTCGAATAAGTGACCTCTAGTGGCGAAAAATTACATATTGTGCCTTTAACAAAGCTAGATCCGCTTTCCCTTCAGTTTTTACATGCTAACTATTCATGTTGAAGTAAAACTGTTTGTATTACTGAACAGGCTGTGGGATTGTCTTTCACACAATTTTAAAGTTTCTGAAAGTTTCACGTCACATTTGCAACAATTTCATTTGCAAAAAAGCAAAACGCTAGTTATGGATAGTAAAGATTGATACAAGTACAAAGTACAAAATGAAATTTGAAAAAGGTATTTAAAAAACACAACAATCATCCTCGTATTTTAATTCATACACAATAACAAGATTTTAATATTTGAAATGTCCATTTCACCTTTTTTGAGTTACTATATTTCTGCTAAAGAAAGTTTTCTTCTACCATTTGTTAAAATGGGAAATGCTACATATGAAATCATAAAACTTCTGTTCCCTCGCGTGTGATTAAAGAACCTTGAATGCTGATGTATTTCTGCTCGAGTTAAAATCGAAAGAGCAGATCTTTCCAGGAAAAGCCCTGATTTATATCAGTGTGTGGGAGAGAGAGATTTTTTCTTTGGAATTTGGAAACACGCCACAAACGTGTGATAACTTGACTTCAGTCTTTGTGCTTTTCTGTTTTAAGTTTTAAGTTTCCACTTCGGCCATGTTGAAATCGTAAATGAAATCAAATAATAATTATAAATAAAATAATGAGCTTCCGGCATGACTGCCAAAAAGCACTAAACTCAGAACTCAGTTTCGTAGTGGGACTGTTATCAACTATCAAATTCGCATGAAAGAAAGACAAGCTGACAGTAGCCACTCTGTTCTCTGATTACTGTCAAGACACTTCATCCATCTCCGTTATCTGAAGCTTTCACTGAAGACGTGCAGCACAGAGACTTGTCTTTACAGGCACAACGGTCACACTGATGAATTCCCAGAAATCATTTGCTTTTCTGTAACTGGGTAAAAGTGAGTCTCGGACATTTGATTAGCTCAGCTTGTTGACGAATCATGCTGTCTAGTTCTTGATTTATCAATCTGCACACGCTGTTTCAACACATCAGACTTATGAGCTCATGCAACTCATTCTTAAAAGCATGTTCATTAAGCATATAAAACATATATCAGAATAAAATATTAACCCTGCCAGGAAAAGGATCGGTTTGTATGACCACAGAGAGGCTGATGCTTCTGGTTTGTGTGTGTGTGTGTGTGTGTGTGTGTGTGAGACACGCCTGCTGCACATGCTCAGTGCGCCTCACATGCAAACCACATCCTCTTTCACTGAAGATAAAGATCTGCTGTAAGAGTTGAGAGTATTTTCACATCAGCTCGCCGGTTCACACGGATCACCTGAACCTGCTAGACAAGCCATGGATTTTGAGCACAGCAATGAAGGATGTAAAAATTGCAATGAGAACTGCAATAACAAATGCCAATGTCACTGTCACACAATAACCCAAAGTCCAAAACCTAGGCGAATGTCTGAGGAGAAGATGTCTGAGAAGACTGAAATGCCTTCAAAAGAGTGCAGCTCCTGTCATTGCGGCTACTGTTATTTTGGACCCTGTGACTGCGGCTCCAATGATGGCGGTGATGGAGGCACCGGGGATGCTGATTCCGGTGATTGTGGCTCCTGTGATTGTGGGTCATGTGATTGTGACCCCTGTGATTGCGGGTCATGTGATTGTGACCCCTGTGATTGTGGGTCATGTGATTGCGGGTCATGTGATTGCGGCTCCTGTGTTATTCAGTGAATGCTTGCTGGATGTTGTTATGACAGGTGAGAAATTTTTTTTTTTATGAACACTGTCTCTTTAATAACTGCTTCCAAAAATATGGACATTTTACAATTTCTCTCCAGATTGTGAAGTGTGGGCGTTTAAATGTGCTCCAAACATTGATTAATACTTCCACAACATTCATAAATCTTATATTTCAACATTTAATAATGAATAATTAAAGGGTTAGTTCACCCAAAAATGAAAATTCAGTCATTAATTCCTCACCTTCATGTCATTCCTCACATCTTCAGAACACAAATTAAGATTTTTTGATGGAACCTGAAAGCTTTCAGTCCCTTCATTGGGAGCAACGCAATTTACGCTTTCAAGCACCAGAACAATCGGAAAGACATCATTAAAGTTCTCCTCACGACTCCAGTGGTTTCACCTCAATTTTATGAAATGATGAGAGGGCTTTGTTTTCACATGGATCACTTTAATGATGTCTTTCCTATCATTCTAGACCTTGAATGTGTAAATTGCGTTGCTCCCAATGAAGGGACTGAAATTTCTCAGATTTCACCAAAAATATCTTAATTTACATTTATTCATTTATCCAAAGCGACTTACAAGGGGAGCAATTAAGGGTTTCGTGTCTTGCTCAAGGGCACTTTAGTCATGATATCGAAGGTGAGAGTGCTGTTCATTCACAATCTCCACCTTCAATTCCTGCTGGCGTGGGAATCGAACCAACAACCTTCAGGTTACAAGCCCGACTCCCTCACCATTAGGCCACGACTGCCCCCCTTAATTTAAGTTTTGAAAAAGAATGATGGTCTTACGTGTTTGGAACGACATGAGAGCGAGTAATTAATGACAGATATAACATTTTAGGGTGAACTATCCCTTTCATCATCAAAAATCGAATCAAAAATCGTGCTAGCACAGTGAACTTACATGTACAAACACTAGCAAAGATTAATAAATGTTGTGCAGATACATTTTTAATTGTGAGATCATACCAGTTAATGGATTAATGCGAACACTCTATTGCAAAATGTTAGTAAAAAGTAAAAGTGACAAGCTTTTATTTAAATTTAAAGGCTTTTCACACTGAGTATGTAATTTTAAGTAAGCGTTTCTTCGTATTTGTCATCCTAAAGTTCGTCACACACAGAAACCTTGCACACTAGAATAAATTAATCCGTTGCGAGAAAAAAAAAAAAAAACGGAAAACAATACAAAATGGAGTCTTCCAGCAGCAAGGATGACTTTGTTGTCCTCTTTCTTCTTAAAAAGATAATAAGAAAAAGGAAATACTGGGTCCGCCCAATCCTGAGATTGTGTAGAAAGGAAGGAGAGCTCCACCTACTTATCTAGGAGCTGCGGATTATCCCGAGCGATTCAAAGTTTACTTCAGGATGTTGGTGGCGTAGTTTGATGCTTTGGAGCCACATATATAAAAATATATATATATATTTCTGAGCTTTGTTTATCACACGGTGCTTTGTGCTGCAAGACGAAGTCAGACGCCATTCTGGATTTTGGCGCTCGCTTGTGCGGTGGCTCTGAATTGTCAAAACACCTCTTAAAATGATTGCAACAGATGTGAAAAATGCAGAAAATTTAACCCGATCCGATTTTTTTTATGATGGACGAAAGTTTGGGAAGCAGTGTGTAAAGGTGATTGACACAACATGAATAATTCTTGATAATATGTTGCTTTATTTTAGATTTGTTCGTGCCAGTGGGCTTTTATTGATGGTTAACCAAAGATATTAGTTTATAGTTTTAATTGTTAGATTTGGTTATGGGTTTGAATAGTTTAAATTATTACTGTGCTCAAATGAAATGTGTTCACAGTACAGTAGTTTGCCGTTAAGCATATTACAGTAAGAGAACTGTAAAACTCCAGACTCTGCTGCCAGTATTTCACTGTTAATTTGAGCACGTTGAGTCGCTCTGTCTGAAATTTACACTTGAGAACATGACAACCCTTTTTGTTTTCTTTTTTCGAAGTGAATCATCTGTCCAGTGTAAATGGATTTGTGGAGATGCCGTGGCGCTCAGGACAGGTTTCAGCTCCAGTGAAGAACATCATCAACACAAAGACAAACAGCACTGTGATCTACACTGAACATCAGGACATTTTCAGTGTCATTGTGAAAATTAAAACATTCAAACTGAAGCGCTGGAGCTCGATTTGCTTAAGCTAATGGCATGATATATTGTTGATTTTTATATGATCTGAATAACTAGTAGTGTCTATAATAAACGATTAATACTCTAAATAAATAAATATTGTACAACTACTGTATATACACAACTCTTTTAAGTCTATTGTGAAAATACCACTTACATAAAAATTGATAACCATAATTCCCACGTTCCCACATAATTCCCTTGCTGTGCTACTAATCTGCCAGCGAGTCACGTTATGCCACTCCTTAGTCGAAAGTTACTGATGAGATCTGTGGCCTTTTTAGGCAGCCAACCTCGGCCGTTTTTGCGGGCTGAAATGCCATTTGTTTGTGCACTAACAGGAGTTTTCCCCATGAGCCTCAGCTCAAACGGATGTAGTGCTTGTCCCCATTATCTCAGGGAACCAGGGTTACGTGAGTAACCTCAATTGTTTTTTTATGGATCCATGTGAATGGGGAACATTTTGACAACATTGTCATCTGTAACTTCAACCATCATGTGATTGTCAAGCTCATCAATATGATTTTATTAATAGTTTAGGACCCTTGACCAGATATGTCGAATGAAAGACCAGGAGTCAGAAGTGCAGTCAATTGAAGAAAATTTACTGAAGAATAGGCGTACATTCACATTTCCACAACAATTATACTCTTACAGAGTCCACTATCTACGCCATTACTGAGGTTAAAAAGATTCTGATTGGTTAAGAAAACTAGACAAAATTAGTAATTTTCCATACATGGACAGATAGTCAGAAGCATATCCTGATGCTGACGATGGGACCCTGAACTTAGGAACAGGATCTCCTGTTAAGTCAGGAGTCAAGATTCACAGCTTCTTCAAGGCTGAAGTTGATCTGAGATCTGCTCTGAACAGGAAACTTTCCCAAAACATACTGATAAGTTGTACTTTTCTATCAGTGAGAGGCACAGACAATATACATCATTATTTTCTAGTGTTTGAAAATGAAAATAAAAATAAATGCTTTAACATATGTTGAAGTTATTCAACTAATTCAATATTTAGAAGGATAAATGTTGATTAATAACTTCATGATAAATCACTCAATATGTATATTTATTGATTCCAGAATCCACCCCTTCACTTACTTGAATCATTGACACAGCAGAATCCATCACAAACTATGCACGCAAATTTCTTAACAGTTCATCCTGCGTAGAAATGAAGAACGTTATATAAATTACATTTGTGAAACCTGTGACAGTCGTCAGTGCTTTGTGCTTTGCATATTTAATTTTGGTGTGTGTGTGTTCGAGTTGGTTTTATAAATAATGTTTTGTAAAGGAATTATTGTTTCAGGCCTGGTAGTTTCTGTGACACTGTAAACAATTTGCTTGAAATGTAGCTGTAGCACATTCTTTAAACCAAAAGGTAATACTTTGAATTCATACAACCCAAAAGGGGACACAAAGGCAGTCTTAGTAATAAATTCTGGAGTCCTTTGCTGGTGCCAGTGTGTTTAGTACCCTTGATCTTAACAGTGGGTACTGGCAAGTAGCAATGGACCCAGACAGTATGGCTAAGACTGCCTTTGTGTCCCCTTTTGGGTTGTATGAATTCAAAGTATTACCTTTTGGTTTAAAGAATGCGCCAGCTACATTTCAAAGGCTCATGAATAGGGTGTTGGCTGATTGTTTAGGACAGTGTTGATTGGTTTATCTAGATGACATAGTCATTTATTCATCAAATTTCAGTCAGCATATACAAGATCTCCAAAGGGCTTTGAGGTGTTTGCAAAAGGCAGGACTAACCCTTAAACTTCAGAAATGTCATTTCTGTTTAACAGAAATTAAGTTTCTTGGCCATGTGGTGACCACCGAAGGGGTGAAGGCAGATCCTGCTAAAACGGTAACCTGCTACCATGGCTTATCTTTTCAACACAAAGATACAAAGCAAGCAAATGTTCAAAAAGAATAATCACAACACCCCAACACAAGTGCTCCTGACCACTAGGGGACATTGTTTGACTTAAAAATCTCATGAAACAACTATCTTAAACAAAAGATGGACTAATTCTGTTGACCACAGCTTGCAAATGTGTCTGAGGGATAGCAGATAGATGATGGATACCGTGAGTATGATATGTGTTCAAAAGAAAGAATGAGGGAATAATTTTTGAGGATGCTCAGAAAGGTTCATTTTGTATCTGAGCTTAACGATTAATTCACAAGATATATTATTTGTAATATACAGTCACTCTGTAACTTGACATGAGCCTGGTGGAGAAGGAGAGGGAAAGAGGGGCTCAGGAATGAGCAGAGAAGATGATGTGCCCTTGCTTCATTATCTCAACATGTTCTCAGATCTATTGTTTTATTGCATGATGTCTGTTGCTGGAAAAGCTGATGAATTCAGACCTGTCAGGAAATCAAGCCAGTCTTAATCTATATATATGTTGGAACTGGGATCTTCAATCTACAGGGACAAAGACAGAAGGGTTTAAACATTTGACAGTCTAATGCCTTTAATGTTCAGAGGATATTAATGTAAAAACTCCTGGATCTAAAACTGAAGATTCAGGTGTTTGGACGTGAGACTCATGTGTCTTATACTCTCTCTGCATGACTCAAAATGGCTGAATATATAATTGTGATCATCTCACCTCAGACAGTCTTATAGCAGATCTTTCCATCCTTTTTGTATGACTGTCAAAAGAAAGATGAACAAACAGCACATTTTTAAACAGTTTCATATGCATATAACACAGGAGGGACGTTACCCATGATTCACAAACAGACATTCACAACCTCAAGGACTTTAAAGACTCTTTACCATGTGTGTTTACAACAATGTTTAATATGTTCATTCTTACTAACTCACACAAACCCCTTCCCTTACGGAAGAAAAATAGAAACATTTCCACATATTTATGATCAATATATCAAATGCTTGGAATACATTGACAAATATATGACACAATCTATTGTGGGTTTATAAAAAAACTGCATTTTTAAACTGTAGTATATTTGTGGTAAACAGGTTTTGCCTAATGTATCACAGTAACACTACATTCACACTGCAGTTCATTTTTTGTGAAGAACATCTTACCGAATATATAAAACAATGAGAGCAGCTGATGCTCCACAGATTCCAACGCCAACACCAACACCAACACCAAATGCTGCAGACCACGAGACACATCTTTCTGCTGAAATAGACAATTTTCAGGACCGTACGACAAAATATACTAACAAAATAAGTGCGTAAGCAGGTGTATGTGGAGAATATGATCTGTAAAACTCACTCATGACGCTTAGAGTCACAGCATCAGAGTATTTCTCTCCATGTTCATTTCTGGATCTGCACTTGTATTCTCCACTGTCATCAGAGCTGATCTTTGAGATGCTGTAGATTCTTCCAGATCCTACAAACGTTCCTCCTTTAAACCAGCTGAAGTTCAGAGCAGGAGGGTTTGAATCACTGCTGCAGATCAGAGTCACTGAATCTCCTGACACTATTTCAGAAGATCCGTTTATCAACACTGAGACGCTCCTGGGAGGATCTAAAAAGGAAAACAATAAATTTCACATCACAGACTTTGTTTTTAGGATTTAACTTCAACATTTCTGAACCATCATTAACTCACTCATGACGTTTAGAGTCACAGCATCAGAGTATTTCTCTCCATGTTCATTTCTGGACTTGCACTTGTATTCTCCACTGTCATCAGATCTGATCTTTGAGATGCTGTAGATTCTTCCAGATCCTACAAACGTTCCTCCTTTAATCCAGTTGATTTCTGCAGGAGGGTTTGAATCACTGCTGCAGATCAGAGTCACTGAATCTCCTGACACTATTTCACCAGACGGACTGATGGACACTGAGACGCTCTTTGGAGGATCTAAAAGGAAAACAATCAAATCCTTAAATCATCTCATTCAAACACAATATCCAGTTTTTAAAAAGAAATGAGTCTTAACTCACACATGACATTGAGCCCAACAGCAGGAGAGATGTGATGGTGTCCGTGTACAGCACAGCTATATCTGCCTGCATCCTCTCTTCTGACTGACTGCAGCAGGAGTTCATTGTTTCTGTCTCTTCTCTCAGTTAATGGCTGTGAGTTTCTGTACCAGATGAATGTTGCTCCGTCAGTCAGTTTACAGCTGCTTTTACATGTCAGACGGACTGAATCTCCCTCTGTCACTCTCTCAGGAGACTCCACCTGAAGATCTGAACACAACACACACATTATATCTAGTGCTGCTGTCATACACTGATTATTATTCAACATAATGCACAGAAGAAGAGATAAACCTCATGAAAGTCACCTGTGACAGAAAGACTCAATCCTGGTTTACCCAGCCATTTACCATCATCTTTATCAGTGGTGAATCTGAAATAGTACTCGTGTGAATCCTTCAGTGTCACATGACTCAGTCTCATGGTGCAGTTCTGCTGTTGATCTCCCAGATACTGAAGCCTCTGACTGTATTCAGGGTCCTCAGACAGATCTAGAGGCTCTAAACCATGTATTAAGAATTTGCTCCAGAACACTCTCCTGATCTGATGTCCAGTAGGGTATGTATAAGAGCATCTCATGATCACTGATGAGTTCTTTAGTGCACAGATGTGTGAAGGACTGTAACTCACACCCCAATCAGCACTAGAAACCCCTGAAACGTAATAATAATTCAAATGTTGTTTTATTAGATTTTTTGTGGAATTGCATTATTTCTACATGCGAAAAAGCCTTAAAACTGCTAGATCTACTTACTTTGACTCTTTTAGAAGAAAACAAACAAACCCAAGGTATTTATTTGATACAGTGGTTAAATTGCCGAACAATAAAGCATCATCAGGTGCAAACATTTTCCAAAAGAAAATTATAACCATACAACTCTCTGCTACAGACAGCAGAAGTATTTTTGGGCAATAGCAGAAACACTCAAATGGTCAGCTTCACACAGCAAAACCCCCAGTGTTAAATGAACTCTCAGAGTTTAAGTGAGTCCACACTAAAGAGTGTTAAATTAGCACTGAAGCAGCGTTAAAGTTAATTAGATAATTATGTGATTAATTGACACCTGATGTTAACAAGTTCAGTCACTGAATGATCATTATGGTGATCAGTGTTTAATGAGGTTGGACTCTTGACCCCTGAATTATAATCATTAGATTTTGGCTTGCTGCTATAAATATTCTGAACTGAGAGATCAGGATATTTATGATGGTAAGTTAAACTTGCTTTCTGGAATACCTCGGGTCATAGTTTTTCTGGCCATAAAAAGTGCTTTACAAACATAAACCCAAAGAAAATGTGCCTCCCTTGTTTCATGTCTTGTTTCTATTGGTTCACTGGTTTAATCATTGTTCACAGGTGTTCATTGTTTGTAATTTAGTCAGTGTATTTAAGCCCTCATGTTTGCCATGTTCCTGGTCGATTATTGTCCCTGTACCACTGTGGTGAGTTTTATGTCCTTGTTTGTTTTGTTTATGCCAAGCCGTCCCATGTGAAGACTTTGTTTTATGCTGGATTTATGTTTGATTAAATAAACAGCTCTGAGCTCCTCCAGTGAACTGCCACCTTATCGTGGTGGAGGGGTTTGAGTGCACGAATGATCCTAGGAGCTATGTTGTTGGGGGCTATATGCCCCTGGTAGGGTTTCCCAAGGCAAACAGGTCCTAGGTGATGGGCCAGACAAAGAGTAATTCAAAACCCCATATGGATTAAAAAAAAAACAAAGGCCGTTACGTCGCCCGGTATGGCGCAACCGGGGCCCCACCCTGGAGCCAGGCCTGGGGTTGGGGCTCGTAGGCGAGTGCCTGGTGGCTGGGTCTTTCCCCACGGGGCCCGGCCGGGCTCAGCCCGAATGAGCGACGTGGGGCCGACCTCCCGTGGGCCCACCACCTGCGGGAGGAACCATATGGGGCCAGTGCATTGTGGATTGGGCAGCGGCCGAAGGCAGGGGCCTCAGCAACCCAATCCCCGGACACGGAATCTGGCTCTAGGGACATGGAACATCATCTCGCTGGCGGGGAAGGAGCCTGAGCTTGTGCGGGAGGTCGAGAGATACCGACTAGAGATAGTCGGGCTCACCTCCACGCACAGCTTGGGCTCTGGAACCCAACTCCTTGAGAGAGACTGGACTCTCCGCTACTCTGGAGTTGCCTGCGGTGGAAGACGGCGGGCTGGTGTGGGCTTTCTCATAGCCCCCCAGCTCAGCCGCCATGTGTTGGAGTTTACCCCGGTGAACGAGAGGGTCGCTTCACTGCGCCTTCGGGTCGGGAATAGGGCTCTCACTGTTGTTTGTGCTTACGGGCCGAATGACAGTGCAGAGTACCCAGCCTTCTTGGAGTCTCTGGGAGGGGTGCTGGAAGGTGCTCCGAACGGGGACTCTGTCGTTCTACTGGGGGACTTCAATGCTTACGTGGGCAGCGACAGTGCTACCTGGAGGGGCGTGATTGGGAGGAACGGCCCCCCTGATCTGAACCAGAGCGGTGTTCTGTTATTGGACTTCTGTGCTAGCCACAGTTTGTCCATAACGAACACCATGTTCAAGCATAAGGGTGTCCACCATTACACGTGGCACCAGGACACCCTAGGGCGGAGGTCGATGATCGACTTTGTAGTTGTTTCATCTGACCTCCGGCCGTATGTCTTGGACTCTCGGGTGAAGAGAGGGGCGGAGCTGTCAACTGATCACCACCTGGTGGTGAGTTGGATCAGATGGCAGGGGAGGAAGCTGGACAGACTCGGCAGACCCAAACGTACTGTGAGGGTCTGCTGGGAACGTTTGGCCGAGTCCCCTGTCAGAAAGATCTTCAACTCGCACCTCCGGCAGAGCTTCAACCAGATACCGAGGGAGGCTGGAGACATTGAGTCTGAGTGGACCATGTTCTCTACCTCCATTGTCGACGCGGCCGCTCGGAGCTGTGGCCGTAAAGTCTCCGGTGCCTGTCGTGGCGGCAATCACCGAACCCGGTGGTGGACACCGGATGTAAGGGATGCCGTCAAGCTGAAGAAGGAGGCCTATCGAGCCTGGTTGGCTCGGGGGACTCCTGAGGCAGCTGACGGGTACCGGCAGGCCAAGTGGACTGCAGCCTGGGTAGTTGTGGAGGCAAAAACTTGGGTCTGGGAGGAGTTCGGTGAGACCATGGAGAAGGATTATCGGTCGGCCCCGAAGAAATTCTGGCAAACCGTCCGGCGCCTCAGGAGGGGGAAGCAGTGCCCTGCCAACACTGTTTACAGTGGGGGTGGGAATCTGCTGACTTCAACTGGGGACATCGTTGGGCGGTGGAAGGAATACTTTGGGGATCTCCTCAATCCCACCGACACGTCTTCCACTGAGGAAGCAGAGGCCGAGGACTCAGAGGTGGGCTCACCCATCACCCAAGCTGAGGTCACTGAGGTAGTTGGAAAGCTCCTTGGTGGCAAGGTAGCGGGGGTGGATGAGATACGCCCTGAGTACCTCAAGTCTCTGGATGTTGTGGGGCTGTCTTGGCTGACACGCCTCTGCAGCATCGCGTGGCGGTTGGGGACAGTGCCTCTGGACTGGCAGACTGGGGTGGTGGTCCCTCTTTTTAAGAAGGGGGACCGGAGGGTGTGTTCCAACTACAGAGGGATCACACTCCTCAGCCTCCCCGGGAAAGTCTATGCCAGGGTACTGGAGAGGAGAATAAGGCTGATAGTCGAACCTCAGATTCAGGAGGAGCAATGCGGTTTTCGTCCCGGTCGTGGAACACTGGACCAGCTCTATACCCTCTCTAGGGTGCTGGAGGGTTTATGGGAGTTTGCCCAACCAGTCCACATGTGTTTTGTGGATCTGGAGAAGGCATTCGACCGTGTCCCTCGTGGCACCCTGTGGGGGGTGCTCCTGGAGTATGGAGTCCGGGGCACTTTGCTAAGGGCTGTCCGGTCCCTGCGGTTTTGTTCACGAGTGAGGGAAGGGAGGAGCGTGAGATTGACAGACGGATCGGTGCAGCTTCTGCAGTAATGCGGTCGATGTACCGGTCTGTCGTGGTGAAGAAGGAGCTGAGCTGCGAGGCGAAGCTCTCGATTTACCGGTCAATCTACGTTCCTACTCTCACCTATGGTCATGAGCTTTGGGTTATGACCGAAAGAATGAGATCCCGGATACAGGCGGCCGAAATGAGCTTTCTCCGCAGGGTGGCAGGGCGCTCCCTTAGAGATAGGGTGAGGAGCTCGGTCACTCGGGAGGAGCTCAAAGTAGATCCGTTGCTCCTTCACATCGAGAGGAGTCAGCTGAGGTGGCTCGGGCATCTGTTTCGGATGCCTCCTGGACGCCTCCCTAGGGAGGTGTTCCGGGCATGTCCCACCGGGAGAAGGCCCCGGGGAAGACCTAGGACACGTTGGAGAGACTATGTCTCTCGGCTGGCCTGGGAACGCCTCGGTGTCCCCCCGGAAGAGCTGGAGGAAGTGTCTGGGGAGAGGGAAGTCTGGGAGTCTCTGCTCAGACTGCTGCCCCCGCGACCCGGCCCCGGATAAGCGGTGGAAGATGAATGAATGAATGAATAAATAAACAGCATTTGGGTTCACACTACAACTTTCCTACAGTGGATTCCCTCACAGTTAGATTAGTTATGTTTGTGATTTAGTTCAAACTTTTGTGCGCATTCTCGCGAGTTGATTCTGATCTGCTCGTAAACCAAAAATTACGATCACAGCTCCAAGGAAAATATCCTTTCTGAAGAGTTGATAGACGATCAATACTGAGTGTTTGCTGACTGAACAGGTTAATTGATCGTAATATTAGTTCAGCTACATGAAGTTAATTCGATTAAGTAATTATAACGAGTTATGATTAATTATTCAGCTAACTGAGGTAATTTGTAACATGTGTAACAGTGTATATTTTTTCTGCACAACAATAATTGAATCTTTGATGTCTGAATAAGTGCAATTCACCTTTATTCCACAAGGTGGCAGTGTCTGATACACAATGATGAAGTGACGTTTCACTCATAGTTACCGCAGGCAGAAATTTAAAGGAATAGGAATTAATATCAGCAAAACGTGAAATGGAACTTGAAACTGCTGATTTGAAACATTATCTGTGTTCTATAAAGCGCCATTTAAATAAATGTGGCTTGGGTTGACCTGATTGAGATTCTGAAGCATTTCAACACTATAAAGCATTGAATTAATTCTACTGACATATATATATATATATATATATATATATATAATAGAGTGGAGCTGAAATTAAGACTGCACAAGTACAGAAAAACTTTGAAAACAATATAAATATTATTTTGATCAGTGAATGAAGTGTTGCTGTAACAATGTTACTCACCGTGAATCATGAGCAGAAACATCAGAGGAAGAGGAGCCATTCTGACTGACATCACCATAGCAACACCTACAACAACCAATCAGTTCCTGTACCTTCAATTCATATAATGCAAACTTCTACCTATAAGTCTAAACGGTTGCTCTTTATTTTACAGTATGTGCACTTACACTATTCTTACATAAGAAAGGTTAGGTTTAGGAGTAGGACTCTGGTTAGTACATAGTTATTACCCAATTATTGTAATTACTATAATACGTTTGTAGTACGTACATGGGGAACTGGACTGTAAAATAAAGTGCTACCGTCTAAACATGTATAACGTGTTATATCATAGGTCCACTTATAATATTAATAAACAGCACATGCCCAAAACAGTTCATTATTTCTTGACCATTTTCATTCCCTCTTTCACAGCGCACAGCATCATTGACATGTAAATAATGATTAATATAATTAAGACCAGGGTATCATGAAAAACTATACATGAGTAAAAAAAAATGCAAATCTACAGACTTAATAAGAGTGTACATTTAGAATATTAGTCATGTAACTGCTTAACATTTAAAATAAATCAAGCATGAACAACATTAAAGCAAACAATATTTACATTTTCCAATGTTTTAAATAATTAATGTAATGAATGAACTAAAAAAAGGGAAATCTGAGATTGTTCTACCGTGTTTCAGTGAGTCACTCGTCCGTCGGAAATGAATGAAATGATAAAAACAGACCAGGAGGAAGTAGGAGAGGAAGGGTGAGGAGAGGGTGTTGATGATTTGCTGCAGGAATGATCAAATCCAGTGAAAACAATTGAAATAATAGTATTTTGATCATACGCAGCTAAAACCACAGTGTTGTTAACTCTCCTCAGAGTTTGAGTCCATACAAAAGAATGGTAAAAAAAACACTGAAGCAGTGTTAAAGTTAATGAGTTAATAAAGTGATTAATTGAGTGATGATTGACCATTAGTGATGAACACCTGATGATAACAAGCAGAATCACCAAAGGAGAAAATCACCATTTTTAAGTCTCCATCATGGAGATCAGGGTGTGATTTAGTTGACCTCTTGACCCTTAATTATGGCAGAATTTATTTTTAGCAGTTGGAATAGTCTTTCATTTACACACAGACATCAAAAATCAGCATGTGAATCTGAACAAAATTGACTATTAAATAGCATTCTGGGTGCCACCAGACAAAACTCATTGCAGCATAAATGAACTATGAGATGAATTGTCTGAGTAGTTGCTTTTATTCTTAGTTCAAAGTTGATATGTATACGTTGTTTGTCACTGTTGTTGAGATTCATATGAATCTTGATGCCGGAAAAACTTTCTCAAAGTTCATATTTTTGGTGAACTTTGATGAAATCCTTCAGATTTTAATGGTAATGCTGGATCTTCGGCCATAGAGTCACAGTGTTACTGTAAAATCAGTAAGATAAATATATCAGAGATTAGGCTCTAACTGAGCTCAGACATAGTAGCCAGAATAAACTTAATGTTAAAAAGTAAAGGGTCAAGAGCTCAACTAAACACTGACCAAACATTTTCAATAAAACATCAACATCTAAACCTGTTAATTCTCAATAAAAGAACTGCTCATCTTCATAAGTGAAGATGTAATGCTGGAGTTGTTTAATCCTGAGATCTTGAGAGATTTATTGTTAGTAGTAGTTAAGTTTCATTTTCTGAGAATGCAAACATGACGTTGAACCAACATCACATCATGACATTGTTTCAGTACCTCTGAACATTGTGTGTGTGTTTGTGGAGGTCAAATGCCTGTTCTGGAAAGTGTTTTGAGGAAGATGAAGGTTTCTATTATTTCTTTTATTAGTTTTGCTGAGTTCCACGATTTAGGCATTTAATAATATGCTCACGATGCAAATGTCGAAATGTCCGGTACATGTTTTAGGAAGCTCAAAACAGTCCTAAGAAGGAACTAGGAACTGAAACCAGTGCATGTTCAGAAATGCTTCACTCTAAGTAGCTCTTCACCATGTTAAATAATTTCCAAAATTAAAATAATTTCGCTTGAGGAAAACTGTTTGTGCAAATAATTTTAGTAGAATATGCATACAAACAAGTCAGACACGCTCATACAAAACTAGTGTGTGTTCATTCATTTAAAACTATTTATACAGAATAACAATGGCAAAAATCTTAACATTAATACACAAGCAAAGAAAGGAACTTCTGCATTTAAATTTAACACATAAATCTGCATGAAAGCGACGCCAAAGCAGTGTAAAGGTCAACTCTGACAACATCGGTTCTAGGAGCCATTATAGAATAAAACTCATTCAAGGCTCCCAGAATGCATTGCAGCTTTAAACATATCACTTTGTCACACGTCGCTGTTGAGATTTATGCTGATACTTGGATGTCTCTGTGTTTCTAAAAGACACAGGAGTGTGAATCTTTTTGTATTCATTGTATTATTTATAATATATTGTAAATAAAAGAATTAAAGAAATGAAGCAAGAAAAGTCATTTTCAGTCAAAGATGTGATATTAAGGAACAAAGAACAGGAGATTGAAGGAAGTGAAAACTGTGCAATGATTTTTTTTCTTCGAATCTTTGAAATCTGATGGGAAGGAAGAAAATACAACAGAAGAGATTTTAAGAGGGGTGGATTTTTTTTTATTGCATGTAATATTGTCAAAAAGAAGAACAGAAGATACATTAATGGAGGTTTGACATTTTTTAGACAAAAATCTCCACAGTCAATGTGCACTTTTAAGACAAGATTTCATTGCAACTCTCGTCCTGTTGATGCAGCGATGCATGTAATGTCAGAAATCTGGTATCAAATGAAGGAAAGTAATAAATAAATTGCTTTTAAAAGGTGACCTAACTTCTAAGTCATTAAATGATTTGGTCTGAATTTAGGTCACCTTTTAAAAACAACCTCTTTATTACTTTCCTTCATGCCACGTATTGATCTTTTACAATTTATTACTTGTTGTGAAACTTTTAATCGTGTTGATATATTTCCTCTAGATTTGTGACAATATCTTGCTATGCTTGAGTCGCACAGACTTCAACATTCAGCGTGCAAAATACTTTTATTTATTATAAAATTGTATTATTTATTCTTTTTTCATCTTTCATTTTCACTCATACTATAACATACTATTCCTATTTCAGTTTACTTAGTTTTGTTTTAAGTCTAACTAATCAGATTTTACAGAGCATCAGGCTACTGTGTGTTTGTCAGACTTTTCTGTAATGTATTTGCAGGCTGTTATGAACGTGAACGTACTGAAAAACAGGGACATTTCTGTGAACAGCTCAAGTCAGGGACAAAAAAACAAAAATCCGGGACTGTCCCTGGAAAACGGGGACGTCTGGTCACCCTATATTACACCTGAACACTTGTGACAGAGAAGATCACAACAATGGATGCCCATGATGATGAGGCTTGGGTCGACAACAGCTAAATACAGCTAAAGTTTAAAAAAGCAAAAAGACATTTGTATGGACCATAACTTCAGGAAGGAAAGAGCCCTTTTCGGGAGCTTTCCTAGTTCATATGCAATATGTTTCGACCACCTGTGTTCGCATAGTCAACTTTCCAAGTATACTTTAAAAGCATACATCTGTATAAATACACAAGAGAATGTGTAAAACCCAAAGCACTGTTTGACCTCGACGAGGCTGTCTCACAAAATGCATTCATACAACAGAGTCTAAAGGAAGAGAGTATCTTTTTACAGTGACTCAGTTAAGTTGTATTTACTTGGAATATTAAGTTTAGTCAACTTGACAAATTTTGTTATTTTGAACTAATAATCTTTAGTTGGAATAGCTTTATGGAAGTAAGGTGAACTTACTTTTTAAAGTTTTCAATACCAAAGTTCATGTTCATATAACCTAATTTGGCTTATTTTCTTAGTTTAACCAAATGAATTCAATTTCTCGAGATCTCAGCAGATGATGATCAAACAACTACAAAAACAACATTTCCATCTTCAATTATTATATTATTAATAATAGTTTTGTTTAAAGTCATCATTATGGAGAGTAGTGTTTGCTTTAGTTGGGCACTTTGTGTTTTTTATTTATTTTCACTCTGGTTTCAGTAACAGTGTTTTAGAAAACACATCTGTTACAGTAAAGGAGGTCAGAGTAAAATGAGATCAGGTCATGTTCGTTACTTATTGATGATATCAAACTGTTTAGATTCACTGATTGGATCTGAACCCTATTAATGAATTTTAGGTTATAATGTTTTATTAATGCAACTAAACTTTGTACTACTGACCTACTGTAATACTGCAGCAGCTCCAGCAGTGTCACAACAATATGATCATTTGAAAAAATAAAAATCCTGCAGCACAGTAAGTTTTGAACTACAGTATCATTCAGACACACACTGACCTCAAGAATCAGCGAATGAATCAAACAAATCAATAAAAGGCTTCATGCTGCAGTGCATTCTGGGTGCACCAATCAAAACTCACCCATGGTTCCCAGAATGCATTGCGGCATGAATTTTAGTATTTGTTTTGTCGCCATTGTTGAGGTTTGTATGATGAATGTTGACGTCAAAGTGTGTAAATATGGGTGTTCAGTTTGAAATTATAGCTTAAAAGATGTATTTGGAAATTCTCAGTTGTGTCCGTGCAAAACACTAGTGCGTTCAGATAAATTTTACCAAAAAGAATTGATTTCATAATTCAATGGGGCTTCAACCTTGTTATTATCGTATTTTGTAGATATGATGCCTACGCTATAGTCGTTGAACTGTTCACTTAGATATTTCTAAGTAAAACATACATTTTAAAAGTGTTGTTTAACTCAGTGATATATTTTTTGAGAAAAAAATTGTAAAAAATACTTTTTTGTTGACTTGATTTAATTCTATGAAATTAAATATAATTAATGAATGTCTTTATGAATGATAAGGCCATTAGTTAGTAGATTTTATTTGACAATAACAAGTTGTACAGAGCGGTAGCAGCACGAATCACTTAAAATATGCTTTTTTTTATGTATTATTTTTGTACTTCCTCATGATTTTATTACGAGGAAGTTATTTTTTTCAGTGCAGTGTTTAAGGTGCGAACTTTGATTTATTGTGTAATTTCACTAAAATGGTGGTGTAATAGGTTCTGATAAACAAGGAAACCTCTTTTATCATTTCTTTTTCATGTTCTTTTCATTTCTTTGTTTGAATGTTTATGTGTATGACTGTGTTATTGTGTTAAGGATGTGTGGCATCTGTGCCAAATTCATTTCCTAACGGATGAATAAACGGAAAGAGCCGCGCTTCATTTCTCTGAAAGCGAGTGATTTATAAGAGTTTTTAAACCTTATTAATTAATTAGACAATTAGACAAGATTCAATCACAAGAACGTAATAAAGAGCTTCATTTAGAGTTTCGAAGGTTTTCTGTCACACAAAGAGACGCGTCACGTCGCTAATAACTATCGCGCCCAGTTATAGAAATAACTACATCTGTATACATGCAGGGATTTTAAAAAATACAACTACAATATAAAATTCTGCAAATAAATTGTATTTGGATCATTATTATTCATATTACATTCGTGCTCGCCTCATGTATTGCACGCACACACATTCAGACAGTTCACGAGCCCGAACCTCGTCTCTTAAAAGGGCCATGCTTCTTAAAGCGGCGATAACTTAAGATGCTTTAATGAGTGTGTATGCACTTTCCCCCTGGTTGCACTTCAAGGCTTTCCCAAGCCAACATCAAAGTTTGTTCTACGAACTTTAGCTTCTAGTTTAATATAAAAACTTTACATATTGTGCCTTTAACTTGCCGATTTAGGAGAAACTCTTAAAAATAATGGCCGTGTCAGTCCTAAATTTAGAGTATAATTTAGAGTATTTCACAAAGTATTTAGCGCTAAAACAATAGCTCCTAAATCTGAGAAAAGGTAAGAGTAGAGGACTCCTGAGTCTCTAAACCAAACCATTAACGATCCTAAAATGGCTGTTGCCGGCAATCTGCCACAGCAATCTGTGAGACAATACGGTTTTTGTTTTGTAGCTGTTGCTGCTAGTCATTTGTCAGTTTTTTTTTTTTTACAGTGCGCGCAATGGTGCCATCTGGTGGTGATTTTGTGAATTATTATCACCATTATTTTTGGGAGAAATCGCAGGGGACCCCAAGGTAGGTAAACACGCTACTGTGCACAGGACAATGATTTTCATTCCAAGAACATAAAAATGTCCAGTTTCCTTAATGTATATAGAATGTCATTCAAAGGTTAGTATGATGTTCCTGAAACATTCTGACAAACATTCAAACACCTGCTGTGAACAAGCAGAACCACTGATGGAAAGAGAAACAAGAACAGAAACTACAAATGACTTCAGCCACGGCCTTATGAAAAGAAAATATATTTTCCTAAATATGAATGATCAATATATTATATATTTATATATTATTATAAATATATTAAAATATTTTTATTTCAATTATTTATTTTGATATATTTTGTCAATGTATTATAATATATTGAATAATAAATGATGAATTGACATTTTCTCACTAAGTTTCGTATATTTCATAATTATTTACATTATAAACACAACATATTTTCAAGCCAATTAACATAATCCTGTACACTCCTGTCTGTTTTAAAATATAAACTCTTCAGCACAATGGTGACCTCAAAAACTCTCATACCAGAAAACCTTTTAAGTTAAAAAATAATACAACTTTAAACACTAACAGATCTCCTCCTATATTAATATTGAAAGTGAAAGTGAAAGTAAAAGTGAACGTCGTGAGTCACGTATGGTGACCATACTCGAAATTTGCGCTCTGCATTTATCCCATCCAAGTGCACACACACAGCAGTGAGTAGTGAACAAGTGCACACACACAGCAGTGAGTAGTGAACAAGTGCACACACACAGCAGTGAGTAGTGAAGAAGCGCACACACACACAGCAGTGAGTAGTGAACAAGCGCACACACACAGCAGTGAGTAGTGAACAAGCGCACACACACAGCAGTGAGTAGTGAACAAGTGCACACACAGCAGTGAGTAGTGAACAAGCGCACACACACAGCAGTGAGTAGTGAACAAGCGCACACACACAGCAGTGAGTAGTGAACAAGCGCACACACACAGCAGTGAGTAGTGAACAAGTGAATACACACAGCAGTGAGTAGTGAACAAGCGCACACACACAGCAGTGAGTAGTGAACAAGTGAACACACAGCAGTGAGTAGTGAACAAGTGCACACACACAGCAGTGAGTAGTGAACAAGCGCACACACACAGCAGTGAGTAGTGAACAAGTGCACACACAGCAGTGAGTAGTGAACAAGTGAACACACAGCAGTGAGTAGTGAACAAGCGCACACACACAGCAGTGAGTAGTGAACAAGTGAACACACACAGCAGTGAGTAGTGAACAAGTGAACACACAGCAGTGAGTAGTGAACAAGTGAACACACACAGCAGTGAGTAGTGAACAAGTGCACACACAGCAGTGAGTAGTGAACAAGTGAACACACAGCAGTGAGTAGTGAACAAGCGCACACACACAGCAGTGAGTAGTGAACAAGCGCACACACACAGCAGTGAGTAGTGAACAAGTGCACACACACAGCAGTGAGTAGTGAACAAGTGCACACACACAGCAGTGAGTAGTGAACAAGTGCACACACAGCAGTGAGTAGTGAACAAGTGCACACACACAGCAGTGAGTAGTGAACAAGTGCACACACACAGCAGTGAGTAGTGAACAAGTGCACACACAGCAGTGAGTAGTGAACAAGTGCACACACAGCAGTGAGTAGTGAACAAGTGCACACACAGCAGTGAGTAGTGAACAAGCGCACACACACAGCAGTGAGTAGTGAACAAGCGCACACACACAGCAGTGAGTAGTGAACAAGCGCACACACACAGCAGTGAGTAGTGAACAAGTGCACACACAGCAGTGAGTAGTGAACAAGCGCACACACACAGCAGTGAGTAGTGAACAAGTGCACACACAGCAGTGAGTAGTGAACAAGTGAACACACAGCAGTGAGTAGTGAACAAGCGCACACACACAGCAGTGAGTAGTGAACAAGCGCACACACACAGCAGTGAGTAGTGAACAAGCGCACACACACAGCAGTGAGTAGTGAACAAGCGCACACACACAGCAGTGAGTAGTGAACAAGTGAACACACACAGCAGTGAGTAGTGAACAAGCGCACACACACAGCAGTGAGTAGTGAACAAGTGAACACACACAGCAGTGAGTAGTGAACAAGCGCACACACACAGCAGTGAGTAGTGAACAAGCGCACACACACAGCAGTGAGTAGTGAACAAGCGCACACACACAGCAGTGAGTAGTGAACAAGTGAACACACACAGCAGTGAGTAGTGAACAAGTGCACACACACACAGCAGTGAGTAGTGAACAAGCGCACACACACAGCAGTGAGTAGTGAACAAGCGCACACACACAGCAGTGAACAAGTGCACACACACAGCAGTGAGTAGTGAACAAGTGCACACACACAGCAGTGAGTAGTGAACAAGTGCACACACACACAGCAGTCTTTTCCATGTTAATCTGAGTTTTTGTCCTAAACAGCCGCAACGGCGACGATTGTGTTTTAGAAGCGGTTTCTATATGAACACAATGAATGTCAGTGGTAATATCAGGTACTGTTTATGTGATTATTTAATGTTAAAAGTGTCTAATGTGAGTTTGAATATCATTCTGTGTTCCCCACTTTTTAGCTGTAATGAAAACAACACTGGCTAATTCACCTCAGATCTTGAAATTAAATAAACGGGTACAAGACCGTTCAAACTGTCAACTTAATGCGAACAAACAAGTGTATTCTAAGACAAAGATTGTTTCAGTCACTCCGTATTTACTTTAAATAATATTTAAATGTGTAATATTTATGAATTTGACTATGTACTAACCCATGTCGTCGCGTCTGCTGTGCTCTTACAGAGAGAGCCCGCCCACACTCTCTTCTGATTGGCTGTGGGTTTTGATTGATTTTATCACTTCTTACTGTCGCGTCGCGTCTAGTGTGGATTATGGCAAGCCGTTTTGACTTTTATTCATTTTCAGGATATGAACTTGTGATATCAACAATTACATTTTCACTAGTATAAACTATAATTCTTGATATCAAGAATTGTATTTTTACCAGTGAAATCTCGCCATTGTCTGCCATTCAAATTCAATTGTTGATATCAAGAATTAATTTATTTCTAGTTTCACATATCAGGAATACAATTCTTACTAGTAAAAATGCAAATTATATCAACAATTACACTGTTATTAGTGCAAATGTCTATTCTTGATATCAACAATTGAATTGCTACTAGTAAAAATGTTCATTTCTGATATGTGAAAATGCATTCCTGATATCAATATAATTTCTGATATCTAGAACGGCTTTCTTACTCGTAACAAACACATTCATGATATCAGAATTTAACATTTCTGATGAGATCTGGACCACACTATGTTGCTGTCTGGGATAGTTACATCTATGTCTCATCCATGAAGAATGATTCACACATCCACCACTAGAGGTCCCTTCAGTCCTGATTAACCAGTAAAGACACTACAACCTAAAACTGCATGGAGGTTAATAACTCATCAGGTTTATTGAAGCATTAGTCATAGTTGTGAGAACATGCAAAGCAGAACATGAAGTGGAAACTCTTTATGAAACACTTACATTAATACATAATACAACATATACACTCTGCCACTCATTTGATGCTGCTGTAGATCACTGAAGACTCTTCCACAGTTTGAACAGCTGATCGCCTGAAAACACACAAACACAAACAGGACAGCGATGATGTTACACTTTAGATAATATGATCTGTGCTGGTTAAGATAGAGCTGGTTCAGTGGGTTTTTCTCACCTCACGGCAGCATCAGGCTGATGAACTCTTATATTGTCATATTCAGTCTCTTCTGCTCTCTTCTTCTCTTTCTTTCTGTGATGTTGGACAGTTGCGTACTGGATCTCCTCAGTATCTCTGGATTCAGGAGTTTTTCCTCTGAATCTCTTTGGTTTCACACTGGCATACGGAGTGTCATTGGCTGAATCCAGTTCATAAAGAGGCTCGTCATGGACTGAAACTCTCTGTGACGCGTCAGAATAGAGATCATTCTGAAATACAAGAAAACAAGTAATTATTTATTAAGACATCAGTTTGATCTGAAGTGTAGATTCTCAGTCTAGAGCAGATTGTCTTTTCAGATCAGGTGTCACATCAGATCAATATTTGTGAAATATTTCGCTGATTCACACTTGATTGTAGGAGAAGAATGAGTATCTGAAGTGAAATAATCACAGTGATGGAAATACACTAATGACTATCAGATTATTACTAAAAATCTTTATTGAAACTGTAAATATATCATAAATTTGAATGAAGCCATGATTTTTATTCTTGTGTCACACCACCAGAGAGCGCTGTACATACAGCTTGAGAATCACTGGTCTGAAGAGAGAGAAATATGAGTTTATGAATGTGTTTTTCTGGATTGTGTTAATAAAGACTTTGATAAGGTCAGTTTCCCATCAATCTGAAACGGATAACGGCTGATCGATTGATTTTCTGCTTCTCTAAAGTCGTGTTTTGATGATTTACCTGTGTCATTGTGAGATCTTCAGTTTTATCACTCCTTCGTTTCTTTCTGTTATAATGACAGACATTAACAGAATATGACTGACTATCAAACTAACACAAAATATGTGGACTATAATCAATCATAAATGAGCCATTTCCTTTAACATTAAAATAAAACTGAACTTATACAATCACTGCAGGATTTTATTTATTGAGCTCACGTTGTAAACAGGATGATGATGATGATGATGATGAATAATCCTCCAGATGTCGCTGCGATCACAATCACATTCCTCGCAGCTCCAGGATGAACTGAAAGATGATAAAATAATAATAATAATAAATAAATAAATGAAACAAAATAAATGTCAGAAAATTGTGAATTTATATTTGAAAAATGTGCAGATGATCATAAACTCACACATGACGTTTAGAGTCACAGCATCAGAGTATTTCTCTCCATGTTCATTTCTGGATCTGCACTTGTATTCTCCACTGTCATCAGAGCTGAAATTTGAGATGCTGTAGATTCTTCCAGATCCTACAAACGTTCCTCCTTTAAACCAGCTGAAGTTCAGAGCAGGAGGGTTTGAATCACTGCTGCAGATCAGAGTCACTGAATCTCCTGACACTATTTCACCAGATCCGTTTATCAACACTGAGACGCTCTTTGGAGGATCTGAAAAGGACAAAATTTAAAACTTTAAATCATCTCATTCAAACACAATCTCCAGTTTTTAAAAAGAAATGAGTCTTAACTCACACATGACATTGATCTCAGCAGCAGGAGAGATGTGATGGTGTCCGTGTACAGCACAGCTATATCTGCCTGCATCCTCTCTTCTGACTGACTGCAGCAGGAGTTCATTGTTTCTGTCTCTTCTCTCAGTTAATGGCTGTGAGTTTCTGTACCAGATGAATGTTGCTCCGTCAGTCAGATTACAGCTGCTTTTACATGTCAGACGGACTGAATCTCCCTCTGTCACTCTCTCAGGAGACTCCACCTGAAGATCTGAACACAACACACACATTATATCTAGTGCTGCTGTCATACACTGATTATTATTCAACATAATGCACAGAAGAAGAGATAAACCTCATGAAAGTCACCTGTGACAGAAAGACTCACTCCTGGTTTACCAGTCCATTTACCATCATCTTTATCAGTGATGAATCTGAAATAGTACTCGTGTTCATCCTTCAGTGTCACATGACTCAGTCTGATGGTGCAGTTCTGCTGTTTATCTCCCAGATACTGAAGCCTCTGACTGTATTCAGTGTCATTAGACAGATCTAGAAGCTCTACACCCTTTATTACAGGGCCTTTGGTCCAGAACACTCTCCTGATCTGATATCCAGTAGGGTATGTATAAGAGCATCTCATGATCACTGATGAGTTCTTTAGTGCACAGATGTGTGAAGGACTGTAACTCACACTCCAATCAGCACTAGAAACCCCTGAAACACAGAATTCATCAAGATGAAAATGTTGTTTCATCATTTACAATGAACCATGAAAACATGGCAATATTTTATTAATATTTGAAGACAGCGACTCATTACAGGAAATTTAAGCGAATCTTTTCAGAATTTGAGTGATCAATGATCTCAGTGTGATTTACGTCATCATCTTTTATAGTGTTGCAGAAAAGCAGAAGTAAATGTACAGAGACAGAGGAGTGAAGAGAGAACCAAGAAATCAGCCACGAACAACATGATGCACTCTCAAATAATGAAATATATGAAAAATAAGTCAATAACAGTTACATCAGACCATGAAAACTTAGGAAAGCATATGAATACTTTTATTACATGAAAACCACGTGTCGTTACAGAAAAACTACAGGCTAATCTTCTTCATTTCTATTAAAAGATCTCAGTGTGAATTACTTCATCAGCTTTGAAAGGGTTTCAGAAATGAACAGAGACAGATGTGTGAAAACAGAGCAAAGAAACCAGCGACAAACAACATGCTGCTCTATCAAATAATGCAACAAATGACAAATAAATCTGAGTTTTGCAGCTTTTAGTTCATGTTCATAAAAAATGGCCATAAATATTGATGATCTGGTGCTACACAGCCTAACTTCCTGTTTCAAAAGGAAATACCTCAAAGAAAACTGCTCATTAATCACTCATTATGAAGTCTTTATGAATAAAATGAAATAAAAACAGTGTTTCTAATATGAATGAAACAGAAACTCACTGTGAATCATGAGCAGAAAGACCAGAGGAAGAGCAGGAGCCATTCTGACCAACATCAGCATCAAATATATCTATAATACAGCATTAATCATCACTTATATACTCATAAACAGTGTCTGTTCATCAACCTAAACAGCTCTTCACATCTGAAGATTACTAATGCTCAACATCAGTGTGTGTAAATGAACGGATCATAATATCTTCATGTACAGAAGATATCTCTCATGTCAGGAATCATGTGTTATATGAGCTTCATCTATAGAAATAATCATCAGTTTTCATTCAAGTATGAGTGTGTTTGTCTTACCGTGTTGAAGCTCATCAGATCAACAGCAACCAAATAACTGACTGTTTTAACTCTTGCACTTTAGCTTTACAGTGAAGGACTCTGTGGTTAACACTGTTTATTAATGACCAGTGGAGGAAATGTCAGTGTCCCTCCCTCAACAAGAGAACAACATTACTGAACTAAACCTAATTCAAGAAAGATGTTGATCTTTTACTCCAAGTTCATTTAAATACATTTACTATGAAGACGTTTAGAGAACTTGATTTCACACTTATTGTGAAGGTTTTCTGTTTTTCACTCAGAATGAGAAAACTCCTTTTCCTCTTTTGTCTGTCGCCCCCTACTGGACGTCTTTCATTTCTGTGTCACGTGATTAATGCTTCTGCACAGCAGTGACGTCCATTAGAGGCAAGCAGGGGATCAGATAGATGATTTACTTACTGAAGGGCAGAACTTAGACACATATTTTGAAGCCCAGATGAGTTTTAATGACTTAAAGGCCAGAGGAAGCTGACAGCATAAACTCCTCTCATTACCAAACTGACCAATCAGAATTGATATTCAAATGACGCAACGTCCTTCGCTTTAGTAATGCTGCCTGAAGCGAGAAATACAAGCGAAAACATTCAAAAAAATTAATTTTAAGAGCCGCTATTAAAGCGATGAGGGACTGAGGAAACCAGAGACGCAGTAATGGATGCCTTCAGAATTATAATACAAAGATATGATGGACTTTGAACACAATACAGGATAAAACAACATACTCTTGAAGATTGTGATTTACAGGTGACACACATCATTGATGCCAGTTTGTAACAGATGATCACAAATAAAACTGATCACTTAAATGGAAAGTTACAGAAACCAGCAGTGATGGTGTGGAGACTCTATATTGTAATTGCTTGGTCAATTCTTCTTCTCTGAAATGAATCGCTTTTTTGAGGGCCTAAACATGATCAAGAACTCATGCAACTTTGCACACGTGTCAGAAGTGGTGACAATTTATGTCTGGTCTGATGTGGGTTTCAGAATTAGGTGTGGCAAAATGACTCAATAGCGCCACCTACAAAATTTCAATTAAGTGCTACGTTTCACATACAGGATCTACAAAATATCTACCCAATGTCTACAAAAAAATTCCTGGGTGCAAAATCTGAAAACCCAACAGGAGATATTTTGAATTTTCTCTGCAAAATCTGTGCAGTTTTTGCCATTTCCAGACTAGAGCTTTATTCAGATCATCGTCATTTTTGTTCTGTTTAATCTAAAGGCCTTGAAGACGTTAAAATGCAAAGATCTTGAGTTTTCTCTGAAGGGTGTGTCTGTGGAGGCCTAAAAAAATGATGTTTTGCCATAAAAGAGGAAATTGTTGTAACTTGGGCATACGTCTGATCTGCCCCAAACTTCACATGTTTGATAAGAGTCCTGCGCTGAACTCATGACAATATTCAGTTATGGTAATAGCACCACCCACTGGTAACAGGAAGTGGCGTGTTTAACACTGTGATGCACTACTAGCAACATACTAAAAGATGCTAATAGAGTGCTAAACATGCTACAAACATTCTAAAACATGTTAGCAACACTTAGCTGAGTGCTAAAGCATGCTATTATCATCATGAAACAGGAAGTTGTTGTAATTCAAACATACAATGTCCAATCTCTCTCAAACTTCACATGTTTGATAAGTGCCCTGGCCTGAAGACATCTACAGGACAAAATTTAGTTGTAGTCATATCGCCACCAGCTGGTAGCAGGAAGCGTGGCAAATACAAATGAGTGACGTAGTCCTCCTATATTTATATCTTAAAAGCATATCAACCATCTTGCTGTTTTCCTGAAGCCACCGGATGGTGGTGGTGGAACGGATGCGAGGGCCCTTTCATCGCTTGAAGCTGTAATTTTTATTTTATTTTTGGCTCAATTGAGTATGTGTATTTCTGGCCTCTATGAAGCAGTGGAAAAGGCCTGCAACAGAAACTAAGGGGTATTTCAAGTATTATTTGCCATCTTAGAAACTTATTCTATCGGCTTGTAAACTTTTGTTTCCTTGATACGGTTGACTGTTGATTTACATGCAAATGTAAAGGAGATGGACAAACATATTTTAACTTGAAAGAAGCTTTATTGAAAGGAATACCACAGTGATCCCAAAGAATTACATTTTTCCTTTTTTTTCATTTGCACATTATTGAAAGAGAATTAATTTTAATTCATTAAATTTAAGTTGGAGTTATTTGTTGTATTGTGGTGAATCACATTTAATTTTTATTTTGATATACTGAGGTTTGGAAGCAAAACAGATTAAATTGAACCATCATATTTGTTATGAATCCGGTCCGTCATCTTTCATCCACTTACCACCAGAGGTCACCCTTCCACATCATGGACTCTATGCACCACACACCCACTCAATACACGAACTACATTTCCCAGAATCCTCGCACCTGTCACTAATCACTGCTCCAGCTGACACTCATTATCCCACCATATTTAAGTTCAACTCACACACACACTCAGTTGCTAGGTCTTGTTTACTCTTAGTTACATTTCCAAGTGTGTATTCCTGTCTTGTCTTCCTGTTGTCACTCTGCCTGGTTTTCCCGTGTCCTGATTGTTTCGCTACATACCCTTGGATTATTGCCTGTTTACTGGACTATTGCTTATCTGCCGCCTGCCTTCGACCTCTCACCTGTGAACTGTTCATGATCCTGCCTTGTCCTTCTACATACCTGTTTGCTGTTTTGTGACCATTGCTTGTCTGACTACGTTTTCAATAAAGCCTGCACATGGATCTCATCCGTTGACTCGAATCGTCATTACAATATTAAAGCACCTGGGCGTCACCCATAAGATTCCCAGTGACAGGACGGGGTGTTACATGTAGAAGTATGATTCATTGAAGAACTATTTTTGGCTCCCCAAAGAACTTTTGAACTGTTCCAAAAAATAATATTAACCAAAGTGTTCACGCAACAATGTCAGCTCTCGCGTGAACGCAAAAAACATGTACTGTGACGCTCTCGTGAACATGCGTTGCAGATCAATATTTTTGTAAATAAAGTGGTAAATGATGTTTTTTTGCACAAAGAAAGTACTCGTGTCACTTCATAAAATAGAGGTTAAACCACTGAAGTCACATGGAGTACTTTAATGATGTCTTTACTTCCTTTCTGAACCTTAAAAGTGGTAGTTGAGTTGGATCTCTATGGAGGGACAGGAAGCTCTGGATTTCACAAAAAAAATTCTTAATATGTGTTTTGAAGATAAACTTCTGAGAAATCCTTTGGATTATATTGATAAAGCAGGATCTTCTGCTGTAGAATCACAGTTCTGCTGTAATCAATAATGTAAAACTAATTCAGAGATTGAACTTTAAATGAGTTCAGTGATTCAGATGAATTAATGATCATGTGTCAACACTCAACACCACCTGATCATCTTTTCTGTTTACTTGTCTAACTGTTGAATTTCAATTACAGCTATCAAACATAGCCAAATATTAAAAAGTTAAGGGTCAAGAGGTCAACTAAAGCAAACCCTGATCTCCATGATGGAGACTTAAAAACTGTGATTTTCTCCTTTGGTGATTCTGCTTGTTATCATCAGGTGTTCATCAATAACGGCCAATCATCACTCAATTAATCACTTCATTATCTCATTAACTTTAACACTGATTCAGTGGGTGGAATAAACATATGGCAGGACTTTTACTTTCTGACTCCTGAACTTTATACTGCTGAATAACAGTGATTTACAGGTGATGCTCATCAATGTTGATGTCAGTAACAGGAGATGGTGACCTCTGGTGGTAGTTTGAGGAATTGTTAGTGATGATACCAAACTTTTTACCAAACAGATACTTTTTGTTACTGATTTAACAATAGAAATGTCAATACCAAATTTTTCTGTGATTTTTCAAAATAAAGTCCATTTTTAGAGAGAAAAAAAAAAATTACACTTAAAGGCAAATCACACGTACATCCACACACTGGCCATTAATAACAAATTTATTGGAAAAAATATGATCACATTGAAATAAAAATATTTGTATCAAGATGTAAAAATAATGTAAAGAATATTAAGATTAGATAGTAATAATACATTTTTATAACTGATATTTAAATAAACAAAAATACCAACATCATAAAAGTACATATTTGCACTTTCATAAATATTTGCAATTAATCTCAATCAGACCATAATTTTCCCAGAACAAGTTCCATTTTCTACATGTTCCACCTTCAGGCTTCAGTGTAATGAGGAAACGAGCGTCTTCTGTGTGTGTGCGACTGTGGCTGCGTCCCAATTCAGAGGCTGTGTCCTTAGAAGGGCGCATTCGAAGGCCGATTGCGTCACTGCGGCGTTATGAAGGCTGTTCCAGTTTGAAGGATCCTCCAAATGCATTTGGATTTACAGCCTCAGATGCTCCGCGGTGACACAATCAGCCTTCGAATGCGCCCTTCTGAGGATGCAGCGTCTGAATTGGGACGCAGCCCTAGTGTGTGGCTGTACGCTCGCTTCTCATAGTCATGTGACACGGGCCAGCTAAATATATCAGGGGTGTTTTGGAGCAAATGTTTAAAAACTACTGAAAACACGTGAAAGTGATGCAGAAAGCCATGTTTTGTAATCAATATAATTTAGATATTTTGAATGGAATCAATATCAAATAAGAAGCTTGTGAGTATCGATATATGCAGTATCAATGTTCCCATAAGGTTTGAACAAGCACATATGAGACGATCACGAATAAAACTGATCACTTAAAGGGAAAGTTACAGGAACACAAAAGACAGAACAACAGAAGTTGATAATAATGAGCACTTTCAGAGCAAAACATGATCAAAATGTTGTAAAATGAGAAAAAAAGCATATCTTGTTTTCCACAACTGAGCATCACTTTCAGTGTTTTGCTCTGATAACTTCAGCTTAACATTATGTATTTACACAATGACAATTCACCAGCTTTTAACTTTCATTTAACCCTTTACACCCTAAGGGTATTTTCAGAATTCTTTTTCTGAGTGACACACAAAAAGTAAAGACTCGTAACTCCAAAACTATAGCAAGGAGAGTCAAAAGGTGGGTATCGTTTGAAAGGAAACTTTTTAAATTTTCAAATAAAAATTTGGACATTCGTATGCTGAGAAACAGCAAATAAACAGCCAAAAAAAATTTTTTGGAAAAAATGAAAAAAATTCATATTTTTATATTTAAAAAAGAATTAAATGAAGAAAATATGGTTGGGAGTTCATTCTTTTTTGTGATGTTCCTCTATATGTGAGCTGTATCTGGCTCAAATTTTGAGGTGATCGGATGAAGTTTTCAAAAGTTACAGCATTTGGAACAAATTTAAAATATTACATTTTTTTTATCTCATTTTTGACATGCACTGAAATAATGACTCATAACTCCAAATCTCTTACAAGGAGAGTCAAAAGGTTGGTATCATTACTCTTTTAAATAAAAAAAAAAATTAAATTCGGACAATGTCTTGCTGAGAAACTGCTGAAAAAAAAAAATTAAAGTTTTCTCATTTCATATTTCAAATATTTCATATTTGATATGCAATAACTTATTATTATTAATATTTTTATAGGTATGATTTGCCCGCGGGCGGTACACTCTGTTTTAGAGTGTTAACTCAGCACTCGTTAAGAGTTGAAAGCAATGACTGGATGCATTAAAAAACTGAGTTTCTAAGCTTTAAAATGATACCTCTTTTGTGTCATTCCTCCTAGTGGTTGCTTATTAATATGATTATGAATTTTTTCGCGAGGGGGTGGGGGGGGGGGGTTGCCCGCCGGCGGAACAATTCGGGTTTAAAGGGTTAATTCAACTGTTACATCATGTTTCTTCAACTATACAGAAATGAACCTCATCGCTGAAGATCCCTGTCAATCATCAGTGGCTCCGCCCACACAGCTCAGGATTGGTTCCTTCGTGCTCCGCCTCTTACTTCAGCATCTTCCTGTTGATCTGAACAAACAATAAGATGAAGAAAGACTGACTGAAGTTCATCAACAACATTATAAATCCTTTCACAAGATCCACAATCACACTAACTGAAGAGAGTTTGATTGGTGATATTGAGAAGAGCTGCAGGTTCAGACACTCACTGATGGATTCTCATGTTCAGAAAAGCTCTGAGGATCAAGAGTCGTGCAGGAGTCTTCAGGAGCTCTGGGATGAACGGTCTGTGTGAAAGAGAGCGAGAGATCGGTCATGTGATCATCTGTGATGGATCATCTGACTGTGACGTCTCACTTACTGTGAGTGTGTCGTACAGGTCAGAGGTCGTGGACTTGAGCACCAGAGCTGTATACGTGTCTTCATTGGGATCAGAGATCTACAGGAGAGACAGAAGGACTTAAATCACAAAATACCACAATAATAAATAGATAATATTAAAATCTGGTCAATGATAAATTTAGGAATGGAGTCTTGATGTGGATTTTATAGTTTCTGCAGTTTTCTCACTTTGCTTTCTCTTAATTTGAGCTGAAACAAATTCAAGCCACAGGACAGAGATTAGACCATGTTTTCGACCACAAAAAACATATTGATCAATACGTGAATGAAGTGATCTCTGATTGGTCAGTGATGTGGCAGCCGAGTATCTTGTACATTTGACCGTAAATTATCATTAAAAACTCAGTTTTTCAATCATTAGTTTTGTTTCTTGATTTTTCTATTATAGTACAAACTGGTCCCTGACTGGATTGGACTTTGAGAAGGTTTGAGTCCCGTCAGTCTGAAACAGACAACGGCTGATGAGAAGTCATGTTTAGATGATTTACCTGTTTCACTGTGAGATCTTCAGTTTTACCATCCCTTCGTTTCCTCCTGTTATAATGACAGACATTTACAGAAAACAGATTCTATTAAATTAAGAGAAAATATAAATGTTTCTAATATTTAAAAACACAACTGAGCCATTACCTACAATAAAGACCAAAAGTGAAAATATTCGATAAAAAAACTGAACATAAACAATCACAGCAGGTTTTATATTGATCTCACATTATAAACAGGATGATGAAGATGAAGATGATGATGATGATGATGATGATGAATAATCCTCCAGATGTCGCTGCGATCACAATCACATTCCTCGCAGCTCCAGGATGATCTGAAAGATGAAGATCATCATGATCAACAACAAACTGATGAATGATGTGAAGATACAGGAGTGTGTTAATAAAAGCTTCACCTGTGACAGTTACAGCGTCTGATCTCTGAGATCCATGTGGATTGTGAGCCTGACAGTAGAAGCGTCCACTCTGTAGTGCACTGAAACTCTGTCCAGATCCAACAGCTGAGGTTTCATTCTCCTTAAACCAGCTGAAGTTCAGAGCAGGAGGGTTTGAATCACTGCTGCAGATCAGAGTCACTGAATCTCCTGACACTATTTCACCAGATCCGTTTATCAACACTGAGACGCTCCTGGGAGGATCTAAAAGGACAACAATCAAATCCTTAAATCATCTCATTCAAACACAATCTCCAGTTTTTAAAAAGAAATGAGTCTTAACTCACACATGACATTGATCTCAACAGCAGGAGAGATGTGATGGTGTCCGTGTACAGCACAGCTATATCTGCCTGCATCCTCTCTTCTGACTGACTGCAGCAGGAGTTCATTGTTTCTGTCTCTTCTCTCAGTTAATGGCTGTGAGTTTCTGTACCAGATGAATGTTGCTCCGTCAGTCAGTTTACAGCTGCTTTTACATGTCAGACGGACTGAATCTCCCTCTGTCACTCTCTCAGGAGACTCCACCTGAAGATCTGAACACAACACACACATTATATCTAGTGCTGCTGTCATACACTGATTATTATTCAACATAATGCACAGAAGAAGAGATAAACCTCATGAAAGTCACCTGTGACAGAAAGACTCACTCCTGGTTTACCAATCCATCTTCCTTCTGTTATATTAGTAGTGAATCTGAAATAGTACTTGTGTTCATCCTTCAGTGTCACATGACTCAGTCTGATGGTGCAGTTCTGCTGTTGATCTCCCAGATACTGAAGCCTCTGACTGTATTTACGGTCATCAGACAGATCTGGAAACTCTTCACCCACTTGCACGACGCCTTTGGTCCAGAACACTGTCTTGATCTGATATCCAGTAGGGTATTTATAAGAGCATCTCATGATCACTGATGAGTTCTTTAGTGCACAGATGTGTGAAGGACTATAACTCACACCCCAACCAGCACTAGAAACCCCTGAAACACAGAATTCATCAAGATGAAAATGTTGTTTTATCAGTTACAACGAACCATGAAAACATGGCAATATTTTATTCATATTTGAAAACAGCGACTCATTACAGGAAATTTAAGGGAATCTTCTCAGAATTTGAGTGATCAATGATCTCAGTGTGATTTACGTCATCATCTTTTATAGTGTTGCAGAAAAGCAGAAGTAAATGTACAGAGACGGAGGAGTGAAGAGAGAACCAAGAAATCAGCCACGAACAACATGATGCACTCTCAAATAATGAAATATATGAAAAATAAGTCAAAAACAGTTACATCAGACCTTGAAAACTTAGGAAAGCATATGAATACTTTTATTACATGAAAACCACGCCTCGATACAGAAAAACTACAGGCTAATCTTCTTCATTTCTATTAAAAGATCTCAGTGTGAATTACTTTGTTCATTTCTGCAACACCCTCCTTCAAAGCTGTTAGAGACAGACGTGTGAAAACAGAGCAAAGAAACCAGCGACAAACAACATGCTGCTCTATCAAATAATGCAACAAATGACAAATAAATGTGAGTTTTGCAGCTTTTAGTTCATGTTCATAAAAAATGGCCAGAAATATTGATGATCTGGTGCTACACAGCCTAACTTCCTGTTTCAAAAGGAAATACCTCAAAGAAAACTGCTCATTAATCACTCATTATGAAGTCTTTATGAATAAAATGAAATAAAAACAGTGTTTCTAATATGAATGAAACAGAAACTCACTGTGAATCATGAGCAGAAAGACCAGAGGAAGAGCAGGAGCCATTCTGACCAACATCAGCATCAAATATATCTATAATACAGCATTAATCATCACTTATATACTCATAAACAGTGTCTGTTCATCAACCTAAACAGCTCTTCACATCTGAAGATTACTAATGCTCAACATCAGTGTGTGTAAATGAACGGATCATAATATCTTCATGTACAGAAGATATCTCTCATGTCAGGAATCATGTGTTATATGAGCTTCATCTATAGAAATAATCATCAGTTTTCATTCAAGTATGAGTGTGTTTGTCTTACCGTGTTGAAGCTCATCAGATCAACAGCAACCAAATAACTGACTGTTTGAACTCTTGCACTTTATCTTTACATTGAAGGACTCTGTGGTTCACACTGTTTATTAATGGAGGAAATGTCAGTGTCCCTCCCTCAACAAGAGAACAACATTACTGAACTAAACCTAATTCAAGAAAGATGTTGATCTTTTACTCCAAGTTCATTTAAATACATTTACTATGAAGACGTTTAGAGAACTTGATTTCACACTTATTGTGAAGGTTTTCTGTTTTTCACTCAGAATGAGAAAACTCCTTTTCCTCTTTTGTCTGTCGCCCCCTACTGGACGTCTTTCATTTCTGTGTCACGTGATTAATGCTTCTGCACAGCAGTGACGTCCATTAGAGGCAAGCAGGGGATCAGATAGATGATTTACTTACTGAAGGGCAGAACTTAGACACATATTTTGAAGCCCAGATGAGTTTTAATGACTTAAAGGCCAGAGGAAGCTGACAGCATAAACTCCTCTCATTACCAAACTGACCAATCAGAATTGATATTCAAATGACGCAACGTCCTTCGCTTTAGTAATGCTGCCTGAAGCGAGAAATACAAGCGAAAACATTCAAAAAAATTAATTTTAAGAGCCGCTATTAAAGCGATGAGGGACTGAGGAAACCAGAGACGCAGTAATGGATGCCTTCAGAATTATAATACAAAGATATGATGGACTTTGAACACAATACAGGACAACATACTCTTGAAGATTGTGATTTACAGGTGACACACATCATTGATGCCAGTTTGTAACAGATGATCACAAATAAAACTGATCACTTAAATGGAAAGTTACAGAAACCAGCAGTGATGGTGTGGAGACTCTATATTGTAATTGCTTGGTCAATTCTTCTTCTCTGAAATGAATCGCTTTTTTGAGGGCCTAAACATGATCAAGAACTCATGCAACTTTGCACACGTGTCAGAAGTGGTGAAAATTTATGTCTGGTCTGATGTGGGTTTCAGAATTAGGTGTGGCAAAATGGCTCAATAGCGCCACCTACAAAATTTCAATTAAGTGCTACGTTTCACATACAGGATCTACAAAATATCTACCCAATGTCTACAAAAAAATTCCTTTGTGCAAAATCTGAAAACCCAACAGGAGATATTTTGAATTTTCTCTGCAAAATCTGTGCAGTTTTTGCCATTTCCAGACTAGAACTTTATTCAGATCATCGTCATTTTTGGTCTGTTTAATCTAAAGGCCTTGAAGACGTTAAAATGCAAAGATCTTGAGTTTTCTCTGAAGGGTATGTCCGTGGAGGCCTAAAAAAATGATGTTTTGCCATAAAAGAGGAAATTGTTGTAACTTGGGCATACGTCTGATCTGCCCCAAACTTCACATGTTTGATAAGAGTCCTGCGCTGAACTCATGACAATATTCAGTTATGGTAATAGCACCACCCACTGGTAACAGGAAGTGGCGTGTTTAACACTGTGATGCACTACTAGCAACATACTAAAAGATGCTAATAGAGTGCTAAACATGCTACAAACATTCTAAAACATGTTAGCAACACTTAGCTGAGTGCTAAAGCATGCTATTATCGTCATGAAACAGGAAGTTGTTGTAATTCAAACATACAATGTCCAATCTCTCTCAAACTTCACATGTTTGATAAGAGTCCTGGCCTGAAGACATCTACAGGACAGAATTTAGTTGTAGTCATATCGCCACCAGCTGGTAGCAGGAAGTGTGGCAAATACAAATGACTGACGTAGTCCTCCTATATTTATATCTTAAAAGCATATCAACCATCATGCTGTTTTCCTGAAGCCACCGGATGGTGGTGGTGGAACGGATGCGAGGGCCCTTTCATCGCTTGTAGCTGTAATTTTTATTTTATTTTTGGCTCAATTGAGTATGTGTATTTCTGGCCTCTATGAAGCAGTGGAAAAGGCCTGCAACAGAAACTAAGGGGTATTTCAAGTATTATTTGCCATCTTAGAAACTTATTCTATCAGCTTGTAAACTTTTGTTTTCTTGATACGGTTGACTGTTGATTTACATGCAAATGTAAAGGAGATGGACAAACATATTTTAACTTGAAAGAAGCTTTATTGAAAGGAATACCACAGTGATCCCAAAGAATTACATTTTTCCTTTTTTTCATTTGCACATTATTGAAAGAGAATTAATTTTAATTCATTAAATTTAAGTTGGAGTTATTCCTTGTATTGTGGTGAATCACATTTCATTTTTATTTTGATATACTGAGGTTTGGAAGCAAAACAGATTAAATTGAACCATCATATTTGTTATGAATCTGGTCCGTCATCTTTCATCCACTTACCACCAGAGGTCACCCTTCCACATCATGGACTCTATGCACCACACACCCACTCAATACACAAACTACATTTCCCAGAATCCTCGCACCTGTCACTAATCACTGCTCCAGCTGACACTCATCATCCCACCATATTTAAGTTCAACTCACACACACTCAGTTGCTAGGTCTAGTTTACTCTTAGTTACATTTCCAAGCGTGTATTCCTGTCTTGTCTTCCTGTTGTCACTCTGCCTGGTTTACCCGTGTCCTGATTGTTTCGCTACATACCCTTGGATTATTGTCTGTTTACTGGACTATTGCTTATCTGCCGCCTGCCTTCGACCTCTCGCCTGTGAACTGTTCATGATCCTGCCTTGTCCTTCTACATACCTGTTTGCTGTTTTGTGACCATTGCTTGTCTGACTACGTTTTCAATAAAGCCTGCACATGGATCTCATCCGTTGACTCGAATCGTCATTACAATATTAAAGCACCTGGGCGTCACCCATAAGATTCCCAGTGACAGGACGGGGTGTTACAAGTAGAAGTATGATTCATTGAAGAACTATTTTTGGCTCCCCAAAGAACTTTTGAACTGTTCCAAAAAATAATATTAACCAAAGTGTTCACGCAACAATGTCAGCTCTCGCGTGAACGCAAAAAACATGTACTGTGACGCTCTCGTGAACATGCGTTGCAGATCAATATTTTTGTAAATAAAGTGGTAAATGATGTTTTTTTGCACAAAGAAAGCACTCGTGTCACTTCATAAAATAGAGGTTAAACCACTGAAGTCACATGGAGTACTTCAATGATGTCTTTACTTCCTTTCTGGAAGTGGTAGTTGAGTTGGATCTCTATGGAGGGACAGGAAGCTCTGGATTTCACAAAAAAAATTCTTAATATGTGTTTTGAAGATAAACTTCTGAGAAATCCTTTGGATTATATTGATAAAGCAGGATCTTCTGCTGTAGAATCACAGTTCTGCTGTAATCAATAATGTAAAACTAACTCAGAGATTGAACTTTAAATGAGTTCAGTGATTCAGATGAATTAATGATCATGTGTCAACATTCAACACCACCTGCTCATCTTTTCTGTTTACTTGTCTAACTGTTGAATTTCAATTACAGCTATCAAACATAGCCAAATATTAAAAAGTTAAGGGTCAAGAGGTCAACTAAAGCAAACCCTGATCTCCATGATGGAGACTTAAAAACTGTGATTTTCTCCTTTGGTGATTCTGCTTGTTATCATCAGGTGTTCATCAATAACGGTCAATCATCACTCAATTAATCACTTCATCATCTCATTAACTTTAACACTGATTCAGTGGGTGGAATAAACATATGGCAGGACTTTTACTTTCTGACCCCTGAACTTTATACCGCTGAATGACAGTGATTTACAGGTGATGCTCATCAATGTTGATGTCAGTAACAGGATATGGTGACCTCTGGTGGTAGTTTGAGTAATTGTTAGTGATGGGAGATACCAAACTTTTTAAATTCGATACAATGCAGATACTTTTTGTTACTGATTTAACAATAGAAATGTCAATACCAATTATTTCTTAAATAGGTATGTGATTTTTCAAAATAAAGTCCATTTTTAGAGGGAAAAAAAATAATTACACTTAAAGGCAAATCACACGTACATCCACACACTGGCCATTAATAACAAATTTATTGCAAAAAATATGATCACATTGAAATAAACATTTGTATCAAGATGTAAAAATAATGTGAAGAATATTAAGATTAGATAATAATAATACATTTTTATAACTGATATTTAAATAAACAAAAATGCCAACAACATAAAAGTACATATTTGCACTTTCATAAATATTTGCACTTAATCTCAATCAGACCATAATTTTCCCAGAACAAGTTCCATTTTCTACAACTTCCACCTTCAGGCTTCAGTGTAATGAGGAAACGAGCGTCTTCTGTGTGTGTGCGACTGTGGCTGCGTCCCAATTCAGAGGCTGTGTCCTTAGAAGGGCGCATTCGAAGGCCGATTGCGTCACTGTGGCGTTATGAAGGCTGTTCCAGTTTGAAGGATCCTCCAAATGCATTTGGATTTACAGCCTCAGATGCTCCGCGGTGACACAATCAGCCTTCGAATGCGCCCTTCTGGGGATGCAGCGTCTGAATTGGGACGCAGCCCTAGTGTGTGGCTGTACGCTCGCTTCTCATAGTCATGTGACACGGGCCAGCTAAATATATCAGGGGTGTTGTAGCAAATTAGCTCAAAAGGGAAATATTAATAATTATTCATAACTAATTATGATTATTCATTATGATCAATTATGAATATTTGAATCAGTTAATCAGGTTAACCTAATGTAGCTGCATTCAAACTACAATCAATCGATCTGTTCATCCTGTGAACACTCAATGTTGATTATTAATTGATCCTGAGAGAAGGATATTTCCCCTGACAGAAGAATAATCTTTCTGTCCCGTTTCCGGTACTTTTAAAAACATGTATAGGGTCAGAATCATTTAAGTGACAATTCACCTGCGTAGGCAGAGTCAGAACCAAACATGTATTGTGCACAAATTTTATTAACTACATCACGAACACATAACTAACACATACTGTACATACACACAAATCACGCGTACAGGGGTAAAAGGGGAAGTGAGAGTGAAACCGAAAGTGGGAACAGGAAATGGAGTTAAGTCAACAACCCGGAAGGAATCATTAGCATTCATTACAAAGCTCCTCTGTGGACAAAGGAGGTTCACAACTTTAACTAACTAGCAGCAATTTAGTATATCGTACGATACTTGCATTCTGCCTCAGAGATGGAAGACCGTCTGAATATACGGTTGCAGTAGAAAGTCCTGAGTTCGGTCCGATGGTGCTGAAGTTGCAATCGATGTCTTCTGTGTTGAATGAAGGAACGATAACAAGCTTGCATTGTTGCTGTCTTCTTTTTCTCATGTGAGCACATGGCCGGGCAGGAGGAGCTGTCTTTGGACCAGTCGACGATAAGAGAGAGCTTGATCTTGTGATCAGTAATTTTTAAAGTGTGAAGATGTCACACCCTCTGGAGGTGACTGGGCCAATAAGGATTAGTTTCTTCGGAGGGAACTTTTATGACCCTTTGTTCTCTAGCAAGATATTTGCATAAGACATCATATTGGATGGATGAGAGAAGAACCTTCTAGATTCTTATTATACTTGATGTGTCAGAGTTAACAAAATGTAATGTAAATTAAGAGCTTGGGAGCGAAGATTGGAGTCCAGAGAGACCAAACGTGCTACCCATGTGATTATAGTTAGTCATAATATGCAACTCTGAAACATTAATACAAAAAGTTCAAAAGAGAGAATTAATACATAGGTCAAACCCTATAAAAGGAAAATTATGAGAGGGAAAAATTGGATACACGTTTATGCATTTCTCAAGTGGTTATATATAGAATATATATAGGATTAAAACGGTTTATTTGTCCTTCTCAACAAGAATGAAGTCAGAGTCCTCTGCACATTCTTTACGGTCATAAAACCCTATCAGATGGTGTCCATGGGGGAGGGTTCCCCAGACCTCAGAGTGAGTTTTTAGAGATTATTTGTTAAGTATGACAAATAATCGTGTCTGATTTGTCTCAGTCGTTACAGTGTTTTGGAGCAAATGTTTAAAAACTACTGAAAACACGTGAAAGTGATGCAGAAAGCCATGTTTTGTAATCAATATAATTTAGATATTTTGAATGGAATCAATATCAAATAAGAAGCTTGTGAGTATCGATATATGCAGTATCAATGTTCCCATAAGGTTTGAACAAGCACATATGAGACGATCACGAATAAAACTGATCACTTAAAGGGAAAGTTACAGGAACACAAAAGACAGAATAACAGAAGTTGATAATAATGAGCACTTTCAGAGCAAAACATGATCAAAATGTTGTAAAATGAGAAAAAAAGCATATCTTATTTTCCACAACTGAGCATCACTTTCAGTGTTTTGCTCTGATAACTTCAACTTAACATTATGTATTTACACAATGACAATTCACCAGCTTTTAACTTTCATTTAATTCAACTGTTACATCATGTTTCTTCAACTATACAGAAATGAACCTCATCGCTGAAGATCCCTGTCAATCATCAGTGGCTCCGCCCACACAGCTCAGGATTGGTTCCTTCATGCCCCGCCTCTTACTTCAGCATCTTCCTGTTGATCTGAACAAACAATAAGATGAAGAAAGACTGACTGAAGTTCATCAACAACATTATAAATCCTTTCACAAGATCCACAATCGCACTAACTGAAGAGAGTTTGAATGATGATATTGAGAAGAGCTGCAGGTTCAGACACTCACTGATGGATTCTCATGTTCAGAAAAGCTCTGAGGATCAAGAGTCGTGCAGGAGTCTTCAGGAGCTCTGGGATGAACGGTCTGTGTGAAAGAGAGCGAGAGATCGGTCATGTGATCATCTGTGATGGATCATCTGACTGTGACGTCTCACTTACTGTGAGTGTGTCGTACAGGTCAGAGGTCGTGGACTTCAGATCAAGAGCTGTATACGTGTCTTCATTGGGATCAGAGATCTACAGGAGAGAGAAGAACGCAAACATTGTGAGTTCATGTTTGAATGTACTGACTGTAATGTTTAGAGGATCTTGATGGAAATCATTTTACTCTTAATATCTCTGTACGGCTCATAGCGGCTGAAACATCAGTGCATGCAGGAAAACACTGTAAATAATTGTGATCATCTCACCTGATTGACAGCAGATCTTCTTTTCATCCTTTTAGTAAGACTGTCAGAAGAAAGATGAACAAACACATTTAAAGATGTGTCAGTGTGTTCACTTAACCCAGGAGTGTCCAAACTCGGTCCTGGAGGATCATGATCCTACAGAGTTCAGCTCCAACATGCCTGGAAGATTCTAGTATGTATTTAAGAGCTTGATTAAATGTTCAGGTGTGTTTCGGGATCCTCCAGGAGCAGGATTGGACACCCCTGACTTAACCTAATAATAAACTAACACTTCATATATAGAAAGAACATTTTTGAGAGGAACATCTTACCAAATGTACATGATGAAAGAACCTGATGCTCCACCGAGTAAAACACCAACACCAACACAAACACCAACACCAGCAGCAACACCAGCAGAAACAGCAACAGATGAGAAACCTCTGACTGCTGAAATACAGACAAAAACACAGAGCAAATGTTTAACAGGACTAGATCAGACAATACAGAATATGATTCATAAACTCACACATGACGTTTAGAGTCACAGCATCAGAGTATTTCTCTCCATGTTCATTTCTGGATCTGCACTTGTATTCTTCACTGTCATCAGAGCTGATCTTTGAGATGCTGTAGATTCTTCCAGATCCTACAAACGTTCCTCCTTTAAACCAGCTGAAGTTCAGAGCAGGAGGGTTTGAATCACTGCTGCAGATCAGAGTCACTGAATCTCCTGACACTATTTCACCAGATGAACTGATGGACACTGAGACGCTCTTTGGAGGATCTAAGAAACACAAAAACACTAACAAATGACTGCATTCAAGTGGTTGATAAATCTGCTTTTCTGAAGCTTCATGACTGATTTAATTATGGAATTGAAACATTTAATTAAAAAAACAAAACTAATTCACATGTTGACAAACTCTTGTGCAAAAGTTGAGACTTACTAAGACTTCAACACTCAGACAAACTTCAACAATGGTGACAATCAAAAAAAAGAAAGAAAAGAAGAAATATAAATAGTAAGAAAATGCAGCGGCATGGTTTATTCATGCCGCAATGCATGCTGGGAGTCGTGAATGTGTTGTGTTTGCTGGCATTAAGCATGTCTCCATTGTTGAGTTTCATCTGCTGATCGATCATATCTGTGAGTTTATGAATATCACTGTAGTTAATAACTTCCTGCTCACAACATGTTTTCATTTTTCAGAAAATCTGATTTTCACAATAAGATCACATGGTCAGTAACACAATATTTAAATTAATTAATAACAAAATACACTTCTGATCAGTGAATCAGGAGGTGTTCCAGAAAACAAGTTTATCTTACCCTCAAACATACACTGAACTCTCAGATGATCAACACAAACCTTGAGGTCCCAAAAACATGTCAGGAGTAAAAGTTGACTGGATCATTATTCCAGTGATTATTGTGTTTCTACAATGTTTTATGTTTGGAATCGGTTCTTTTAACCCTAAAAGATGAAGTGTGTAGCTTTTCATGTGTTAAACAACCATGTATGAAGACACATCATGGCCATATTCCTGGATGAAAATGCCAATATTCATCAGGGTTAAAATTGTGAAAAAATGGTTCAGAGAGCATGAAGAATCATTTTGATCATGAATCGGCACCTCTGAGTCCAGATCTTAATCTGAGTGTGAGTCTGAGGTTATGCTGCCTGAAGCGAGAAATACAAGAGAAATACTTCAGAAACCAGCAGCGACTCTATTGCAATTGTTCGGTCAATTCTTCTTCTCCGAAATGAATCGCATTTTTGAGGCCTAAACATGCTTGAATCCTCATGAAACTTTGCACACATGTCAGAAGTGGAGAAAATTTTACGTTTGATGTGGGTTTCAGAAATAGGTGTGGCAAAATGGCTCGATAGCGCCACCTACAAAATTTCAGTCAATCGCCCTTCGTGTTACGTTTCACTTACAAGTATGAGATTCGGTAGCCACATGTAGCAGCCCAATACCTGGACAATAGCCTAAATGATGACAACGTTCCCTGTTATCTGGGACAGAGTTAAAGTGACACTGAAGCAGTGCTGATTTAACTCTGAGAAAAATAAAAAATAATACAAAAATAATACATAAATTCATACTCACACATGACATTGATCTCAGCAGCAGGAGAGATGTGATGGTGTCCGTGTACAGCACAGCTATATCTGCCTGCATCCTCTCTTCTGACTGACTGCAGCAGGAGTTCATTGTTTCTGTCTCTTCTCTCAGTTAATGGCTGTGAGTTTCTGTACCAGATGAATGTTGCTCCGTCAGTCAGTTTACAGCTGCTTTTACATGTCAGACGGACTGAATCTCCCTCTGTCACTCTCTCAGGAGACTCCACCTGAAGATCTGAACACAACACACACATTATATCTAGTGCTGCTGTCATACACTGATTATTATTCAACATAATGCACAGAAGAAGAGATAAACCTCATGAAAGTCACCTGTGACAGAAAGACTCACTCCTGGTTTACCAGTCCATTTACCATCATCTTTATCAGTGATGAATCTGAAATAGTACTCGTGTTCATCGTTCAGTGTCACATGACTCAGTCTGATGGTGCAGTTCTGCTGTTTATCTCCCAGATACTGAAGCCTCTGACTGTATTCAGGGTCATCAGACAGATCTAGAAGCTCTATACCCTCTCGTACAGGGCCTTTGGTCCAGAACACTGTCTTGATCTGATGTCCAGTAGGGTATGTATAAGAGCATCTCATGATCACTGATGAGTTCTTTAGTGCACAGATGTGTGAAGAACTGTAACTCACACCCCAACCAGCACTAGAAACCCCTGAAACACAGAATTCATCAAGATGAAAATGTTGTTTTATCAGTTACAATGAACCAAGAAAACATGGCAATATTTTATTAATATTTGAAAACAGCGACTCATTCCAGGAAATTTAAGCGAATCTTCTCAGAATTTGAGTGATCAATGATCTCAGTGTGATTCACGTCATCATCTTTTATAGTGTTGCAGAAAAGCAGAAGTAAATGTACAGAGACGGAGGAGTGAAGAGAGAACCAAGAAATCAGCCACGAACAACATGCTGCACTCTCAAATAATGAAATATATGAAAAATAAGACTAAAACAGTTACATCAGACCATGAAAACTTAGGAAAGCATATGAATACTTTTATTACATGAAAACCACGCGTCGTTACAGAAAAACTACAGGCTAATCTTCTTCATTTCTATTAAAAGATCTCAGTGTGAATTACTTTGTTCATTTCTGCAACACCCTCCTTCAAAGCTGTTAGACACAGACGTGTGAAAACAGAGCAAAGAAACCAGCGACAAACAACATGCTGCTCTATCAAATAATGCAACAAATGACAAATAAATGTGAGTTTTGCAGCTTTTACTTCATGTTCATAAAAAATGGCCAGAAATATTGATGATCTGGTGCTACACAGCCTAACTTCCTGTTTCAAAAGGAAATACCTCAAAGAAAACTGCTCATTAATCACTCATTATGAAGTCTTTATGAATAAAATGAAATAAAAACAGTGTTTCTAATATGAATGAAACAGAAACTCACTGTGAATCATGAGCAGAAAGACCAGAGGAAGAGCAGGAGCCATTCTGACCAACATCAGCATCAAATATATCTATAATACAGCATTAATCATCACTTATATACTCATAAACAGTGTCTGTTCATCAACCTAAACAGCTCTTCACATCTGAAGATTACTAATGCTCAACATCAGTGTGTGTAAATGAACGGATCATAATATCTTCATGTACAGAAGATATCTCTCATGTCAGGAATCATGTGTTATATGAGCTTCATCTATAGAAATAATCATCAGTTTTCATTCAAGTATGAGTGTGTTTGTCTTACCGTGTTGAAGCTCATCAGATCAACAGCAACCAAAGAACTGACTGTTTTAACTCTTGCACTTTATCTTTACATTGAAGGACTCTGTGGTTCACACTGTTTATTAATGACCAGTGGAGGAAATGTCAGTGTCCCTCCCTCAACAAGAGAACAACATTACTGAACTAAACCTAATTCAAGAAAGATGATGATCTTTTACTCCAAGTTCATTTAAACACATTTACTATGAAGATGTTTAAAGAACATGATTTCACACTTTTTTGTTTTTTGACAGTTTTTCACTCAGAATGAAAAAACTCCTCTTCCTCTTTTGTCTGTCGCCCCCTACTGGACGTCTTTCATTTCTGTGTCACGTGATTAATGCTTCTGCACAGCAGTGACGTCCATTAGAGGCAAGCAGGGGATCAGATAGATGATTTACTTACTGAAGGGCAGAACTTAGACACATATTTTGAAGCCCAGACGAGTTTTAATGACTTAAAGGCCAGAGGAAGCTGACAGCATAAACTCCTCTCATTACCAAACTGACCAATCAGAATTGATATTCAAATGACGCAACGTCCTTCGTCTTGAAACTCATGAAACTTTGCACACGTGTCAGAAGTGGAGAAAATTTACATCTGATCTGGTGTGGGTTTCAGAATTAGGTGTGGTAAAGTTGTTCGATAGAGCCACCTATAAAATTTCAATGAAGCGCCCTTTGCGGTGTGAAAAGGGAAAAACATCCAGTATGCGGCAGTCCTGTGAGCGAAAATGCCTTGTTGATGCTAGAGGTCAGAGGAGAATGGGCCGACTGATTCAAGCTGATAGAAGAGCAACTTTGACTGAAATAACCACTCGTTACAACCGAGATCTGCAGCAAAGCATTTGTGAAGCCACAACACGCACAACCTTGAGGCGGATGGGCTACAACAGCAGAAGACCCCACCGGGTACCACTCATCTCCACTACAAAAAGGAAAAAGAGGCTACAATTTGCACGAGCTCACCAAAATATGACAGTTGAAGACTGGAAAAATGTTGCCTGGTCTGATGAGTCTCGATTTCTGTTGAGACATTCAGATGGTAGAGTCAGAATTTGGCGTAAACAGAATGAGAACATGGATCCATCATGCCTTGTTTCCACTGTGCAGGCTGGTGGTGGTGGTGTAATGGTGTGGGGGTGTTTTCTTGGCACACTTTAGGCCCCTTAGAGCCAATTGGGCATCATTTAAATGCCACGGCCTACCTGAGCATTGTTTCTGACCATGTCCATCCCTTTATGACCACCATGTACCCATCCTCTGATGGCTACTTCCAGCAGGATAATGCACCATGTCACAAAGCTCGAATCATTTCAAATTGGTTTCTTGAACATGACAATGAGTTCACTGTACTAAAATGGTCCCCACAGTCACCAGATCTCAACTAGGGTTGGGTACCGAAACCCGGTGCCAATACGGCACCGGTACCTATAGAACCGGTATGTACCGGATCGAATCAGAATGCGAATGTCGGTGCCTCATTTCGGTGCCACTTAAATGCCTGAAGTGATAGAAATATTTGTCCTCTGGTGCTATGACACGGACGTATGAAGCATCAGATTCATCAACACGCCTGATCGCTAGTTAAATTTAAATACTGCGTTCATGGGGTGTCAGAATGCTTGGAAAAATTATTTCCTGAATGAGAAAACTCACGTGAACGTTGGAAAGCTTTGATGATAGCCTACAAACCCAATACATCTTTGTAGTAATGTTACTGTCCATTTTGTTTTCACATTTCGAAGTAAAAATCCCAAATCGTCGGGAAGTGAGACCATCCGTGAAGCGCGCGAGCGCAGCAACTACACTTGCGCTGACTGCAGTGCAGCAGGTGGTCTACCGTTAGCTTAGCTAGCTAAATTAAACGCGCTTAAATTAAAATGCCTAAAACTAAACGCTCCAAAGTGTGGCTATATTTCACCAGAAAGGATTCCGACACCGCGACGAGCAGCAAATGTTTTACAACAGTTGCGTGTAAAGGGGGAAACACGTCAAACCTAATGAAACATTTGAGGGCACATAGAATATGCTCCGTGTTTGACAGCTCGCGGACATCAGCTGACACAATCAGTGTGGATGACCTCAGCCCCAGTAATCGGGACAGTCTTCCCATATTGTTTGCACTTTCAAAAAGGCCTCATCGACACCATCTGAGAAAGTTTTCTCCTGTGCAGGACATGCAGTAAGTCAGGAGAGGTGTCTATTTTGCCAGAGAAGGCAAATATGGTCATATTTCTGCAAAAAAATTGCTGAAATTTGAAGCTGTTAAATTATTGTAGTTGAGCTAGTTGGCTTAGGTTTTACTGTTGTTGTGTTTTGTATTTACTTATATATTCATGTATACTTTAAACTTTTAATATATTGTTCAATTTAAAGAACTTTTTTTGTCCAGTAAAAAGGTATTCTTGACTGAGTCATCCACCATCATTTTGAGGCTTTTTTAAAGTATCGGTTCAGGCACCGTTTTGGCACCGGTACCGTTTTAAAAGTATCGATTTGGCACCGGTATCGAAAAAAACCCAAACGATACCCAACCCTAATCTCAACTCAATAGAGCATCTTTGGGATGTGGTGGAACGGGAGCTTCGTGCCCTGGATCTGCATCCCACAAATCTCCTTCAACTGCAAGATGCTATCCTATCAATATGGGCCAACATTTCTAAAGAATGCTTTCAGCACCTTGTTGAATCAATGCCACGTAGAATTAAGGCAGTTCTGAAGGTGAAAGGGGGTCAAACACAGTATTAGTGTGGTGTTCCTAATAATCCTTTAGGTGAGTGTATTTATATAATGAGTACATTTAAGTCTAAGTCATATGGTCTTTATAAATATTAGTATTGATGTGTATAAAATATCTATGGAATATTCAGGTGTTAACAAAAGGGTAAAATGAATATACGAAAGATGGTAAAATATGATTTATTGTGATAAGTGACATTAAAGTGATGAAAAAGAAAGAACGACACAAAAGAATGTGAAGCAAAGCTTTAACAAAACAACAGTATGTACTTGAAATTGATTGTGCACTAAATAAATATAACAACAGAGGAGCTGAGAAAGAGCAGACGCGATTCTCCCAGTCTTTTCATTTTATCTTGTTATCACAGTAATCTGTCTGACGGGTCTCCGGAGGCGGGCCTGCAACATGTCCGTGGAGGCCTAAAAAAATTTGATGTTTTGCCATAAAAGAGGAAGTTGTTGTAACTTGGGCATACGTCTGATCTGCCCCAAACTTCACATGTTTGATAAGAGTCCTGCGCTGAACTCATGACAATATTCAGTTATGGTAATAGCACCACCCACTGGTAACAGGAAGTGGCGTGTTTAACACTGTGATGCACTATTAGCAACATACTAAAAGATGCTAATAGAGTGCTAAACATGCTACAAACACTCTAAAACATGTTAGCAACACTTATAGCTGAGTGCTAAAGCATGCTATTATCGTCATGAAACAGGAAGTTTTTGTAATTCAATCATACAATGTCCAATCTCTCTCAAACTTCACATGTTTGATAAGTGCCCTGGCCTGAAGACATCTACAGGACAGAATTTAGTTGTAGTCATATCGCCACCAGCTGGTAGCAGGAAGCGTGGCAAATACAAATGACTGACGTAGTCCTCCTATATTTATATCTTAAAAGCATATCAACCATCATGCTGTTTTCCTGAAGCCACCGGATGGTGGTGGTGGAACGGATGCGAGGGCCCTTTCATCGCTTGCAGCTGTAATTTTTATTTTATTTTTGGCTCAATTGAGTATGTGTATTTCTGGCCTCTATGAAGCAGTGGAAAAGGCCTGCAACAGAAACTAAGGGGTTTTTCAAGTATTATTTGCCATCTTAGAGACGTATTCTATCAGCTTGTAAACTTTTGTTTCCTTGATACAGTTGACTGTTGATTTACATGCAAATGTAAAGGAGATGGACAAACATATTTTAACTTGAAAGAAGCTTTATTGAAAGGAATACCACAGTGATCCCAAAGAATTACATTTTTCCTTTTTTTTCATTTGCACATTATTGAAAGAGAATTAATTTTAATTCATTAAATTTAAGTTGGAGTTATTTGTTGTATTGTGGTGAATCACATTTAATTTTTATTTTGATATACTGAGGTTTGGAAGCAAAACAGATTAAATTCAACCATCATATTTGTCATGAATCCGGTCCGTCATCTTTCATCCACTTACCACCAGAGGTCACCCTTCCACATCATGGACTCTATGCACCACACACCCACAATACACGAACTACATTTCCCAGAATCCTCGCACCTGTCACTAATCACTGCTCCAGCTGACACTCATCATTCCACCATATTTCAGTTCAACTCACACACACTCAGTTGCTAGGTCTTGTTTACTCTTAATTACATTTCCAAGTGTTTATTCCTGTCTTGTCTTCCTGTTGTCACTCTGCCTGGTTTACCCGTGTCCTGATTGTTTCGCTACATACCCTTGGATTATTGCCTGTTTACTGGACTATTGCTTATCTGCCGCCTGCCTTCAACCTCTCACCTGTGAACTGTTCATGAACCTGCCTTGTCCTTCTACATACCTGTTTGCTGTTTTGTGACCATTGCTTGTCTGACTACGTTTTCAATAAAGCCTGCACATGGATCTCATCCGTTGACTCGAATCGTCATTACAATATTAAAGCACCTGGGCGTCACCCATAAGATTCCCAGTGACAGGACGGGGTGTTACATGTAGAAGTATGATTCATTGAAGAACTATTTTTGGCTCCCCAAAGAACTTTTGAACTGTTCCAAAAAATAATATTAACCAAAGTGTTCACGCAACAATGTCAGCTCTCGCGTGAACGCAAAAAACATGTACTGTGACGCTCTCGTGAACATGCGTTGCAGATCAATATTTTTGTAAATAAAGTGGTAAATGATGCTTTTTTGCACAAAGAAAGCACTCGTGTCACTCCATAAAATAGAGGTTAAACCACTGAAGTCATATGGAGTACTTCAATGATGTCTTTACTTCCTTTCTGAACCTTAAAAGTGGCAGTTGAGTTGGATCTCTATTGAGGGACAGGAAGCTCTGGATTTCACAAAAAAAATTCTTAATATGTGTTTTGAAGATAAACTTCTGAGAAATCCTTTGGATTATATTGATAAAGCAGGATCTTCTGCTGTAGAATCACAGTTCTGCTGTAATCAATAATGTAAAACTAACTCAGAGATTGAACTTTAAATGAGTTCAGTGATTCAGATGAATTAATGATCATGTGTCAACATTCAACACCACCTGCTCATCTTTTCTGTTTACTTGTCTAACTGTTGAATTTCAATTACAGCTATCAAACATAGCCAAATATTAAAAAGTTAAGGGTCAAGAGGTCAACTAAAGCAAACCCTGATCTCCATGATGGAGACTTAAAAACTGTGATTTTCTCCTTTGGTGATTCTGCTTGTTATCATCAGGTGTTCATCAATAACGGCCAATCATCACTCAATTAACCCCTTTAACCCTAAGGGTATTTTCAGAATTATTTTTTTCTGACTGACACACAAAAAAGTAAAGACTCGTAACTCCAAAACCGTAGCAAGGAGAGTCAAAAGGTTGGTATCATTTGAAAGGAAACTTTTTAAGAAAAACTTTTTAAATTTTTAAATAAATTTTTTTTTTTTAATTTGGACATTCGTATGCTGAGAAACAGCAAATAAACAGCCAAAAAAACTAATTGGAAAAAATGAAAAAAAATTCATACATTTATATTTAAAAAGGAATTAAAAATGAATAAAATATGGTTGGGAGTTCATTCTTTTTTTGTTATGTTCCTCTATATGTGAGCTGTATCTGGCTCAAATTTTGAGGTGATCGGATAAAGTTTTCAAAAGTTACAGCATTTGGAACAAATTTAAAATTTTTGATTTTTTTTATCTTATTTTTGACATGCACTGAAATAATGACTCATAACTCCAAATCTCTTACAAGGAGAGTCAAAAGGTTGGTATCATTTGAAACATAATTTTTTACTCTTTTAAATAAAAAAAAAATAATTAAATTCGGACAATGTCTTGCTGAGAAACCACTGAAAAAATAAAAAAAAAATTAAAGTTTTCTCATTTCATATTTCAAATATTTCATATTTGATATGCAATAACTCAGAAATGAAATGAGGTAGGAGGAAAATTCTTTTTTGGGGATGTTCCTCTATATGAGACCTGCATCTGGATATAATTTGTGGTGATCCCATGAAGTATTCAAAAGCTGGAGCATTTGGAATCAAGGTGGCCTTTTTTGTTTAGCCCTCGTCGCCCCCTAGTGGGTATTTTTAAAATCGCACTTTCACGTCGAGTAGCACGTGATCCACACGTGGGAATCCGTTGATCTTGGAGTCATTTCAATCGGGAGCATCCACTGTAAGTAATGCTGTGCTGATTTTCCACAATCTATGCCTGTTTCATGAAGTTTCATGCTGAAATGCCACTTGATAGCTACATGTAGTTTTAGCTATAGCAGCTGTGCGCCTGTGGGGGTTTATGTGTCGTAATTTCGCGATCGATATCTCGTGATCGCTTCATTGGATTATGACGATGTTGGGCTCATTTTAATCATGAGAATCAGCTGTAAATAATGATGCCCAATTTCCCACAATCGGTGCATGTTTCATGACGTTAGGGGCCAAAACGTGACATAAATGCTGCATCAGTTTATTTTTTACATTTGGGTCTTGTGGGGTTTCACGTACAAAAAAATCACTCAAGTTTAGTCAAAGCCCAAAACAATTATGCTCGTTGTATTCTACTCCATGAGACCTTTCAAATGACATATAACACATGATTATCTGAGCTATATGATGCATTTGACACATTGGTGTACATAATAATAATTACAAAATCATAAATTATGAAAAAATTTTTTTTTACTTTTCAGTAAATAACTCTGCAGTACTTTGGATTTATTCTTACATTCATTGTAAAATTCAGACTCTAAGCTTTCAAATGACACCTATTTTGTGATGAAGAAGGCTGGAGTTTTGAAAAATATGATTATTAATATTTTTATAGGTATGATTTGCCCGCGGGCGGTACACTCCGGTTTAGAGTGTTCACTCAGCACTCGTTAAGAGTTGAAAGCAATGACTGGTTGTATTAAAAAGCTGAGTTTCTAAGCTTTAAAATGATACCTCTTTTGTGTCATTCCTCCTAGTGGTTGCTTAGTAATATGATTTTGAATTTTTTCTCGGGGGGGGGGGGTTTGCCCGCCGGCGGAACAATTCGGGTTTAAAGTTAATCACTACATTATCTTATTAACTTTAACACTGATTCAGTGGGTGGAATAAACATATGGCAGGACTTTTACTTTCTGACTCCTGAACTTTATACCGCTGAATGACAGTGATTTACAGGTGATGCTCATCAATGTTGATGTCAGTAACAGGAGATGGTGACCTCTGGTGGTAGTTTGAGGAATTGTTAGTGATGATACCAAACTTTTTACCAAACAGATACTTTTTGTTACTGATTTAACAATAGAAATGTCAATACCAAATTTTTCTGTGATTTTTCAAAATAAAGTCCATTTTTAGAGAGAAAAAAAAAATTACACTTAAAGGCAAATCACACGTACATCCACACACTGGACATTAATAACAAATTTATTGGAAAAAATATGATCACATTGAAATAAAAATATATGTATCAAGATGTAAAAATAATGTAAAGAATATTAAGATTAGATAGTAATAATACATTTTTATAACTGATATTTAAATAAACAAAAATACCAACAACATAAAAGTACATATTTGCACTTTCATAAATATTTGCACTTAATCTCAATCAGACCATAATTTTCCCAGAACAAGTTCCATTTTCTACATGTTCCACCTTCAGGCTTCAGTGTAATGAGGAAACGAGCGTCTTCTGTGTGTGTGCGACTGTGGCTGCGTCCCAATTCAGAGGCTGTGTCCTTAGAAGGGCGCATTCGAAGGCCGATTGCGTCACTGCGGCGTTATGAAGGCTGTTCCAGTTTGAAGGATCCTCCAAATGCATTTGGATTTACAGCCTCAGATGCTCCGCGGTGACACAATCAGCCTTCGAATGCGCCCTTCTGAGGATGCAGCGTCTGAATTGGGACGCAGCCCTAGTGTGTGGCTGTACGCTCGCTTCTCATAGTCATGTGACACGGGCCAGCTAAATATATCAGGGGTGTTTTAGAGCAAATGTTTAAGAAGTACTGAAAACACGTGAAAGTGATGCAGAAAGCCATGTTTTGTAATCAATATAATTTAGATATTTTGAATGGAATCAATATCAAATAAGAAGCTTGTGAGTATCGATATATGCAGTATCAATGTTCCCATAAGGTTTGAACAAGCACATATGAGACGATCACGAATAAAACTGATCACTTAAAGGGAAAGTTACAGGAACACAAAAGACAGAATAACAGAAGTTGATAATAATGAGCACTTTCAGAGCAAAACATGATCAAAATGTTGTAAAATGAGAAAAAAGCATCTTATTTTCCACAACTGAGCATCACTTTCAGTGTTTTGCTCTGATAACTTCAGCTTAACATTATGTATTTACACAATGACAATTCACCAGCTTTTAACTTTCATTTAACCCTTTACACCCTAAGGGTATTTTCAGAATTCTTTTTCTGAGTGACACACAAAAAGTAAAGACTCGTAACTCCAAAACTATAGCAAGGAGAGTCAAAAGGTGGGTATCGTTTGAAAGGAAACTTTTTAAATTTTCAAATAAAAATTTGGACATTCGTATGCTGAGAAACAGCAAATAAACAGCCAAAAAAATGTTTTGGAAAAAATGAAAAAAATTCATATTTTTATATTTAAAAAAGAATTAAATGAAGAAAATAGAGTTCATTCTTTTTTTGTGATGTTCCTCTGTATGTGAGCTGTATCTGGCTCAAATTTTGAGGTGATCGGATGAAGTTTTCAAAAGTTACAGCATTTGGAACAAATTTAAAATATTAAATTTTTTTTATCTCATTTTGGACATGCACCGAAATAATGACTCATAACTCCAAATCTCTTACAAGGAGAGTCAAAAGGTTGGTATCATTACTCTTTTAAATAAAAAAAAAAAATTAAATTCGGACAATGTCTTGCTGAGAAACCGCTGAAAAAAAAAAAAATTTAAGTTTTCTCATTTCATATTTCAAATATTTCATATTTGATATGCAATAACTCAGAAATGAAATGAGGTAGGAGGAAAATTCTTTTTTGGGGATGTTCCTCTATATGAGACCTGTATCTGGATATCTAATTTGTGGTGATCCCATGAAGTATTCAAAAGTTACAGCATTTGGAATCAAGGTGGCCTTTTTTGTTTAGCCCTCGTCGCCCCCTAGTGGGTATTTTTAAAATTGCACTTTCACGTGGAGTAGCACGTGATCCACACGTGGGAATCCGTTGATCTTGGAGTCATTTCAATCGGGAGCATCCACTGTAAGTAATGCTGTGCCATTTTCCACAATCTATGCCTGTTTCATGAAGTTTTATGCTGAAATGCCACTTGATAGCTACATTTAGTTTTAGCTATAGCAGCTGTGCGCCTGTGGGGGTTTATGTGTCGTAATTGCGTGATCGATATCTTGTGATCGCTTCATTGGATTATGACGATGTTGGGCTCATTTTAATCATGAGAATCAGCTGTAAATAATGATGCCCAATTTCCCACAATCGGTGCATGTTTCATGACGTTAGGAGCCAAAATGTGACATAAATGCTGCATCAGTTTATTTTTTACATTTGGATCTTGTGGGGTTTCACGTACAAAAAAATCACTCAAGTTTAGTCAAAGCCCAAAACAATTGTTGTATTCTACTCCATGAGACCTTTCAAATGACATATAACACATGATTATCTGAGCTATATGATGCTTTTGACACATTGGCGTACATAATAATAATAAAAAAATCATAAATTATGAAAATATTTTTTTTTTTACTTTTCAGTAAATAACTCTGCAGTACATTGGATTTATTCTTACATTCATTGTAAAATTCAGACTCTAAGCTTTCAAATGACACCTATTTTGTGATGAAGAAGGCTGGAGTTTTGAAAAATATGATTATTAATATTTTTATAGGTATGATTTGCCCGTGGTCGGTACACTCCGGTTTAGAGTGTTAACTCAGCACTCGTTAAGAGTTGAAAGCAATGACTGGATGCATTAAAAAGCCGAGTTTCTAAGCTTTAAAATGATACCTCTTCTGTGTCATTCCTCCTAGTGGTTGCTTAGTAATATGATTATTAATTTTTTCGCGGGGGGTGGGGGGGGGGTTTGCCCGCCGGCGGAACAATTCGGGTTTAAAGGGTTAATTCAACTGTTACATCATGTTTCTTCAACTATACAGAAATGAACCTCATTGCTGAAGATCCCTGTCAATCATCAGTGGCTCCGCCCACACACCTCAGGATTGGTTCATTCGTGCTCCGCCTCTTACTTCAGCATCTTCCTGTTGATCTGAACAAACAATAAGATGAAGAAAGACTGACTGAAGTTCATCAACAACATTATAAATCCTTTCACAAGATCCACAATCACACTAACTGAAGAGAGTTTGATTGATGATATTGAGAAGAGCTGCAGGTTCAGACACTCACTGATGGATTCTGAGGATCAAGAGTCGTGCAGGAGTCTTCAGGAGCTCTGGGATGAACGGTCTGTGTGAAAGAGAGCGAGAGATCGGTCATGTGATCATCTGTGATGGATCATCTGACTGTGACGTCTCACTTACTGTGAGTGTGTCGTACAGGTCAGAGGTCGTGGACTTGAGCTCCAGAGCTGTATACGTGTCTTCATTGGGATCAGAGATCTACAGGAGAGACAGAAGGACTTAAATCACAAAATAACACAATAATAAATAGATAATATTAAAATCTGGTCAATGATAAATTTAGGAATGGAGTCTGGATGTGGATTTTATAGTTTCTGCAGTTTTCTCACTTTGCTTTCTCTTAATTTGAGCTGAAACAAATTCAAGCCACAGGACAGAGATTAGACCATGTTTAGACCACAAAAAACATATTGATCAATACGTGAATGAAGTCATCTCTGATTGGTCAGTGACGTGGCAGCCGAGTATCTTGTACATTTGACAGTAAATGGATTGGACTTTGAGAAGGTTTGAGTCCCGTCAGTCTGAAACAGACAACGGCTGATGAGAAGTCATGTTTAGATGATTTACCTGTTTCACTGTGAGATCTTCAGTTTTACCATCCCTTCGTTTCCTCCTGTTATAATGACAGACATTTACAGAAAACAGATTCTATTAAATTAAGAGAAAATATAAATGTTTCTAATATTTAAAAACACAACTGAGCCATTACCTACAATAAAGACCAAAAGTGAAAATATTCAATAAAAAAACTGAACATAAACAATCACTGCAGGTTTTATATTGATCTCACATTATAAACAGGATGATGATGATGATGATGATGATGATGATGAATAATCCTCCAGATGTCGCTGCGATCACAATCACATTCCTCGCAGCTCCATGATGAACTGAAAGATGAAGATCATCATGATTAACAACAAACTGATGAATGATGTGAAGATACAGGAGTGTGTTAATAAAAGCTTCACCTGTGACAGTTACAGCGTCTGATCTCTGAGATCCATGTGGATTGTGAGCCTGACAGTAGAAGCGTCCACTCTGTAGTGCACTGAAACTCTGTCCAGATCCAACAGCTGAGGTTTCATTCTCCTTAAACCAGCTGAAGTTCAGAGCAGGAGGGTTTGAATCACTGCTGCAGATCAGAGTCACTGAATCTCCTGACACTATTTCACCAGATCCAGTTATCAACACTGAGACGCTCCTGGGAGGATCTAAAAACATAGATGTTATATCACAATAAAGCTGCCATCATAGACAATGTTTGGAGCATTAAATGTCACAGTTACTGATCATCATAAACTCACACATGACGTTTAGAGTCACAGCATCAGAGTATTTCTCTCCATGTTCATTGATGGATCTGCACTTGTATTCTCCACTGTCATCAGAGCTGATCTTTGAGATGCTGTAGATTCTTCCAGATCTTACAAACGTTCCTCCTTTAAACCAGTTGAAGTTCAGAGCAGGAGGGTTTGAATCACTGCTGCAGATCATAATCACTGAATCTCCTGACACTATTTCAGATGGACTGATGGACACTGAGACGCTCTTTGGAGGATCTAAAAGGACAACAATCAAATCCTTAAATCATCTCATTCAAACACAATCTCCAGTTTTTAAAAAGAAATGAGTCTTAACTCACACATGACATTGATCTGAGCAGCAGGAGAGATGTGATGGTGTCCGTGTACAGCACAGCTATATCTGCCTGCATCCTCTCTTCTGACTGACTGCAGCAGGAGTTCATTGTTTCTGTCTCTTCTCTCAGTTAATGGCTGTGAGTTTCTGTACCAGATGAATGTTGCTCCGTCAGTCAGATTACAGCTGCTTTTACATGTCAGACGGACTGAATCTCCCTCTGTCACTCTCTCAGGAGACTCCACCTGAAGATCTGAACACAACACACACATTATATCTAGTGCTGCTGTCATACACTGATTATTATTCAACATAATGCACAGAAGAAGAGATAAACCTCATGAAAGTCACCTGTGACAGAAAGACTCACTCCTGGTTTACCAGTCCATTTACCATCTTTATCAGTGATGAATCTGAAATAGTACTCGTGTGAATCCTTCAGTGTCACATGACTCAGTCTGATGGTGCAATTCTGCTGTTGATCTCCCAGATACTGAAGCCTCTGACTGTATTCAGGGTCATTAGACAGATCTGGAGGGATTTGACCAGGTATAAACACTTTGCTCCAGAATGCTTCCCTGATCTGATGTCCAGTAGGGTATGTATAAGAGCATCTCATGATCACTGATGAGTTCTTTAGTGCACAGATGTGTGAAGGACTGTAACTCACACCCCAACCAGCACTAGAAACCCCTGAAACATAATAATAATTCAAATGTTGTTCTATTAGATTTTTTGTGGAATTGCATTATTTCTACATGCAAAAAAGCCTTAAAAACTGCTAGATCTACTTACTTTGACTCTTTTAGAAGAAAACAAACAAACCCAAGGTATTTATTTGATACAGTGGTTAAATTGCCGAACAATAAAGCATCATCAGGTGCAAACATTTTCCAAAAGAAAATTATAACCATACAACTCTCTGCTACAGACAGCAGAAGTATTTTTGGGCAATAGCAGAAACACTCAAATGGTCAGCTTCACACAGCAAAACCCCCAGTGTTAAATGAACTCTCAGAGTTTAAGTGAGTCCACACTAAAGAGTGTTAAATTAGCACTGAAGTTAATTAGATAATTATGTGATTAATTGACACCTGATGTTAACAAGTTCAGGCACTGAATGATCATTATGGTGATCAGTGTTTAATGAGGTTGGACTCTTGACCCCTGAATTATAATCATTAGATTTTGGCTTGCTGCTATAAATATTCTGAACTGAGAGATCAGGATATTTATGATGGTAAGTTAAACTTGCTTTCTGGAATACCTCGGGTCATAGTTTTTCTGGCCATAAAAAGTGCTTTACAAACATAAACCCAAAGAAAATGTGCCTCCCTTGTTTCATGTCTTGTTTCTATTGGTTCACTGGTTTAATCATTGTTCACAGGTGTTCATTGTTTGTAATTTAGTCAGTGTATTTAAGCCCTCATGTTTGCCATGTTCCTGGTCGATTATTGTCCCTGTACCACTGTGGTGAGTTTTATGTCCTTGTTTGTTTTGTTTATGCCAAGCCATCCCATGTGAAGACTTTGTTTTATGCTGGATTTATGTTTGATTAAATAAACAGCATTTGGGTTCACACTACAACTTTCCTACAGTGGATTCCCTCACAGTTAGATTAGTTATGTTTGTGATTTAGTTCAAACTTTTGTGCGCATTCTCGCGAGTTGATTCTGATCTGCTCGTAAACCAAAAATTACGATCACAGCTCCAAGGAAAATATCCTTTCTGAAGAGTTGATAGACGATCAATACTGAGTGTTTGCTGGCTGAACAGGTTAATTGATCGTAATATTAGTTCAGCTACATGAAGTTAATTCGATTAAGTAATTATAACGAGTTATGATTAATTATTCAGCTAACTGAGGTAATTTGTAACATGTGTAACAGTGTATATTTTTTCTGCACAACAATAATTGAATCTTTGATGTCTGAATAAGTGCAATTCACCTTTATTCCACAAGGTGGCAGTGTCTGATACACAATGATGAAGTGACGTTTCACTCATAGTTACCGCAGGCAGAAATTTAAAGGAATAGGAATTAATATCAGCAAAACGTGAAATGGAACTTGAAACTGCTGATTTGAAACATTATCTGTGTTCTATAAAGCGCCATTTAAATAAATGTGGCTTGACTTGATTGAGATTCTGAAGCATTTCAACACTATAAAGCATTGAATTAATTCTACTGACATATATATATATATATATATATATATAATAGAGTGGAGCTGAAATTAAGACTGCACAAGTACAGAAAAACTTTGAAAACAATATAAATATTATTTTGATCAGTGAATGAAGTGTTGCTGTAACAATGTTACTCACCGTGAATCATGAGCAGAAACATCAGAGGAAGAGGAGACATTCTGACTGACATCACCATAGCAACACCTACAACAACCAATCAGTTCCTGTACCTTCAATTCATATAATGCAAACTTCTACCTATAAGTCTAAACGGTTGCTCTTTATTTTACAGTATGTGCACTTACACTATTCTTACATAAGAAAGGTTAGGTTTAGGAGTAGGACTCTGGTTAGTACATAGTTATTACCCAATTATTGTAATTACTATAATACGTTTGTAGTACGTACATGGGGAACTGGACTGTAAAATAAAGTGCTACCGTCTAAACATATATAACGTGTTATATCATAGGTCCACTTATAATATTAATAAACAGCACATGCCCAAAACAGTTCATTATTTCTTGACCATTTTCATTCCCTCTTTCACAGCGCACAGCATCATTGACATGTAAATAATGATTAATATAATTTAGACCAGGGTATCATGAAAAAATATACATGAGTAAAAAAAAATTCAAATCTACAGACTTAATAAGAGTGTACATTTAGAATATTAGTCATGTAACTGCTTAACATTTAAAATAAATCAAGCATGAACAACATTAAAGCAAACAATATTTACATTTTCCAATGTTTTAAATAATTAATGTAATGAATGAACTAAAAAAAGGGAAATCTGAGATTGTTCTACCGTGTTTCAGTGAGTCACTCGTCCGTCAGAAATGAATGAAATGATAAAAACAGACCAGGAGGAAGTAGGAGAGGAAGGGTGAGGAGAGGGTGTTGATGATTTGCTGCAGGAATGATCAAATCCAGTGAAAACAATTGAAATAATAGTATTTTGATCATACGCAGCTAAAACCACAGTGTTGTTAACTCTCCTCAGAGTTTGAGTCCATACAAAAGAATGGTAAAAAAAAACACTGATGTAACTTTGATGAAATCTTCCAGATTTTAATGGGAATGCTGGATCTTCGGCCATAGAGTCACAGTGTTACTGTAAAATCAGTAAGATAAATATATCAGAGATTAGGCTCTAACAGAGCTCAGACATAGTAGCCAGAATAAAGTTAATGTTAAAAAGTAAAGGGTCAAGAGCTCAACTAAACACTGACCAAACATTTTCAACAAAACATCAACATGTAAACCTGTTAATTCTCAATAAAAGAACTGCTCATCTTCATAAGTGAAGATGTAATGCTGGAGTTGTTTAATCCTGAGATCTTGAGAGATTTATTGTCAGTTGTGGTTGTGTTTCATTTTCTGAGAATGCAAACATGACGTTGAACCAACATCACATCATGACATTGAATCAGTACCTCTGAACATTGTGTGTGTGTTTGTGGAGGTCAAATGCCTGTTCTGGAAAGTGTTTTGAGGAAGATGAAGATTTCTATGATTTCTTTTATTAGTTTTCCTGAATTCCAGGATTTAGGCATTTAATAATATGCTCACGATGCAAATGTCGAAATGTCCGGTACATGTTTTAGGAAGCTCAAAACAGTCCTAAGAAGGAACTAGGAACTGAAACCAGTGCATGTTCAGAAATGCTTCACTCTAAGTAGATCTTCACCATGTTAAATAATTTCTAAAATTAAAATAATTTAGCTTGAGGAAAACTGTGCAAATAATTTTAGTAAAATATGCATAAAAACAAGTCAGACACGCTCATACAAAACTAGTGTGTGTTCATTCATTTAAAACTATTTATACAGAATAACAATGACAAAAATCTTAACATTAATACATGGGCAAAGAAAGGAACTTCTGCATTTAAATTTAACACATAAATCCTCATGAAAGCGACGCCAAAGCAGTGTAAAGGTCAACTTTGACAGCAACATCGGTTCTAGGAGCCATTATAGAATAAAACTCATTCAAGGCTCCCAGAATGCATTGCAGCTTTAAACATATCACTTTGTCACACGTCGCTGTTGAGATTTATGCTGATACTTGGATGTCTCTGTGTTTCTAAAAGACACAGGAGTGTGAATCTTTTTGTATTCAATGTATTATTTATAATTTATTGTAAATAAAGGAATTAAAGAAATGAAGCAAGAAAAGTCATTTTCAGTCCAAATTCGAAGTAAAGATGTGATATTAAGGAGTAAAGAACAGGAGATTGAAGAAGGTGAAAAGTGTAATGATGAGTCAGAGGATAAGATCCAAACATCTTTTATTAGTGAACGTTGTCAGACAGGCACAGGTCAACAACAGCGAACAGTAATAGCAGAGGGCAGACAGGCTCGTGGTGATGTCCAGGCGGGAGGTCAGAGGCAGGCAGAAAATCATCAAACAAACAAAGAACAGGCAGGGTCGGAAACAGGGTAATCAGACAGGGAAATACGCTCAGAAATTGTCACACTGGGAAAACAATACTTTGCGGAGAGGAAGGGGTTGAGTGATGTATTTATAGTGGAGTGATGAGACTAATGAGTGAGGATAATGTGGAACAGCTGGCGGATGATCAGTGACTGAGCGAGGGATTATGGGAAGTGTAGTGCAGTATAAGGAGACTATAGTGTGAGCGGGTGACCTCTAGTGGTGAGTGGGTGTAAAGTGATGGACCGAATTCATAACAGGGAGGGAGGGGTGGGGTAACCAGGACAAGGGGGGACCGGGACCGTGGGGTGGAAGTCTAAAAAAGTGCAGGGGTTGATTAGGTGACCAGTGTGAGGCGGACTGTGCCGGCGACCAGGGCAGAACGGGCCGTGTAGGCGACCAGGGTGGAGCGGGCTGTCATTTCATTTCATTTCATCTTTATTTAACAGGGACAATTGGCAATACAATATTACCACAGAATTAGCTACAAAGCTAAATTTCATCTGCTGTCCCTGGGCATGAATACACCAAGTTGTCAAATAAAAATACCATATAAGTTAAACACAATAAAATACAAAAAGTATAAAAACATATTCAAAAATCATTACCTTGTATAGTTAATGATCACAAACCTGACTTGCCTTTAAAAATCTTTTCAAATGTAACTTAAACTGGGCAAAGGTTGTACACTGTCTAATATCAGTTGGTAAACTATTCCAATTGTTAACTGCTTTTACAGAGAAAGCTGATCGTCCAAAACCTGTTTTTCTAAATTGCGCTTCACAGTCACCTCTTAACGAGGCTCTTGTCTGTCTTATACTGTCATTGCGCAATGAAACAAACATCTTTAAAGGTGGAGGTGCCAGATCATTCACAATTTTATACATTAATCTACAATTGTGAAATGTTACAAAGTTTTTAAAGGTAAAGAAATTGTGTTTTTTGAATTATAAGACAATGATGATGTCTGTCAGGTTTCTTATCGAACACTTTTATAGCACGTTTGTATAAACTATGTAAAGGTTTAAGAATAGACTTTCCTGCTTGGGACCATGACGTAATGCAGTAAGAGAAGTGAGAAAAGATTAAAGAGTGCAGAAAGATCCTTGCAGCTTCTGCTGAAAGTTGACTCCGTATAAATTTAAAATTTCTAAGTTGGGGTGTAACTGTACAAACTATTTTTTTAACATGTTTTTCAAATGTTAAGTGAGTGTCTAAAATAACTCCAAGGTATTTAAAGTTCGATACAATTTGTAATCTTTCACCGTTTACTAATATATCTGGTATAACCTCCTCCGTCTTTCTAATCTTAAAATACATACAAGCAGTTTTCTGGATGTTTAACGATAAACAACACTGATTAAACCAGTCAAAGTACAGTTAAAGTAAAGACAAACTCTCTGACATCCTACCAGCCCTTCACCCATTTTCTTTAATTACTGAACTTCAAAGTACTGCTCTAGTCTATAAAGCATAGCTTAACTAACACTGAAAACTCTGTCATCATGTACTTACTCATGAAACACAAAAAGATGTTTAGCAGAAAGTCCAAGTTGCTTTTTTTCTATATAATACAAGTGGGTGAGAATCAGGAACAGCTGCGGTGATGACAAGATTTAGATTCTTGGACTGAAAACTATAATTTTATGGTTGATAGTAATTCAACACTAGATAGAAAGAAAAATGACACTATGCCACGGTTTCACAGAAATGGCTTAGATTAAGCCAGGATTAGACCTTAGTTCAATTATGATATTTAAGTAGATTTTATAAACATACACACGCAAAAAAAAACATTACTGGTGTGCATCTTGAGACAAAACAATGGCAGTGACATGTTTTAAGATATCTCGATGTAAGTTACTTTCAGTTAAAACGGCTCAAAAGTTCAGGACTAGTTAAGCCTTGTCTGTGAAACAGGGGAAAATGTAAAAATGAAATGAATTTTTTTTATTGATTTATTTATATAATCCAATTACAAGTAGGTTTATTTTTAACCCAACATTTTTAAGTGAGTTTTTTTTTTCTTGCAGGATAGAGAAGGACTCAATGACAGAGCCACAGTTACAATTACAGTCAAAGCTGCTGTAGAACAAAACTCTCATTTTGATCAGAACAAGGAATCCGTCGATATTGAGAATCTAGATGAGGAACTCATTGAGGACAATCAGGTAAAAGACATCAGAGAACAAGATCAATGCTTTACATGCATGTCTGAGCAAACAAATCAAACCCGCTCTCTGTCCATACACAGGTAGGACACTTCTCAGACATCACTCCTGAGGACGTGAAAGATCAAGATGACGACACAGGCATCAACGAGCCTGTAAATTCCCCGGAGTTCAGATAGGAACCACCAGCAGGAGTTAAAGTAACACTGAGAGTTAATTAGATACTGAAGTGATTAATTGAGTGATGATTGTTTGATTATTGATGAACACCCGATGATGACGAGCAGAATCACAGAAAGAGTCGCGCTTCATGTCTGAATGACTGATCATGATCTCAGGAAAGTTCATCATTTGCATGTGTTTTTGAACCTTATTAATTAAAACACTCCAGCGATTAGACAAGATTCAATCACAAGAACGCATTAAAGAGCTTCATTTACAGTTTGGAAGGTTTTCTGTGACACATACAGACACGCCGTGTTTCTGAGAACGATCGCTTCCTGAAGCTCGTTCATTCTCGCTTCTATCAGCCTCTTTTATCATTTCTTTTTCATGTTCTTTTCATTTCTTTGTTTGAATGTTTATGTGTATGACTGTGTTATTGTGTTAAGGATGTGTGGCATCTGTGCCAACTTCATTTCCTAACGGATGAATAAACGGAAAGAGCCGCGCTTCATTTCTCTGAAAGGGAGTGATTTATAAGAGTTTTTAAACCTTATTAATTAATTAGACAATTAGACAAGATTCAATCACAAGAACGTAATAAAGAGCTTCATTTAGAGTTTCTAAGTTTTTCTGTCACACAAAGAGACGCGCCACGTCGCTAATAACTATCGCACCCAGTTATAGAAATAACTACATCTGTATACATGCAGGGATTTAAAAAAAATACAACTACAATATAAACTTCTGCAAATAAATCGTATTTGGATCATTATTATTCATATTACATTCGTGCTTGCCTCATGTATTGCACGCACACACATTCAGACAGTTCACGAGCCCGAACCTCCTCTCTTAAAAGGGCCATGCTTCTTAAAGCGGCGATAACTTAAGATGCTTTAATGAGTGTGTATGCACTTTCCCCCTGGTTGCACTTCAAGGCTTTCCCAAGCCAACATCAAAGTTTGTTCTACGAACTTTAGCTTCTAGTTTAATATAAAAACTTTACATATTGTGTCTTTAACTTGCCAATTTAGGAGAAACTAAAAAATAATGGCCGTGTCAGTCCTAAATTTAGAGTATAAAGAGTATTTCACAAAGTATTTAGCGCTAAAACAATAGCTCCTAAATCTGAGAAAAGGTAAGAGTAGAGGACTCCTGAGTCTCTAAACCAAACCATTAACGATCCTAAAATGGCTGTTGCCGGCAATCTGTGAGACACTACGGTTTTTGTTTTGTAGCTGTTGCTGCTAGTCATTTGTCAGTTTTTTTTTTTTACAGTGCGCGCAATGGTGCCATCTGGTGGGGATTTTGTGAATTATTATCACCATTATTTTTGGGAGAAATCGCAGGGGACCCCCAAGGTAGGTAAACACGCTACTGTGCACAGGACAATGATTTTCATTCCAAGAACATAAAAATGTCCAGTTTCCTTAATGTATATAGAATGTCATTCAAAGGTTAGTATGATGTTCCTGAAACATTCTGACAAACATTCAAACACCTGCTGTGAACAAGCAGAACCACTGATGGAAAGAGAAACAAGAACAGAAACTACAAATGACTTCAGCCACGGCCTTATGAAAAGAAAATATATGTTCCTATATATGAATGATCAATATATTATATATTTATATATTATTATAAATATATTAAAATATATTTATTTCAATTATTTATTTTAATATATTTTGTCAATGTATTATAATATATTGAATAATACATAATGAATTGACATTTTCTCACTAAGTTTCTTATATTTCATATTTACATTATAAACACAACATATTTTCAAGCCAATTAACATAATCCTGTACACTCCAGCATGTTCTAAAGTCCTTAGCGAGAGACTATCACTGTGTTAAAAAACACAACTGTCTGTTTTAAAATATAAACTCTTCAGCACAATGGTGACCTCAAAAACTCTCATACCAGAAAATACAACATACAATTCTTACTAGTAAAAATGCAAATTTCTGATATCAACAATTACATTGTTACTAGTGCAAATGTCTATTCTTGATATCAACAATTGAATTGCTACTAGTAAAAATGCATTCCTGATATCAATATAATTTCTGATATCTAGAACGGCTTTCTTACTCGTAACAAACACATTCATGATATCAGAATTTAACATTTCTGATGAGATCTGGACCACACTATGTTGCTGTCTGGGATAGTTACATCTATGTCTCATCCATGAAGAATGATTCACACATCCACCACTAGAGGTCCCTTCAGTCCTGATTAACGAGTAAAGACACTACAACCTAAAACTGCATGGAGGTTAATAACTCATCAGGTTTATTGAAGCATTAGTCATAGTTGTGAGAACATGCAAAGCAGAACATGAAGTGGAAACTCTTTATGAAACACTTACATTAATACATAATACAACATATACACTCTGCCACTCATTTGATGCTGCTGTAGATCACTGAAGGCTCTTCCACAGTTTGAACAGCTGATCGCCTGAAAACACACAAACACAAACAGGACAGCGATGATGTTACACTTTAGATAATATGATCTGTGCTGGTTAAGATAGAGCTGGTTCAGTGGGTTTTTCTCACCTCACGGCAGCATCAGGCTGATGAACTCTTATATTGTCATATTCAGTCTCTTCTGCTCTCTTCTTCTCTTTCTTTCTGTGATGTTGGACAGTTGCGTACTGGATCTCCTCAGTATCTCTGGATTCAGGAGTTTTTCCTCTGAATCTCTTTGGTTTCACACTGGCATACGGAGCGTCATTGGCTGAATCCAGTTCATAAAGAGGCTCGTCATGGACTGAAACTCTCTGTGACGCGTCAGAATAGAGATCATTCTGAAATACAAGAAAACAAGTAATTATTCATTAAGACATCAGTTTGATCTGAAGTGTAGATTCTCAGTCTAGAGCAGATTGTCTTTTCAGATCAGGTGTCACATCATATCAATATTTGTGAAATATTTCGCTGATTCACACTTGATTGTAGGAGAAGAATGAGTATCTGAAGTGAAATAATCACAGTGATGTAAATATACGAATGACTATCAGATTATTACTAAAAATCTTTATTGAAACTGTATATATATCATAAATTTGAATGAAGCCATGATTTTTATTCATGTGTCACACCACCAGAGAGCGCTGTACATACAGCTTGAGAATCACTGGTCTGAAGAGAGAGAAATATGAGTTTATGAATGTGTTTTTTCTGGATTGTGTTAATAAAGACTTTGATAAGGTCAGTTTCCCATCAATCTGAAACGGATAACGGCTGATCGATTGATTTTCTGCTTCTGTAAAGTCGTGTTTTGATGATTTACCTGTGTCATTGTGAGATCTTCAGTTTTATCACTCCTTCGTTTCTTTCTGTTATAATGACAGACATTAACAGAATATGACTGACTATCAAACTAACACAAAATATGTGGACTATAATCAATCATAAATGAGCCATTTCCTTTTACATTCAACTAAAACTGAACTTATTTATTGAGCTCACGTTGTAAACAGGATGATGATGATGAAGATGATGATGATGAATAATCCTCCAGATGTCGCTGCGATCACAATCACATTCCTCGCAGCTCCAGGATGAATTGAAAGATGATCAAATAATAATAATAATAAATAAATAAATGAAACAAAATAAATGTCAGAAAATTGTGAATTTATATTTGAAAAATGTGCAGATGATCATAAACTCACACATGACGTTTAGAGTCACAGCATCAGAGTATTTCTCTCCATGTTCATTTCTGGATCTGCACTTGTATTCTCCACTGTCATCAGAGCTGATCTTTGAGATGATGTAGGTTTGTCCAAATTTTAGATATGTTCCTCCTTTAAACCAGCTGAAGTTCAGAGCAGGAGGGTTTGAATCACTGCTGCAGATCAGAGTCACTGAATCTCCTGACACTATTTCACCAGATCCGTTTATCAACACTGAGACGTTCCTGGGAGGATCTAAAAGGACAATAATCAAATCCGTAAATCATCTCATTCAAACACAATCTCCAGTTTTTAAAAAGAAATGAGTCTTAACTCACACATGACATTGATCTCAGCAGCAGGAGAGATGTGATGGTGTCCGTGTACAGCACAGCTATATCTGCCTGCATCCTCTCTTCTGACTCGCTCGAGGTCGAGCTGGTTTTCAATAATTCCTTTAGTTACTTGCTGTGAGTTTCTGTACCAGATGAATGTTGCTCCGTCAGTCAGATTACAGCTGCTTTTACATGTCAGACGGACTGAATCTCCCTCTGTCACTCTCTCAGGAGACTCCACCTGAAGATCTGAACACAACACACACATTATATCTAGTGCTGCTGTCATACACTGATTATTATTCAACATAATGCACAGAAGAAGAGATAAACCTCATGAGAGTCACCTGTGACAGAAAGACTCACTCCTGGAAAACCAGTCCATTTACCATCATCTTTATCAGTGATGAATCTGAAATAGTACTCGTGTTCATCCTTCAGTGTCACATGACTCAGTCTGATGGTGCAGTTCTGCTTTTTATCTCCCAGATACTGAAGCCTCTGACTGTATTCAGTGTCATCAGACAGATCTGGAAACTCTCCATTATCTTTTACTAGTGTTTTGCTCCAGAACACTCTCCTGATCTGATGTCCAGTAGGGTATTTATAAGAGCATCTCATGATCACTGATGAGTTCTTTAGTGCACAGATGTGTGAAGGACTGTAACTCACACCCCAATCAGCACTAGAAACCCCTGAAACACAGAATTCATCAAGATGAAAATGTTGTTTCATCATTTACAATGAACCATGAAAACATGGCAATATTTTATTAATATTTGAAAACAGCGACTCATTACAGGAAATTTAAGCGAATCTTCTCAGAACTTGAGTGATCAATGATCTCAGTGTGATTTACGTCATCATCTTTTATAGTGTTGCAGAAAAGCAGAAGTAAATGTACAGAGACGGAGGAGTGAAGAGAGAACCAAGAAATCAGCCACGAACAACATGATGCACTCTCAAATAATGAAATATATGAAAAATAAGTCAATAACAGTTACATCAGACCATGAAAACTTAGGAAAGCATATGAATACTTTTATTACATGAAAACCACGTGTCGATACAGAAAAACTACAGGCTAATTTTAATTTCTATTAAAAGATCTCAGTGTGAATTACTTCATCAGCTTTGAAGGTGTTGCAGAAATGAACAGAGACAGACGTGTGAAAACAGAGCAAAGAAACCAGCGACAAACAACATGCTGCTTTATCAAATAATGCAACAAATGACAAATAAATATGAGTTTTGCAGCTTTTAGTTCATGTTCATAAAAAATGGCCAGAAATATTGATGATCTGGTGCTACACAGCCTAACTTCCTGTTTCAAAAGGAAATACCTCAAAGAAAACTGCTCATGAATCACTCATTATGAAGTCTTTATGAATAAAATGAAATAAAAACAGTGTTTCTAATATGAATGAAACAGAAACTCACTGTGAATCATGAGCAGAAAGACCAGAGGAAGAGCAGGAGCCATTCTGACCAACATCAGCATCAAATATATCTATAATACAGCATTAATCATCACTTATATACTCATAAACAGTGTCTGTTCATCAACCTAAACAGCTCTTCACATCTGAAGATTACTAATGCTCAACATCAGTGTGTGTAAATGAACGGATCATAATATCTTCATGTACAGAAGATATCTCTCATGTCAGGAATCATGTGTTATATGAGCTTCATCTATAGAAATAATCATCAGTTTTCATTCAAGTATGAGTGTGTTTGTCTTACCGTGTTGAAGCTCATCAGATCAACAGCAACCAAAGAACTGACTGTTTTAACTCTTGCACTTTATCTTTACAGTGAAGGACTCTGTGGTTAACACTGTTTATTAATGACCAGTGGAGGAAATGTCAGTGTCCCTCCCTCAACAAGAGAACAACATTACTGAACTAAACCTAATTCAAGAAAGATGATGATCTTTTACTCCAAGTTCATTTAAACACATTTACTATGAAGATGTTTAAAGAACATGATTTCACACTTATTGTGAAGGTTTTTTGACAGTTTTTCACTCAGAATGAAAAAACTCCTTTTCCTCTTTTGTCTGTCGCCCCCTACTGGACGTCTTTCATTTCTGTGTCACGTGATTAATGCTTCTGCACAGCAGTGACGTCCATTAGAGGCAAGCAGGGGATCAGATAGATGATTTACTTACTGAAGGGCAGAACTTAGACACATATTTTGATGAAATATATGATGAGTTTTAATGACTTAAAGGCCAGAGGAAGCTGACAGCATAAACTCCTCTCATTACCAAACTGACCAATCAGAATTGATATTCAAATGATGCAACGTCCTTCATCTTGAAACTCATGAAACTTTGCACACGTGTCAGAAGTGGGAGAAAATTTACATCTGGTCTGGTGTGGGTTTCAGAATTAGGTGTGGCAAAGTTGTTCGATAGAGCCACCTATAAAATTGCAATGAAGCGCCCTTTGCGGTGTGAAAAGGGAAAAACATCCAGTATGCAGCAGTCCTGTGGGCGAAAATGCCTTGTTGATGCTAGAGGTCAGAGGAGAATGGGCCGACTGATTCAAGCTGATAGAAGAGCAACTTTGACTGAAATAACCACTCGTTACAACCGAGATCTGCAGCAAAGCATTTGTGAAGCCACAACACACACAACCTTGAGGCGGATGGGCTAAACAGCAGAAGACCCCACCGGGTACCACTCATCTCCACTACAAATAGGAAAAAGAGGCTAAAATTTGCACGAGCTCACCAAAATTGGACAGTTGAAGACAGGAAAAATGTTGCCTGGTCTGATGAGTCTCGATTTCTGTTGAGACATTCAGATGGTAGAGTCAGAATTTGGCGTAAACAGAATGAGAACATGGATCCATCATGCCTTGTTACCACTGTGCAGGCTGGTGGTGGTGGTGTAATGGTGTGGGGGTGTTTTCTTGGCACACTTTAGGCCCCTTAGAGCCAATTGGGCATCGTTTAAATGCCACGGCCTACCTGAGCATTGTTTCTGACCATGTCCATCCCTTCATGACCACCATGAACCCATCCTCTGATGGCTACTTCCAGCAGGATAATGCACCATGTCACAAAGCTCGAATCATTTCAAATTGGTTTCTTGAACATGACAATGAGTTCACTGTACTAAAATGGTCCCCGCAGTCACTAGATCTCAACCCAATAGAGCATCTTTGGGATGTGGTGGAACGGGAGCTTCGTGCCCTGGATCTGCATCCCAGAAATCTCCATCAACTGCAAGATGCTATCCTATCAATACGGGCCAACATTTCTAAAGAATGCTTTCAGCACCTTGTTGAATCAATGCCACGCAGAATTAAGGCAGTTCTGAAGGTGAAAGGGGGTCAAACACAGTATTAGTATGGTGTTCCTAATAATCCTTTAGGTGAGTGTATATATATAATGAGTACATTTAAGTCTAAGTCATATGGTCTTTATAAATATTAGTATTTATGTGTACAAAATATCTATGGAATATTCAGGTGTTAACAAAAGAGTAAAATGAATATACGAAAGATGGTAAAATATGATTTATTGTGATAAGTGACATTAAAGTGATGAAAAAGAAAGAAAGACACAAAAGAATGTGAAGCAAAGCTTTAACAAAACAACAGTATGTACTTGAAATTGATTGTGCACTAAATAAATATAACAACAGAGGAGCTGAGAAAGAGCAGACGCGACTCTCCCAGTCTTTTCATTTGATCTTGTTATCACAGTAATCTGTCTGACGGGTCTCCGGAGGCGGGCCTGCAACATGTCCGTGGAGGCCTAAAAAAATTTGATATTTTGCCATAAAAGAGGAAGTTGTTGTAACTTAGGCATACGTCTGATCTGCCCCAAACTTCACATGTTTGATAAGAGTCCTGCGCTGAACTCATGACAATATTCAGTTATGGTAATAGCACCACCCACTGGTAACAGGAAGTGGCGTGTTTAACACTGTGATGCACTATTAGCAACATACTAAAAGATGCTAATAGAGTGCTAAACATGCTACAAACATTCTAAAACATGTTAGCAACACTTAGCTGAGTGCTAAAGCATGCTATTATCGTCATGAAACAGGAAGTTGTTGTAATTCAATCATACAATGTCCAATCTCTCTCAAACTTCACATGTTTGATAAGAGTCCTGGCCTGAAGACATCTACAGGACAAAATTTAGTTGTAGTCATATCGCCACCAGCTGGTAACAGGAAGCGTGGCAAATACAAATGACTGACGTAGTCCTCCTATATTTATATCTTAAAAGCATATCAACCATCATGCTGTTTTCCTGAAGCCACCGGATGGTGGTGGTGGAACGGATGCGAGGGCCCTTTCATCGCTTGCAGCTGTAATTTTTATTTTATTTTTGGCTCAATTGAGTATGTGTATTTCTGGCCTCTATGAAGCAGTGGAAAAGGCCTGCAACAGAAACTAAGGGGTATTTAAAGTATTATTTGCCATCTTAGAAACGTATTCTATCGGCTTGTAAACTTTTGTTTCCTTGATACGGTTGACTGTTGATTTACATGCAAATGTAAAGGAGATGGACAAACATATTTTAACTTGAAAGAAGCTTTATTGAAAGGAATACCACAGTGATCCCAAAGAATTACATTTTTCCTTTTTTTTCATTTGCACATTATTGAAAGAGAATTAATTTTAATTCATTAAATTTAAGTTGGAGTTATTCCTTGTATTGTGGTGAATCACATTTAATTTTTATTTTGATATACTGAGGTTTGGAAGCACAACAGATTAAATTGAACCATCATATTTGTTATGAATCCGGTCCGTCATTTTTCATCCACTTACCACCAGAGGTCACCCTTCCACATCATGGACTCTGTGCACCACACACCCACTCAATACACAAACTACATTTCCCAGAATCCTCGCACCTGTCACTAATCACTGCTACAGCTGACACTCATCATCCCACCATATTTAAGTTCAACTCACACACACTCAGTTGCTAGATCTTGTTTACTCTTAGTTACATTTCCAAGCGTGTATTCCTGTCTTGTCTTCCTGTTGTCACTCTGCCTGGTTTACCCGTGTCCTGATTGTTTCGCTACATACCCTTGGATTATTGTCTGTTTACTGGACTATTGCTTATCTGCCGCCTGCCTTCAACCTCTCACCTGTGAACTGTTCATGAGCCTGCCTTGTCCTTCTACATACCTGTTTGCTGTTTTGTGACCATTGCTTGTCTGACTACGTTTTCAATAAAGCCTGCACATGGATCTCATCCGTTGACTCGATTCGTCATTACAATATTAAAGCACCTGGGCGTCACCCATAAGATTCCCAGTGACAGGACGGGGTGTTACATGTAGAAGTATGATTCATTGAAGAACTATTTTTGGCTCCCCAAAGAACTTTTGAACTGTTCCAAAAAATAATATTAACCAAAGTGTTCACGCAACAATGTCAGCTCTCGCGTGAACGCAAAAAACATGTACTGTGACGCTCTCGTGAACATGCGTTGCAGATCAATATTTTTGTAAATAAAGTGGTAAATTATGTTTTTTTGCACAAAGAAAGCACTCGTGTCACTTTACTTCCTTTCTGGACCTTAAAAGTGGTAGTTGAGTTGGATCTCTATCGAGGGACAGGAAGCTCTGGATTTCATAAAAAAATTCTTAATATGTGTTTTGAAGGTAAACTTCTGAGAAATCCTTTGGATTATATTGATAAAGCAGGATCTTCTGCTGTAGAATCACAGTTCTGCTGTAATCAATAATGTAAAACTAATTCAGAGATTGAGCTCTAAATGAGTTCAGTGATTCAGATGAATTAATGATCATGTGTCAACATTCAACACCACCTGCTCATCTTTTCTGTTTACTTGTCTAACTGTTAAATTTCAATTACAGCTATCAAACATAGCCAAATATTAAAAAGTTAAGGGTCAAGAGATCAACTAAAGCAAACCCTGATCTCCATGATGGAGACTTAAAAACTGTGATTTTCTCCTTTGGTGATTCTGCTTGTTATCATCAGGTGTTCATCAATAACGGTCAATCATCACTCAATTAATCACTTCATTATCTCATTAACTTTAACACTGATTCAGTGGGTGGAATAAAAATATGGCAGGACTTTTACTTTCTGACCCCTGAATTTTATACCGCTGAATGACAGTGATTTACAGGTGATGCTCATCAATGTTGATGTCAGTAACAGGAGATGGTGACCTCTGGTGGTAGTTTGAGGAATTGTTAGTGATGGGAGATACCAAACTTTTTAAATTCGATACAATGCAGATACTTTTTGTTACTGATTTAACAATAGAAATGTCAATACCAATTATTTCTTAAATGGGTATGTTATTTTTCAAAATAAAGTCCATTTTTACAGGAAAAAAAAAAAAATTACACTTAAAGGCAAATCACACGTACATCCACACACTGGCCATTAATAACAAATTTATTGCAAAACATATGATCACATTGAAATAAAAATATTTGTATCAAGATGTAAAAATAATGTAAAGAATATTAAGATTAGATAATAATAATACATTTTTATAACTGATATTTAAATAAACAAAAATACCAACGTCATAAAAGTACATATTTGCACTTTCATAAATATTTGCACTTAATCTCAATCAGACCATAATTTTCCCAGAACAAGTTCCATTTTCTACATGTTCCACCTTCAGGCTTCAGTGTAATGAGGAAACGAGCGTCTTCTGTGTGTGTGCGACTGTGGCTGCGTCCTTAGAAGGGCGCATTCGAAGGCCGATTGCGTCACTGTGGCGTTATGAAGGCTGTTCCAGTTTGAAGGATCCTCCAAATGCATTTGGATTTACAGCCTCAGATGCTCCGCGGTGACACAATCAGCCTTCGAATGCGCCCTTCTGAGGATACAGCGTCTGAATTGGGACGCAGCCCTAGTGTGTGGCTGTACGCTCGCTTCTCATAGTCATGTGACATGGGCCAGCTAAATATATCAGGGGTGTTTTGGAGCAAAAGTTTAAAAAGCACTGAAAACATGTGAAAGTGATGCAGAAAGCCATGTTTTGTAATCAATATAATTTAGATATTTTGAATGGAATCAATATCAAATAAGAAGCTTGTGAGTATCGATATATGCAGTATCAATGTTCCCATAAGGTTTGAACAAGCACATATGAGACGATCACGAATAAAACTGATCACTTAAAGGGAAAGTTACAGGAACACAAAAGACAGAATAACAGAAGTTGATAATAATGAGCACTTTCAGAGCAAAAAATGATCAAAATGTAAAATGAGAAAAAAGCATATCTTCTTTTCCACAACTGAGCATCACTTTCAGTGTTTTGCTCTGATAACTTCAGCTTAACATTATGTATTTACACAATGACAATTCACCAGCTTTTAACTTTCATTTAATTCAACTGTTACATCATGTTTCTTCAACTATACAGAAATGAACCTCATCGCTGAAGATCCCTGTCAATCATCGGTGGCTCCGCCCACACAGCTCAGGATTGGTTCCTTCATGCTCCGCCTCTTACTTCAGCATCTTCCTGTTGATCTGAACAAACAATAAGATGAAGAAAGACTGACTGAAGTTCATCAACAACATTATGAATCCTTTCACAAGATCCACAATCACACTAACTGAAGAGAGTTTGATTGATGATATTGAGAAGAGCTGCAGGTTCAGACACTCACTGATGGATTCTCATGTTCAGAAAAGCTCTGAGGATCAAGAGTCGTGCAGGAGTCTTCAGGAGCTCTGGGATGAACGGTCTGTGTGAAAGAGAGCGAGAGATCGGTCATGTGATCATCTGTGATGGATCATCTGACTGTGACGTCTCACTTACTGTGAGTGTGTCGTACAGGTCAGAGGTCGTGGACTTGAGCTCCAGAGCTGTATACGTGTCTTCATTGGGATCAGAGATCTACAGGAGAGAGAAGAACGCAAACATTGTGAGTTCATGTTTGAATGTACTGACTGTAATGTTTAGAGGATCTTGATGGAAATCATTTTACTCTTAATATCTCTGTACGGCTCATAGCGGCTGAAACATCTCTGCATGCAGGAAAACAATGTAAATAATTCTGATCATCTCACCTGATTGACAGCAGATCTTCTTTTCATCCTGTTAGTAAGACTGTCAGAAGAAAGATGAACAAACACATTTAAAGATGTGTCAGTGTGTTCACTTAACACAGGAGTGTCCAAACTCGGTCCTGGAGGATCATGATCCTACAGAGTTCAGCTCCAACATGCCTGGAAGATTCTGGTATGCATTTAATAGCTTGATTAAATGTTCAGGTGTGTTTCGGGATCCTCCAGGAGCAGGATTGGACACCCCTGACTAAACCTAATAATAAACTAACACTTCATTCACACAGAAGTACATTTTTGAAAGGAACATCTTACCAAATGTACATGATGAAAGAACCTGATGCTCCACCGAGTAAAACACCAACACCAACACCAGCAGCAACAGAGGAGAAACATCTGACTGCTGAAATACAGACAAAAACACAGAGCAAATGTTTAACAGGACTAGATCAGACAATACAGAATATGATTCATAAACTCACACATGACGTTTAAAAATTGTTCAGAGAGCATGAAGAATCATTTTGAACATGAATCGGCACCTCTGAGTCCAGATCTTAATCTGAGTGTAAGTCTGAGGTTATGCTGCCTGAAGCGAGAAATACAAGAGAAATACTTCAGAAACCAGCAGCGACTCTATTGCAATTGTTCGGTCAATTCTTCTTCTCCGAAATGAATCGCATTTTTGAGGCCTAAACATGCTTGAAACCTCATGAAACTTTGCACACATGTCAGAAGTGGAGAAAATTTTACGTTTGATGTGGGTTTCAGAAATAGGTGTGGAAAAATGACTCGATAGCGCCACCTACAAAATTTCAGTCAATCGCCCTTCGTGTTACGTTTCACTTACAAGTATGAGATTCGGTAGCCACATGTAGCAGCCCAATACCTGGACAATAGCCTAAATGATGACAACGTTCCCTGTTATCTGGGACAGAGTTAAAGTGACACTGAAGCAGTGCTGATTTAACTGAGAAAAATAAAAAACAATACAAAAATAATACATAAATTCATACTCACACATGACATTGATCTCAGCAGCAGGAGAGATGTGATGGTGTCCGTGTACAGCACAGCTATATCTGCCTGCATCCTCTCTTCTGACTGACTGCAGCAGGAGTTCATTGTTTCTGTCTCTTCTCTCAGTTAATGGCTGTGAGTTTCTGTACCAGATGAATGTTGCTCCGTCAGTCAGTTTACAGCTGCTTTTACATGTCAGACGGACTGAATCTCCCTCTGTCACTCTCTCAGGAGACTCCACCTGAAGATCTGAACACAACACACACATTATATCTAGTGCTGCTGTCATACACTGATTATTATTCAACATAATGCACAGAAGAAGAGATAAACCTCATGAAAGTCACCTGTGACAGAAAGACTCACTCCTGGTTTACCAATCCATTCACCATCATCTTTATCAGTGGTGAATCTGAAATAGTACTCATGTTCATCCTTCAGTGTCACATGACTCAGTTTCATGGTGCAGTTCTGCTGTTGATCTCCCAGATACTGAAGCCTCTGACTGTATTCAGTGTCATTAGACAGATCTGGAGGCTCTTCACCCTTTATTATAGGGCCTTTGGTCCAGAACACTCTCCTGATCTGATGTCCAGTAGGGTATGTATAAGAGCATCTCATGATCACTGATGAGTTCTTTAGTGCACAGATGTGTGAAGGACTGTAACTCACACCCCAACCAGCACTAGAAACCCCTGAAACACAGAATTCATCAAGATGAAAATGTTGTTTTATCAGTTACAATGAACCATGAAAACATGGCAGTATTTTAGTAATATTTGAAAACAGCGACTCATTACAGGAAATTTAAGCGAATCTTCTCAGAATTTGAGTGATCAATGATCTCAGTGTGATTTACGTCATCATCTTTTATAGAGAGTGTTGCAGAAAAGCAGAAGTAAATGTATAGAGACGGAGGAGTGAAGAGAGAACCAAGAAATCAGCCACGAACAACATGATGCACTCTCAAATAATGAAATATATGAATAATAAGACTAAAACAGTTACATCAGACCATGAAAACTTAGGAAAGCATATGAATACTTTTATTAGATGAAAACCACGCCTCGTTACAGAAAAACTACAGGCTAATCTTCTTCATTTCTATTAAAAGATCTCAGTGTGAATTACTTTGTTCATTTCTGCAACACCCTCCTTCAAAGCTGTTAGAGACAGACGTGTGAAAACAGAGCAAAGAAACCAGCGACAAACAACATGCTGCTCTATCAAATAATGCAACAAATGACAAATAAATGTGAGTTTTGCAGCTTTTAGTTCATGTTCATAAAAAATGGCCAGAAATATTGATGATCTGGTGCTACACAGCCTAACTTCCTGTTTCAATAGGAAATACCTCAAAGAAAACTGCTCATTAATCACTCATTATGAAGTCTTTATGAATAAAATGAAATAAAAACAGTGTTTCTAATATGAATGAAACAGAAACTCACTGTGAATCATGAGCAGAAAGACCAGAGGAAGAGCAGGAGCCATTCTGACCAACATCAGCATCAAATATATCTATAATACAGCATTAATCATCACTTATATACTCATAAACAGTGTCTGTTCATCAACCTAAACAGCTCTTCACATCTGAAGATTACTAATGCTCAACATCAGTGTGTGTAAATGAACGGATCATAATATCTTCATGTACAGAAGATATCTCTCATGTCAGGAATCATGTGTTATATGAGCTTCATCTATAGAAATAATCATCAGTTTTCATTCAAGTATGAGTGTGTTTGTCTTACCGTGTTGAAGCTCATCAGATCAACAGCAACCAAAGAACTGACTGTTTTAACTCTTGCACTTTAGCTTTACAGTGAAGGACTCTGTGTGGTTAACACTGTTTATTAATGACCAGTGGAGGAAATGTCAGTGTCCCTCCCTCAACAAGAGAACAACATTACTGAACTAAACCTAATTCAAGAAAGATGATGATCTTTTACTCCAAGTTCATTTAAATACATTTACTATGAAGACGTTTGAGTACGATTGAGTAACCAGATGTTCTGCTGGATATTTCACACTTATTGTGAAGGTTAGCTGACGTTTTTGCTTTCAGAAAGAGGAAACTCTTTTTCCTCTTTTGTCTATTGCCCCCTACTGGACAAGTTTGATCATTGTGTCACGTGATTCACATTTCTCTACAGCAGAGACGTCCATTAAAGGCAAGCAGTGGACTGATGTAGTGTCTGTTTATTTTATTAATATACTTTTTAAAGTTTTTAAATATATGTTTTTATAACTAGGGCCAGTGCTTCAATAAACCTTAATATTAAACTCATGCAGTTTAAAGGGTTACTTCACCCAAAAATTAAAATTCTGTCTTTAATTACTCAGCCGTTCCAAACCTGTAAGACTTTTGTTCATCTTCAGAACTGTTATGTTATGTTTTGGTTTTGTTCATGTTTCTTGTTTCATTGTTCATGTTTCATTGTCATGTGTCTTGTTTGTTTATCCATGTGCTCCTTGTCATGTGATTCCCGTTTCATGTCGTGTTTTGATTGGTTCACGGGTTAATCATTGTTTCACAGGTGTTCATCGTTTGTCATTAGTCTGTGTATTTAAACCCTCATGTTTGCCATGTTCCTTGTCAATGTTTGTGGATTTATCCCTGTATTACTGTGGTGAGTTTATGTTGTTTTGTTTTGCCAAGTCAGGCTATACCAAGTCAGGCTATACCAAGTCAGGCTATACCAAGTCAGGCTATACCAAGTCAGGCTATACCAAGTCAGGCTATACCAAGTCAGGCTATACCAATTCATGTGAAGACTCCATGTTGGATTTATGTTCTATGTTTTGGATTGTATGTTTGTGATGGACAATAACGCTGTACTCGGGTTCAATCTTCAACTGCTTACAGAAACATCGACCAACCATGAACCCAGCAGTACCCCGCCTTCTGAAGTTACGCCAAGGTAACCGTCCCATAGAGGACTACGTTCAAGACTTTTGTGAACTCTGTCATCTAGTAAATTTCAATGATGTCGCCCTGAAGGACATTTTTCATTTCGGTTTAAATGAACCAGTTTCATCACTGCTTCCTGGAGGACAAATTGACTGGTCACTCGAAAAATACATGGATCATGCTCTGTTGCTAGCTGGTTCGCAGTTCACTGTGGGAATTGCGGATGAATCAATCTTCAACTCGCCTACAGTGGATTGCTTACAAAAACACAAATGAAGATGGAGTATTTTTAATGAACTCTGAGAGCTTTCTGTGCTTTCCATAGACAGATACGCAACTGAAACTTTGATGCTTCAAAAAATATATACAAAGAAAAGTAATTCATATGAAGAGCATCTCTTGAGGGCAGAGGAGTGAGGTTTTACTCACACAGCAACTACTAGCTGGCCTCCGTTACACTCACTCCCGTTCGGGTCACGGCACCAATGTAACTCCTACACCCGGGTCTTCCGGCATGGGAGTCCGACACTCTAACAAGGAGGCTAAAGGCCCTTGTCTACCTGTTAACATCAGGTATCGCCACTAATGGTCAATCATCACTTAATTATCTCATTAACTTTAAAAGTGCTCCAGTGTTACTTTTTTTAACACTCTGTAGTGTGGACACATATGTACACAGGAGTGTTAATTTAACACTGGAGATTTTGCCGTGTATAGAAAGTCAGTTTTGATACAGTGTTCAATCATTATATTACAATGTTTCTATTTAACTTTACTTCCTGAACTTCTTTGCACACATCTACACTGTCAAATAAAAAACACCAGTTTTTCCACAGAAAAGAGTCTATAATAATGTTGTAATAAATTTCTATAGGGATTGTTACATGTAGACAAAATTTCATCTCGAAATCTAGAATAACCAAGTATGAGAAAGTAAAGAGTTGGGAAATTGCTGTCGTTTCTTAAATCTGGTAAATTCATCCATTCTCAGACAAAATACATGTAAAAGCTCAGAGTTTTGTGACCTTAAAGAGCATGAGGGATTTTAGGTCGATAGATGATTGGTTTAGTACACTAAACCATTTAGAGCCTTATAGGTCAGTATAGCAATATAATTGATAAGGAATTTAATAGATAACCAGTGTCGAGATGATAATATTGGAGTTACATGAACATATTTTCTTGACCTAGTAAGAACTCTACCAGCTGCATTTTGGACTTATGGGACCAGATTTACTGAACAGGGCAAATTAGCGTGAATCCCATAAAAGTCCCGATGGGAGTGAAAAGTTCTTCATGTGTTCTACTGACGACACACAAATTAAAGAAAGACGCAGCCTGATCATTTCCATAATGACTAACGAAACAAGTTAGCGTTTGATTTAAGGCGTTAAATATTGGTGCAAACACCAGTAAATCACCTTGAACATGTCCTCACCTGCACTCAAAGGTAGACATACATCCGATACATTCGCCATTGTAAGAGAAAAATGGTAATTTATTGAGTAATTTTTAAAATCTAATGTTAGACTCACTTTAAAAAAGCATGCAAACTGATTGCCTTAAAAAAAGTAAAATGAAATAAGAATAGTATGTTGTACTGACAAATAATTGATATTTGTAATAATTGAATTTGATAATTTACTTAATTTAATTGTTTCATTGTCTCAATTTAATTTAATTGTTACCACTGTTGTGTTTCGCATGCTGAACGTTGAAGTCTGTGTGACTCAAGAATAGTCAAATGCAAGATTGTCACAAGTTTAGGGGAATTATATCAACCATATTAAAAGATTCACAATCTGTTTATGACTTAAGTGCTCCCAATAACATTGTTAAAGATCATTATCTGACATGAAATGAAATAGTTGTTATTCATATACAAATGAACTGTGATTTCTTGTTACATCAATAGGAATTACGGTAATATAAAAGAAATTCAAGTGCTCAATCAAACAGAACACAAATCACCATAATAGTTCAAAATGAAACGGTTTAGGAAAACCAATGTCAATTTATGAAGTCAGCTAATGTGATGATCTCTCAAATGTTTCAGTTGAACTGACAATTAAACATTTAAGATGACTTTGGCAAATCAGTGAATGCAAACAGAGAAAGAGAACTGCAGAAGTGGAAGAAATGAGGGAGAAGTCTATTAAGAATAGCCCTGCCTTTTTCTTTTTGCTTTACAAAATGGTACTCAAACCAATCAATTAATCATAACTTGGAGTTCATGAGTAAAAAAAGGCATAGTTAGTGAATAGTGCAGATTAATTGTGTACAGCAAAGAAGGTAAGACATTAAGTAAAGTTAACTAAAATGTATCAGTTAAAATCACTGTTGGATTTTACAGTGTGGGTTAAAGCTAGTATCAGATGTTCAGATTTAAATACACGACTGCATTTCCAAACAATAGCATCAGAAAGCAAGATAACGTTTTTTTGTGTTTCGCGTTTTAATTCATTATATATATGAACAATATTATATATATATATATATATATATATATAGTGGCTTTTACTACTTTGATAAGTGATATTTAGTGCCAGTTTATCAGGAAGTGACATTTTTGTTCTCTTTGACTCACTGGAGGGAAACTTTATTCGCAAATGTTTTATGCGATATTCCAAGTTTGCACGCAAGTTAAATTTGCAACTTTGGATGGATGGAAACATAGCTATTGAAACCAGTGTATGAGTAACTGAACAAGATTAAGTTCAGTTACAAAGGTTCAAAATATCAGATTTCCTCAAACATGACACAGTCAATCTGGCATTATTGGCCTCTATTAAGCACCTTTGATACCTGCGTACAGCAGACACCATAACTGTTTATGACATCTAATAAATGACAGCTGAGAGAGAATAAATAGTCATTCTCTTCACTGCCAGGCTTCACAATACAAGCGGCACTGAGAGGGAATTATGGAAAAGATGGCCTTATTCTCTGTTTTAATTATTTTAGCTTGCCTGCATGTCAAAACTGTGAGGAGTGCTCTTGGTAAGTCAAATCAATCTATCAATCAATCAATAAATCTATCTATCTGTGTTCTTTATTTAAAAAATACTTTACAAAAATCTTACAATGCTCATCAGGTTTTAGTTTTGAGTATGTCAAGTTTACACTTACTAAGTGTACACTGTTCAGCAGAGGTGGAAAGAGTAAATATTCTACCCAAGTAAAAGTGCTACTACTTAAATGAAATTTTTCTTAAGTACTTCAGAGCGGGTATAAATGCGGAAGCGCTCGGACTCTGCCTTCGGCTTCAGAGCCAGGCAGAGTTGTTCTGCAATCCCCTTCGAGAAAGAAGATTGAAGAAGAGCCTTGAGAGAACTCTCTTGTGCTGGAGTGAGAAAAAATCAAAGAATCACAGCAATTCGTGGCAGTTCCTGTGAGTGTGTAGGGCTGCGATTCGGCCCGGTTTCTCTGAGAGCGCTCATCACAGCTCATTCGTGAGAACAGCTATGCGAACACAGGGATCTGGCGTTAGCTCACCTCAGCCGGTTGGGTCTTCGGGTCAACTGGGACAAGAGCAAACTCGCCCTCGGACAGAGGAAGTCTTATCTCGGTATGGAACTGGACTCGGTCAGCCAGACTGTATATTCCATGGTATACTTCCTCTGGTGAGCCATGTGTTTCTCTCAGCAGAGACTGCCAAATGTGTCTCCCCTAAATTAGGCTGGGACTATCCCAGGGACTTCATATGTGCACGGTCCACGGCCAGTCCATATGTGCATTCCCACATAATACCTAACCTGTGGCACGCTTTCCCAGTGTTATCCAAGTCTTACTGAACTGTCATGTGGAACAGCAGTAGAATTCCCTAGTGTAAGTCCGGTCCCTTTTTCGATCCCTAGTGCGCGCCGGGATGCTGCGACTTACGTTGGGCGCTGGAGGGGGTCAGTAACTGTGGCGTTTTATTAGAGATCCCAATTCGTCTGTTCAATTCTGACGTACGTCGAACGTGACCGATTGAAAGGGAACGTCTCGGTTACATATATAACCCTCGTTCCCTGAAGGAGGGAATGGAGACGTACGTCCCGTCTCCACAGTTCCTGTACCCCGCTGAGTGCGGGCCACTGCTCCTCCTGCTTCCGCATTTATACCCGTTCCCAGGGCCGGGTCGCGTCACTCAAAGCTCGCACACCAATCTTCATTGGCTCTTCTCAAAGGTGATAGGGCTCTCATGCGATATCCCAATTCGTTGGTTCACGTCTGACGTACGTCTCTGTTCGCTCCTGCAGGGAACGAGGGTTACATACGTAACCGAGACGATTTATATAGCAGTCTTTTTGCGCTTTAATATTCACAGATCATCACTTCGGGTTCGCTTCATAAGAACTATTCAATGGCGTTTCGCTTTCACCGGTGTCTGTTTTGTCCATCTCCATGTTTCTTGTGATTTTAGCGTGTTTGTTCTGCCGCCCATCAATCAATCAATGCAGTAGTTTCCGGAGCGTTATTTTTCCCCCTTGTATTATTATTATTATTATTATTTATCCTCAGTAACGGATAAGATTTAAAATGTAGCGATGTACAATACCTCAGTCAAAACATACTTAAGTAAAAGAAAAAGTACAGATTTTAAAAACTACTTAAAAAATAGAAGTACATACTAAAAAACTACTCCGTTACAGTAACTCAAATAATCTGTTACCTTCCACCTCTGCTGTTCAGTAACTTTGATTACAAACACTTGAAGATCTGAGAATGGCAGATGAGTCGTGCTACTAGCAATTCAGCTAATTTTCTGCAATTCAGACCAGTTTCTAAACTGACTGCTGAATTTGTTTTTGATTATTAATGCATTCTATATATGAATGTAGTGTGTGTTACTAAATTTAATCTTTTAGCCGTTTGTTGAGTCCTGAAACCAGTTATCTCTTGTTTAAGGTTACACAGAGTTAAACTGTGATAATGGAGGTAGTGCCACTCTACAATCTGTCGACGAGGGATATCATGGTGAAATATGTCCACATTTATAATATAATTTTTTATTACATCTTTATTATAATATTTAATATAAAACAATGTTTTTATTCATTTTAATTTCTTGTTAATTGAGATAAAGGACCTTAAATGGACTTTGGTAATTAGAGAGTATCACAATACTGGCATTATCTAGTATTAATGTTTTAGATTGTGTGTTAGAATGTGTATTTAAATATGTATTTGATCTGGTTTACAGGAGATATAGAGATTGTCTCTAACATCGGACCAAATGATCATCCGGTTCTTACGCCACACATGACTCACAACGTTCTGACATTAATAGAGCTGGTTTACACTGAAGGAGACTCAACCGCTACTGTGCGGACCATCAAACCACTGGATGCTGAAGAATTAATCCCGGTTTGTTCAACCCTCACTGATCCAGTGTCTAAAGATAGATAGATAATTGTATTGCATTTTATTTTTTCATATAGTATGTCTTTTTGTATGTTTTATTCCTTCTAGCAATCTACTGATTTTAGCTATTTTATCACCTGCGCAAGAGGGGTACGTTTACTTAAATAATAACATCATAAAAACAATAAATAAGGCAAAGTATTGTAGAAATAAAGATTCAGCAAATAAACCTTTTCTATAAAGTCTTCATTTTCCATTTCAGCCGAAAAACCACAGAACACTAAGCGTTTGGGATATCAATGACAATGCTCCGATCTTCGAGAGCAATACATACAGCATCACACTGTCAGAGGTGTGTATAATGTCACATCTTCATAGCTGTAGCGTGTTTGTCCTCTGAGGGACCTCACATTTCATAAACCGTGTCTTTCATTCCAGACGACGGCTGTGGGTTCATATGTGCTCGTGGTGATGGCTACTGATAAAGATATGACTGACCGCAAAAGTCTTTCGTATTCAATACTGGTGAGTCTTGAACAATTCTTAAATATTTGACACATGTCCCAGATAGCAAGCCACCATCGAAACAACTCTAAACGTGTCAATGCAAAACGCATTGAATCAATATCATTTTTGCACCCACAATTAATGTTGAAAAAATGTTGAAATTTCAACCAAAAATCAACAGTAATAGCACTGAATCAATGTTACAATGTGATGTTGGTTCAACATTATGCTTGTACTCTCAGAAAATGAAACAGAACTACAATTGACTTAAAGCCACACAGCCTAAAATTAACTGAAGATAAAAGACATTAAATCTCTGAAGATCTGATTCATCAGCTCAAAACCTTTATGTATTAATGACAAAATATTGGTAAGTGACAATTAATGCAACCAAACACTGATCTCCATGATGGTGGCCTTGTATTTTTGACCAATAAATCATCAACATCTAAACCTAAACCTCTGTTAATTCTCAATAAGATCTTCTGTGGACGTGTGACAGAAATAAAGTCAGTCTGGTCAGTAATAAGTGAAGCTGGTAATGCTGTTTGTGGAGTTGATGAATCAGATCTTCAGAGATTTGATGTATTTTATCTTCAGTTGATTTCATCTAAGACTGTGTCTGAAGTCAGTTGTAGTTCTTGTGTTTCTCTTTCCTTCAGTGATTCTGCTTGTTAACAGCAGGTGTTCATCATTAATGTTTAATCATCCCTTAATTGAGCACTTAATGCACTTAATTATCTCATTAACTTTAATACTCTGTAGATTGGGACCGTATGTACTCTTGAGTAGAGTTGAGTTGACTCTGGGGGTTTTGCTGTGTACCTGCAACTTTGTAGTAATCCTGAAGAGCTTGATTAGCTTGTTCAGGAGTGTTTGATCAGGGTTGGATCTAAACTCTGCAGGAAAGTGGATCTTGAGTTCCAGAGTTGAGGAGCTCTGAAATACACAGATATTGCTCTCGCTTTCTGTTGATTTGCTTTCCTTCAGTGATTCTGCTTGTTATCATCAGGTGTTCATCACTAATGGTCAACCATCACTCAATTAATCACTTAATTATCTCATTAACTTCAGTACTGCTTCAGTGTTATTTTAACACTCAGTAGAGTGGACACACATGTACACTGAGAGGTGTTCATTTAACACTGGCAGGTTCTTGATTCGGAAACTCTGTACTTTGATTATAAACAAATACCTAAAGTTTATTTCACCAAAAAAAACATAATAGTACCTTTGCACTTTTACATCCCAATCCTTATACTGTTAGTCATCTTCTTCTCGCTCTTTTCATATGACTTTCTGTTAATCCATCAGACCAGATTTAGTATAAGACTGTCAATAAACACTGAATATATCTAATCTCATGTTTTCTAGTTACAGAGCTGATGCATGCAAATCATTTTTGAAGAAACGAAAGAAAATGAAATAATACTGTGTAAACTCAGTTTGTATCTATGATTTTTCCATGTCTCCATTTTAATTCATCACTTCCACTCTGTTAACAGCCTCCAGTACCAGGTGACTTTGAAGTGCATACAGGTGGCTATGAAGGTAAAGTCAAGTTGATGAAACGTCTGAACTACAACACTGCTCAACAGTACATCTTCACCGTGGAAGCTAAAGTAAAGACAAACTCTCTGACATCCTATCAGCCCTTCACCCATTTTATTTAATTACTGAATTTCAAAGTACTGCTCTAGTCCAGGGGTTTTCAACCTGTGGGGTGCGCCAGCACCTGTTAAGGGGAGCACGAGCACCTGTTAATTCAGAAACATGCACTCGAGTGAAAGCTCGACATTTGTCACGTAAATGTGACATTTTACTTGCAAATCTTTAGTCATCCACTAGAGGGAGAATTTGACTATTCTCCCAGATAATCATTGGCTATGGGAGCAGGTTTGGCGCAGCTGAATTTGAGCAAAAACAAGTAAAAACAAAACGCACAGATGTCTTGTAAAAATCAAGAATAGAAGAGATGATAAAAACTAAAGTTAAAGTGAATGAAAAACAAGCTCAGCCGCCACTCTAAAGTCAGTAAACAGTTTATATTTGTAATGTTTCTGTTCTAAACTAATACTCTGTCTAAACCGGACGCAAGCGGCACAATGCAACACACAAAATCCCAGACAGTAAACTGGTGCCTCGTATTACTGACATTATTACATCATTACTCCAAAGCTCTGGTGTTACTTTTGACACAAAAAACAAATGGATCTGCTTTGATGGACAAAATGGCGTATTCAGGGTTATGATTGGTCAGATCGCCTGTCAATCAAACTGTTTATGAAGGGTCAATTGTCACTTTGTTGCGTCCAGTGTTGAGTCATCCTCAGGGCTCATTCACACAGAACGCCTTTTTGCTTTGAAATGCGGGTGATTTGTGGGTTAGGGGGGCCTGAGTGAAATTAGTTAAACAAAGGGAGGCGCTTGTCCTAAGAGGTTGAAAACCCCTTCTCTAGTCTATAAAGCATAGCTTAACCAAAACTGAAAACTCTGTCATCATGTACTTACTCATGGAACACAGATGTGAGATGTTCAGCAGAATGTCCAAGCTGCTTTTTTTTTTGTATACAAGTGGGTGAGGACCAGGAACAGCCATGGTGATGACAGGATTTTGATTTTTGGACTGAAAAACTGTAATTTTAAGGTTGATAGTAAATCAACTCTAGATAGAAAAAAATGGAACCCAACATTTTTGTTTTTTTCCGCAGGATCCAAGAGGACTCAATGGCACAGCAACAGTTACAATTACGGTTGAAGATTTTGACAACCTAAACCCTTATTTTGATCACAGTCTCTACAAGGCATCCATTGAGGAAAATCAGGTAAATGATGTCAGAGGACAAGATCAGTGCTTTAAACGCACGTCTGAGCAAACAAATCAAACCCTCTTTCTGTCCATGCACAGGTTGGACACTTCTCAGACATCACTCCTGAGGACATAAAAGCTCAAGATGGCGACACGGGCATCAACGAGCCTGTAGTTTACAGCATAACAGCAGGTTAGATTAACAACACACTTATGACATACATCCTAATCTAAACAACAATACTAAGAATGAAATGTACTCATATAATCTGAATTAAGTTTCGGCTAAAAATAAAAAAAAAAATAACATTTTTGTTCCAGTCCTTCCAAATGAATATCAGAAGAACTTTGAAATTGACCGAAACAGTGGGGTCATCTCTGTGACCACGGCACTAGACCGAGAGGAAATAGACCAGATTACTGTTTACCTGCAGGTATCAGAAGTTTCAAAAGACCAGTGTTGGGGAAAGTTACTTTAATAATGCATTACAATATTGCGTTGCACCCTAAAAAAAGTTATGTAGATACTTTTTATGGAGATTAATGTGTTACGTTACTTTTTTATTACTTTTTCTCATCTGGGCTGAGCTTGCTTGTTTGTTTTTAATTTAAAAAACTTCTATTTTTGGTAAACACTGTAAAACTGTAAAAAAAAAAACGGCCAAATTCTGAGAATAACATTCCATTTTCAATTTAAACGTTAAGAAAATACTGTAGAAAATAACGCATTCTCGGTAATCGTTTTTGAGAAAATAACCTACAGTAAAATACCGTGAATTAAGTCGACACTCAGAGGCTGTGTTCACAATCACACCCTATACCCTCGTTCACTATTCCCTACATTCGTTCACTAACATGGTCCACTTAAGCAGAATAATTGGGTAACACTTTACAATAAGGTTCATTAGTTAAACATTAGTTAATGTATTAACTAACATGAACTAACCATGAGCAATACATTTGTTACTGTATTTACTAATCTTTGTTAACGTTAGTTAATGAAAATCATCGTTTGTTCATGTTAGTTCACAGAGCATTAACTCATGTTAACAAGATTTTAATAATGCATTAGTAAATGTTGAAATTAACATCAACCAAGATGAATAAATGCTGTAGAAGTGCAGTTCATTATTAGTTCATGTTAACTAATGTTGTTAATTAATGTTAAGTAATGAACCTTATTGTAAAGTGTTACCAATAATTGAAAGACAGAGAAACAACAGTAAAAAAGAGAAGAGATGAGCAGAAACGCAAGAACTGACTTCCAGCCACACTGAGTGTGAAACCGGTTTGCAAACCACTTTGACATCATTTCTTTCAAACATGTACAGAAGACTTTGTTGAGAATTAAGAGATTTAGATATTGATGTTTTTTGAAAATAATAAAGTTATGGTGATGAGTGTTTATTTTAGTTGAAATGAAAAGTGAAATGAATTAGCCTCAGGCTGAAGGTAATGTAAAGTACAGTAGAGAGCGCTTGAAGAATAGGATGCAGGAGAAGAAAGCAATATTTTTATATGGTTGAACTGGATCAGCAGCAAAGACATTGATTAATAAAATGGGATTAAATACACAAAGCATCTTTATTAGTGCAGGTGTGCCTCATATTCTGAATTTGCATTTCACTGTTTTTATTTATTTTGAGAGACTGAATCTGATTAAAAAGTAATGTGTTAAAAAAGTAATCTGATTACGTAACTTGTAATCCATTGCCCCCAACACTAATGCTAAAGAAATTCGTGAAAACCATTAGACCGATCTTATGAATCTGAAGAGATTGCTTTGTTTGTATATACTTTCTAAACATTGTTTCCTTGTAAAAATAGGCAACTCAGCAGGATGATGCCAGCAAGACGGCTAATACCGTGGTACTCGTCACCATTGAGGATGTGAATGACAACCCGCCGAAATTTGAATACACAACATCTATTCTGGAGAATGCTCTACCGGGCCAGTTTGTGCTTCAGACAAGAGTCAGCGAAGTAGACCTGGTACTAACCTCACTGTTAATAATAATAATACACACCCACATCTGGAACTCAACCCCTTAGCAACACCCTAGCAACAAATTACTACCGCACAACAATACCAACACCTTAGAAATATAAAATGCTAAACACTCAAATCTCTCTTCTAACTGCCCGAGTATTCAAACGACAAAAGACCTACACTTTAAATGACTTTAAACTAAGTTTTGTCAAGCCAGAATTAAAAGTCTTGATACATTTACTTTTTCTTTTCTTTTTTCCTTTCCGATCAGGGTGGGTTCTCTAAAGGTCACTTTATCATGGATAGCGATACCTTCGTTATCAACAGTCAAGGAGTAATATCCCTCAGGAGCAATGCCACCCTGGATAGAGAAACTATAGACAATTACAACATAGAAGTACAAAACTATCACATTCTTCTTTTGAACCCGACTTTTCGCCAAATGTTCAGGATGACTATTCCTTCTTGCATTGTCTTCTTCAGGTGGTCGCTGTAGACCAGCCTGTCGATGGTTTGAGCTCCACAGCTCAGGTCAGCATCACCGTTCTGGACGTCAACGACAACAACCCACAATTCCTTCCTCTCCCAGAGCGCATTGAGATCCAGGAAGGTGTTTACACACCGTCGTCACCCGGAGAGGTGTGCGTAATCTCAGCCACAGACTCTGACAGTGGAGAAAATGGACACGTCACCATCACTACATACTCACACAGTGATTTATTTACCTTCAGAGAGGTGAGAGGACTTTAGGAGAACCTTCGCTGACGCTTCGAGTGCCTATCTACACACCAAAAATATTTCCTTCCGTTTCAGGATGGGACTCTACTAGTGATTGGGGAGCTGGATCGGGAGACGCAGGATGTGTATGATGTAGTCATTGCTGCTACGGATCATGCAACCCCACCAAGAATTGTATAAATTTCCACTTATTTGCAATATTCCATGATGTGATTATTAATTTTCTTGACTTTCATACAATTTTGTGATTGAAATGACGGGCACGTTCTTAGTCTCAACAACAGATGGCATGGCCCACACATTTTCTTAACCAAAAAAAAGACTTATCGGCAGGCCTTACACTATATCCAGCCTGGGAGTAAAAGTCACATAATGCCATCACACAAAGTTGTGTTTGTACAAGTGATTCTAAGAAATAACTTGTTTGATTTGCCATGAATTAGAAACTTTGAACATTTTTCCAAGTTTGGTTTGAGCAAATTAGACTGCTTGTGTTCATTTTCTGCAGAATATCACTACAGTGAGGGTCAGCGTCACCGATGTCAAGGACGACGCTCCGGTCAAAACTGACTCTCTCAATGAGATTGTGGATATTGAGAGCTCCTCCAGTAAAGGTGAGCCAAGACCAAGATGGTTTTAAATGACTGCTTAGCATTGAACGTATCAAGAACGATGTTGTTCCAGCGCCATTTGATCGAAAGAGCTGTCAATGCAATGCCGTCAATGATCAAAACAAGCTGTTTTGTGCTTGCCTGCAGATCACGTGAGAGAAAGTGCCAGTGACAATGTTGTGGCCGACCCAGGAAAGCCTATGCTCAAACTGAAGAACATAATACCTCAGAAATGATACCGCTTCCCAGCACGGGCTGTTTGGAGGATTCATTTGTGTAATACATTTCAAAGTGTCAACGAAATATTATTTTGTTTTTGTAACCAGTTTTTTTTTAATAAACGGGTCAAAATCAGTATAATGTACTGGTGTCCTCATTAGAATCATGAACATAATGCAAAATACTGAAATTCTGTGGTTTTATGATAAATTACCAAACATTTACACACATATTGTACAATAACAAATCTTTTTCTCATTTTATATCATATTCTGTATGTGATTTTGGAATGTCCCACATGTATCTCAGCGACCTTCAGTGATTGTAAAAAGTGTCAAAAGTCAATTTGGTCTATCAAATCTATTTCCATAATAATTTTCCATATTTCCCTGAAATTGTACATTTAATATATTTTAAATGCTACTGGCCTTCAACATAAAAATGCGTCATATTAGCTTATCAAAAGTAGTTGTCAACAAAGCCACAAAAACAGCAAGGCATCAACGAAACTCAAATTTATTTTTCAGTAAATGCAGGACTGGGACATTTAACAGGACTGCAACATTCAACTCATCCTTTACATTCAAAAAGATTTGAATTATTTTGCAATTTTGCAAAAACATGAGGCACTTTAAGCAAAACATTAAACTGAATAAACAAAGTGAATAAAATTGAAACCATTAAAACTGTCAATAATTAAAACCAAAGGCATTAATGAATGTACTTGCAAAGGACACTGCAAAGTCAGGACAGTGATCAGGTGGAAATGGGACTTTTGTTACCAGAAAGCAAAAGTCTAAACACTGAGATAAACAGAATGAGCTCCATGCCAACACAGAATTAAGAGCCCAATCAATATGAGGGTTATGCTTAACCAGCCAGGTATGTCCCAAGACTGCTGGAGCGGAAGGAGAGTGTATAAGGAGGAATCGAATCTCCTCCGCATGATTGCCCGAAATAGTGAGTTTGAGAAGGCTAGTAGAATGAGTAATCCTGGTGAGGGGTGTCCCACAAAGGGTTCTGGCTGAAATCGGCTCTGCCAGGAGGGAACCTGGAATGCCAAGGCATTCAGCCAGTCCAATATCCATAAATATTGGAAAACAAATCCCCCTCCGCTCCAGAATCAATCAACGCCGAAACCCGATGGGCAGCCCCCTCCAACTGCAGAACGGCCGGAAGGATAGAGCGGCCACCAGATGGCAGCAACGTGCTAGTAACGCTCACCCTGCTTTGTCCTCTGAAAGGTGAGCGCTGCCTCTTAACAGGACAAGCAGCAGCCATATGCCCCGGATCCCCGCACTAGAGGCACAGGTTATTGGAGAGACGATGATGCCTCTCCACGGCCGTCAGATGAGCTCTCCCGATCTGCATGGGCTCCTCCTCAGATGGAACGAAATGCTGGGAGGTGGCGCCTCCTGAACCTGGTGTAATGCAGGGAGACTCATGAGAAAAAAACCACCCGTCGATACTGGGAATGTATAGAAATACGATTGTCAACTCGGATAGCCAGGTCGACTAAACCGTCGAGAGAAGGTGGTACCGTGGGAGCTTGTGGAGGTTTACTTAGAAGCTGTTTGAGTCGCTGAGTAACCTCACTTAACTGGTGTGACATCTCAGAGATGGCCTGACAAGAAGCCACCAGTTCCTCCTGCTGGTGTCCCAAAAGAATGCCTTGAGTAACAGCTCGACGCAACTCAAGTTCCTCTGCTGAGTCCATCTTGGTCAGTTGATTCTGTCGGGGACGGTCAGATAAACGGAGGACTCAAATGCAGTGGAAAACTGTGAAAGTTTATTGGCAAGTTCGGAACACAGGTGAACAGACAAAGTGAACTCAGTGAAGACGTGAAGATCCTCAGGTGTGCTCTCGTGTTATGCTCTGCTACTATCTCCTCGTCTTCGGGTCCTGAGTATAACAGTCAACAGGCACGTAAATCACAAGTCACACAACACAAGAACTGGGAGCACAACCAAGCAAACATCCACGCGACACAAAATAGTGATCAACTGACAACAAGGGGTAGACACAGCTGGGAATAAATAGGGAAAAAGGGAACGAGTGACAGGTGTGGGAGATCAGCTCGTGATTGAGCACACAGTGCTGTGAGGTAACTCTGATTGCCCAGATCACGAGCTGCAGGAAATGACAGGACCAAAACAAACAACAGAGAAGCACTGATGACACACCCAGGGCGGTATTCCAGAAAGCAAGGTTAACTTACCGTCACATATACCCTGAACTCAAGGTTGATTAACTCAAACCTTGCTTACTCGAGGTATGCTGGTTCCAAAAACGCATCAGGGAGTAAGTTCAGCCAACCCAGAGTATGTTCCCGGTTAACACACAAGACATTCTCAACCGAGCGAAGAATCGATGATTCACCATGGAAACAGACGCTGAGAAAAAGCACGCCATTCCACTTCCTCCTTCTTCTTTTGTTTAATGGCGATTTACAAAACCTACTTAGTGCACATCGCCACCTATTTGGTGATTGTGTAATAATTTTTTCAATCTTTTTATTGAATAAGTAATCTTTATTCACTGAGAATAAGACTTATATTGTTTGTTTGATGCTAAATATTTAATAAGATATTACATATGTATTTTATTTTAGAAATTATAGAATAGAAAACGTCCTGTTGTAAAAAGGAAAAAAAGCACATCAGATGTGTGTGATTACAATTAAATAATTACTAATATATATTATATTATATATAAATTGAATAAACATTTAAACATTATAATAGTGCTTTATACTTTATACATATATGTACGTATGTATTGTATAATATAATATATATATATATATATATATATATATATATATATATAACAGTAACTATGTACAAATTTAGAAATGTAGTTACCGTGATAAAACTATATTAATTAAATAACACACATCTGAATACCTCTTAAGAAAACTAACCCTCAAACTTAAGCTGCTCCGGAGCAGGTTATGTTCAGAGAGTAAGTTGCTATGGTTACTTACATACCCTGAAAGTTACCTCAGTTTTTGGAACCGAAAGTTGAGATTATCAGCTTACTTACTCTTAAACATACCTGGGTATGTCACATAACTTGCTTTCTGGAATACCCCCCTGACCCGTGACACATATATGCATAATATCTACACACAAACATCAAATGTTTAGCCATATAAGGCTACACGACAAAGCCGAGTTTTTATTGAGGCTGCTGTAACTGTGTTTATGAAGCACATGACAATGAAAGCCGAGAGATAATGTGATCAGGCGTCTTTGATATACGAGTCTAATGCTCTGGCATAAGGGCTAGTGGGGCTCGAGCAGGAGGAGGCCTGTGATTGGCTGAGGGAAGGATTGACAGGTCATCGGAAGCAGCTGAACTCTTTCTGGTAAGGAGATCACCAAAACCCCACCACACCCCAACATATTTAGCAATGTTATTTACTGAAGTGAAACAAACACCCAAAGCCAAGTGATGAAACACAGAAGGGTTTTCCCGCCAATCACTTGACTAGAACATGCGTAATTTATGTTTTTGCCAAACCTTTATATTTGCAGTATGCTTGACCGCATAGTTTCATCCTCAACAACTCACTAAATTACTCACTAAAACAATACGTGGCATATTTTCACCCTCAGGGTTGTTGTGGAGGAATTTGACGTGCCGACATGTCATCATTGTTCAACTCTTTTGAGAGATTTGTTTGGAAAAAAAATGCATTGCAATTGTTGTTATTTCAACAACCACAGAATAGCTTGACCCACTAAAACTACTTGATCCGCCCTGAAGCTCGTCAAAACAAGATGGTCGTTTAAAGATGTGCATTTAATTCATAGACACCCTTACGAATGAGAAAAAAAATGAGAAAGTATTCTTTCAGTCTACTTTTTATATACTTCTCAGAAATGTACTTAAAACTGCACTCAAGTAAACTTGACTTATACTGACAGAAAAGTCCTATACGTGTACTCAGTCTATTGATACTTAAGAGTATAATTAAGTATTCAAGTATACTTGGCTTGTAGTTGTGTCTAATCTTTTGACTGAGTCGCCTATTGGAATATGCTTCTTTTTAAAAAAAAAAATAGTTTTACATTCAGTCTTATAAACTTACATTGTTTGGAAATAGTGATGTATAAAGAAAACAGATATTTGTGTAGGCTAGTCTACTGATAGTGTACATAGGAATTTACTTAAAACTACATTACACTATGTAGTAATAGTACACTTAAACTATAACATATACTTATAGTTAAACGTGTACTTATGTAACGGGGCGTGTTTCAGGAACTACAAATCCCATCAGTTGCAGTCCTATAAAAGAAAGTGATGGGATTTGTTCTTCCACTTCCGCTCTTTGGTTTCGCTGACGATGCATGAATGGTAGTTGCGGCAGATCCGAGTTGCAGTTGGTTTACGTGTTGCATGGTGCAATAGACCCAGTGTAAGGACTGTTTGTGCGGTTACATTTTAAAGAGTGGAACACTGAGTGTTGAAAACGATGCATCGTTAAGAGGTAGTAACTTTATTATCCGGTTGTGTGGCCATGTGTATTAACACGTGTTTTATTGATCGTGTTATTTTGTTTGTTTTTAGTATTGTGGCTGGATGGTTACCCGAGTGTCATTAAACCAAGATAACGGATGGTAGAGGTATTATCTTTATTTATATTTATAGGATTTTAAAAAAAGGGAGTTTTAAATGTTTTATTTCTTTTTAAAGTGTTTTGGGTATGTGACTTTTCGTTTTGTATTGTAAATATTTCTGTTTAGTAATGGATTGTGTTTTCCCTTACAGGGATGCATGATTACCGTTTATTCTAGGTTGAATTATTGTTGAGACTGTGTTTTTTTTCTTTTGACTTGATGCTGGACCAGGTCATATTCACTTTACAGTGTTGATTTATTTGTCTCATTTATATTACCCATTGTTAATATTATTGTATGTTTTGTTTTTGTTGTAGATCTCTTTTTTGACCTGACGGTGGCTGCGGGGTTGCCTTCACTGGTGGATAGCAGTGGTGTGGTGGTTTGGTCACTTAATTTTTCTCTCCTTCTAGGTCTGCAGTGTGATTTGCCGTGCGCTTGATTGCAGTGGGAGCACGTTTGTCTGTATGCCATTTCCGTCTGCACAATCTAGGTAACCTGTGGCCATCGGTGGGTTTTGTTTATTTATTTTATTTTATTTTACTTTGCTTGTTGGGTAATTGTATCAATGGTTATGTTAATGGTTATATTATTTTCTTTCGAATAAAAATGTTTACCTAACTGAAGCTTCACCACCGCCGTCTGCTTGATTATTTCCCTCTTTTGGGTCACCATATCACACTTATATACTAAAAGTGGGCCAATTTAGTCCCAAGTAGTATTGAAATGGTGTACTTACAAGTTTACTACTAGTACACATTGATATTAGTATACTTACAACATAAAGTATACATAAAATATACTTGAACATTATTTAAGTATACTTCATAAAATGATACTACTTTTTCGTGAGGGCATTGGGCCCTATATTTAAATGATCTAAGCACACTGTCTGAAGTGCAGGTGTACTTCAGTCGTGTCTGAATCCACTTTTGCTAGTCTAATGATGCAAAAAATGGTCAGTGCGCCCAGCTAATGGTCTAAAAGGGTTGTCCCTATTCTCTTAATGGGTGTGTTTTTGGCACTTTGGTGTTTTACCATAGTGGAGCTGCTATTTACATGGCGCAATATGCTAGTGGAAAAATTGAACACTTCTCTGGCACAGAAATTGATCTACTCGTCAGTCAAGTTAAAGCTGTATGAGAGCAGAGAACCAGAATATCAGCTGTAGATTGTAGCCATTATTAAATAGCCATCATCGTGCAAAAAAAAATGCTGTTGTCTTTCAACAGCTAAATAAAATCAAACAGTTTAGAGTCAAAGGTCAAGAGGTCAACTAAAGCTAAACGCATTTAATCCTCTGATAATTCTGAATAAGATCTTCTCTAGACGTGTGACAGAAATAAAGTCAGTCTGGTCAGTAATAAGTGAAGCTGGTGATGCTGTTTGTGGAGTTGATGAATCAGATCTTCAGAGATTTAATGTCTTTTATCTTCAGTTGATTTCAACTTTTTTCTGTTCTTGTTGTTTCTGTCCTTCGGTCCTTCTGCTTCGGTCCTTTCATATTACCCAGATTACATTGTTTTCTACAGTATATTACTCTTTTAATGGAAAATGGTACGTTACTGTCAAAATTTGGCTGTTTTTACAGCAAGATTTTACAGTGTATTTTTCAAAATTGAATACACAAATGTTCAGAATATTTTGTTTATTTTTCATGGGTTTGGTGTGTTTCTCCTATTCAATTCTACATGTACTCAAGAGACGCGTAATGATACATGACCTTTAAAAGTAGGGGAGCCTTTATCCTTTCAATCCTATTCACTTAGGCTTACTAGTCAATTTGTATGGCTTAAATAACAAATCACTGACACACAATTCGACAGTAAGACCAAGAAAACAAGAGTCATGAGAAATGAACGTTGCCCAACAATGGAATGAGTCTTTGGCACTGACAGTCAAACATCATCTTATATAATTAGATATTTTGAATATTTTCTGGTTAATTAAGACATTCCATACATTTAGACATGTCACAATTAATTGTGCATTCATTCATTCATATTCAATGTGCAAACTTAATAGCAAATGTCCTTGCTTAAACAGACACTTTTATCCTTACAAATCAGTGAATACAAGCAAAAATGAGTCAATTTAAATCATATTGTGTTAGCGATGGTACTTCACGGTTCACGAGCAAATCATTTCCAATTCCATTTGGATCTTTTCGGAAACGGTTTTCATACCGAGTCAAACACTTTATCCACAAGCCCCTCAATCAATGAACTTCTCTGTGGAAGCTTGAGGAAATAAATGAGACTTGTATCAACATCAACATTCAGCATTCAAAACAAGAATAATGAAAGTATTTCAGATAATAAGATAAAACTGACTGCTTTACTCACAGTAAGGAGAATACGTTTTTTTGAGACTTCAAAGTGAGAATGAGATTAGATAAGACTTGATTTATTTTACTGAAAAGAGAATTGAGACAAACAAACTACAATAAAAAATGGGTGTAGAAACTGTTTTCATTCAGAACCTGCCATTGAATTAAACATGTAATTACAAAGATATGTTGTTAACACGTTGAATTGAACATTACATTTTTAAGTAGAACTTAAATGAACTCTTTTATTTACAACTTTGCAAAAATATTTTTTACAGTGTACAGTTTCATAGTTTAATACTAACCAAGCTGATCTCTGGTTAACTTCTGAGACAAGAGAAATGATGTGCAAAATATTTCTGTACGTTCTGCACAAGTGACGTCTATACAGCCATGGGTGGTGTCCCTGATTAGGTGTGAAACAGTTTGGACACTTTCAGTTACTCTTATTCACTTCATACAGTCAGAGAAAGACAGAGAGACTCAAAGCAAACAGCAGAACTGCAGGACATAATGGCTTCTGCATATAAAGGTCAGTCTAAATTCACTAAACTAATGTGACGCTCACAAGTTTGAACAATATTGAGAGTTAAAATTTGTTTTTGCTAATTAACAGGGTTATTCATCAGTTAGGAAGTACTGCTCACATTACATGTTGATTATATAATGTTTATAAAATGTAAACTCTGTTGTCACCAAGCTTGATAATTTTAGTTAAATAGCATATTCAACTTTACCTGAAAACATAGAGCAATATGTACCATAACATAAATCTGAACCGCCTGATTTATATCACCACAAATATGGCATGATGATATTATGATACGTAAACATTTACATCATGATTTTCTGTGAAGCTGAAACAATGTGTTTTGTGAAAAAAGCAGCACAAATAAACTTTGACTTGAATTGACTTGATGCTGTTTTTAGTCAACTGAAAAGATCAAATCTGAGCTCGTGAGACCACAGTATTTAAAACAGAAGACAGCCCCACAAACATCAATATATACTCTGTAAAAAAAAACAAAAAAAAACTTTAAAACAGTCAAATGACTGGCTGCTACAGCTGCAAAACAAAAACTGTAAAAATTAAAGTAAAATATCTTAATTCAAATAAAGAAATTGATTCACTAAAAATCCCCAGAGTTAAATTAACACTGCTCAGATCATAGATGGTCCCATTCTCAGTGTTAAAGTAACACTGAAGCAGAGTTAAAGTTATAATAATTAATTGAGATAATTAAGTGATTAATTAAGTGATGATTGAACATTAGTGATGAACACCTGCTGTTAACAAGCAAAATCACTGAAGAAATTAAAACTGACTTCAGCCACAGTCTTAGATGAAATCAACTGAAGATAAAAGACATTTAATCTCTGAAGATCTGATTCATCAACTCCACAAACAGCATCAGCAGCTTCACTTATTACTGACCAGACTGACTTTATTTCTGTCACACGTCTACAGAAGATCTTATTGAGAATTAACAGGTTTAGATGTTGATGATTTATTGAACATTTTAGTCACCATTATGGCATCAGTGTTTCATTTAGTTGGGCAGTTTGACTCTTGACTTTTATGTGAGTTTGTGGTCATAATAGATTGTGGAATGATGCAAAAGTTATATTTCCACACAAGAGAGCCTCTGGTGAAATAGCAAAGAATAAATGAGGGTGAAAAACAAAAAGGACTTCAGCTAATGTACTCTTTCACTGCAGGTGATTCACGCGATCTGAGGATTGTGTTGTTGGGAGTCTGTGGAGCTGGAAAGAGTTCAACAGGAAATGCAATACTGGGTCGAGAGGCGTTTAAAGAGAGCAGAACCAGAAAGAGTGAGATACAGAGAGGAAGAGTAGAAGACAGAAATATCTCCATCATTGACACTCCAGGATTCTTTAACCCTCACCTGACTGATGAAGAGATGAAGAGTGAAATGATAAAGAGTCTTTATCTTGCTCATCCTGGCGCTCATGTGTTTCTTCTCATCATCAACCTGGAGACCTTCAAAGATGAGGAGAGAAACTTTCTGGAGCAAATTCAGGAGAATTTGGGAGCTCAAGCTTTGAACTTCACCCTGGTTCTGTTTACTGGAAGAGAACAAATATCAAGCAAAGAATGGATGGACTTTAAGTTCAGTAGTAAATTCCAGGAGCTAGTCAGTCGCTGCAGAGGGAAATTTACTGTGATCAACAGCAAAAGAAAGATTGATCTAACACAAATCACTGATCTTCTAGAGAAGATTGAGGAAATCATCAAACAGAATAATGACCAGTATTATGACAATGACACTAGCCTAAAGTCGTACTTAGAAAAGATCACAAAAGAAAAGAAAAACCAAGAGAAAGTAAAGATGAATTACAGAAAAAATGAGAAAAATGCAAACCAAGAACAAATAAAAATAGTACAAATGCCATTTATGGAAAAGAACAACACAAATGTTGTGTTTGAAAAGGAACATGAAAGTGTTATTTCTCGTGCAAGAAATATAGAGAGATCTCAAGAAAACAAGAGTGATGAAGAGAAGGTGTTAAAACAAAGGTTGGTAAATTCACTGAGAAATGCATTTGAAAGAATGGGGGAAGAAAATACAGTCCAGACACCAGAAGAAAGGTGGAAAGACCACAGACCAGGAAAATGGATGAAGAAGAAATACTTGAGCCATGCAGGTGAGAAGTTAGAAACTATTTAAAATATTTCATATTTTAAACTGTATATAAATCATGACAAATTTCTTGAAAATGTCTTGGTTCCCTCAATAGGGAATGAGGCTTAACGTCTGACAAAAAGTTGATTTTGAGTAATTTTAAAGCTTGATAGTTACAAGCCATTCCTGAACATGACAAGGAATGTTGAAAAAGCAATGTCTGAACCTAGAAAGCTTGGCCACCAATATATGTTCACTTTGAACATCACTGCATTAGAACTTATATTGTTAAGTGTTTTAGAAAATGTTATTGTTTATAAAGCATATAACTTTATGTTCACATGAGTTTACGTCTGTCCTATTATCTTCTCTTATCGTGTCAGATCTCAGGATCGTGATGGTTGGTAAAACTGGAGTAGGAAAGAGCGCAACAGGAAACACCATCCTGGGACAAAAAGTGTTTATGGAAAAACTTTCTTCTGAATCTGTGACTGAGAAATGCCAACAACATCAGCAGAAGGTGGAAGGTCGAATCATCTCAGTGATCGACACTCCAGGACTGTGTGACACGTCAATCAGTGAAGAAGAACTGAAGAATGAATTAGTGAGATGTGTAGAAAAGTCTGTTCCTGGTCCTCATGCGTTTCTGCTGGTCATCAGACTGGATGTGAGATTCACAGACGAGGAGAAAAACACAGTGAAATGGATTCAGGAGAACTTTGGAGAAGAAGCTGCTCATTACACCATCGTTCTGTTCACCAGAGGAGATGAGCTAGAGAAGAGGAAAAAAACTATTGTGGAGTTTCTGACAGAAAACAAGCAGATTAGAGAGTTAGTTAATCAGTGTAAAGGTGGTTATCATGTTTTCAACAACACAGATGAACAAAATCGATCACAGGTCAGTGAACTACTGGAGAAGATCGACAGAATGGTGAAGGAGAACGGAGGAGAGCATTACACTAACTACATGTACAAGGAAGCTCAGAGGAAAATTGAGGAAGAAGAGAAGAGGAAGACAGAGGAAGAAGACAGACAGAGGGAGGAGGAGAAAGAAAAGATAAGGCATGAAGAAAGAAGCAGGGTGATGAACAAAATTAAAACTGCTGCTTTAGTGGGAGCAGGCGCAGGAGCAGCAGTTGCTGGAGGTGCAGTGATGGTTGTTAGTGGTGGAGTGTTAGTGCCTATAGGTTTAATGGCAGGAGGAGCTGCACTTGCAGGAGGAGCAGGTATAAATGCTGTTAGAGAAAATTTAAAAAAACAAAAGGAGGAGAAATTCAGCAAAATCAAAAAATCAGGTTTCAGTTACTGCAAGGGTGCCTCTTAATAAAGGATGAGAGAATAAGGGACAGTTGTTCCAAAACTACTTGTTTCAACTATACTCAAGGTTAGTAAAATGGTGAGTGGATTTGGACAAGATACCATAAACAGTAATTCAAACTTTAATAAATCACTGACATGGACATTAATTAATTGCTCTGTAAACGATCTCAGTGTAAATGTTTAATATCTCCTGCTGTTAACACTATTACTGACTGTTAGCAGTATTACTGAAATCCATTTATTGATCTCATGTTAATCTGAAATATAATATGCAAACACTTTACAATAAGGGTAGATGAATAAGCATGCACTAATACCTTGATTAATACTTATTTCAGCATGAACTAATGACTGTTGAAAGCATGAACTAAACATGAACCAATGAGGAGCTATCCTTATAACTGGAGTCATATGGATTCACACATGAATAACGGCAGCCTTAACTACACAATGTAAAAAAATTGCTGTAAAAAATGGCCAAATTTCAATAGTAACATGCTGTTTTCCATTAAAAACAATGCATTCTGGGTAATATTTGACATTCGAGAAAATAGCCTTGGAATATACTGTGAATTATCAGCGCTGAAAGTTGAGACTGTGTTCCAAATCACACCCTACACCCTCGTTTATTCGGCTTGAATTTCTGCTTAAACTGCTAGCTATCAAAAGCACACGTGTCATGCTGAACTATGTATTAATTCAGGTATCAGTACATGCTTATTCATGTACTCTTATTGTAAAGTGTTATCATAATATATTCTGAAATCCATTTATTGATCTCATGTTAATCTGATATATAATGTTTCTGTACCATAACAACAGAAGCCTCTGATTTTACTTTAATCAAATGTGTGTTCCATATAAATAAAATATATTATACTACAGGGCTGTTGAATGCTTGAATCTCATTGGTTGACAAATGTTCTAAGGTGTGCCAAAATATCACTTTGCCAAATGATTTCAGTTGTTTCAAAGGTCCTTACAGCCTACAACAGCAAAAAAAAAAAAAACCCTCATTGATACTGACCAAGAAAATTAATATGCTATACAACAGGATAAAATGTTATATTTCCATTCCCACTAAATTAACTTTATTATTAAGCACACTCTTTTTATCAATCTCCTTCTCTTTGTGCACACACAGACACACACTCAATTCAATTCATATTTATTTGTATGAGCTTTTCATACTCGCACACAGATAGAAACATGCATGCTTACTTTTAATTACTTTTAGATTAATTTTGACCTAACTCATTTATCACATTGATTTGAAGAATATATAAAACGGAGAAAGAACATTCTTAATCAACAACATGAAGTGCATTAAACATTTCATTATGCTGGGGGAAACCTCAGGGGGTTCGTATGTTCATGAAAAGCTGTCAAATCACTCAATCTTAAAAATGTCAAATTAAAATAAATAATTTAAATTTCAAAATGAAAACAATCAAAATATAACACTTACTAAAATAAAGAAATAATTTAGGCTCTCTTTGTTTTCCCGCATATCACTGACAACAGAGAACCGTGAACATGGAGATGTGTTAAATTATTGACAGAATGAAACATGTCACCGTTGTTGAGATTTATACATTGTTTTAATGATAGGCCATACTTTTGGTCAAGTATAAATCTTGATACTTGATGACATCATCAGTACAATAGGTCATTCCCACCATTACTTTTGGCTTTTTTCCCCATAACAGCTGTGTCTTATAAACACTGACTACTTACAACATGGTTGAGACATTTAAGGCAATGAAGCAGGCAAAAGCTTTATAAGAAAACTACTTTGTTTGAGTTGAGTTTACTTAAATCTTTAAGTTGAAAGTTGAAGTTGAACTAAGTACTTAACTTAGTTTTCCAAGTAGCTTCTAGGTACCTTTACTAAGTGGTAGTAAGTTTAATCAACTCAAAATGATGAGATAATTTACCTGCTAAATTTCAGGCAGGCTATATATCTAACATATAGCTACTCTACATTTCATACAATTATATGTATCATATCTTCTACGTTTAAAATTTATAATGAACGACTGCTATACAAAGTGTCAAAAAAACATCTTAGGCCTAACTTACCTAATGCAGAGGAAGCCGCCTCTTTTCCGAGTTGTGCCTCTGAAGTGTCAGAGTTAGAGCCCAGTTTTGATGAATAAATATCCATTTAGTTTAGCTAGCCTACTATTTAGAATACGCCTAAACTAGAGCGGGAAAAGAACGAGAAGAGAGTCATCTCGTGTACAGCCGCGATACAATTCGTGAGTTGGGACTTGGAAGAGAATGGGTTTCTTGGTTTTTTAAAATAGTATTTAAAAATTATTAATTTAATTACTCATTCAACTCACCAAAATAATAGGATAAGACAAATAAAATGTGATATTTTTATTTATAAAAATAAATGTGAATTTATTTTTATTCATAGCTCCCACAAAATCATAAACGTTTCTGGACTGGGGGGACGCCCAGTGCCCGCACACTGAAAGAAAGAAAATAAGAACACAAACTACAACTGACTTCAGACACAGTCTTTGATGAAATCAACTGAAGATAAAAGACATTAAATCTCTGAAGATCTGATTCATCAACTCCACAAACAGCATCACCAGCTTCACTTATTACTGACCAGACTGACTTTATTTCTGTCACACGTCTACAGACGATCTTATCGAGAATTAACAGGTTTAGAAGTTGAAAATGTTTTGTTTGAGGTCATCATCATGGTGATCAGTGTTTGCTTCAGTTGAGCTCTTGACCGTTGACTTTTGTTGACTTGCTTCTTTATCAGTTGTTGAAGCTGATTAACATGTCTGCTTTTATAAGAAGAGAAAAGTATACAAAGAAAATGTAAAAATCTATCAATTTAAAATCCTCAAGCTTCTTTCTGCACCTTCCCTACTTAACTATCGGTAAAGCTTACATGACACCAATTTACATTTTCTTCATAAGAAGAATACAAAAGGCAGTCTGGTGGAAGCTAGATATTTTACTTCATAATTTGTTAAATATGGTTACAACGCACAAACGGATCCCTTCCCTTCAGAAGGCCTTTATTAACCCTCAAGAGCCGTGTGGAGTACGTTTATGATGGATGTGGATGGAGGCACTTTCTTCAGCTCATACTTCAGCTTCGCTCAGGATATTTATAAATGTTTCTCTGATTGTGTTCTCAGAAAGAAGAAAGTTGTATATATACAACTAGGATGACTTGAAATTGAGTTAAGCTTGGGGTAATTTCATTTGAAAGTGAACTAATCTTTTAACCATTTGTGTTATGCTTCTTTGTTGAAAATCAAAAACAGGAATCTTGCTCACCCTGTTTTATCACGACATGCCCAAAGACTTGTTTCTGGCCAAACAACTGAAGGTTAGTCCTACCTGGATTTGAGCCACACCACAGAAGAATCAATAGAAATACTTTACAATCCAAACAAGCAACACTAACCCACCCAGTTTCTAAATTGGTTCTGTATTGTCTTCATATCACCTGGTGTTTGTGCAGTGTGAAAGAACCTTTGATTCTGAAGTGAAAACAGAAAATACATTGTTCTATCTTACAGCAATAGCCCTGATTTACAGATGAAGACAATAACATCAGGGGTGTGTCTATGTGTGTTATTCTCTATTTAAGATTATAATGGATCATTCTTTGTACATGGATTATTCAGTTAGCCTGATTTTATTGTTGGCGATTAGACATGATCCAGGATTGTAAAGTTCCCAGATACCAACATTGTGTCTGCCCGGATCCGGCCCACATCTGGCACATGCGGAATGATGATCTGGGCCACGTGTGGTGTGGAAGGATGGCACCTGGGCGGACCGCTACTGTTTGCCAGATCTAGGCCACAAGCAGGCCATAACTATGCCACATGTCAGCCAAGAACAAACAATAAACCAGAACTGGACCATATCTGAGCAACAAAATGTTTTATATATTATTTATAGAGTCATCTCAGAATTAACAAGCCTGTTAACAAGCAGATTCACTGAAGGAAAGAAGAGAACAGAAAAAAGAGACGAGCAGAAAAACAAGAACTACAACTGACTTCAGCCACAGTCTTTGATGAAATCAACTGAAGATAAAAGACATTAAATCTCTGAAGATCTGATTCATCAACTCCACAAACAGCATTACCAGCTTCACTTATTACTGACCAGACTGACTTTATTTCTGTCACACGTCTACAGACGATCTTATTGGCTTGTTGCATTGCTCATGATTTTGAGTATCGATGCTGAGCAAGCTCAGAGACCTGAACGTTCACTGTAAAAAAAAAAGTTGAGTTACCTTAAAAAAATAAGGCAATTTATCGCATTCAACTTAAGTTAACTCAACTAATTTGCTCCAGTAAAACTTAAATACATATGTTCATCTAGAACCAGGTAATCTTTTTAACTTATAAAACAAAAAACAAGTTGAGCCAACTTGAAAAAAATAAGGCAACCTATCGCACTCAACTTTTTAAGTTAACTTAAAAACTTTTGTTCATCTGAGTACAGGCAGTCTTTTTAACTTAAAACTAAAATCATGAAGACAAGTGTTGTCCCAAAACACAAGCACTGATGTGTAAGTGATGTTTTTTAACCTTTGCAAATTTGGTCTTCATGTTCAAAAGTAGCACAGGGCGGTATTCCAGAAAGCAAGGTTAACTTACCGTCACATATACCCTGAACTCAAGGTTGATTAACTATGTACAAATTTACAAAATGTACAAAAACAGTAACTATGTACAAATTTAGAAATGTAGTTACCGTGATAAAACTATATTAATTAAATAACACACATCTGAATACCTCTTAAGAAAACTAACCCTCAAACTTAACCTGCTCCGGAGCAGGTTATGTTCAGAGAGTAAGTTGCTATGGTTACTTACATACCCTGAAAGTTACCTCAGTTTTTGGAACCGAAAGTTGAGGTTATCAGCTTACTTACTCTTAAACATACCTGGGTATGTCACATAACTTGCTTTCTGGAATACCCCCCAGGTGTTTTATTTATTGTTGTTGTCTTCTTTCTTTCAATGATTCTGTCTGTTAACAGCAGATGTTCATCATTACTGCTTGATTAATGACTTCATTATCTCATTAACTTCCTCATTTATAACATTTGTAACATTTATCAAACCTCTGATAAATGCTGCACAATCATCATGCATTGCCTAATTTATTGGTTTCCTTCAGCATTATTAACTGCAGCTATATAGAGTTTTTTCAGCTTGAGATCCAGCAGGGCTTTTATAATCTGAAGTTTTGAACACACACAGACATCAAGGAGTCGGCATATGAACCTCAACAAGCTCGCACATGAAATTAATTAAAAAAATTTAATTGTGCGCACTATTTACCAATTTGTTCCCTTGATTTACTAAAACATGCAGATGATTTACTATTACGAATTTCCTGCATGTCATGTCTGGGGCTCCGGACACATATGTACACTGAGAGGTGTTAATTTAACACTGGGGATTTTGCTGTGTAGTTATTTGAATTTATATATGGATATTGGAAATATGGATATTTTTCTCACAAAAATGATGATAACAAGCAGAATCACCAAAGGTGCCGTGAAACATCAGGTATCTTCAATAACGGTCAATCATCACTCAGGTAATCCCTTCATTATCTCATTAACTTTAACACTGATTCAGTGGGTGGAATAAACATATGGCAGGACTTTTACTTTCTTTCCCCTGGACTTTATACCTCTGTTGCCAGCTAACCAGACTGACTTTATTTCTGTCATATGTCTACAGAAGTTCTTTTTGAGAATTAACAGAGGTTTAGATACTGATGTTTTATTGAAAATGTTTAGTTTGAGGTCACCATCATGGAGATCAGTGTTTGCTTTAGTTGAACTCTTGACCCTTGACATTATGTCATTAATTTTTGCTGGTAACTGTAAAGATTTATTTAAGATTCTGTTGTATATATAGCAAATATTATTTGACATTATTTCAATGTATAATTGAAATAAATTACAAAATTAATAAGTAAAGTCCATGTTAAGTTTCAACCTTGATTCAATATGGATTACATATCTGTATATCTGGAGAAGGATTATGGCATGTTCATGCAGATAAGCAGAAACCCTGGGCTTCTTTCTTCTGGTGTTTTTCAGAGTCAGTAGAGAAGTGTCTTTAATGTTGTAACACAGTTCGTAAATATTGGAAGAAGGAGACGGGAACCGGCGAACGTTCAATGTACTTTAATAAAAAAATAAACAAACAATAAAACGAAAGTAAAAGGGCGGCAGTTCCTCACAGCGACTGCCGCCCACTCAAACAAAACAAAACACACCATAAAGTCCAGGCCTGGTCCTCTCTCGTCCTTCACTGTCGTCGCTCCTCTTTTATGCTTCCGGAGCTCCTCCGTGAGAGACACGAGACCAGTGCAGCGTGCAGCTGACGCTCGTTATCTCTCGCCATTCCCTCACGGCTCTCGCCCGCCCTGCTCGTCACAAATGTCCTAAAGTTATTGGAACTGTGACATTAGTATTCTTCTGCCTATAAACCATGAGTGTCTTAAGGACTGCTCCACAAGTGCATGTGCAAAATTGTTTATGGTTCACTGAACAATCATGAAAACCCCTTTAAACCCTTTTTAAACCTTTTCCAGTAAAGATCTGCAAAGCTTATTTGGCCTTTACAAAATTATCTTTAAAATACAGTATCTTGTAAAAGGGATGTGTTTTTTCTTTTTATTGTTTTTTATATAGTTTATATTATATTATATTATTTATATTTTGTCTAATCATCATGATTTTGAATTATTGTTAATGATATGAAGTCCAGACAGCATACCATCAACAATAATTCACATATGATTTTATTACTCTGCTACTGGTGGTGCGTCATCTGATGCACTACCAGTAGCAGAGGCCACTACTGCATCCAGAGCAACTGCTGCTCCTGTCATTAAAGCCTCACATAGTGTTGCTCCATCAATGGCAGAGCTTACTGTTGCATCTAAAGCAGATGCTGCTCCGGTCATTATAGCTTTAGATAGTGACGGACTGCCAGTAGCAGCAGTCAGTGCTGCATCTAGAGCGGCTGCTCCCCCTGATTTAAACACTTCAGTTAGTGTCTCTCCATTAGTAACAGAGTTCAATACCGCAGTTCCAGCAGCTGCTCCTCCTGCCATTAAAGCTACAGGTAATGCTACTCCTCCAGCAGCAGCAGCAAGTACTGCACCTCCAACAGCTGCTGCTCCTGCTACTGTTGCTCCCACTAAAGCCGCATCCTTAGCCTGGTTATAAATCATGCTTATTTCATCCTCCCTTATTATTTCTTCCACTTCCAGCTTCTTTCTATCAACTTCTCTCTGTCTTTCCTCTTCATCTTTAGTCTTCTTCAGTGGTCTTATTTCAGCTTTCTTTGTCCATCTCTTCTCCTCCTCCCTCTGTCCCTCTTCTACCTCAATTTTCCTCTGAGCTTCTTTGTACATGTAGTTAGTGTAATGCTCTCCTCCGTTCTCCTTCACCATTCTGTCGATCTTCTCCAGCAGTTCACTGACCTGTGATCGATTTTTTTCGTCTATGTTGTTGAAAACATGATAACCACCTTTACACTGATTAACTAACTCTCTAATCTGCTTGTTTGTGGTCAGAAACTCCACTATAGACATTTTTAACTGATCTCCTCTAGTGAACAGAACGATGGTGTAACGAGCAGCTTCTTCTCCAAAGTTCTTCTGAATCCATTTCACTGTGTTTTTTTCCTTGTCTGTGAATCTCACGTCCAGTCTGATGACCAGCAGAAACGCATGAGGACCAGGAAGAGACGTCTCCATACACTTGTCAATTTCATTCTTCAGTTCTTCTTCACTGATTGACGTATCATACAGTCCTGGAGTGTCGATCACTGAGATGATTTGACCTTCCACCTTCTGCTGATGTTGTTGGCATTTCTCAGTCACAGATTCAGAAGAAAATTCCTCTTTAAACACTTTTTGTCCTAGGATGGTGTTTCCTGTTGCGCTCTTTCCTACTCCACTTTTACCAACCATCACGATCCTGAGGTCTGTGCACCTGCCAGGTTTTGTGTGTCTGTTCTGTATGTAGTCTGAGATTTAGGTCCAGACAGTGTTTAGAGCAGAAAAATAAGAACATAATTTTCATTTAATTTTCAATAAATGTGTCATGCTATTTGGGAAAAGTGTAATAAAATACAAGTTCTCACCTCCTTGGGTTTGATATTGTTCTTTTGGCGTCTGCTGTTTCTTCTGATCCCATATTCCTGTTCCGTTCATTTTCCTTCTTTTATCTGTTTTTTGGACTGTATTTTTTACTCCAATTTTTTCGAACGAGCTTCTCAAAGATTTCACTGACTGTTTAACAATCTCCTCTTCATCATTCACATTTTCTTCTGGAGTTCTATGTCTGTTTTCATATACTTGTATTTGATTTCTTTTAGCTTTAGTCTCATGAGAAATACAACTTTTCTTGTCAGCAACACTTGTTGCACTCTTCTCCTTTTCGCTGTGCATTTTAAAAGTCTTCTCTACTGTTTTTAATTGCTCTTTAGTAATCTCTTTCTCTTGCTCATTTTTTCTGTAATTCTTCTTTACTTTCTCTTGGTTTTTCTTTTCTTTTGTGATCTTTTCTAAGTACGACTTTAGGCTAGTGTCATTGTCATAATACTGGTCATTATTCTGTTTGATGATTTCCTCAATCTTCTCTAGAAGATCAGTGATTTGTGTTAGATCAATCTTTCTTTTGCTGTTGATCACAGTAAATTTCCCTCTGCAGCGACTGACTAGCTCCTGGAATTTACTACTGAACTTAAAGTCCATCCATTCTTTGCTTGATATTTGTTCTCTTCCAGTAAACAGAACCAGGGTGAAGTTCAAAGCTTGAGCTCCCAAATTCTCCTGAATTTGCTCCAGAAGGTTTCTCTCCTCATCTTTGAAGGTCTCCAGGTTGATGATGAGAAGAAACACATGAGCGCCAGGATGAGCAAGATAAAGACTCTTTATCATTTCACTCTTCATCTCTTCATCAGTCAGGTGAGGGTTAAAGAATCCTGGAGTGTCAATGATGGAGATATTTCTGTCTTCTACTCTTCCTCTCTGTATCTCACTCTTTCTGGTTCTGCTCTCTTTAAACGCCTCTCGACCCAGTATTGCATTTCCTGTTGAACTCTTTCCAGCTCCACAGACTCCCAACAACACAATCCTCAGATCGCGTGAATCACCTGCAGTGAAAGAGTACATTAGCTGAAGTCCTTTTTGTTTTTCACCCTCATTTATTCTTTGCTATTTCACCAGAGGCTCTCTTGTGTGGAAATATAACTTTTGCATCATTCCACAATCTATTATGACCACAAACTCACATAAAAGTCAAGAGTCAAACTGCCCAACTAAATGAAACACTGATGCCATAATGGTGACTAAAATGTTCAATAAATCAACAACATCTAAACCTGTTAATTCTCAATAAGATCTTCTGTAGACGTGTGACAGAAATAAAGTCAGTCTGGTCAGTAATAAGTGAAGCTGGTAATGCTGTTTGTGGAGTTGACGAATCAGATCTTCAGAGATTTAATGTCTTTTATCTTCAGTTGATTTCATCTAAGACTGTGTCTGAAGTCAGTTGTAGTTCTTGTGTTTCTCTTTCCTTCAGTGATTCTGCTTGTTAACAGCAGGTGTTCATCACTAATGCTCAATCATCACTTAATTAATCACTTAATTATCTCATTAACTTTAACTCTGCTTCACTGTTATTTTAACACTCTGTAGATTGGGACCATATATGATCTGAGCAGAGATGAAACTCTGATTTTCAGTGAATCAATTTCTTTTTCTTTCTTTCTTTTTTGTAAAGATCCAGCTGACTACTTGAGATTTGGAGGAGGAGCTCTTTATGTGTGTCACTTCTGGTGCAGAAATCATGGACCTTTTGTTGTATGTTTTTGATTTTACTTATTACACTTATATGTAGGATTCTGAATTAAAAGACAATGTAATGTTTGACCATCTGTATTATCAGAGCTACACGGAGGCCACAGGGGTCAGTCAAATATTGAGGAAACCAATATACAAATGATTTGGTAATAGCATGATCTCATCATGATAGTAACCCTAACTCATATAGAAGTGCAATTTTTATGTTTTCAGTTTCTCCTGGGGGCTCTGAAGAACTGTTTATGAAGAATTTGTTTACATAAATTTACATCTGAATCATGAAACAATTTTGGAATCAATAGTGGTGTGAAACAGTGACAATCTTCTATATGTGTCAGTTTTGTATTTCCTCAGTTTGAAGTTGAGAATGTTTAATTTAACATTTTATTACATTTTGATTAAACTGTTCTACTGTTAACTGGTACAGTAAATGTTATTCATTTAAAATTTGTACTGAATTATTAAATGATGTTTTATACAGTATTAGTACAGAAGCTGTATTCTGTCTTCCAAAATAAAACTGTTAATTTAGAGTCTAGAGCACGCTTTAACACTTTAGTGAAGGCTTTTGTCACAATCTGTAAAATAACGGTGTTTCTCTGCAGAACTTTTAGTACTGTCACTTTATTGAAGGTGTTTGATCACAATAATATAGGAAAAATCCATACATAAAATAACAGTTTTACACTGTAAATAATCATTAAAAAAATGGTCAAATGACAGGCAAACAAAAACCTTAAAATTAAAGTAAAATATCTTAATTTATATATTGATGTTTGTGGGGCTGTCTTCTGTTTTAAATACTGTGGTCTCACGAGCTCAGATTTGATCTGTTCAGTTGACAAAAAACAGCATCAAGTCAGTTCAAGTCAAAGTTTATTTGTGCTGCTTTTTTCACAAAACACATTGTTTCAGCTTCACAGAAAATCATGATGTAAATGTTTATGTATCTTAACATCATCAGGCCTTATAGTCCAACATCACATTTAGCAGTTTACAGATGGGTGATAACTTACATTTTGTGGTGATATAAATGAGGCAGTTGAGATTTCATATATAATACCAATTTACGTAAGTATACAGTATGGACAAAGTTGGTTATATATCCAAATTTAAATATAGAATTGTGAGATGATAAAGTTGTGATGATATAAACAATCAGGCGGTTCAGATTTATGTTATGGTACATATTGCTCTATGTTTTCAGGTAAAGTTGAATATGCTATTTAACTAAAATTATCAAGCTTGGTGACAACAGAGTTTACATTTTATAAACATTATATAATCAACATGTAATGTGAGCAGTACTTCCTAACTGATGAATAACCCTGTTAATTAGCAAAAACAAATTTTAACTCTCAATATTGTTCAAACTTGTGAGCGTCACATTAGTTTAGTGAATTTAGACTGACCTTTATATGCAGAAGCCATTATGTCCTGCAGTTCTGCTGTTTGCTTTGAGTCTCTCTGTCTTTCTCTGACTGTATGAAGTGAATAAGAGTAACTGAAAGTGTCCAAACTGTTTCACACCTAATCAGGGACACCACCCATGGCTGTATAGACGTCACTTGTGCAGAACGTACAGAAATATTTTGCACATCATTTCTCTTGTCTCAGAAGTTAACCAGAGATCAGCTTGGTTAGTATTAAACTATGAAACTGTACACTGTAAAAAATATTTTTGCAAAGTTGTAAATAAAAGAGTTCATTTAAGTTCTACTTAAAAATGTAATGTTCAATTCAACGTGTTAACAACATATCTTTGTAATTACATGTTTAATTCAATGGCAGGTTCTGAATGAAAACAGTTTCTACACCCATTTTTTATTGTAGTTTGTTTGTCTCAATTCTCTTTTCAGTAAAATAAATCAAGTCTTATCTAATCTCATTCTCACTTTGAAGTCTCAAAAAAACGTATTCTCCTTACTGTGAGTAAAGCAGTCAGTTTTATCTTATTATCTGAAATACTTTCATTATTCTTGTTTTGAATGCTGAATGTTGATGTTGATACAAGTCTCATTTATTTCCTCAAGCTTCCACAGAGAAGTTCATTGATTGAGGGGCTTGTGGATAAAGTGTTTGACTCGGTATGAAAACCGTTTCCGAAAAGATCCAAATGGAATTGGAAATGATTTGCTCGTGAACCGTGAAGTACCATCGCTAACACAATATGATTTAAATTGACTCATTTTTGCTTGTATTCACTGATTTGTAAGGATAAAAGTGTCTGTTTAAGCAAGGACATTTGCTATTAAGTTTGCACATTGAATATGAATGAATGAATGCACAATTAATTGTGACATGTCTAAATGTATGGAATGTCTTAATTAACCAGAAAATATTCAAAATATCTAATTATATAAGATGATGTTTGACTGTCAGTGCCAAAGACTCATTCCATTGTTGGGCAACGTTCATTTCTCATGACTCACCTTTGTTTTCTTGGTCTTACTGTCAAATTGTGTGTCAGTGATTTGTTATTTAAGCCATACAAATTGACTAGTAAGCCTAAAACCAAAACAGACCGGGGCGTAATCAACATAAGGGACTTATGGGAGAATATGTAGTGTGAATGATAGAGTCCTTGAAATGGGAGGGCGACATCTAGTGGCAGGTGGATGGAGGACAATGGAACAGATTCATAACAAAACCCATGAAAAAGAAATATTATATTGTGTATTCAATTTTGAAAAATACCTTAACACTAAACTTACTAAATCTATACCAAATCTCCCTCTATGATGCATTCATTCCTCAATAAAAGATTTCATTATATCAATAAAAGTTGCTACATTTAGTGTTTTCCCAGTGTCTTTCATCTTTTCATCAGTCTTTAGCGCAGATGTAGCAAAATCCAAAACAGTGGCAGAAATTATTAACCGATTTTCTGTTTAAAATCAAGGTTTCAATTCACTTCATTAGTATTATTAGTATTATTTGTGTGCTTTAAGAAATTAACATATAAGCATAAGTAATAAAACTGAACAGTATTTTACAGTAATTAGGTTTAAGAATGAGATACAATAGTTTGTGCTCGTCAATTGTGTTTAAAACAGTGGTTCTTCATCAGGGGGCCTCAACAAACGTCCAAGAGGGATGTAACAAGTTTTAAAATGATTTAAAATACAAGTGGTTTTGCAACAGCTAGACACAGAAGTACTTTCAGTAACACTAGAGTCACTTAAAAAAACACTTTAATAATGATTGCAAGTAAGAGCAAGTGAGATGGAAACAGGCCATCTGTGTAAATTATCTTTTGGGAAACATGCAAATATCTTATCTAGTGTCTAAAGGACAGTACTAAAAATATTTTCATAAAAGTTTTAAGTTAAAAGTTTAATCTTTTATATTTCTGCAACCTTGGAGACAAGAGGGCTATATACAAACTTTCCCAATATAATGAAAGTCTTGGGTGATTCTTAACCTGACAAAGGTAGGATACATTTGTGTGGTGCAGTGGCAGTTGTTAAGGGTGTTGTGGATTATTGTATAAGGTGCATGTTAGTGTGTGTACTTGCTGGTTGCAGGGATGCTAATCTGTTGTGTGGTTCAGATATGCTCTCAACTGTTTGGTTCAGGAAGAGAAACATTTATACACTTGGTTCATTTTGATAAACAGAATGATATAATTTTGAGAGAGGCTATACTCACTGCAGAGCCACGAGCCTCCAGCTCTCCCTCTCTCGACCTACTGTCGGCATGATGGGTGGAGCTGCATCCTCCAACCACACCCTAACCCTACCCATATCCCTATCTCTCCACCCATTTAACAGGTTAAGCTCCACCCTTGAGCTTCAGAGAGGTGGAGCTGGAGTTCATTTTGCTCTGCAGCGAGCGCTACTTGAACTTTGAGGGCAGATGCAAAGAAATAGATATAGTGGTCCTGTCCTTTACCAGCAGAGGACAGTATTGCACCTTCAGAAGATGTTCCTGCTGCATTTGATCCCACTAAATGCTTTACCATCTTCAACAGACTGCTTTGTTTTTCTTTTTTATCCGAATGTTTTATGCGAGTTTCCTGGCACTACTCATATGTGTGATATTGTCCACTGTTCTCCATCAGCATTCTGTCTATCTTCTGTCGATTTTCTTCATCTGTATTATCAAAAACATGATGACCACCTTTACACTGTCTAACTAGCTCTTCAATCTGGTTGTTTTCTGGGTCAGTCATCTTAGTTTTTGCAGAGTGTTCTGCACTATCGATGAGAGAGAGAGAACTCTGATTGGTTGTTCCGTTTAGCAAAGGAGTAATTGCTCAAAAATAAAAGCAAAAGTTATATAAGCAAGCAAATAATTCAAGACGGCACAGACAGAAGGCTCTATAGTAACACTTAAGATTATAGCCTGAATTGTCCAGTGAATTTACAGTAAAATACTGGCAAAAAAGTTTTGTAATTGTAGTTATTTACCGTAATCTACATTGCAATATGTTGCTGTAAAAATACCATGCACTCATTTAAAAACTTGAGTCAACTCATTTCATTTGCAGAAATCGACTGCCTTAAATTGGCTGACTGGTATTTAAATTCATAAGCTAATATTTATAATTATATGTGCATATTATTCTCCTCCGTCATCATGGGAAATATGAGATCTCTTCCCAACAAGATTGACGAGCTGGCGGCGCTTACCCGGCACCAGCGGGAGTATAGACAGTGTTGTGTCCTTGTGTTCACGGAAACCTGGTTAACCCCTAACATCCCGGACTCCGCCGTTACATTGGATAATTTTCATCTGCTGCGGGCGGACAGGACAGAGGACAGTGGGAAGAGGAAAGGAGGAGTTCTGGCTGCATTTGTTAATGAAAGATGGTGTAAACCAGGACATTGTTGAGTGAAAATGGAACTGTGTACCAGGAACATTGAACTGTTAATGGTTAGCATGAGGCCATATTATCTGCCACGGGAGTTCACACATGTTATTGTGATAGCTGCGTATGTGCCCCCCTCTGCTAATGTGACACTGCCTGTGATACACTGCTCTCTGTTACCAGCAACCTGCAGACACAGCACCCACAGGCTCTTCCTCATCTCTGGGGACTTCAACCATGCACCCCCCTCCTCTGTGTTGCCAGCTTTCACACAGTATGTCACCAGAGACAATAAAACAGGACTTATTTTATGCAAACTCAAAGGAGGCTTACTCCCCATCCCCCCTCCCTCCCCTTGGCTGAGCTGATCACAACATTGTCCATCTACAACCTGTGTATAAACCTGTAGTGCACAGGCAGCCTGTGGAGCCACGTGTGGTGAAGAGGTGGACTACTGAGAGCGAGGAGGCTCCTAGGGACTGCTTCGACACCACTGTGTGGACTGAGCTCTGTGACCAACATGGGGAGGACATCAATGTGATCACGGACACTGTAACGGGCTATATCAACTTTTGTTTTGAAAATACTGTGCCCTCCAAAACGGTTCGGTGTTTTGCAAACATTAAGCCGTGGATCACCTCTGGCATCAAAGCTCTGCTGAAGGAGAAGAAGAGAGCTTTCAGGTCAGGGGACAGGGAGGAGCTCAGAGCTGTACAGAAGGAGCTGAGAAGGAAGATCAGGGAGGACAAGGCCAGCTACAAGAGGAAGATGGAGGAACAGCTGCAGCAGCAAAACACCAGGGGTGTGTGGAGGAGCCTAAAAACCATCTCAGGCTTCAAAGCACCCCACTCTCAGGCTGAGGGCGACATGCAATGGGTTAACGACTTGAACCATTACTTCAACCGGTTTGACCAGTTATCCCCTGCTCCCCCCACGCAGCTGCTCCACACCTCGTCACCTGAACAATGCCACACTCCCCCAGCCCTTCACACCTCTGGCCCCACACATCTCACCAACTCCTCACTGTCCCATGGACTCACCCACCCCCTCAGCCCACCCCTGACCTTCACATCGGCCCAGGTGAGGAAAGAGCTGAGAAGGATCAAAGCACGAAAGGCAGCTGGACCAGACGGCATCAGGTCCAGGCTGCTGAAATCCTGTACAGATGAGCTGTGTGGGATCACTGGGCAGGTCTTCAACCTGAGCCCAAGACACTGCACGCTAGGGACCTCAGCAGCTTCAGGCCAGTGGCTCTCACGTCACACCTGATGAAGACACTGGAGAGACTGGTCCTGCGTCAACTCCGCTCTGAGGTGAGCTCAGCGATGAACCCGCTGCAGTTCACCTACCGACCTGGGATCGGAGTGGAGGATGCTGTGATCTTCCTACTACATCGTGCTCTAAATCACCTGGAGAAGCCCGGCAACTCTGTGAGGATTCTGTTCTTTGACTTCTCCAGCGCATTCAACACCATTCAGCCTGTGCTTTTGAGAGGCAAGCTCGAGCAGGCTGGAGTGTACATACATCTGGCTGAGTGGATCCTGGACTACCTGACAAACATGTCCCAGTTTGTGAGAGCCCGGGACTGTGTGTCTGACCTCCTGACCTGCAGTGTGGGTGGCCCCCAGGGCACGGTGCTCGCGCCATTCCTCTTCACCCTCTACACTGCAGATTTCAGACACAACAATGACGTCTGTGTCCTGCTAAAGTTCTCTGACGACTCTGCTGTCGTTGGCTTGATCAGCGATGACGATGACACAGAGTACAGGAAACTGACGCAGGACTTCGTAGACTGGTGTCGGCCAAACCTCTATGCTGGACCATGAGTCTCACCCCCTGCAGGACACACTGTCAGCCCTGCAGAGAAGCTTCAGTGACAGACTGCTCCACCCTCTGTGTGTGAAGGAGAGATTCCGCAGGTCTTTTCTTCCTGCTGCAGTCAGACTGTACAATAAACAATAAGCACTGCTAACTTATAACTTTTTCACTTTTGCAACATTTTGTACAGATAATGAGCCATTTCACTGTGCAATTTCTGAAACGTGCAATTTTCTTTTGTATAGTCTATTTTGTAAATTTATTTTAGTTTTTCTGTTTTTATCTTAGTGTGTACTACTTTTTACCATGTACCTCTGCTGTTGCTAAATGCAATTTCCCCACTGCGGGACAAATAAAGGCTTTACTTACTTACTTACTTATTATTCACTTGAACTTATTTCATTTGAGTCCACTAAAAAAAGAATATTACTTAAAGTAAAAATAACCAAATTAAACAAAATCATTAAACAGGAAACATCAAGTCAGCTTAAATTTCTTGCAGATAATTGCTAGTTATCAACAGCACATGCACAACTAAAATTAGTGAAGAGATCAATCACAGCATCAGCAACTATCAGAGGTATAAAGTTCAGGGTTCAGAAAGTAAAAGTCCTACCATATGTTTATTCCACCCTCTGAATCAGTGTTAAAGTTAATGAGATAATGAAGTGATTAATTGAGTGATGATTGATCATTATTGATGAACACCTGATGATAACAAGCAGAATCACCAAAGGAGAAAATCACAGTTTTTTTTCTTGCTTTAGTTGAGCTCTTGACTTTTTAACATTAGATTTTGTTTGTCTGTTGTAACTGAGTTATAACAGTCAGACAATCAAAGAGAAAAGATGATCAGGTGGTGTTGGTTATGTTTTAACATAATCTTTATTTGATCTGAATCACTGAACTCATTTAAAGTTCAATCTCTGAGTTAGATTTACATTATTGATTACAGCAGAACTGTGATTCTACAGCAGAAGATCCTGCTTCATCAATATAATCCAGAGGACTTCTCAGAAGTTGTTTTGATAAAAAAAAGTATCTTTTGTTTAGAGACAGTCATCAAGAATCACCCTGTGAATCTCAACAATGGAGAGAATAATAAAGCATGTTCCAGTGCATCAATCTTTTTATTTTCTATATAATTATAAATGTCCTACAGTTGTGCAATCAATCTGTTGTCTGTCTTTGTATTAACGACTCACAGTTTTGAGTACAACTTGCTTGAGAAATATAAAACAATCAGTTTCCACACATTTTCTAATAATATGAATCAGCAGATTTTTAAGTAAACTTACCACTATTCGAGTCATCTGGTATCCCAATACAAATCCACAAGTTACCTAAAATTGCATTAAGCTTTATCAACTTTATCAAAATAGTATGAACTAATTCGCTTGAAAAATTGAAGCAATCACTTTCCACATGTTACTAAGTAAGCTCAATATATTACTTCTTAACTCTATCTACAATAGCTTTTCCAACTGTTCCTACGGTTAGAACTGCACCTCCTGCCATTAAAGCAGCAGGCACTGCCACTCCTCCAGTAACACAAATCAATGCACCTCCAGCTGCTAGTGCTCCTACACCTGCTACACCTACTCCCACTAAAGCTGCCTTTTTCAGCAATATTTTCATCTGAGCTGTCTTGAACATCTCATTTGTGTAATGCTCTCCTCCGTTCTCCTTCACCATTCGGTCGATCTTCTTGATCAGTTCAGTGACCTGTGATCGATTTTGTTCATCTTTGTTATTGAACACATGATAGCCACCTTTACATTGTTTGACTAGATCATTAATCTGTGTGTTTTCTATTAGAAACTCCTCAATAGTTGTATCTAACTGATCTCCTCTGGTGAACAGAATGATGGTGTAATGTGCAGCTTCTTCTCCAAAGTTCTTCTGAATCCATTTCACTGCGTCTTTCTCCTCCTCTGTCAATCTCACGTCCAGTCTGATGACCAGCAGAAACGCATGAGGACCAGGAGCAGACATCTCCACACACTTCACTAGTTCCTCCTTCAGTTCTTCTTCACTGATTGACGTATCATACAGTCCTGGAGTGTCGATCACTGAGATGATTTGATCTTCCACCTTCTGCTGATGTTGTTGGCATTTCTCAGTCACAGATTCAGAAGAAAGTTTTTCTTTAAACAATTTTTTCTTTTGTCTCAGGATGGTGTTTCCTGTTGCACTCTTTCCAGCTCCAGTTTTACCAACCATCACGATCCTAAGATCTGCCACGATTGAAGATAAAACAAGACACGGAAAGTAATGCAAACATGCTAAATAAAGTTATGTGCATTATAGTCTCCAGCTATAGCAGGGGTTTCACTCAATAAAAACACTCCGGATGTTAATTGAAATGGTTTGGAAAATGATAAAATAGTTACTTTTTCTTTTTAAATCTATCAAATAAAATGACTAAATCACTCACAATCTTGAACTCAAATACACAGAAATGAAGTGTCAACACCTCCACACGTCAAAAAACTTTTGAAAAGATCTATAACTGTGGAAATGATGGTCTGCAGCCATCTAGTGACTGTTGTTGAAATTTCATGTTTTTTTAAATTATTATTTTTTTTAATGTATGAAAATGTCACTAGAGGAAATACTTCAGCAATTGATTTGAACCCATAATGTTCCTTTGTTATAGGCGAATTAACTCAAATTAGTTGGTCTGAACCTGAGCAGATTCAATAGGTGAAATGTGTATATTTCACCTATCATTTGACATATTGTTTTTAGTTGGGAAGTATGCATATATGGTACAGTCACCACGTTTCATGCGTCTTTCATTTTCACTATTGTTTAATCTTTTATTAATTTATAAATAATCTGCATATGTATTGACAGTATTATGATGTTCCGGAGTTGTATAAATGTTGTAAATTGTATAGAAGTTGTTTTGAAAACCTTGTAGAGAAACTGAATTCATCACTGACTGTGTGAGAATTTATTTTGTGTTTAGAGGTTCTTTTTTAAGGAATGTGTTGTTGTTTCAAGAACATGTCTTAGTGTTTGGGAAAATGTTTCATGAAATAGTTTTAATAAACATTCTCACCTGCTTTCACCAAATGTTGTTCTCCTGTTGTCTGTTGTTTGTTCTGGCCCCATTTTCGTTGTGTTTTTCCAGCTTTTGGTGTCTGAACAGTATTTTGTTCCTTCATTCCTTCAAATAAGATTGCCAGTGATCTTACTGACGAACGAACTACCATCCCTTCAACATCGTTTTCTTCAAATACATGGTTTCTCTCTACCATTACGCTGCCCATTTCAAATGTCTCCTGCTCTAATTTTATTTTCTCTTGTCTCATCTCATTCTTTTGCTCTTTTTTTCTGTCCTTTTTTCCCTCTTGTTTTCTTAGTTTTTTTCTGCTCTTTGCACGAGAAACTGAGTAAATCCCATTTTTGTAAAGCTGACCATCGTTCTGTTTGATGATTTCATCAATCTTCTCCAGAAGCTTTGTGATGTGAGTTGGAGAAATCTCACTTTTACTGTTGATGGAGTGATATTTACCTCTGCAGTGACTGACTATGGCTTGAAAATTTCTACTTTCCATAAAGACAATCCATTCTTTGTTTTTCATTTTTTCTCTTCCAGTAAACACCACTAGGGTGAACTTAAAAGCTTGAGCTCCAAAGTTCTCCTGAATTTGCTCCACAATGTTCCTCTCGTCCTCTTTGAAGTTCTCCAGGTTGATGACGAGCAGGAACACGTGAGGACCAGGATCAGAGAGATCCAGACTCTTCATCATCTGCTTCTTCATCTCTTCATCAGTCAGGTGAGGGTTGAAGAATCCTGGAGTGTCGATGATGGAGATGTTTCTGTCTTCTACTCTTCCTCTCTGTTTCTCACTCGTTCTGGTTCTTCTCTCTTTAAACACATCTTGACCCAGTATTGCATTACCTATTGAACTCTTTCCAGCTCCAGAGACTCCCAACAACACAATCCTCAGATCCTGTGAATCACCTGTCAAAAAGTTCAGAACTTTTAATGATTTATAAATGATTCAATGATTTTAAAAAAGCCTGTTCACTTGTGTGTTGAGATGTTGCTTTTGTATTTGTATCTGACACACTCAGTATCAATGTGTAGAGCTCAATCACAAGAAAACTGTTCCTCCATTCAGTGCTTTGTAAACTTAGCTGGTGTTGGATGCCTCAGCTGAAATATAGAAGAATATTGGAGTCAAAGTTAAAAGCTATTAATCAAACTATTCAAATTTTAAAGCCTTAAAAATAAAAGCTACACACATAAAAGGATAAAAATAATTGGTTTTAGGCTAGACTAGCACAGATTAAATTTACGTGTTTGCTCTGCTGTGTCCAGATGTATCCTTAATCAAAAGGCATTTTGGCAAAAGCTCAGATGATTGATCATATTGCATAAACTGTGCATTGTTTTGAAAATGTAAACAATTTATGCATAATTTTAAAACTTCATTACCTTTTCAAAGTTATTGAACAAGTTGCGATTTGAGGGATATACCCTTATAGGAGAATATCATGAATGTAAGTGCCACCCAGTGGAACCAAATATTTCAGGAACTGTAATAGAGGGAGCCGCAGGAAATACCTTTCAGGTAGTTAAGACTGTGATGAAGTTTCTGCTGATATGTAGTAAATCATTTTGTTTACACATTGGACTATATGGCTATGGATAGATTATACTGGCAGGGTTTACTAAGTCGACACTGTAAAACCTGCTGAGTTGAGAATACTCAACTTTTGTGGATACCGATTACCTAAAACATTTAAGTAAACAATTCAAATTGTTAAAGTTAGCTAATTCAAAGATTATTGAGCTACCTTGGGCATTCAAAAAAATGCAAAGCATGCATCTTTCCAACTGTAATCGTGTGTATGATGATTAGTTCATTTGATTTAATTAAACACACACACTATACAGACACACTCTGAAGCAGAGAAGTTTTAGTGAGGTTCCTGAGTGGACACAAGCAAGAGGCTTGAGCACTGAGAACGCTTATACAGCTCTTATTTAGCTTCATATGGGTAAAAATGTATGTGTGTATATATATATATATATATATATATATATATATATATATATATATATACAGTGGGGAGAACAAGTATTTGATACACTGCTGATTTTGCAGGTTTGCCCACTTTACAAAGCATGTAAGTCTGTAATTTTTATCATAGGTACTCTTCAACTGTATGTGAATCTAAAACAAAAATCCAGAAAATCACATTGTATGATTTTTAAATAATTAATTTGCATTTTATTGCATGACATAAGTATTTGATCACCTATCAACCAGTAAGAATTCCAGCTCTCACAGACCTGTTAGGTTTTCTTTAAGAAACGCTGCTGTTCTCCACTCATTACCTGTATTAACTGCACTTGTTTGAACTCGTTACCTGTATAAAAGACTCCTGTCCACACACTCCATCAAACAGACTCCAACCTCCCCACAATGGCCAAGACGAGAGAGCTGTGTAAGGACATTAGGGATAAAACTGTAGGCCTGCACAAGGCTGGGATGGGCTACAGGACAATAGGCAAGCAGCTAGAAAGTAACAACTGTTGGCGCAATTATTAGAAAATAGAAGAAGTTCAAGATGACGGTCAATCTCCCTCGGTCTGGGGCACCATGCAAGATCTCACCTCGTGGGGCATCAGTGATCATGAGGAAGGTGAGGGATCTGGGACCACAGTCTCACAGAAAACCATCAGTAACACTACGTCGTCATGGATTAAAATCCTGCAGCACACGCAAGGTCCCCCTGCTCAAGCCAGCACATGTCCAGGCCCGTCTGAAGTTTGCCAATGACCATCTGGATGATCCAGAGGAGGAATGGGAGAAGGTCATGTGGTCTGATCAGACAAAAATAGAGCTTTTCGCTCTAAACTCCACTCGCCGTGTTTGGAGGAAGAAGAAGGATGAGTACAACCCCAAGAACACCATCCCAACCGTGAAGCATGGAGGTGGAAACGTCAGTCTTTGGGGATGCTTTTCTGCAAAGAGGACAGGACGACTGCACCGTATTGAGGGGAAGATGGATGGGGCCATGTATCGCCAGATCTTGGCCAACAACCTCCTTCCCTCAGTAAGAGTACTGATGATGGGTCGTGGCTGGGTCTTCCAGCATGACAATGACCTGAAACACACAGTCAGGTGTCACGTTCTCCGTTTCAACTCAGCCTAGGGGATCGAGGAAAACGTAATGAGAGGAGAGACCACATGGAGCTTCCCATTCCCAGTCCCAGCACTAAATACTCTGTCAACCTGAGAATTACTGCAGAATTGTTTTTATTATATGAAAGAATGATGTTACAAACACACAAAAAAAAAAGACTTCAGGAGGGGGCATAGCCAAAATAACAAACAAAACACAGCTAACTCGATTTTAAATCTAACTTACCTATCATGGCAAACAAAAGAAACAAAAAGACAAAAAAAAAAATTTCCTTACCTCCCTATAACTAACCCCAAAACAGGAGAAAAAGGATTAAAGAAAAATGGCACCCTCCTCCCTACAAGTGAAGAATACTTTACAAAAGACCAAATAAAAAGGCTATAAGTGGCGTCAGAGAAGTTGAAGTTAACAGTTTAAACAAAAAGCACAACGACAGTACTAACTGGAACTCTATCACAGATTTCAATATTTACACCAACTATCAACCAGCAGGTCAACTGACAACAAATGTCTGGGGCTGCAGGGAAGGTCTATTTGGAGAAAGTGGTTCTGTCTCTCTCCTCTCCTCTCTCTGTTCTTTCCTGACTGCTTTGTAGCTGGTTTTCTGATAGGTTGGTTGTGGGAAACGAGCATCAGGTGCCAGCAATCAGCACCTGTTAGATCTGCAGCGGTGCAGGAGAGAGAGAGAGAGAAAAAGCACAGACAACTGCCCCCAAATCAATTCAAAACGTCATAGGACGTAACACAGGGCAACTAAGGAGTGGCTCCGTAAGAAGCATCTCAAGGTCCTGGAGTGTTCTAGCCAGTCTCCAGACCTGAACCCAATAGAAAATCTTTGGAGGGAGCTGAAAGTCCGTATTGCCCAGCGACAGCCCCGAAACCTGAAGGATCTGGAGAAGGTCTGTATGGAGGAGTGAGCCAAAATCCCTGCTGCAGTGTGAGCAAACCTGGTCAAGAACTACACGAAACGTATGATCTCTGTGATTGCAAACAAAGGTTTCTGTACCAAATATTAAGTTCTGATTTTCTGATGTATCAAATACTTATGTCATGCAATAAAATACTAATTAATTATTTAAAAATCATACAATGTGATTTTCTGGATTTTTGTTTTAGATTCACACACAGTTGAAGAGTACCTATGATAAAAATTACAGACTTCTACATGCTTTGTAAGTGGGCAAACCTGCAAAATCGGCAGTGTATCAAATACTTGTTCTCCCTAATGTATATGTAAATGCATGTATTATATTTATTTTAATTTAAAAGCAAAGTTGGTAACACTTTATTTTACAGTGTCATTGTTACATATGTTACATGTATTTACTGTAGCAATAACTAGAAATTATGCATAATTACATGTAATTAACCCTAAACCAAACCCTCATCCTAACCCTAACCCTATAGTAAGTACATGTAGTTAATTGTCATTACTCAGTACTTAAATGTATAATTACACTGTAATACTGACATCTTAAAATAAAGTGTGACCGCAAAGTTTAATATTGTTAATTAATATAATAATTATATGAATATATTATATGAACTATACATAATTATAATTCATATACTATAAATATAATAAATAATTATTATATAAATGTAATGTCTAGTTTTGGTTTTGTTCATGTTCCATGTTCCTGTTCATTGTTATTGTTCATGTTTTATGTCTAAGTTATTGTCATTGTCATGTGTCTTGTTTGTTTATCCATGTGCTCAAGTTGTCATGTGATTCCCCTGTTTGTCATGTGATCCTGCCATGTGCTTATTCCCGTTTCATGTCTTGTTCTGATTGGTTCACGGGTTAATCATTGTTTCACAGGTGTTCCTCGTTTGTAATTAGGCTGTGTATTTAAACCCTCATGTTTCCCTTGTTCCTTGTCAATGTTTGTGGATTATTGTCCCTGTAACTATGCTGGTGAGGTTTTGTTTGTTCCTGTGCCTGTTTTGTTTCTACCATGCCAAGCCATGTGCCAAGCTCGTTTATTTTATGTTTTATGTTATGGACAATAAACTGCACTTGGATTCAATCTGCAACTCGCCTACAGTGGATTCTATTAAAATAAATGTTACAAATAATTAGCAACAAATGAGCAATTTTGACTCTTGAACATTTTCACTGTATACTGATTACTATTGGAGCAAGAGATATTGGGGGAGTGGCTTTATTGCATCAGAAGCAGGACATTTTATGCATAGTTGGTTGGTCCAGTGTGACGATGAACCATACATTCAAGGTTATATCAGTGCGCAATATCTACGGTTTACATGTTGAGCGACATGTTTCCTGGAAACGGTGTGTAACGGGGTTTGGGATACGTTTTCTCTTGTTTGGTGGGTGTGCACGGTTTCACCTGGGTCTCCACCTCATTCCGCTCCACCGCTGTCGGTCGACGCCCAGGCTTCGCCCAGAAGAACATATAGGACTCTGCCTTGGATTCTCCCTCCATCAGTTTTGCCATGGTATTCCTCCCTCCCATCTCCTCCTGTCTCCTGCCCATCTTTAACTTCTCCTCGCCCACCTCCTAAACCCTCTCCCTCCCTCCACAGCTGGACTTTTCCTTTCGGCGCGAGGACGCACCCAGTGGAAGGGGGGAGTGCTGTCAGGATTATGTTATGTTTAGTGTCAGATTCATGTGTGTTTGTTTCCTGTCCTTCAGTTCAGTACAGTCTTAATTCCATTCTAGTTAGTCTCCTTGATTACTGATTACGTTCAGGTGTCTATCTGTAACGCTGTGACGACAGGAGTCGAAGGTACAAATAACAAGCAGGTTTATTGGAACAGGAACAGACACGCAACAGTGTGCCATGCACAAACAAGAAACAACAACGGACAACGGAAGGAGAACAGACAGGAACTAATATACACAGAATAATTAGACACAGGTGAAAGGGTAACTGATTAACTAAACAGAAGACAGGTGACAAGACTTAACTGATTAGACACTGTGATGAACTTGAACTAATAATGACAGGACTAGGTGACATGTGACAACGCCCCCCTCGGAAAGGCGCGTCCTCACGCCGTAGAAAGTGGAAGGCGGTGGCTTCGGAGGAGGGCGTGGAGCTGGAGGCAGGCAGAGTCCAGGTGACGATGGCCGCCGCCATGGTGAAGCTGACAGAGGGAGGGGCCAGGGAGGAGTCCAGACAGAGTGGGTGGATGACGTGCTGGGGCTGATCGATGGCAACGGAACCATGGCAGTTGGTGGAGGAACCGGGGGAGCTTCTCGGCCGACGGACCTCTGCGCCGCCACCGACCCGGAAGTTTGGCGCCAAGCCGTTGGCACGCATGACCGAGGAGCCGACGCTGGTCTGGATGACCGGGGTGACGGTGTGGTGACTGAGCATGACAGGGAGGTTGAAGGGAGGGAGGAGCTCGCTGACGGTGTAGGGGTGACGGGTGGAGGTGAAGCCGCCAACCCGGAAGTCCGTGGCGGAAGCTGAGCGTCGACCCCCGGAGGCCGAACTGGAGGATCGAGGGAGCCCAGCGTAGCTTCCGGGCTGACGGACCGAGGAGGTGATGAGGGAGCTGTGGGTCGAGGTGCAGGTGACGGGCTGAAGGGTCTAGAAGGTGACAGGGGCCTGGAGGCCTGAAGGGAAGCCGGGGACTACGCCTCGAGCCTTGCTGGTGAACGGGCAGCCCGAGGTGCTGGTGAGGAGCCGCACGGGGTGAGCGACGGGGGCAGAGCCGAGGAGCTGGTCGTTGGCTGCGGTGGCCATGGATCCTGGGGGCTGACTGGGATCAGCGGAGGAAGATCTCCGGACGGGACCGGGAATGACGACAAAAGGGCGGGTATTAGGGTGGGGAAAGGATCCGCAGCCCACTGCTTTACGATGTTGTGGACCGCTCCTGGCTCTGTGGTGGACAGTTCCCCTCGCTTCACCACCGGGTCCCCAAGGTCGTCGAGGTCCGCTCCGGCCTCAGAGAGCACCCCGGGCTGCCAAGCGTTAGCCGTTGCCCCTCCAGACCCAGTAGTTCAGGTGAGGACGAGCCTCCGGGCTTAGTAGGAAGTTCAGCATGGGTAAGTCCATCAGATCCATCTTTTCTTTTCTTTATTCTCGCGTTGAGAGGTCGGTTCTTCTGTAACGCTGTGACGACAGGAGTCGAAGGTACAAATAACAAGCAGGTTTATTGGAACAGGAACAGACACGCAACAGTGTGCCATGCACAAACAAGAACCGACAACGGAAGGAGAACAGACAGGAACTAATATACACAGAATAATTAGACACAGGTGAAAGGGTAACTGATTAACTAAACAGAAGACAGGTGACAAGACTTAACTGATTAGACACTGTGATGAACTTGAACTAATAATGACAAGACAGGACTAGGTGACATGTGACACTATCAGTATGTTCCCTGTGTATTTATACTCCCTGTGTCATTCAGTTCATTGCCTGTTCCCGTCTTAAGTTTAGTCGGTGTGTCGCTACCTGTTCGCTGTGTTTTGGATTGTATAAATAAAACTTCATGTTGGAATTATTATCTTCATCTTTGTCTGCTTTCCTGTAACCCAATGTGACAATGATGATGTAGTTGTTTAGATTTTTAGCTTCATTGCAAGGCAAGTATATTTATATACCAATTTTCATAATAATTAAGTGCTTTACATAACAGCAATAAAATAATAATAATAATAAAAAATAATAAGACAGAAAATACAAGGTATTAGAAAAGTAAGAACTAGAAATAAAATAATTTGAATTTGAATTGATTATCAGGAGATAAAAAAGATAAATAAATGCGAGGCAAATGTTGGATCACAGTAATTAGGAGCCATAGTTTCCACAAATCCCTTCACTTGATTGGGATGTTCTCTTTTATTCTGGACGGCGAGTGGACAAATTTTTGATGTCAGTGTTTTTGGTGGATGCTTTAGTTGTTTAACATGGTTAGAAAGACAAGAAAAAATACAATCGGCTGTTGTTAGATGACAACGGAATGAACAATCTGTGGCATAATTCAGTGGTCTAATGACTGAACTGCATATGAGCAACACCCGTATTATTAGTTTTAAAACATATTGTACGCTAGACACTTTTAAACTCCTGCAAGATTTTCTCACACACAGACATCAAGAATCAGCATATGAATCTTAACACTAGACCAAACAAAAATTATCATGTCATGCTGCAATGCATGCTGGTTACCACCATAGTACAAAAATCCAAGCATGCATGGGCAGATTCTGGCAAATGCCAGAGGAGCTTGACATTTTTTATTTATTTTTTTATGTGGGTCGGTCAGTTTTCTTTTTAATATATATAAATAAATTGTTTTAACTGGCTGCCAGTGTTACAGTTATGTCTGTTTATATTCTGTTTCCCTGTTCCCCAGTTCTGTCCTTAGTCTCATGTTCCTTGTTGTTAGTTCTAGTCCTGTCATGTGTAACGCATGTTTTGAGTTTAGTCCTGTCACCTGTCATGTGTTCTTTGGTTTGCGTTCATCAGTTCTGTCAGTTGTCACGTGTTCTTTGTTTTGAGTTCTAGTCACGTGTAACATGTGATCATTGTTTTCAGTTCTGTCATCTGTCACGTGTTCTCTGTTTTGATTTCCCGTTCGTCATTGTCTCGTTATCAGTTCATTTGAGTCAGCTGTGTCTTGTCATTAGTAATGTCTTTCACCTGTGCCCCTGTCATTAGTGTTTGTATTTATACCCTGTGTTTCCCTCACTCTTGGTCCGTGATCGTTTGTATTAGACATGTTAGATGTTTCTCAGTTCCTTTATACTTCATTGAATAAACCTTGTTTAACTCTAATTCCGTCGTTGTGCTTCCCTGTTCTGGCACGTCACGTAACAGCCAGTGCATAAGACAGATTTTTATTGCTTGCACAATTACACTATAATAATAATAATAATTAATGTTAAGCATTTGGCCCAGTCAGCAACGTGAGCCTGGTTCCGAGATGGGCCAACCGGCCCCTTTAGTTACTGTTGCTATGTATGTCTGACAAGCCATGCCCCTCTCACACCACACATCAACGTGTCAATTTAAACAATAAATACTATTTTGTGGCTCTTTAATTTATTTTGACAGGTGGCAGTACACTACACACCATTGTTCAAGTTCAAGTCCACCGACGTTAATCTACAAGTACAAAGTAATTGCAGGAAAATAGAGCACTTCATGTACATTATTGAAGTGTACTTTTTCACCTGGGAATGCACGCGTCCGTGGGTGGGGCTGTCTGAGTCTGGAAATGTGGGCTGGTGTGGCTTCAGTGCCAGGGCTGAATTTTTGCCCCAGTCCACCCCTGGCAGCATGTAGAAATTATTACCACTGTTGAGGACTGTATAAGCCTTGATATCTAAGGCCCCCGATCGCACAGAATGCTTCTTCTTGCTTTTCAGGTCTGAAAATGTGAGGTGCACTGCACTGCCTTTTTTTGTTGTTGTTGTTGATTTTAGAGAAAAAAAAAGAGCAGTGCGCTGCAGTTATTTATGTTGCTCGGCGATCACTGAATCAGCTGTCCTGTCAGTGTAGTGAGCGCTCTTTGGTTTGCTGTTAAACTGCCATATTAACGGAAATGTAAAAAAAAAAAAAAAAAAAAGTATGTTACAAGCAAAGGGCTCCATCTTTGCAGTGACCAAAGAACTGTAAACATTTGTCAGTACGACAGAAAGCTGTCACTCCATTCATTCAATTGGACAATGGGAAAAAAAAACGTGAATGACGTAAGGCGCTTTTCTGCTCAGAGTTGATTTTTTTTTCAACTTTGCAGCAGGCAGTTAAAGGGCAAGGCGCCTAGATCACATAAACAGTGCGCAGAACGCTCACTGCCATAGAAAACAATTAATAAAAGCACCTTTCACACACAAAAAATGCATTCTGTCTGATCTGAGCTTTAGAAAGCTTGAAAAGGTCAAAAGCCCAGCTAAAAACTGACCTCCATAATGGTGGCATCATTTTTTTGACCAATAAAACATCAATTGTTAACAATAAATTCTGTAGACATGTGAAATAAAGTCAGTCTGGTCAGTAATAAGTGAAGCTGGTGATGCTGTTTGTGGAGTTGATGAATCAGATCTTCCGAGATTTAATATCTTTTCAGTTGATGAATCAGATCTTCAGAGATTTAATGTCTTTTATCTTCAGTTGATTTCATCAGACTGTGGCTGAAGTCAGTTGTAGTTCTCAGTAATTCTGCTTGCTAATTCAATTCACATTTATTTGTATAGTGCTTTAATTTAAACAATGTATTAATTGAAGGCAACATCTCATTATCTTCACTCATAAAATAATCCCATAATCTTATCTCATTAACTTTAACTCTGCTTCAGTGTTTCTTAAACACTCTGTGGAATGGGATCATATATGCTGGGAATTTACCGTCTATTTTGCAACTTCAAGGTAATCCTTGATTAGTTTGTTCAGGTGTGTTTGATTAGGGTTGGAGCTAAACTCGGCAGGACAGTGAATCTCAAGGTCCAGAACTGAGGACCCCTGCTATACAGCATGCATATATTGAACTTTCAGTGAACCGACTGATAACCAGACATTAGAATAGAATATCAGTTTATAATGAAACTCACAGTGTTGCACAGAGTCACTTGTTATAAATAATATACAAAGAAAGCCTGAAAATGTTGAAATATGTTGAAAGATTTTAAACGTGTGGGCATCACTCAAGAAATAAAATGTGGTAAAATTTTTAAATCACTTACTTGACAAGACATATGAGTCATAAAAATGTCCAGAAAAGTCACTTGACAGTAATGGCTCTGTTGAAAGGAAGGAAAAGAAAAGAAAAAGTTTATGCTTTATGTTATTTTAAAAACAATTTAAAATATTGTTAATATTTACTTACCCGATTCACTCATTTCTGATTTTTTTTTTCAGTTGTGAATGTTGTGTAGAAAGCTCCCTGATGATCTGCTCTAGCTTACTGTCAAAAATCTAGTTTCATTCTTGTTATTAAAACAGGGAGGAACAGAAACTTCCATGAGAATTTCCATAAAAGGAGATATGTTAAAAATCAACCAATCATGTTCCCCAGTGTTAAACAAACACCGCTCTGCCTTCAAATAGGAACCAGCAGGTGTTAAAGTAACACTGAAGCAGTGTTAGAGTTAATTAGATACTAAAGTTATTAATTAGATTTCATCTAATGCTGTGTCTGAAGTCAGTTGTAGTTCTTGTGTTTCTCTTTCCTTCAGTGATTCTGCTCGTTATCATCAGGTGTTCATCAATAATCAAACAATCATCACTTAATTAATCACTTCAGTATCTAATTAATTCTAACACTGCTTCAGTGTTACTTTAACATCTGCTGCTGGTTCCCATATGAACACTGACCGCTGTTGATTTAACACTGGGGAATTACGTTGACGATTCATTAACTCATGATACAATTTATTTGTGGTGTGTATACAGATTCTACTTACACATATTTACAAATCATTTGTTAATGATTTGTTGATATTTTGAGTAAAGGGTGATTAGTTAAGAGTCTTTGTGTTTTTGATTAAGACATAAAAAACAACAACATAATGGCAATAAGAGCATCATAACAGTTTGACATCATAACATGAGTTTATTTACTCAGTTTACAGATTTATGATAAAATATGAGGTTACACTTTATTTCATTCTACTAACTATAACTTCGCAACTACATTTCAACTTACCCTGTCATATTATATACAGAATGGAAATATAAAAAGATTTAAATTAATATTCTGACATTTAAAGAGAGACATAAAATAAATCTTCTTTTTTTGTGTGTAGTCTTCTTTGCTTCTCATGCATCATAAAGACAAATGTTTTGCCAACAACAGAGTTGTAGTGTGGTAGTGAAACTGCTGATATAGTCAAATAGTAAAAAACTGGAAATTTTGTGTTGGTTTAAAAGTCTAACTGGGCACTATTATTTACTTTCATGTGGAAGTAACTTCTTGTATATCTTGCATCTTGGAAGTAACATAAAATATACATTTCGTAATATCTTATCATGCACAATGCAAAATATGTTGTGTCTTGCACGTTTTGTGACAGTTTCAAGCATGTTTATCTTTTTCCAGAACAGATAATGTCCAATCTGCCCCAAACTTCACATGTTTGATAAGAGTCCTGCGCTGAACTCATGACAATATTCAGTTATGGTAATAGCACCACCCACTGGTAACAGGAAGTGGCGTGTTTAACACTGTGATGCACTACTAGCAACATACTAAAAGATGCTAATAGAGTGCTAAACATGCTACAAACATTCTAAAACATGTTAGCAACACTTAGCTGAGTGCTAAAGCATGCTATTATCGTCATGAAACAGGAAGTTGTTGTAATTCAATCATACAATGTCCAATCTCTCTCAAGCTTCACATGTTTGATAAGAGTCCTGGCCTGAAGACATCTACAGGACAGAATTTAGTTGTAGTCATATCGCCACCAGCTGGTAGCAGGAAGCGTGGCAAATACAAATGACTGACGTAGTCCTCCTATATTTATATCTTAAATGCATATCAACCATCATGCTGTTTTCCTGAAGCCACCGGATGGTGGTGGTGGAACGGATGCGAGGGCCCTTTCAAAGGAATACTGTCACGGAGACGAACCCCGTGATTCCCTCCTCTGACCATCAGAGGGCGCCATCTCCTGAATATTGACTCTTACACACACACTTAGTCACTACATTTCCCATAATTCTGTACCTGGGCACTGATCACCTTGAACAGCTGTAGCTTGTGTAGGAGTTGCGGACGAACCAGACAAATGAATCTTCCAAATGATTCATTCAAAAATAATTCCATATAAACTCATCTCAGTTATTCAAAGCGTCACTGGACCCAAGATCAATCAACGTATTCGTGGCTCCAGTCTGTCTGAAACCCCCCCAGCTATGCCCAGCTGAGGTGAGAAACCAAATGCTTAAAGACAATGCAACTGGAGCCACAAAAGGATAACACCAGAGTGTTTGATCCTCAAAGACAGAGATAAAACAGGCCACCTTGTGTGACCCCTGAGTGTCACAGAATCAAAATCCACAGAAAACTCAACAGTGACTCCTATATATATGAACTGCTTAAATGGTTCCAAAACCATTCTAAACGGACTTGTAATCAAACAGCGTTCGATTGCATCATTTCACGTCATGCATACACACTATACATGTGACCTGTTATGTGCAGATCACTCACAATTCATGTAATTGTTATAACTTTTGAATAGTTGATTGAAAGTATGTGTTGTTTGTAATGAAACTGAATCCCCTATCATAACTCAAAATATGGCTTGAATGAAATCTGTGTAAAATGCATTGTATTCTTTTTAGAGTAATCTAGACTAAACTGTACTCCTGTACCCCTCTGAAAGTTCAGATAACAGGTCGCAAACGACCAGAGGCGTTCAAACCACTGCACTTGTTTGAACTCGTTACCTGTATAAAAGACTCCTGTCCACACACTCCATCAAGCAGACTCCAACCTCCTCACAATGGCCAAGACGAGAGAGCTGTGTAAGGACATCAGGGATATGTCTGATATATATATAAGGTTTGAACAAGCACATATGAGACGATCACGAATAAAACTGATCACTTAAAGGGAAAGTTACAGGAACACAAAAGACAGAATAACAGAAGTTGATAATAATGAGCACTTTCAGAGCAAAACATGAAGCATTTTCCTTTGTGAATGCACACAATTATGATTTTGTTCAGTATATCAGGGTAAAATGATCAACTATGATTTAAAAACAGAAAAATGTTGTAAAATGAGGAAAAAGCATATCTTATTTTCCACAACTGAGCATCACTTTCAGTGTTTTGCTCTGATAACTTCAACTTAACATTATATATTTACACAATGACAATTCACCAGCTTTTAACTTTCATTTAATTCAACTGTTACATCATGTTTCTTCAACTATACAGAAATGAACCTCATCGCTGAAGATCCCTGTCAATCATCAGTGGCTCCGCCCACACAGCTCAGGATTGGTTCCTTCGTGCTCCGCCTCTTACTTCAGCATCTTCCTGTTGATCTGAACAAACAATAAGATGAAGAAAGACTGACTGAAGTTCATCACCAACATTATAAATCCTTTCTCAAGATCCACAATCACACTAACTGAAGAGAGTTTGATTGATGATATTGAGAAGAGCTGCAGGTTCAGACACTCACTGATGGATTCTCATGTTCAGAAAAGCTCTGAGGATCAAGAGTCGTGCAGGAGTCTTCAGGAGCTCTGGGATGAACGGTCTGTGTGAAAGAGAGCGAGAGATCGGTCATGTGATCATCTGTGATGGATCATCTGACTGTGACGTCTCACTTACTGTGAGTGTGTCGTACAGGTCAGAGGTCGTGGACTTGAGCTCCAGAGCTGTATACGTGTCTTCATTGGGATCAGAGATCTACAGGAGAGACAGAAGGACTTAAATCACAAAATACCACAATAATGAATAGATAATATTAAAATCTGGTCAATGATAAATTTAGGAATGGAGTCTTGATGTGGATTTTATAGTTTCTACAGTTTTCTCACTTTGCTTTCTCTTAATTTGAGCTGAAACAAATTCAAGCCACAGGACAGAGATTAGACCATGTTTTCGACCACATAAAACATATTGATCAATACGTGAATGAAGTCATCTCTGATTGGTCAGTGACGTGGCAGCCGAGTATCTTGTACATTTGACAGTAAATTATCATTAAAAACTCAGTTTTTCAATCATTAGTTTTGTTTCTTGATTTTTCTATTATAGTACAAACTGGTCCCTGACTGGATTGGACTTTGAGAAGGTTTGAGTCCCGTCAGTCTGAAACAGACAACGGCTGATGAGAAGTCATGTTTAGATGATTTACCTGTTTCACTGTGAGATCTTCAGTTTTACCATCCCTTCGTTTCCTCCTGTTATAATGACAGACATTTACAGAATACAGATTCTATTAATTAAGAGAAAATATAAATGTTTCTAATATTTAAAAACACAACTGAGCCATTACCTACAATAAAGACCAAAAGTGAAAATATTCAATAAAAAAACTGAACATAAACAATCACTGCAGGTTTTATATTGATCTCACATTATAAACAGGATGATGATGATGATGATGATGATGATGAATAATCCTCCAGATGTCGCTGCGATCACAATCACATTCCTCGCAGCTCCAGGATGAACTGAAAGATGAAGATCATCATGATTAACAACAAACTGATGAATGATGTGAAGATACAGGAGTGTGTTAATAAAAGCTTCACCTGTGACAGTTACAGCGTCTGATCTCTGAGATCCATGTGGATTGTGAGCCTGACAGTAGAAGCGTCCACTCTGTAGTGCACTGAAACTCTGTCCAGATCCAACAGCTGAGGTTTCATTCTCCTTAAACCAGCTGAAGTTCAGAGCAGGAGGGTTTGAATCACTGCTGCAGATCAGAGTCACTGAATCTCCTGACACTATTTCACCAGATCCAGTTATCAACACTGAGACGTTCCTGGGAGGATCTAAAACAGATAAAAGGAACTGTATATTCATATTTTGGAATTGTTAATCCACTTCTTTGTTTGCTGAATCATCATCAACTCACACATGACATTTAGAGTCACAGCATCAGAGTATTTATTTCCATGTTTATTTCTGGATTTGCACTTGTATTCTCCACTGTCATCAGAGCTGATCTTTGAGATGCTGTAGATTCTTCCAGATCCTACAAACGTTCCTCCTTTAAACCAGCGTAAGTTCAGAGCAGGAGGGTTTGAATCACTGCTGCAGATCAGAGTCACTGAATCTCCTGACACTATTTCACCAGATGGACTGATGGACACTGAGACGCTCCTCGGTGGGTCTGAAATAGACAAAAAGGACAATTCACTATGAAGATTAGAAAATTATAAATTTGAAAAGAAGAAATATAAATAGTAAGAGAATCCAGCAACATGGTTTATTCATGCCGCAATGCATGCTGGGAGTCATGAATGTGTTGTGTTTGCTGGCATTAAGCATGTCTCCATTGTTGAGTTTCATCTGCTGATCGATCATATCTGTGAGTTTATGAATATCACTGTAGTTAATAACTTCCTGCTCACAACATGTTTTCATTTTTCAGAAAATCTGATTTTCACAATAAGATCACATGATCAGTAACACAATATTTAAATTAATTAATAATAAAATACACTTCTGATCAGTGAATCAGGAGGTGTTCCAGAAAACAAGTTTATCTTACCCTCAAACATACACTGAACTCTCAGATGATCAACACAAACCTTGAGGTCCCAAAAACATGTCAGGAGTAAAAGTTGACTGGATCATTATTCCAGTGATTATTGTGTTTCTACAATGTTTTATGTTTGGAATCGGTTCTTTTAACCCTAAAAGATGAAGTGTGTAGCTTTTCATGTGTTAAACAACCATGTATGAAGACACATCATGGCCATATTCCTGGATGAAAATGCCAATATTCATCAGGGTTAAAATTGTGAAAAAATGGTTCAGAGAGCATGAAGAATCATTTTGAACATGAATCGGCACCTCTGAGTCCAGATCTTAATCTGAGTGTAAGTCTGAGGTTATGCTGCCTGAAGCGAGAAATACAAGAGAAATACTTCAGAAACCAGCAGCGACTCTATTGCAATTGTTCGGTCAATTCTTCTTCTCCGAAATGAATCGCATTTTTGAGGCCTAAACATGCTTGAAACCTCATGAAACTTTGCACACATGTCAGAAGTGGAGAAAATTGTACGTTTGATGTGGGTTTCAGAAATAGGTGTGGAAAAATGACTCGATAGCGCCACCTACAAAATTTCAGTCAATCGCCCTTCGTGTTACGTTTCACTTACAAGTATGAGATTCGGTAGCCACATGTAGCAGCCCAATACCTGGACAATAGCCTAAATGATGACAACGTTCCCTGTTATCTGGGACAGAGTTACAGTGACACTGAAGCAGTGCTGATTTAACTCTGAGAAAAATAAAAAATAATACAAAAATAATACATAAATTCATACTCACACATGAAATTGATCTCAGCAGCAGGAGAGATGTGATGGTGTCCGTGTACAGCACAGCTATATCTGCCTGCATCCTCTCTTCTGACTGACTGCAGCAGGAGTTCATTGTTTCTGTCTCTTCTCTCAGTTAATGGCTGTGAGTTTCTGTACCAGATGAATGTTGCTCCGTCAGTCAGTTTACAGCTGCTTTTACATGTCAGACGGACTGAATCTCCCTCTGTCACTCTCTCAGGAGACTCCACCTGAAGATCTGAACACAACACACACATTATATCTAGTGCTGCTGTCATACACTGATTATTATTCAACATAATGCACAGAAGAAGAGATAAACCTCATGAAAGTCACCTGTGACAGAAAGACTCACTCCTGGTTTACCAATCCATTCACCATCATCTTTATCAGTGATGAATCTGAAATAGTACTCATGTTCATCCTTCAGTGTCACATGACTCAGTTTCATGGTGCAGTTCTGCTGTTGATCTCCCAGATACTGAAGCCTCTGACTGTATTCAGTGTCATTAGACAGATCTGGAGGCTCTTCACCCTTTATTATAGGGCCTTTGATCCAGAACACTCTCCTGATCTGATGTCCAGTAGGGTATTTATAAGAGCATCTCATGATCACTGATGAGTTCTTTAGTGCACAGATGTGTGAAGGACTGTAACTCACACCCCAATCATCACTAGAAACCCCTGAAACACAGAATTCATCAAGATGAAAATGTTGTTTTATCAGTTACAATGAACCATGAAAACATGGCAGTATTTTATTAATATTTGAAAACAGCGACTCATTACAGGAAATTTAAGCGAATCTTCTCAGAATTTGAGTGATCAATGATCTCAGTGTGATTTACGTCATCATCTTTTATAGAGAGTGTTGCAGAAAAGCAGAAGTAAATGTATAGAGACGGAGGAGTGAAGAGAGAACCAAGAAATCAGCCACGAACAACATGATGCACTCTCAAATAATGAAATATATGAAAAATAAGTCAATAACAGTTACATCAGACCATGAAAACTTAGGAAAGCATATGAAAACTTTTATTACATGAAAACCACGTGTCGTTACAAACTACAGGCTAATCTTCTTCATTTCTATTAAAAGATCTCAGTGTGAATTACTTCATCAGCTTTGAAGGTGTTGCAGAAATGAACAGAGACAGACGTGTGAAAACATAGCAAAGAAACCAGCGACAAACAACATGCTGCTCTATCAAATAATGCAACAAATGGCAAATAAATGTGAGTTTTGCAGCTTTTAGTTCATGTTCATAAAAAATGGCCAGAAATATTGATGATCTGGTGCTACACAGCCTAACTTCCTGTTTCAAAAGGAAATACCTCAAAGAAAACTGCTCATTAATCACTCATTATGAAGTATTTATGATTAAAATGAAATAAAAACAGTGTTTCTAATATGAATGAAACAGAAACTCACTGTGAATCATGAGCAGAAAGACCAGAGGAAGAGCAGGAGCCATTCTGACCAACATCAGCATCAAATATATCTATAATACAGCATTAATCATCACTTATATACTCATAAACAGTGTCTGTTCATCAACCTAAACAGCTCTTCACATCTGAAGATTACTAATGCTCAACATCAGTGTGTGTAAATGAACGGATCATAATATCTTCATGTACAGAAGATATCTCTCATGTCAGGAATCATGTGTTATATGAGCTTCATCTATAGAAATAATCATCAGTTTTCATTCAAGTATGAGTGTGTTTGTCTTACCGTGTTGAAGCTCATCAGATCAACAGCAACCAAAGAACTGACTGTTTTAACTCTTGCACTTTATCTTTACAGTGAAGGACTCTGTGGTTCACACTGTTTATTAATGACCAGTGGAGGAAATGTCAGTGTCCCTCCCTCAACAAGAGAACAACATTACTGAACTAAACCTAATTCAAGAAAGATGATGATCTTTTACTCCAAGTTCATTTAAATACATTTAATATGAAGACGTTTAGAGAACATGATTTCACACTTATTGTGAAGGTTTTCTGACAGTTTTTCACTCAGAATGAGAAAACTCCTCTTCCTCTTTTGTCTGTCGCCCCCTACTGGACGTCTTTCATTTCTGTGTCACGTGATTAATGCTTCTGCACAGCAGTGACGTCCATTAGAGGCAAGCAGGGGATCAGATAGATGATTTACTTACTGAAGGGCAGAACTTAGACACATATTTTGAAGCCCAGACGAGTTTTAATGACTTAAAGGCCAGAGGAAGCTGACAGCATAAACTCCTCTCATTACCAAACTGACCAATCAGAATTGATATTCAAATGATGCAACGTTCTTCGTCTTGAAACTCATGAAACTTTGCACATGTGTCAGAAGTGGAGAAAATTTACATCTGGTCTGGTGTGGGTTTCAGAATTAGGTGTGGCAAAATTGTTCGATAGAGCCACCTATAAAATTGCAATGAAGCACCCTTTGCGGTGTGAAAAGGGAAAAACATGCAGTATGCGGCAGTCCTGTGGGCGAAAATGCCTTGTTGATGCTAGAGGTCAGAGGAGAATGGGCCGACTGATTCAAGCTGATAGAAGAGCAACTTTGACTGAAATAACCACTCGTTACAACCGAGGTCTGCAGCAAAGCATTTGTGAAGCCACAACACACACAACCTTGAGGCGGATGGGCTACAACAGCAGAAGACCCCACCGGGTACCACTCATCTCCACTACAAATAGGAAAAAGAGGCTACAATTTGCACGAGCTCACCAAAATTGGACAGTTGAAGACTGGAAAAATGTTGCCTGGTCTGATGAGTCTCGATTTCTGTTGAGACATTCAGATGGTAGAGTCAGAATTTGGCGTAAACAGAATGAGAACATGGATCCATCATGCCTTGTTACCACTGTGCAGGCTGGTGGTGGTGGTGTAATGGTGTGGGGGTGTTTTCTTGGCACACTTTAGGCCCCTTAGTGCCAATTGGGCATCGTTTAAATGCCACGGCCTACCCGACCATTGTTTCTGACCATGTCCATCCCTTCATTACCACCATGTACCCATCCTCTGATGGCTACTTCCAGCAGGATAATGCACCATGTCACAAAGCTCGAATCATTTCAAATTGGTTTCTTGAACATGACAATGAGTTCACTGTACTAAAATGGCCCCCGCAGTCACCAGATCTCAACCCAATAGAGCATCTTTGGGATGTGGTGGAACGGGAGCTTCGTGCCCTGGATGTGCATCCAACAAATCTCCATCAACTGCAAGATGCTATCCTATCAATACGGGCCAACATTTCTAAAGAATGCTTTCAGCACCTTGTTGAATCAATGCCTCGTAGAATTAAGGCAGTTCTGAAGGCGAAAGGGGGTCAAACACAGTATTAGTATGGTGTTCCTAATAATCTTTTAGGTGAGTGTATATATATATAATGAGTACATTTAAGTCTAAGTCATATGGTCTTTAAAAATATTAGTATTGATGTGAATAACACTGTGATGCACTACTAGCAACATACTAAAAGATGCTAATAGAGTGCTAAACATGCTACAAACATTCTAAAACATGTTAGCAACACTTAGCTGAGTGCTAAAGCATGCTATTATCGTCATGAAACAGGAAGTTGTTGTAATTCAATCACACAATGTCCAATCTCTCTCAAACTTCACATGTTTGATAAGTGCCCTGGCCTGAAGACATCTACAGGACAAAATTTAGTTGTAGTCATATCGCCACCAGCTGGTAGCAGGAAGCGTGGCAAATATAAATGACTGACGTAGTCCTCCTATATTTATATCTTAAAAGCATATCAACCACCATGCTGTTTTCCTGAAGCCACCGGATGGTGGTGGTGGAACGGATGCGAGGGCCCTTTCATCGCTTGCAGCTGTAATTTTTATTTTATTTTTGGCTCAATTGAGTATGTGTATTTCTGGCCTCTATGAAGCAGTGGAAAAGGCCTGCAACAGAAACTAAGGGGTATTTAAAGTATTATTTGCCATCTTAGAAACGTATTCTATCGGCTTGTAAACTTTTGTTTCCTTGATACGGTTGACTGTTGATTTACATGCAAATGTAAAGGAGATGGACAAACATATTTTAACTTGAAAGAAGCTTTATTGAAAGGAATACCACAGTGATCCCAAAGAATTACATTTTTCCCTTTTTTTTCATTTGCACATTATTGAAAGAGAATTAATTTTAATTCATTAAATTTAAGTTGGAGTTATTCCTTGTATTGTGGTGAATCACATTTAATTTTTATTTTGATATACTGAGGTTTGGAAGCACAACAGATTAAATTGAACCATCATATTTGTTATGAATCCGGTCCGTCATCTTTCATCCACTTACCACCAGAGGTCACCCTTCCACATCATGGACTCTATGCACCACATACCCACTCAATACACGAACTACATTTCCCAGAATCCTCGCACCTGTCACTAATCACTGCTCCAGCTGACACTCATTATCCCACCATATTTAAGTTCAACTCACACACACTCAGTTGCTAGGTCTTGTTTACTCTTAGTTACATTTCCAAGCATGTATTCCTGTCTTGTCTTCCTGTTGTCACTCTGCCTGGTTTACCCGTGTCTTGATTGTTTCGCTACATACCCTTGGATTATTGTCTGTTTACTGGACTATTGCTTATCTGCCGCCTGCCTTCGACCTCTCACCTGTGAACTGTTCATGATCCTGCCTTGTCCTTCTACATACCTGTTTGCTGTTTTGTGACCATTGCTTGTCTGACTACGTTTTCAATAAAGCCTGCACATGGATCTCATCCGTTGACTCGATTCGTCATTACAATATTAAAGCACCTGGGCGTCACCCATAAGATTCCCAGTGACAGGACGGGGTGTTACATGTAGAAGTATGATTCATTGAAGAACTATTTTTGGCTCCCCAAAGAACTTTTGAACTGTTCCAAAAAATAATATTAACCAAAGTGTTCACGCAACAATGTCAGCTCTCGCGTGAACGCAAAAAACATGTACTGTGACGCTCTCGTGAACATGCGTTGCAGATCAATATTTTTGTAAATAAAGTGGTAAATGATGTTTTTTTGCACAAAGAAAGCACTCGTGTCACTTCATAAAATAGAGGTTAAACCACTGAAGTCACATGGAGTACTTCAATGATGTCTTTACTTCCTTTCTGAACCTTAAAAGTGGTAGTTGAGTTGAATCTCTATGGAGGGACAGGAAGCTCTGGATTTCATAAAAAATTCTTAATATGTGTTTTGAAGATAAACTTCTGAGAAATCCTTTGGATTATATTGATAAAGCAGGATCTTCTGCTGTAGAATCACAGTTCTGCTGTAATCAATAATGTAAAACTAACTCAGAGATTGAACTTTAAATGAGTTCAGTGATTCAGATGAATTAATGATCATGTGTCAACATTCAACACCACCTGATCATCTTTTCTGTTTACTTGTCTAACTGTTGAATTTCAATTACAGCTATCAAACATAGCCAAATATTAAAAAGTTAAGGGTCAAGAGGTCAACTAAAGCAAACCCTGATTTCCATGATGGAGACTCAAAAACTGTGATTTTCTCCTTTGGTGATTCTGCTTGTTATCATCAGGTGTTCATCAATAACGGTCAATCATCACTCAATTAATCACTTCATTATCTCATTAACTTTAACACTGATTCAGTGGGTGGAATAAACATATGGCAGGACTTTTACTTTCTGACCCCTGAACTTTATACCACTGAATGACAGTGATTTACAGGTGATGCTCATCAATGTTGATGTCAGTAACAGGAGATGGTGACCTCTGGTGGTAGTTTGAGGAATTGTTAGTGATGGGAGATACCAAACTTTTTAAATTCGATACAATACAGATACTTTTTGTTACTAATTTAACAATAGAAATGTCAATACCAATTATTTCTTAAATGGGTATGTGATTTTTCAAAATAAAGTCCATTTTTAGAGGAAAAAAAAAATAATTACACTTAAAGGCAAATCACACGTACATCCACACACTGGACATTAATAACAAATTTATTGCAAAAAATATGATCGCATTGAAATAAAAATATTTGCATCAAGATGTAAAAATAATGTGAAGAATATTAAAATTAGATAATAATAATACATTTTTATAACTGATATTTAAATAAACAAAAATACCAACAACATAAAAGTACATATTTGCACTTTCATAAATATTTGCACTTAATCTCAATCAGATCATAATTTTCCCAGAAGAAGATCCATTTTCTACATGTTCCACCTTCAGGCTTCAGTGTAATGAGGAAACGAGCGTCTTCTGTGTGTGTGCGACTGTGTCTGCGTCCCAATTCAGAGGCTGTGTCCTTAGAAGGGCGCATTCGAAGGCCGATTGCGTCACTGCGGTGTTATGAAGGCTGTTCCAGTTTGAAGGATCCTCCAAATGCATTTGGATTTACAGCCTCAGATGCTCCGCGGTGACACAATCAGCCTTCGAATGCGCCCTTCTGAGGATGCAGCGTCTGAATTGGGTGGCAGCCCTAGTGTGTGGCTGTACGCTCGCTTCTCATAGTCATGTGACACGGGCCAGCTAAATATATCAGGAGTGTTTTGGAGCAAATGTTTAAAAAGAACTGAAAACATGTGAAAGTGATGCAGAAAGCCATGTTTTGTAATCAATATAATTTAGATATTTTGAATGGAATCAACATCAAATAAGAAGCTTGTGAGTATCGATATATGCAGTATCAATGTTCCCATAAGGTTTGAACAAGCACATATGAGACGATCACGAATAAAACTGATCACTTAAAGGGAAAGTTACAGGAACACAAAAGACAGAATAACAGAAGTTGATAATAATGAGCACTTTCAGAGCAAAAAATGATCAAAATGTTGTAAAATGAGGAAAAAAGCATATCTTGTTTTCCACAACTGAGCATCATTTCAGTGTTTTGCTCTGATAAATTCAACTTAACATTATGTATTTACACAAAGACAATTCACCAGCTTTTAACTTTCATTTAATTCAACGGTTACATCATGTTTCTTCAACTATACAGAAATGAACCTCATCGCTGAAGATCCCTGTCAATCATCAATGGCTCCGCCCACACAGCTCAGGATTGGTTCCTTCATGCTCCGCCTCTTACTTCAGCATCTTCCTGTTGATCTGAACAAACAACAAGATGAAGAAAGACTGACTGAAGTTCATCAACAACATTATAAATCCTTTCACAAGATCCACAATCACACTAACTGAAGAGAGTTTGATTGATGATATTGAGAAGAGCTGCAGGTTCAGACTGATGGATTCTCATGTTCAGAAAAGCTCTGAGGATCAAGAGTCGTGCAGGAGTCTTCAGGAGCTCTGGGATGAACGGTCTGTGTGAAAGAGAGCGAGAGATCGGTCATGTGATCATCTGTGATGGATCATCTGACTGTGACGTCTCACTTACTGTGAGTGTGTCGTACAGGTCAGAGGTCGTGGACTTGAGCTCCAGAGCTGTATACGTGTCTTCATTGGGATCAGAGATCTACAGGAGAGACAGAAGGACTTAAATCACAAAATACCACAATAATAAATAGATAATATTAAAATCTGGTCAATGATAAATTTAGGAATGGAGTCTTGATGTGGATTTTATAGTTTCTACAGTTTTCTCACTTTGCTTTCTCTTAATTTGAGCTGAAACAAATTCAAGCCACAGGACAGAGATTAGACCATGTTTTCGACCACAAAAAACATATTGATCAATACGTGAATGAAGTCATCTCTGATTGGTCAGTGACGTGGCAGCCGAGTATCTTGTACATTTGACAGTAAATTATCATTAAAAACTCAGTTTTTCAATCATTAGTTTTGTTTCTTGATTTTTCTATTATAGTACAAACTGGTCCCTGACTGGATTGGACTTTGAGAAGGTTTGAGTCCCGTCAGTCTGAAACAGACAACGGCTGATGAGAAGTCATGTTTAGATGATTTACCTGTTTCACTGTGAGATCTTCAGTTTTACCATCCCTTCGTTTCCTCCTGTTATAATGACAGACATTTACAGAATACAGATTCTATTAATTAAGAGAAAATATAAATGTTTCTAATATTTAAAAACACAACTGAGCCATTACCTACAATAAAGACCAAAAGTGAAAATATTCAATAAAAAAACTGAACATAAACAATCACTGCAGGTTTTATATTGATCTCACATTATAAACAGGATGATGATGATGATGATGATGATGATGATGAATAATCCTCCAGATGTCGCTGCGATCACAATCACATTCCTCGCAGCTCCAGGATGAACTGAAAGATGAAGATCATCATGATTAACAACAAACTGATGAATGATGTGAAGATACAGGAGTGTGTTAATAAAAGCTTCACCTGTGACAGTTACAGCGTCTGATCTCTGAGATCCATGTGGATTGTGAGCCTGACAGTAGAAGCGTCCACTCTGTAGTGCACTGAAACTCTGTCCAGATCCAACAGCTGAGGTTTCATTCTCCTTAAACCAGCTGAAGTTCAGAGCAGGAGGGTTTGAATCACTGCTGCAGATCAGAGTCACTGAACCTCCTGACACTATTTCACCAGATCCATTTATCAACACTGAGACGCTCCTGGGAGGATCTAAAAACATAGATGTTATATCACAATAAAGCTACCATCACAGACGATGTTTGGAGGATTAAATGTCACAGTGACAGAACCATCATCAACTCACACATGACGTTTAGAGTCACAGCATCAGAGTATTTCTCTCCATGTTCATTTCTGGATTTGCACTTGTATACTTCACTGTCATCAGAGCTGATCTTTGAGATGCTGTAGATTCTTCCAGATCCTACAAACGTTCCTCCTTTAAACCAGTTGAAGTTCAGAGCAGGAGGGTTTGAATCACTGCTGCAGTTCAGAGTCACTGAATCTCCTGACACTATTTCAGATGGGCTGATGGACACTGAGACGCTCTTTGGAGGATCTAAGAAACACAAAAACACTAACAAATGACTGCATTCAAGTGGTTGATAAATCTGCTCTTCTGAAGTTTCATGACTTAATTATGGAATTGAAACATTTAATTAAAAAAATAAAAAATAAACTAATTCACATGTTGACAAACTCTTGTGCAAAAGTTGAGACTCACTTAGACTTCAACACTCATACAAACTTCAACAATGGTGACAATCAAAAAAAAAAAGAAAAGAAAAGAAGAAATATAAATAGTAGGAGAATCCAGCGGCATGGTTTATTTATGCCGCAATGCATGCTGGGAGTCGTGAATGTGTTGTGTTTGCTGGCATTAAGCATGTCTCCATTGTTGAGTTTCATCTGCTGATCGATCATATCTGTGAGTTTATGAATATCACTGTAGTTAATAACTTCCTGCTCACAACATGTTTTCATTTTTCAGAAAATCTGATTTTCACAATAAGATCACATGGTCAGTAACACAATATTTAAATTAATTAATAACAAAATACACTTCTGATCAGTGAATCAGGAGGTGTTCCAGAAAACAAGTTTATCTTACCCTCAAACATACACTGAACTCTCAGATGATCAACACAAACCTTGAGGTCCCAAAAACATGTCAGGAGTAAAAGTTGACTGGATCATTATTCCAGTGATTATTGTGTTTCTACAATGTTTTATGTTTGGAATCGGTTCTTTTAACCCTAAAAGATGAAGTGTGTAGCTTTTCATGTGTTAAACAACCATGTATGAAGACACATCATGGCCATATTCCTGGATGAAAATGCCAATATTCATCAGGGTTAAAATTGTGAAAAAATGGTTCAGAGAGCATGAAGAATCATTTTGAACATGAATCGGCACCTCTGAGTCCAGATCTTAATCTGAGTGTAAGTCTGAGGTTATGCTGCCTGAAGCGAGAAATACAAGAGAAATACTTCAGAAACCAGCAGCGACTCTATTGCAATTGTTCGGTCAATTCTTCTTCTCCGAAATGAATCGCATTTTTGAGGCCTAAACATGCTTGAAACCTCATGAAACTTTGCACACATGTCAGAAGTGGAGAAAATTTTACGTTTGATGTGGGTTTCAGAAATAGGTGTGGCAAAATGACTCGATAGCGCCACCTACAAAATTTCAGTCAATCGCCCTTCGTGTTACGTTTCACTTACAAGTATGAAATTCGGTAGCCACATGTAGCAGCCCAATACCTGGACAATAGCCTAAATGATGACAACGTTCCCTGTTATCTGGGACAGAGTTAAAGTGACACTGAAGCAGTGCTGATTTAACTCTGAGAAAAATAAAAAATAATACAAAAATAATACTTAAATTCATACTCACACATGACATTGATTTCAACAGCAGGAGAGATGTGATGGTGTCCGTGTACAGCACAGCTATATCTGCCTGCATCCTCTCTTCTGACTGACTGCAGCAGGAGTTCATTGTTTCTGTCTCTTCTCTCAGTTAATGGCTGTGAGTTTCTGTACCAGATGAATGTTGCTCCGTCAGTCAGTTTACAGCTGCTTTTACATGTCAGACGGACTGAATCTCCCTCTGTCACTCTCTCAGGAGACTCCACCTGAAGATCTGAACACAACACACACATTATATCTAGTGCTGCTGTCATACACTGATTATTATTCAACATAATGCACAGAAGAAGAGATAAACCTCATGAAAGTCACCTGTGACAGAAAGACTCACTCCTGGTTCACCCAGCCATTTATCTCCAGCAGAGAACCAAAGAATCTCTTTATCAGTGATGAATCTGAAATAGTACTTGCGTGAATCCTTCAGTGTCACATGACTCAGTCTGATGGTGCAGTTCTGCTGTAGATCTCCCAGATACTGAAGCCTCTGACTGTATTCAGGGTCATTAGACAGATCTGGATACTCTTCACCCTTTATTACAGGGCCTTTGATCCAGAACACTCTCCTGATCTGATGTCCAGTAGGGTATGTATAAGAGCATCTCATGATCACTGATGAGTTCTTTAGTGCACAGATGTGTGAAGGACTGTAACTCACACCCCAACCAGCACTAGAAACCCCTGAAACACAGAAATCATCAAGATGAAAATGTTGTTTTATCAGTTACAATGAACCATGAAAACCTGGCAATATTTTATTAATATTTGAAAACAGTGACTCATTACAATAAATTTAAGCGAATCTTCTCAGAATTTGAGTGATCAATGATCTCAGTGTGATTTACGTCATCATCTTTTATAGAGAGTGTTGCAGAAAAGCAGAAGTAAATGTACAGAGACGGAGGAGTGAAGAGAGAGACAAGAAATCAGCCACGAACAACATGATGCACTCTCAAATAATGAAATATATGAAAAATAAGACTAAAACAGTTACATCAGACCATGAAAACTTAGGAAAGCATATGAATACTTTTATTAGATGAAAACGATGCCTCGTTACAGAAAAACTACAGGCTAATCTTCTTCATTTCTATTAAAAGATCTCAGTGTGTATTACTTTGTTCATTTCTGCAACACCCTCCTTCAAAGCTGTTAGAGACAGACGTGTGAAAACAGAGCAAAGAAACCAGCGACAAACAACATGCTGCTCTATCAAATAATGCAACAAATGACAAATAAATGTGAGTTTTGCAGCTTTTAGTTCATGTTCATAAAAAATGGCCAAAAATATTGATGATCTGGTGCTACACAGCCTAACTTCCTGTTTCAAAAGGAAATACCTCAAAGAAAACTGCTCATGAATCACTCATTATGAAGTCTTTATGAATAAAATGAAATAAAAACAGTGTTTCTAATATGAATGAAACAGAAACTCACTGTGAATCATGAGCAGAAAGACCAGAGGAAGAGTAGGAGCCATTCTGACCAACATCAGCATCAAATATATCTATAATACAGCATTAATCATCACTTATATACTCATAAACAGTGTCTGTTCATCAACCTAAACAGCTCTTCACATCTGAAGATTACTAATGCTCAACATCAGTGTGTGTAAATGAACGGATCATAATATCTTCATGTACAGAAGATATCTCTCATGTCAGGAATCATGTGTTATATGAGCTTCATCTATAGAAATAATCATCAGTTTTCATTCAAGTATGAGTGTGTTTGTCTTACCGTGTTGAAGCTCATCAGATCAACAGCAACCAAAGAACTGACTGTTTTAACACTTGCACTTTAGCTTTACAGTGAAGGACTCTGTGGTTAACACTGTTTATTAATGGCCAATGGAGGAAATGTCAGTGTCCCTCCCTCAACAAGAGAACAACATTACTGAACTAAACCTAATTCACGAAAGATGATGATCTTTTACTCCAACTTCATTTAAACACATTTACTATGAAGACGTTTAGAGAACATGATTTCACACTTATTGTGAAGTTTTTCTGACAGTTTTTCACTCAGAATGAGAAAACTCCTCTTCCACTTTTGTCTTTCGCCCCCTACTGGACGTTTTTCATTTCTGTGTCACGTGATTAATGCTTCTGCACAGCAGTGACGTCCATTAGAGGCAAGCAGGGGATCAGATAGATGATTTACTTACTGAATGGCAGAACTTAGACACATATTTTGAAGCCCAGACGAGTTTTAATGACTTAAAGGCCAGAGGAAGCTGACAGCATAAACTCCTCTCATTACCAAACTGACCAATCAGAATTGATATTCAAATGACGCAACGTCCTTCGTCTTGAAACTCATGAAACTTTACACACGTGTCAGAAGTGGAGAAAATTTTCATCTGGCCTGTTGTGGGTTTCAGAATCAGGTGTGGTAAAGTTGCTGGATAGAGCCACCTATAAAATTTCAATGAAGCGCCCTTTGCACTATGAAGTTTGAAATTCGGTGGACAAAAAGTCCCTGGGGGCGAAATCTGAAAACTCAAAAGGATATATTTTGAATTTTCTCTGCACAATCTGTGCAATTTTTGCCATTTCCAGACTAGAGCTTTAATCAGATCAATGTTATATTTGGTCAGTTTAATCTAAAGGCCTTGAAGACGTTAAAATGCAAAGATCTTGAGTTTTCTCTGAAGGGTTTGTCTGTGATCCACACAAAGTTAGTACACAATTGTGTTTTTATTTACTTTGAAATCTCGATATTTTAATAGTTCAATTATAAAATTATGTTATTTTATGCAGTGTGCAAATTAACAAATGTTTATACATTTGTTTATACGGAAAGAAGAAAAGGACTCTTATTATGACATTCTGATTCAGGTGTTGCGTACGGACTGATGAACTGCACATGCTCCTCATAACAACAGAGGAGCTGTGAAAGAGCTGACGCAGACAGGGGAAGTGGCGGAAGAGGCAACACTGAACTGTGACTGGAGTGACGATGGTAGGAAGTGATGATGAATCAAGAAGTGAGCAGGAAGTGGATTGGATGGAAGAAGGAGGTAGAATGAAATGGAGTCTAGTAAATAGGAAAAGGAAGAAAAAATATCAACAAAACTCGGATAGTGATAAAGAGGTAAGCATACGGAAAGAGATAAAAAGAAATGAGGGACACAAGGTCATCGTTACGTTTGAATCACCAGGATCAAGGAATCCATTAAAGATAAGTGAAGCATTAAAGAACAAACTAGGGAATATTGTGTATGCTAAAACATTGCAAGATGGAAGCATAATGGTTATATGCAAAGATGAAGCACAGAAAGTAAAGGCATTGCAAGTAAAATCACTGGCAGGATACACAGTTAAATGTTCGAGCTGGAAAGAAAGAAGAGCAGTTAGGGGGGTAGTATATGGTATTCCTACAGAAGTGACGGAAGAAGAAATTAAAAGAAATGTATCAAATGCTAAGGTTAGCAAGGTGAAGCAGCTGCAATTCACAAGGGATGGATTGAAAAGAGACAGTTTATCTGTAATGATCCAGTTTGAGGAAGAAGCACTGCCAGTAAGGGTGATGGTTGGATATATGAGCTACAATGTAAGGAAATATGTTCCACCTCCGTTGAGGTGCTATAAATGCCAAAGATTTGGGCATGTGGCTGCTGTATGTAAAAGTAAACAAAGATGTGGCAAATGTGGGGGAGAACACCAGTATGGAGAGTGTGGAGAAAATGCGAAGTTGAAGTGTTGTAATTGTGGGGAAGAACATAGTGCAGCATATGGGGCTGTAAAGTAAGGAAAAGAGCAGTGAAGGTACAGAATATCAAGATAACTGAGGGGATAACATATGCTGAAGCCATTAAAAGAGTGAAGAATAGTGAAACTTCGGATCTAAATGAAAAACCAGACAGTATGGATAGCCACAAAGGAAGCAATCAATGCAATATCAGCAAAGATTTCCTGATAATAGATAAAATCAAGTTTGTAACATTTATGACAGAGGTGGTTAACTGTTCAGCTCAGACAACAAGTCGAACGGATAGGATTAAAATCATAATCAGGGCAGCAGAGAAATACTTAGATGTAAGAGAAATAACAGTACAGAAAATACAAGATACTCTAGTAGGAGATTCCCAAGGAACACAGAAAAGTAATGGATAAATAATGAGACTTGAAATTCTACAGTGGAGTGCAAGAAGTCTTCAAGCAAATGGACAAGAATTCAAAAAATATATACATGAGTTAGAGAGAAGACATGGTTAAAACCACATCTTGATTTTAAAATACAGGGTTATGAAATAATTCGTAAAGACAGAATTGAAGGAACAGGAGGAGGAGTAGCAACATTTATTGAACAAGGTATAAGCTATAGAGTTATAAATATTAATGAAATTGAAGCAGTTATTATAGATACATGGACAGAGGGAAGAGGTATCGGAGTGATAAATTGTAACGCCGGGACAACAGGAGACGAGGGTATAATCCAACACAGACAGGTTTATTCAGGAATGAAGGTAACTGACACACAACAGTGTGCAAAGCACAAACATCGACAGACAATGAATACAGGACGGGCAGGAACATAAATGCACAGATGACAATCAGACACAGGTGGAGGAAGTTAAACTAATAGGCACTAAGGATAACAGGTGCAGACAATAAAGACTGAATAAACAAGGCAAGACTAGACTAAACAAGACAGAACTAAGTGTAACTGTGACAGTACGCCCCCCTCCGAAAAGGCGCGTCCTCGCGCCATAACAGAGTCTATGATGAGGAGAGAAGGCGGAGGCTTCGGAGGAGGGCGTGGCAAAGTTGACAAGCAGCCAGCTGGAGGCGTTGGCCACAGATGCCATGGAGGCGTTGACGGTGGGAGGAACCAGGGTGGAGTCGTGATGGGAGATCGCCGGAGACGGCACCATGGCGGTGGGCGGAGGAACAGGTGCAACTTCCCGGCCAACAGACCTCGGTGACACCGCCGACCCGGAAGCTGGGCGCCGAGCTGCTGATACAGATGCCGAGGTGCCGACGCTGGTCTGGATGACCGGGGCGATGCTATGGTGATGGAGGACAACAGCTGGGCTGGTGAAAGGGAAGCCCGAGGTGCTGGTGAGGAGCCGCACGGAGAGAGCGGCGGGGGCAGAGCAGAGGAGCTTACTGACAACAGGGGGACCAACGGATCCAGGGGTCTGGCTGTAACCAGCGCTGGCGACGGGATCGGGGAGACGGGTGCGGGAACAGACTGGTGGAGATTCACTGATGAAGATTCGAGGGTGGGGACTTGGGTGGGGAAAGGATCCGTGGTCTACAGGTCAATGAAGTTGCGGACCGCTCTTGGCTCTGTGATGGACAGATCCGCTCGCTTCATCCGGAGCGCACCCCGGGCTTCCAGGCTGAGGTGGAGCGTTCTTCACTCCGGAGCATCCACCACATGTAGCCCAGGTAGGGCCTGGCCTCCTGCCGGAGAAGGAGCTGCAGCGCCACGGGTGAGTCCATCTACCTTTTCTTTTTGTTTTTCGCGTTGAGTGGTCTGTCGATCTGTAACGCCGGGACAACAGGAGACGAGGGTATGTAAATAGTCTTATGTATGAGATAGAGAGTAAAGGCCTTTTACACCTTTCCAGAGTGGATTTAGGAAGGGTAGAACAACAATGGACTCAATACTGTGTCTAGAATCAGAGATAAGAAAAGCTCAGATAAATAAAGAGGCTGTTATGGGTGTTTTTATAGATGTAGAGAAAGCATATGATATGCTGTGGAAAGAAGGACTACTAATAAAAATGAAAAATATGGGTATTTTAGGAAGAATGTACAACTGGGTATTAGACTTTTTATTTGAAAGGACAATTCAGGTTGGAGTGGGAACATCATACTCTAGGGTTTATACAGTTGAACATGGAACCCCTCAAGCCCCCTTCTGTTCAATATAATGATCAATGATATATTTAATGAGGCAGAAAAAGGGATGGGGAGGTCAATATATGCAGACGATGGTGCACTTTGGAGAAGAGGTAGAAATATAACATACACAGTTAAGAAAGTTCAGCAAGCAATAAATAAAGTTGAAGAGTGGGCGCTAAAGTGGGGTTTTCCAATATCAGTAGAAAAAACAAAGACGAAAAATGCTCAAATGAAGTTGTCTCTTTATGGAAAATAGTTGGAACAGGTATCAGTAGTAAGGTTTCTTGGTGTTTGGTTAGATGAGAAACTGAACTTCAATATACATGTAGAAAAGTTATTGACTAAAGTTAAAAAAGCTCTGAATGTTATGAGATGTTTAGCGGGTAGCCGTAGTTCTCTCAGAAACATATATTTAGCAGTTATTAGGTCTGCTATTGATTATGGATGTATTGTATACGGATCAGCAAGCCAGCATGTTCTAGAAAGAATTGATAATGTGCAGACACAAGCTTTGAGAATATGCTGTGGAGCGTTCAGAACATCACCCAGAGCTGCTCTGCTGGCAGAAATGGGTGAAATGCCATTAGAAGAAAGACGCATGCAATTAAAAATGAATTATTGGGTATCTTTAAAAGGCCACAATAGTAAGCATCCAACTAAGGCGATATTTGAAGATTGTTGGGAGCATGAGAGAACAAAAATAAAAAGCATTGGGTGGATAGCAGAAGAAATAGCACAAAAAATGGATTTAGTACGTAGGAAATACAGTGATACAGTGCCTATAGCTGTACTCCCTCCGTCGTTATTTATAATGCCTGCAATAGATCTTTATTTACTAAAAGTGGAAAAATCCCATAGTGGTATAATAAATGAAGTAAATCATGATATAGAACGGATGTACTATGATAATGTACAGATTTATACAGACGGTTCAAAAGATCCAGAATCCAATAAGACAGGAATAGCCAAAGCTATACCACAACAAGAAATAATTATTACAAAAAGAACATTAGACTACTATCTGTTTTACTACAGAAGTGATTGCTATTGTTATAGCTTTACAATGGCTGGAAGAAACTCAGATCAAGAAAGCAGTAGTACGCTCAGATTATTTGGCGGCTTTAAAAAGTATTAAATCGGGTCAATCAAATTACAGACAAGATATTATCATAGAAATAATGCAACTGATGTATAGAATACATGTTCATGACAGGATTGTGTCATTTTTATGGGTCCCAGCACATGTTGGAATAGATGGAAACGAAATGGCAGATAAACATGCTAAAAGATCGTTAAATAAAAATAATGTAGAAATTGATGTAAAAATCAGTAAAGCAGAAGTAAAGATAATTATAAAGCAAGCTGTTATTAAATCTTGGTAACAGAAATGGGATATGGAGAAGACAGGCAGACATCTATATAAAATCCAAAAGAAAGCAGGATTACAAATGAATGAGACTGGAAGTGACTTTAAAAGAAGAGAAGAAGTAATAATAGCACGGTTGAGATTAGGACATTCATCTTTAAATGGAAACTTGCATAAAATCAGGAAACACCCTTCTGGGTTTTGTAGATTTTGTGGTGAAACTGAAACAGTGGAGCATGTTTTATTACAGTGTAGAGCATATAGTAAAGAGAGACAAATGCTGGAAACAAAGATACAAACAGAAGGGGCAAGTAATATGACATTAGAACTGATATTAGGCAATAGAAAAATCAGAAGAATGATAATAAAATATATAATAGATACAGGAAATTTCAGGAAAATATATTTTTTTTATATAGATATATAATCCTTCCCATTGTCACTTCACACTCCAGTTCAGTTGGTGGCGGTAATGCACCAAAAGTTGGCTTGCCCACCGCCAATAAACTTCACAAGAAGAAGAAGAAGAAGAGCAGACGCGACTCTCCCAGTCTTTTCATTTCACTGCGGTCAAGCCAGCCGCAGTTTGAAAATACACGGTCAAGCCAGCCGCTAAAAGAAAATGTATGTGCGCCTATTACTATCATTACGGTAATTTCAGGATGAGCAGAAAGAGAACGCGCTTACAGAGCGCCTGAGTTGCATCTATCTATCTATCTATCTATCTATCTATCTATCTATCTATCTATCTATCTATCTATATATCAAATATTTATAGTTTTCTTTATCTTTCTTCCTTTCAAATTTGATTTTTGTCTCTTCCTTTCTTTCTCTCTTTCTGTTTCTCTCTGTCTGTCTCTTTGTCTGTTAAATTCAAATTCGCTTTATTGGCATGACTTACACAGTATTGCCAAACCGGTGGCCATTACATGAGCAATGACAAATAATGATATAACACATATAATTCAATCAGTTTGGAGTTTTAAAAATATACACCTTACTAGTGAAAGTAGTACCAAAGCAATTAAAAAAAACTGTAACAAGATGCCATGTTTTGAATTTTTTGATACTTTACTCTGTTATCCCTTTTATTTACACTCACATTGTCTTTAACAATTGTGTGTTTCTTTGACTAGTGTTTTCTTTTTTTCTTCATAGGCCACATTTCAAGATATTTATGTAGAGGTTTACTGCATAATAACTTGCTAAAAGTAGATAAAATAAAGTATACACTCTTTCTAAATGCCTCTCTTGTTTGTTTGTTATTATTTTTTACTGTATTAAAATGACATTTTCTCTTGAAAAATTAAATTTCACATACAGTATGCATACCTCACATCAGACAATTTTACTGCAGCACTACTTCAGAGGCTTATAATGTCCCCATTAATAATTAGTAGAAAAAAGTAATGGTCTATTTCTATAGGGGGACATCCCATACAGTATGCATACCTCATATCAAACCATTTTACTGCAGCGTTTTGGAGATATGTCACATAATTTCACTTCAGAGGCCTATAAAGTCCCCATTTCTAATTAGTAGAAAAAAAGTAATGGTCTATTTCTATAGGGGACATCCCATACAGTATGTATACCTCATATCAAACCATTTTACTGCAGCGTTTTGGAGATATGTCACATTATTTCACTTCAGAGGCCTATAAAGTCCTCATTTCTAATAAGTAGAAAAAACTATTGGTCAGTATCTATAGGGGACATCCCATACTGTATGCATAAGTCATATCAAACCTTTTTACTGTAGCGTTTTGGAGATATGCCACATTATTTGACTTCAGAAGTCTATAAAGTCATCATTTCTAATAAGTAGAAAAAGTAATGGTCAGTTTCTATAGGGGACATCCCATACAGTGTGCATACCTCATATCAAACCTTTTTACTGCAGCATTTTGTAGATAAGCCACATTATTTGACTTCAGAAGCTTATAAAGTCCTCATTTCTAATAAGTAGAAAAAAGTGGTGGTCTGTTTCTATAGGGGACATCTCATACAGTCTGTATACATCATATCAAACCATTTTACTGCAGCGTTTTGGAGATATGTCACATTATTCTACTCTATACACCGATAAAATGCTTATTTCTAATAAGTAGAAAAAAATAATATAGGGGACATCCCATACAGTAAGTATAACTCATATCAAACCATTTTACTGCAGCATTTTGGAGATATATATCATTATTCTAATTTATACACCTTTAAAGACAGTGTAACACTAACAACACTTTGCAAAGACACCTGTAAGTAATCACAGGACACTGCAGAAAATTACCTAAATCATCACATTGGACAAAAATTCATGCTTTTTATTATTTGACTTAAGCTGCATTTTTTATTAACATTATCTGTTTAAAATAAAGTTTTGGCAATTTCATGAGATAAAATTGCCATTTGTGGACCTTTAAAATTATATTACATTTATAACTTTACTTTATGAAGATATTGTTTTAACTAATGTAGCCTACATATGAATTTGTTACAGCATGACCAATGCTCAGCAGACACTATTGACACTATCTATTATATTAATGTTTTTTTCTTAAAAGTTACGTTTCGAAATTAAAACAAAATCACAACAATCTCAGATATTTGCTTTTTATTTCATTTATTTATTTATTTTGTGACGTAAATTTAGCATATAATTTTGCTATATAATTATGCATTACTGCCATGAGTTGCCGCAGAAAAGGGTAAGTGGTAATTCTCTGCAATAATTTGAAGAAATACATAAATACATTTGGGCGTGGGTATTAATTTATGATTAACAATGACTGATTAATGGGTGCATTACTTTATTATCCCTAAAGTGAATACGTGACAGAACAGTTGAGGGGGAACAGTGCTACTTTTTTTTTCTCAAACGCTGCAATAAAATGAACTAATATTAGAGTTATGCATACTGTATGTGACGTCTCCTATAGAAACTGGCCATTAATTATTTCTACTTATTAGAAATGAGGTCTTTATAGGTGTATAAAACAGATATCTTATGAGATAATGTATATCTTAAGAATAATGTAATATCTTCAAAATGCTGGGGTAAAATGGTTTGATATGAGGTATGCATATTGTATGGGACGTCTCCTGTAGAAACAGACTACCACTTTTTCTACTTATTAGAAATGAAGACTGTATAGGCCTCTGAAGTGAAGAAATGTGACATATCTCCAAAACGCAGCAGTAAAATGGTTTGATATGAGGTATGCATACTGTATGGGATGTCCCCTATAGAAATAGACCATTACTTTTTTCTACTAATTAGAAATGGGGACATTATAGGTGTATAAAGCAGAATAATGGCATATATCTCCAAAATGCTACAGTAAAAAGTTTTGATACGAGGTATGCATAATGTATGGGATGTCCCCTATATAAACTGACCATTACTTTTTTCTACTTATTAGAAATGGGGACTTTATTGGCCTCAGAAGTCAATTAATGGGACATATCTCCAAAACGCTGCAGTAAAATGGTTTGATATGAGGTATGCATACTGTATGGCATGTTCCCTATAGAAACTGACCATTACTTTTTTCTACTAATTAGAAATGAGGACATTATAGGCCTCTGAAGTGAAATAATGTGACATATCTCGAAAATGCTGCAGTAAAATGGTTTGATATGAGGTATGCATGCTGTATGGGATGTCCCCTATAGAAACTGACCAATAGTTTTTTCTACTTATTAGAAATGAGGACTTGATAAGCTTCTGAAGTCAAATAATGTGGCATATCTACAAAATGCTGCAGTAAAAAGGTTTGATATGAGGTATGCACACTGTATGGGATGTCCCCTATAGAAACTGACCATTACTTTTTCTACTTATTAGAAATGATGACTTTATAGACCTCTGAAGTCAAATAATGTGGCATATCTCCAAAACGCTACAGTAAAAAGGTTTGATATGACTTATGCATACAGTATGGGACGTCCCCTATAGATACTGACCAATAGTTTTTTCTACTTATTAGAAATGAGGACTTTATAGGCCTCTGAAGTGAAATAATGTGGCATATCTCCAAAACGCTGCAGTAAAATGGTTTGATATGAGGTATGCATACTGTATGGGATGTCCCCTATAGAAATTGAACATTACTTTTTTCTACTAATTAGAAATGAGGACATTATAGGCCTCTGAAGTGAAATAATGTGACATATCTCGAAAATGCTGCAGTAAAATGGTTTGATATGAGGTATGCATACAGTATGGGATGTCCCCTATAGAAACTGACCAATAGTTTTTTCTACTTTATTAGAAATGGGGACTTTATTGGACTCTGAAGTCAATTAATGGGACATATCTCGAAAATGCTGCAGTAAAATGGTTTGATATGATGTATACAGACTGTATGAGATGTCCCCTATAGAAACAGACCACCACTTTTTTATACTTATTAGAAATGAGGACTTTATAGGCCTCTGAAGTGAAATAAAGTGACATATCTCTAAAACGCTGCAGTAAAAAGGTTTTATATGAGGTATGCACACTGTGTGGGAAGTTCCCTATAGTAACAGACCACTACTTTTTTCTACTAATTAGAAATGGGGACTTTATAGGTGTATAAAGCAGAATAATGGCACATATCTCAAAAATGCTACAGTAAAAAGTTTTTATACGAGGTATGCAAACTGTATGGGATGTCCCCTATAGAAACTGACCATTACTTTTTTCTACTTATTAGAAATGGGGACTTTATTGGCCTCTGAAGTGAAATAATGTGGCATATCTCCAAAACGCTGCAGTAAAAAGGTTTGATATGAGGTATGCATACTGTATGGGACGGCCCCTATAGAAATAGACCATTACTTTTTTCTACTAATTAGAAATGGGGACATTATAGGTATATAAAGCAGAATAATGGCATATATCTCAAAAATGCTACAGTAAAATGATTTGATATGAGGTATGCACACTGTGTGGGAAGTTCCCTATAGTAACAGACCATTACTTTTTTCTACTAATTAGAAATGGGGACTTTATAGGTGTATAAAGCAGAATAATGGCATATATCTAAAAAATGCTACAGTAAAAAGTTTTTATACGAGGTATGCAAACTGTATGGGATGTCCCCTATAGAAACTGACCATTACTTTTTTCTACTTATTAGAAATGGGGACTTTATTGGCCTCTGAAGTCAATTAATGGGACATATCTCCAAAACGCTGCAGTAAAAAGGTTTGATATGAGGTATGCATACTGTATGGTAAGTCCCCTATTGAAACTGACCATTACTTTTTTCTACTAATTAGAAATGGGGACTTTATAGGCCTCTGAAGTGAAATAATGTGGCATATCTCCAAAACGCTGCAGTAAAATGGTTTGATATGGGGTATGCATACTGTATGGGATGTCCCCCTATAGACATAGACCATACGTTTTTTCTACTAATTAGATATGGGGACATTATAGGCCTCTGAAGTGAAATAATGTGACATATCTCTAAAACGCTGCAGGAAAATGGTTTTATATGAGGTATGCAAACAGTATGGGATGTCCCCTTTTGGAACTGACCATTACTTTTTTTTACTTATTAGAAATGAGGTCTTTATAGGTGTATAAAGCTGAATAATGGCATATATCTCCAAAATGCTGCAGTACAATGGTTTGATATGAGCTATGCCTATTGAATGGGATATATAATTCTTCAAGAGAAACTGTCATTTTAACACAGTAAAAAATAATAACAAACAAACAAGAGAGGTATTACTTTATAATGTATACTTTATGTTATCTGCTTTTAGGAAGTTATTATGCAGTAAACCTCTACATAAAAATGTCTTGAGATATGACCTACAAAGAAAAAAAGAAAACACTAGTCAAAGAAATACACAATTGTTAAAGACAACGTTAGTGTAAATAACATTTAGTCATTTTTTACATTTAGTCATTTAAATAAAAGGGATAACAGAGTAAAGTATCAAAAAGTTCAAAACATGGCGTCTTGTTACATTTTTTTTTTTAATTGCTTTGGTACTATTTTCACAAGTAAGGTGTATATTTTTAAAACTACAATCTGTAACACATCTAGTCATTCTTTGAGTCATTCTTTTTTTTTTCTTTTTAAATCTTGCATATAAAACATTATCCATGTGTTTATTTTAATTTTGTTTATGTATTATATCATTATTTGTCATTGCTCATATAATGGCCACCGGTTTGGCAAAACTGTAAGTGATTACAATAAAGCAAATTTGAATTTGAGAGAGAGACAGACAGAGAGACACAGAAAGAAAGAAAGAAAGAAAGAAAGAAAGAAAGAAAAAGAGAAGAAAAAGAAAGAGAAAAAGAAAAAATAGAAAGAAAGGAAGAGAGCAAGAAAAATATAAATATTTGAAAGAAAGAAAAAAAGAAAGAGAAAAAGAAAAGAAATACATATTTGAAAGAAAGAGAAAAAGAAAAGAAAGATATTTGAAAAAAAGAAAGACATATTAGATAGATAGATAGATTCATTCATAGTTTCATTTCTATCGTGTTATCACAGGTAAAATCACAGAAATTATAAGAGAAACCATTATAACAGTTCTAGGACAGTGATTGCATTAGTATGGTGTATGATTGTGAAATGTAAAGCATTGAATGTGATTTATCATCTAATGTTGTGTTTTTCCTAATATATGTTCTTTATTTAAAATGAAGAAAGTGATCTAAAAATGCTCCAGTGATCATAATATCTGACTAAACAGTTTTATTAGTTGTGTGCGAGTTATAAAATGTTAAATTGTTCGAGTTAATGTGTAAAACATGAATGTCTCTGGGAAGCTCATTCTGTTGTCGCTTTTGGCGCGCTTGGTGGTCACGTGACCGGGCATTGAGGGAGGAGTAGAAAAGCACACTGTGTTCCTCCATTATAGATACTCACCTGTGAAAGGAAAAAAATTCTGGATTGTGTTGTTATATAAAATATATTTGCACTATATGATAACTTTTAGAGGACAGTGGTTGAAAATAGACACTTTACATTTTATATATATATTCATATATTCATATGAGTTCAATTTCTCATTAATGCAATTATCTAATCAACCAATCACGTGGCAGTTGCTTCAATGCATTTAGGGGTGTGATCCTGGTCAAGACAATCTCCTGAACTCCAAACTGAATGTCAGAATGGGAAAGAAAGGTGATTTAAGCGATTTTGAGCGTGGCATGGTTGTTGGTGCCAGACGGGCCGGTCTGAGTATTTCACAATCTGCTCAGTTACTGGGATTTTCACGCACAACCATTTCTTGGGTTTACAAAGAATAGTGTGAATCAAATCAATTGTTGATTTCAGAAATTTACATTTTTACTAGTAAGAATTGTATTCCTGATATGTGAAACTGGAATTTTAACTAGTAAAAATACAATTATTGATATCAAGAATTAACGTTGTTACTAGTGAAAATGTAATTGTTGATATCACAAGTTCATATCCTGAAAATGAATAAAAGTCAAAACGGCTTGCCATAGTGGATAGTCAAAGTGCTTGTCGCTGGAATCTTATCGCATATTAAAGTACGAACTGAATATGAAAATAAGATCTGTTTTTGGGAGGGAAAGTTTCCTATCAGTAACGTAATCTCCAGATGTCCACAGGTACGAGATCTGGACCACACTATGTTGCTGTCTGGGATAGTTACATCTATGTCTCATCCATGAAGAATGATTCACACATCCACCACTAGAGGTCCCTTCAGTCCTGATTAACCAGTAAAGACACTACAACCTAAAACTGCATGGAGGTTAATAACTCATCAGGTTTATTGAAGCATTAGTCATAGTTGTGAGAACATGCAAAGTAGAACAAGAAGTGGAAACTCTTTATGAAACACTTACATTAATACATAATACAACATATACACTCTGCCACTCATTTGATGCTGCTGTAGATCACTGAAGGCTCTTCCACAGTTTGAACAGCTGATCGCCTAAAAACAAACAAACAGGACAACGATGATGTTACACTTTAGATAATATGATCTGTGCTGGTTAAGATAGAGCTGGTTCAGGTTTTTCTCACCTCACGGCAGCATCAGGCTGATGAACTCTTATATTGTCATATTCAGTCTCTTCTGCTCTCTTTTTCTCTTTCTTTCTGTGATGTTGGACAGTTGCGTACTGGATCTCCTCAGTATCTCTGGATTCAGGAGTTTTTCCTCTGAATCTCTTTGGTTTAACACTGGCATACGGAGCGTCATTGGCTGAATCCAGTTCATAAAGAGGCTCGTCATGGACTGAAACTCTCTGTGACGCGTCAGAATAGAGATCATTCTGAAATACAAGAAAACAAGAAATTATTCATTAAGACATCAGTTTGATCTGAAGTGTAGATTCTCAGTCTAGAGCAGATTGTATTTTTAGATCAGGTGTCACATCAGATCAATATTTGTGAAATATTTCGCTGATTCACACTTGATTGTAGGAGAAGAATGAGTATCTGAAGTGAAATAATTACAGTGATGTAAATATACTAATGACTATCAAATTATTACTAAAAATCTTTATTGAAACTGTATATATATCATAAATTTGAATGAAGCCATGATTTTTATTCATGTGTCACACCACCAGAGAGCGCTGTACATACAGCTTGAGAATCACTGGTCTGAAGAGAGAGAAATATTAGTTTATGAATGTGTTTTTTCTGGATTGTGTTAATAAAGACTTTGATAAGGTCAGTTTCCCATCAATCTGAAACGGATAACGGCTGATCGATTGATTTTCTGCTTCTGTAAAGTCGTGGTTTGATGATTTACCTGTGTCATTGTGAGATCTTCAGTTTTATCACTCCTTCGTTTCTTTCTGTTATAATGACAGACATTAACAGAATATGACTGACTATCAAACTAACACAAAATATGTGGACTATAATCAATCATAAATGAGCCATTTCCTTTTACATTAAACTAAAACTGAACTTATACAATCACTTTTATTTATTGAGCTCACGTTGTAAACAGGATGATGATGATGATGATGATGAATAATCCTCCAGATGTCGCTGCGATCACAATCACATTCCTCGCAGCTCCAGGATGAACTGAAAGATGAAGATCATCATGATTAACAACAAACTGATGAATGATGTGAAGATACAGGAGTGTGTTAATAAAAGCTTCACCTGTGACAGTTACAGCGTCTGATCTCTGAGATCCATGTGGATTGTGAGCCTGACAGTAGAAGCGTCCACTCTGTAGTGCACTGAAACTCTGTCCAGATCCAACAGCTGAGGTTTCATTCTCCTTAAACCAGCTGAAGTTCAGAGCAGGAGGGTTTGAATCACTGCTGCAGATCAGAGTCACTGAATCTCCTGACACTATTTCACCAGATCCGTTTACCAACACTGCGACGCTCCTGGGAGGATCTAAAACAGACAAAAAGAAACTGCATGTTTGGCGATTGTTAATTCGTTAATTTGATGACTAGAGTTACTGAATCATCATAAACTCACACATGACGTTTAGAGTCACAGCATCAGAGTATTTCTCTCCATGTTCATTTCTGGATCTGCACTTGTATTCTCCACTGTCATCAGAGCTGATCTTTGAGATGCTGTAGATTCTTCCAGATCCTACAAACGTTCCTCCTTTAAACCAGCTGAAGTTCAGAGCAGGAGGGTTTGAATCACTGCTGCAGATCAGAGTCACTGAATCTCCTGACACTATTTCACCAGATGGGCTGATGGACACTGAGACGCTCCTCGGTGGGTCTGAAATAGACAAAAAGGACAATTCACTATGAAGATTAGAAAATTATAAATTTAAAAAGAAGAAATATAAATCATAAGAGAATCCAGCGGCATGGTTTATTCATGCCGCAATGCATGCTGGGAGTCGTGAATGTGTTGTGTTTGCTGGCATTAAGCATGTCTCCATTGTTGAGTTTCATCTGCTGATCGATCATATCTGTGAGTTTATGAATATCACTGTAGTTAATAACTTCCTGCTCACAACATGTTTTCATTTTTCAGAAAATCTGATTTTCACAATAAGATCACATGGTCAGTAACACAATATTTAAATGCATTAATAACAAAATACACTTCTGATCAGTGAATCAGGAGGTGTTCCAGAAAACAAGTTTATCTTACCCTCAAACATACACTGAACTCTCAGATGATCAACACAAACCTTGAGGTCCCAAAAACATGTCGGGGAGTAAAAGTTGACTGGATCATTATTCCAGTGATTATTGTGTTTCTACAATGTTTTATGTTTGGAATCGGTTCTTTTAACCCTAAAAGATGAAGTGTGTAGCTTTTCATGTCTTAAACAACCATGTATGAAGACACATCATGGCCATATTCCTGGATGAAAATGCCAATATTCATCAGGGTTAAAATTGTGAAAAAATGGTTCAGAGAGCATGAAGAATCATTTTGAACATGAATCGGCACCTCTGAGTCCAGATCTTAATCTGAGTGTAAGTCTGAGGTTATGCTGCCTGAAGCGAGAAATACAAGAGAAATACTTCAGAAACCAGCACCAACTCTATATTGTTCGGTCAATTCTTCCTCTCCGAAATGAATCGCATTTTTGAGGGCCTAAACATGCTTGAAACCTCATGAAACTTTGCACACATGTCAGAAGTGGAGAAAATTTTACGTTTGATGTGGGTTTCAGAAATAGGTGTGGCAAAATGGCTCGATAGCGCCACCTACAAAATTTCAGTTAATCGCCCTTCATGTTACGTTTCACTTACAAGTATGAAATTCGGTAGCCACATGTAGCAGCCCAATACCTGGACAATAGCCTAAATGATGACAACGTTCCCTGTTATCTGGGACAGAGTTAAAGTGACACTGAAGCAGTGCTGATTTAACTCTGAGAAAAATAAAAAATAATGCAAAAATAATACATTAATTCATACTCACACATGACATTGATCTCAGCAGCAGGAGAGATGTGATGGTGTCCGTGTACAGCACAGCTATATCTGCCTGCATCCTCTCTTCTGACTGACTGCAGCAGGAGTTCATTGTTTCTGTCTCTTCTCTCAGTTAATGGCTGTGAGTTTCTGTACCAGATGAATGTTGCTCCGTCAGTCAGATTACAGCTGCTTTTACATGTCAGACGGACTGAATCTCCCTCTGTCACTCTCTCAGGAGACTCCACCTGAAGATCTGAACACAACACACACATTATATCTAGTGCTGCTGTCATACACTGATTATTATTCAACATAATGCACAGACGAAGAGATAAACCTCATGAAAGTCACCTGTGACAGAAAGACTCACTCCTGGATAACCAAGCCATTTACCATCTTTATCAGTGATGAATCTGAAATAGTACTCGTGTTCATCCTTCAGTGTCACATGACTCAGTCTGATGGTGCAGTTCTGCTTTTGATCTCCCAGATACTGAAGCCTCTGACTGTATTCAGGGTCATTAGACAGATCTGGAAGCTCTTGACCCTTTTCTACAGGGCCTTTGATCCAGAAGACTTTCCTGATCTGATGTCCAGTAGGGTATTTATAAGAGCATCTCATGATCACTGATGAGTTCTTTAGTGCACAGATGTGTGAAGGACTGTAACTCACACCCCAATCATCACTAGAAACCCCTGAAACACAGAATTCATCAAGATGAAAATGTTGTTTTATCAGTTACAATGAACCATGAAAACATGGCAATATTTTATTCATATTTGAAAACAGCGACTCATTACAGGAAATTTAAGCGAATCTTCTCAGAATTTGGGTGATATAGAGAGTGTTGCAGAAAAGCAGAAGTAAATGTACAGAGACGGAGGAGTGAAGAGAGAACCAAGAAATCAGCCATGAACAACATGATGCACTCTCAAATAATGAAATATATGAAAAATAAGTCAATAACCGTTACATCAGACCATGAAAACGTAGGAAAGCATATGAATACTTTTATTACATGAAAACCACGTGTCGTTACAGAAAAACTACAGGCTAATCTTCTTCATTTCAATTAAAAGATCTCAGTGTGAATTACTTTGTTCATTTCTGCAACACCCTCCTTCAAAGCTGTTAGACACAGACGTGTGAAAACAGAGCAAAGAAACCAGCGACAAACAACATGCTGCTCTATCAAATAATGCAACAAATGACAAATAAATGTGAGTTTTGCAGCTTTTAGTTCATGTTCATAAAAAATGGCCAGAAATATTGATGATCTGGTGCTACACAGCCTAACTTCCTGTTTCAAAAGGAAATATCTCAAAGAAAACTGCTCATTAATCACTCATTATGAAGTTTTTATAAATAAAATGAAATAAAAACAGTGTTTCTAAAATGAATGAAACAGAAACTCACTGTGAATCATGAGCAGAAAGACCAGAGGAAGAGCAGGAGCCATTCTGACCAACATCAGCATCAAATATATCTATAATACAGCATTAATCATCACTTATATACTCATAAACAGTGTCTGTTCATCAACCTAAACAGCTCTTCACATCTGAAGATTACTAATGCTCAACATCAGTGTGTGTAAATGAACGGATCATAATATCTTCATGTACAGAAGATATCTCTCATGTCAGGAATCATGTGTTCTCTCATGTCAGGAATCATGTGTTATATGAGCTTCATCTATAGAAATAATCATCAGTTTTCATTCAAGTATGAGTGTGTTTGTCTTACCGTGTTGAAGCTCATCAGATCAACAGCAACCAAATAACTGACTGTTTTAACTCTTGCACTTTAGCTTTACAGTGAAGGACTCTGTGGTTCACACTGTTTATAAATAACCAGTGGAGGAAATGTCAGTGTCCCTCCCTCAACAAGAGAACAACATTACTGAACTAAACCTAATTCAAGAAAGATGATGATCTTTTACTCCAAGTTCATTTAAATACATTTACTATGAAGACGTTTAGAGAACAAGATTGAGTATCCAGATGTTCTGCTGGATATTTCACACTTATTGTAAAGGTTAGCTGACGTTTTTGCTTTCAGAAAGAGGAAACTCTTTTTCCTCTTTTGTCTGTCGCCCCCTACTGGACAACTTTGATCATTGTGTCACGTGATTCACATTTCTCTACAGCATTGACGTCCATTAAAGGCAAGCAGTGGACTGATGTAGTGTCTGTTTATTTTATTAATATACTTTTTAAAGTTTTTAAATATATGTTTTTATAACTAGGGCCAGTGCTTCAATAAACCTTAATATTAAACTCATGCGGTTTAAAGGGTTACTTCACCCAAAAATTAAAATTATGTCATTAATTACTCAGCCTTGTGTCGTTCCAAACCTGTAAGACTTTTGTTCATCTTCAGAACTGTTATGTTATGTTTTGGCAGGTACCTGGCTAAGGCCATGCTGGCCGTGCCACTCAGGTCACTTGATCTGCCTGCACCTCCATGGCCACCTGTACTGCCAGCACCACCCTGGAGGCGGCTTGGTCTACCCACGCTCCACGGCCCAGGCCCGTCCATGACCCACATCCCAAGCCCTCCATGTCCTGTTCTCCTGCACAGGCCTGGCCCACCATCCCACCCCCATAACCACTTCCTCGTCACCACCCTCCTTGAACTTATGTTGTTTTTTTTTGTCTTGTTTTGGTTTTGTGTTGGGCGTCTGGAGCCGCCCTTAAGGTGGGGGATTCTGTTATGTTATGTTTTGGTTTTGTTCATGTTTCATTGCCATGTGTCTTGTTTGTTTATCCATGTGATTCCCCTGTGCTCCTTGTCATGTGATTCCCCTGTTTCATGTCGTGTTTTGATTGGTTCACGGGTTAATCATTGTTGCACAGGTGTTCATCGTTTGTCATTAGTCTATGTATTTAAACCCTCATGTTTGCCTTGTTCCTTGTCGATGTTTGTGGATTTATCCCTGTATTACTGTGGTGAGTTTGTTGTTTTGTTTTGCCAAGCTATACCAAGTCAAGCTATACCAAGTCATGTGAAGACTCCATGTTGGATTTATGTTCGATGTTTTGGATTGTATGTTTGTGATGGACAAAGCTGCACTTGGGTTCAATCTTCAACTCGCCTACAGTGGATTGCTTACAAGAACACAAATGAAGATGGAGTATTTTTAATGAACTCGGAGTGCTTTCTGTGCTTTCCATAGACCGATACGCAACTGAAACTTTGATGCTTCAAAAAGTATATACATAGAAAAGTAATTCATATGAAGAGCATCTCTTGAGGTCAGATGAGTGAGGTTTTACTCACACAGCAACTACTAGCTGGCCTCCGTTACCCTCACTCCCGTTCGGGTCACGGCACCAATGTAACTCCTACACCCGGGTCTTCCGGCATGGGAGTCCGACACTCTAACAAGGAGGCTAAAGGCCCTTGTCTACCTGTTAACATCAGGTATCGCCACTAATAGTCAATCATCACTTAATTATCTCATTAACTTTAAAAGTGCTCCAGTGTTACTTTTTTTAACACTCTGTAGTGTGGACACATATGTACACAGGGGTGTTAATTTAACACTGGAGATTTTGCCGTGTATAGAAAGTCAGTTTTGATACAGTGTTCAATCATTATATTACAGTGTTTCTATTTAACTTTACTTCCTGAACTTCTTTGCACACATCTACACTGTCAAATAAAAAACACCATTTTTTCCACAGAAAAGAGTCTATAATAATGTTGTAATAAATGGCTATAGGGGTTGTTACATGTAGACAAAATTTCATCTCTAAATCTAGAATATCCAAGTATGAGAAAGTAAAGAGTTGAGAAATTGCTGTCGTTTCTTAAATCTGGTAAATCCATCCATTCTCAGACAAAATACATGTAAAAGCTCAGAGTTTTGTGACCTTAAAGAGCATGAGGGATTTTAGGTCGATAGATGATTGGTTTAGTACACTAAACCATTTAGGGCCTTATAGGTCAGTATAGCAATATAATTGATAAGGAATTTAATAGATAACCAGTGTCGAGATGATAATATTGGAGTTACATGAACATATTTTCTTGACCTAGTAAGAACTCTACCAGCTGCATTTTGGACTTATGGGACCAGATTTACTGAACAGGGCAAATTAGCGTGAATCCCATAAAAGTCCCGATGGGAGTGAAAAGTTCTTCATGTGTTCTACTGACGACACGCAAATTAAAGAAGAAAGACGCAGCCTGATCATTTCCATAATGACTAACGAAACAAGTTAGCGTTTGATTTAAGGCGTTAAATATTGGTGCAAACACCAGTAAATCACCTTGAACATGTCCTCACCTGCACTCAAAGGTAGACATACATCCGATACATTCGCCATTGTAAGAGAAAAATGGTAATTTATTGAGTAATTTTTTAAATCTAATGTTAGACTCACTTTAAAAAAGCATGCAAACTGATTGCCTTAAAAAAAGTAAAATGAAATAAGAATAGTATGTTGTACTGACAAATAATTGATATTTGTAATAATTGAATTTGATAATTTACTTAATTTAATTGTTTCATTGTCTCAATTTAATTTAATTGTTACCACTGTTGTGTTTCGCATGCTGTGAACATTGAAGTCTGTGTGACTCAAGAATAGTCAAATGCAAGATTGTCACAAGTTTAGGAGAATTATATCAACCATATTAAAAGATTCACAATCTGTTTATGACTTAAGTGTTCCCAATAACATTGTTCAAGATCATTATCTGACATGAAATGAAATAGTTGCTATTCATATACAAATGAATTGTGATTTTCAGTTGCATATGAACTGTGATTTCTTGTTACATCAATAGGAATTATGGTAATATAAAAGAAATTCAAGTGCTCAATCAAACAGAACACAAATCACCATAATAGTGAGTTCAAAATGAAACGGTTTAGGAAAACCAATGTCAATTTATGGAGTCAGCTAATGTGATGTTCTCTCAAATGTTTCAGTTGAACTGACAATTCAACATTTAAGATGACTTTGGCAAATCTGTGAATGCAAACAGAGAAAGAGAACTGCAGAAGTGGAAGAAATGAGGGAGAAGTCTATTAAGAATAGCCCTGCCTTTTTCTCTTTGCTTTACAAAATGGTACTCAAACCAATCAATTAATCATAACTTGGAGTTCATGAGTAAAAAAAGGCATAGTTAGTGAATAGTGCAGATTAATTGTGTACAGCAAAGAAGGTAAGACATTAAGTAAAGTTAACTAAAATGTATCAGTTAAAATCACTGTTGGATTTTACAGTGTGGGTTAAAGCTAGTATCAGATGTTCAGATTTAAATACACGACTGCATTTCCAAACAATAGCATCAGAAAGCAAGATAACGTTTTTTTGTGTTTCGCGTTTTAATTCATTATATATATGAACAATATTATATATATATATATATATATATATATATATATATATATATAGTGGCTTTTACTACTTTGATAAGTGATATTTAGTGCCAGTTTATCAGGAAGTGACATTTTTGTTCTCTTTGACTCACTGGAGGGAAACTTTATTCGCAAATGTTTTATGCGATATTCCAAGTTTGCACGCAAGTTAAATTTGCAACTTTGAATGGATGGAAACATAGCTATTGAAACCAGTGTATGAGTAACTGAACAAGATTAAGTTCAGTTACAAAGGTTCAAAATATCAGATTTCCTCAAACATGACACAGTCAATCTGGCATTATTGGCCTCTATTAAGCACCTTTGATACCTGCGTACAGCAGACGCCATAACTGTTTATGACATCTAATAAATGACAGCTGAGAGAGAATAAATAGTCATTCTCTTCACTGCCAGGCTTCACAATACAAGCGGCACTGAGAGGGAATTATGGAAAAGATGGCCTTATTCTCTGTTTTAATTATTTTAGCTTGCCTGCATGTCAAAACTGTGAGGAGTGCTCTTGGTAAGTCAAATCAATCTATCAATCAATCAATAAATCTATCTATCTGTGTTCTTTATTTAAAAAATACTTTACAAAAATCTTACAATGCTCATCAGGTTTTAGTTTTGAGTATGTCAAGTTTACACTTACTAAGTGTACACTGTTCAGCAGAGGTGGAAAGAGTAAATATTCTACCCAAGTAAAAGTGCTACTACTTAAATGAAATTTTTCTTAAGTACTTCAGAGCGGGTATAAATGCGGAAGCGCTCGGACTCTGCCTTCGGCTTCAGAGCCAGGCAGAGTTGTTCTGCAATCCCCTTCGAGAAAGAAGATTGAAGAAGAGCCTTGAGAGAACTCTCTTGTGCTGGAGTGAGAAAAAATCAAAGAATCACAGCAATTCGTGGCAGTTCCTGTGAGTGTGTAGGGCTGCGATTCGGCCCGGTTTCTCTGAGAGCGCTCATCACAGCTCATTCGTGAGAACAGCTATGCGAACACAGGGATCTGGCGAACACAGGGATCTGGCGTTAGCTCACCTCAGCCGGTTGGGTCTTCGGGTCAACTGGGACAAGAGCAAACTTGCCCTCGGACAGAGGAAGTCTTATCTCGGTATGGAACTGGACTCGGTCAGCCAGACTGTATATTCCATGGTATACTTCCTCTGGTGAGCCATGTGTTTCTCTCAGCAGAGACTGCCAAATGTGTCTCCCCTAAATTAGGCTGGGACTATCCCAGGGACTTCATATGTGCACGGTCCACGGCCAGTCCATATGTGCATTCCCACATAATACCTAACCTGTGGCACGCTTTCCCAGTGTTATCCAAGTCTTACTGAACTGTCATGTGGAACAGCAGTAGAATTCCCTAGTGTAAGTCCGGTCCCTTTTTCGATCCCTAGTGCGCGCCGGGATGCTGCGACTTACGTTGGGCGCTGGAGGGGGTCAGTAACTGTGGCGTTTTATTAGAGATCCCAATTCGTCTGTTCAATTCTGACGTACGTCGAACGTGACCGATTGAAAGGGAACGTCTCGGTTACATATATAACCCTCGTTCCCTGAAGGAGGGAATGGAGACGTACGTCCCGTCTCCACAGTTCCTGTACCCCGCTGAGTGCGGGCCACTGCTCCTCCTGCTTCCGCATTTATACCCGTTCCCAGGGCCGGGTCGCGTCACTCAAAGCTCGCACACCAATCTTCATTGGCTCTTCTCAAAGGTGATAGGGCTCTCATGCGATATCCCAATTCGTTGGTTCACGTCTGACGTACGTCTCTGTTCGCTCCTGCAGGGAACGAGGGTTACATACGTAACCGAGACGATTTATATAGCAGTCTTTTTGCGCTTTAATATTCACGGATCATCGCTTCGGGTTCGCTTCATAAGAACTATTCAATGGCGTTTCGCTTTCACCGGTGTCTGTTTTGTCCATCTCCATGTTTCTTGTGATTTTAGCGTGTTTGTTCTGCCGCCCATCAATCAATCAATGCAGTAGTTTCCGGAGCGTTATTTTTCCCCCTTGTATTATTATTATTATTATTATTTATCCTCAGTAACGGATAAGATTTAAAATGTAGCGATGTACAATACCTCAGTCAAAACATACTTAAGTAAAAGAAAAAGTACAGATTTTAAAAACTACTTAAAAAATAGAAGTACATACTAAAAAACTACTCCGTTACAGTAACTCAAATAATCTGTTACCTTCCACCTCTGCTGTTCAGTAACTTTGATTACAAACACTTGAAGATCTGAGAATGGCAGATGAGTCGTGCTACTAGCAATTCAGCTAATTTTCTGCAATTCAGACCAGTTTCTAAACTGACTGCTGAATTTGTTTTTGATTATTAATGCATTCTATATATGAATGTAGTGTGTGTTACTAAATTTAATCTTTTAGCCGTTTGTTGAGTCCTGAAACCAGTTATTTCTTGTTTAAGGTTACACAGAGTTAAACTGTGATAATGGAGGTAGTGCCACTCTACAATCTGTCGACGAGGGATATCATGGTGAAATATGTCCACATTTATAATATAATTTTTTATTACATCTTTATTATAATATTTAATATAAAACAATGTTTTTATTCATTTTAATTTCTTGTTAATTGAGATAAAGGACCTTAAATGGACTTTGGTAATTAGAGAGTATCACAATACTAGCATTATCTTGTATTAATGTTTTAGATTGTGTGTTAGAATGTGTATTTAAATATGTATTTGATCTGGTTTACAGGAGATATAGAGATTGTCTCTAACATCGGACCAAATGATCATCCGGTTCTTACGCCACACATGACTCACAACGTTCTGACATTAATAGAGCTGGTTTACACTGAAGGAGACTCAACCGCTACTGTGCGGACCATCAAACCACTGGATGCTGAAGAATTAATCCCGGTTTGTTCAACCCTCACTGATCCAGTGTCTAAAGATAGATAGATAATTGTATTGCATTTTATTTTTTCATATAGTATGTCTTTTTGTATGTTTTATTCCTTCTAGCAATCTACTGATTTTAGCTATTTTATCACCTGCGCAAGAGGGGTACGTTTACTTAAATAATAACATCATAAAAACAATAAATAAGGCAAAGTATTGTAGAAATAAAGATTCAGCAAATAAACCTTTTCTATAAAGTCTTCATTTTCCATTTCAGCCGAAAAACCACAGAACACTAAGCGTTTGGGATATCAATGACAATGCTCCGATCTTCGAGAGCAATACATACAGCATCACACTGTCGGAGGTGTGTATAATGTCACATCTTCATAGCTGTAGCGTGTTTGTCCTCTGAGGGACCTCACATTTCATAAACCGTGTCTTTCATTCCAGACGACGGCTGTGGGTTCATATGTGCTCGTGGTGATGGCTACTGATAAAGATATGACTGACCGCAAAAGTCTTTCGTATTCAATACTGGTGAGTCTTGAACAATTCTTAAATATTTGACACATGTCCCAGATAGCAAGCCACCATCGAAACAACGCTAAACGTGTCAATGCAAAACGCATTGAATCAATATCATTTTTGCACCCACAATTAATGTTGAAAAAATGTTGAAATTTCAACCAAAAATCAACAGTAATAGCACTGAATCAATGTTACAATGTGATGTTGGTTCAACATTATGCTTGTACTCTCAGAAAATGAAACAGAACTACAATTGACTTAAAGCCACACAGCCTAAAATTAACTGAAGATAAAAGACATTAAATCTCTGAAGATCTGATTCATCAGCTCAAAACCTTTATGTATTAATGACAAAATATTGGTAAGTGACAATTAATGCAACCAAACACTGATCTCCATGATGGTGGCCTTGTATTTTTGACCAATAAATCATCAACATCTAAACCTAAACCTCTGTTAATTCTCAATAAGATCTTCTGTGGACGTGTGACAGAAATAAAGTCAGTCTGGTCAGTAATAAGTGAAGCTGGTAATGCTGTTTGTGGAGTTGATGAATCAGATCTTCAGAGATTTGATGTATTTTATCTTCAGTTGATTTCATCTAAGACTGTGTCTGAAGTCAGTTGTAGTTCTTGTGTTTCTCTTTCCTTCAGTGATTCTGCTTGTTAACAGCAGGTGTTCATCATTAATGTTTAATCATCCCTTAATTGAGCACTTAATGCACTTAATTATCTCATTAACTTTAATACTCTGTAGATTGGGACCGTATGTATGAGTAGAGTTGAGTTGACTCTGGGGGTTTTGCTGTGTACCTGCAACTTTGTAGTAATCCTGAAGAGCTTGATTAGCTTGTTCAGGAGTGTTTGATCAGGGTTGGATCTAAACTCTGCAGGAAAGTGGATCTTGAGTTCCAGAGTTGAGGAGCTCTGAAATACACAGATATTGCTCTCGCTTTCTGTTGATTTGCTTTCCTTCAGTGATTCTGCTTGTTATCATCAGGTGTTCATCACTAATGGTCAACCATCACTCAATTAATCACTTAATTATCTCATTAACTTCAGTACTGCTTCAGTGTTATTTTAACACTCAGTAGAGTGGACACACATGTACACTGAGAGGTGTTCATTTAACACTGGCAGGTTCTTGATTCGGAAACTCTGTACTTTGATTATAAACAAATACCTAAAGTTTATTTCACCAAAAAAAACATAATAGTACCTTTGCACTTTTACATCCCAATCCTTATACTGTTAGTCATCTTCTTCTCGCTCTTTTCATATGATTTTCTGTTAATCCATCAGACCAGATTTAGTATAAGACTGTCAATAAACACTGAATATATCTAATCTCATGTTCTAGTTACAGAGCTGATGCATGCAAATCATTTTTGAAGAAACGAAAGAAAATGAAATAATACTGTGTAAACTCAGTTTGTATCTATGATTTTTCCATGTCTCCATTTTAATTCATCACTTCCACTCTGTTAACAGCCTCCAGTACCAGGTGACTTTGAAGTGCATACAGGTGGCTATGAAGGTAAAGTCAAGTTGATGAAACGTCTGAACTACAACACTGCTCAACAGTACATCTTCACCGTGGAAGCTAAAGTAAAGACAAACTCTCTGACATCCTATCAGCCCTTCACCCATTTTATTTAATTACTGAATTTCAAAGTACTGCTCTAGTCCAGGGGTTTTCAACCTGTGGGGTGCGCCAGCACCTGTTAAGGGGAGCACGAGCACCTGTTAATTCAGAAACATGCACTCGAGTGAAAGCTCGACATTTGTCACGTAAATGTGACATTTTACTTGCAAATCTTTAGTCATCCACTAGAGGGAGAATTTGACTATTCTCCCAGATAATCATTGGCTATGGGAGCAGGTTTGGCGCAGCTGAATTTGAGCAAAAACAAGTAAAAACAAAACGCACAGATGTCTTGTAAAAATCAAGAATAGAAGAGATGATAAAAACTAAAGTTAAAGTGAATGAAAAACAAGCTCAGCCGCCACTCTAAAGTCAGTAAACAGTTTATATTTGTAATGTTTCTGTTCTAAACTAATACTCTGTCTAAACCGGACGCAAGCGGCACAATGCAACACACAAAATCCCAGACAGTAAACTGGTGCCTCGTATTACTGACATTATTACCTCATTACTCCAAAGCTCTGGTGTTACTTTTGACACAAAAAACAAATGGGTCTGCTTTGATGGACAAAATGGCGTATTCAGGGTTATGATTGGTCAGATCGCCTGTCAATCAAACTGTTTATGAAGGGTCAATTGTCACTTTGTTGCGTCCAGTGTTGAGTCATCCTCAGGGCTCATTCACACAGAACGCCTTTTTGCTTTGAAATGCGGGTGATTTGTGGGTTAGGGGGGCCTGAGTGAAATTAGTTAAACAAAGGGAGGCGCTTGTCCTAAGAGGTTGAAAACCCCTTCTCTAGTCTATAAAGCATAGCTTAACCAAAACTGAAAACTCTGTCATCATGTACTTACTCATGGAACACAGATGTGAGATGTTCAGCAGAATGTCCAAGCTGCTTTTTTTTTTGTATACAAGTGGGTGAGGACCAGGAACAGCCATGGTGATGACAGGATTTTGATTTTTGGACTGAAAAACTGTAATTTTAAGGTTGATAGTAAATCAACTCTAGATAGAAAAAAATGGAACCCAACATTTTTGTTTTTTTCCGCAGGATCCAAGAGGACTCAATGGCACAGCAACAGTTACAATTACGGTTGAAGATTTTGACAACCTAAACCCTTATTTTGATCACAGTCTCTACAAGGCATCCATTGAGGAAAATCAGGTAAATGATGTCAGAGGACAAGATCAGTGCTTTAAACGCACGTCTGAGCAAACAAATCAAACCCTCTTTCTGTCCATGCACAGGTTGGACACTTCTCAGACATCACTCCTGAGGACATAAAAGCTCAAGATGGCGACACGGGCATCAACGAGCCTGTAGTTTACAGCATAACAGCAGGTTAGATTAACAACACACTTATGACATACATCCTAATCTAAACAACAATACTAAGAATGAAATGTACTCATATAATCTGAATTAAGTTTCGGCTAAAAATAAAAAAAAAAATAACATTTTTGTTCCAGTCCTTCCAAATGAATATCAGAAGAACTTTGAAATTGACCGAAACAGTGGGGTCATCTCTGTGACCACGGCACTAGACCGAGAGGAAATAGACCAGATTACTGTTTACCTGCAGGTATCAGAAGTTTCAAAAGACCAGTGTTGGGGAAAGTTACTTTAATAATGCATTACAATATTGCGTTGCACCCTAAAAAAAGTTATGTAGATACTTTTTATGGAGATTAATGTGTTACGTTACTTTTTTATTACTTTTTCTCATCTGGGCTGAGCTTGCTTGTTTGTTTTTAATTTAAAAAACTTCTATTTTTGGTAAACACTGTAAAACTGTAAAAAAAAAAACGGCCAAATTCTGAGAATAACATTCCATTTTCAATTTAAACGTTAAGAAAATACTGTAGAAAATAACGCATTCTCGGTAATCGTTTTTGAGAAAATAACCTACAGTAAAATACCGTGAATTAAGTCGACACTCAGAGGCTGTGTTCACAATCACACCCTATACCCTCGTTCACTATTCCCTACATTCGTTCACTAACATGGTCCACTTAAGCAGAATAATTGGGTAACAGTTTACAATAAGGTTCATTAGTTAAACATTAGTTAATGTATTAACTAACATGAACTAACCATGAGCAATACATTTGTTACTGTATTTACTAATCTTTGTTAACGTTAGTTAATGAAAATCATCGTTTGTTCATGTTAGTTCACAGAGCATTAACTCATGTTAACAAGATTTTAATAATGCATTAGTAAATGTTGAAATTAACATCAACCAAGATGAATAAATGCTGTAGAAGTGCAGTTCATTATTAGTTCATGTTAACTAATGTTGTTAATTAATGTTAAGTAATGAACCTTATTGTAAAGTGTTACCAATAATTGAAAGACAGAGAAACAACAGTAAAAAAGAGAAGAGATGAGCAGAAACGCAAGAACTGACTTCCAGCCACACTGAGTGTGAAACCGGTTTGCAAACCACTTTGACATCATTTCTTTCAAACATGTACAGAAGACTTTGTTGAGAATTAAGAGATTTAGATATCGATGTTTTTTGAAAATAATAAAGTTATGGTGATGAGTGTTTATTTTAGTTGAAATGAAAAGTGAAATGAATTAGCCTCAGGCTGAAGGTAATGTAAAGTACAGTAGAGAGCGCTTGAAGAATAGGATGCAGGAGAAGAAAGCAATATTTTTATATGGTTGAACTGGATCAGCAGCAAAGACATTGATTAATAAAATGGGATTAAATACACAAAGCATCTTTATTAGTGCAGGTGTGCCTCATATTCTGAATTTGCATTTCACTGTTTTTATTTATTTTGAGAGACTGAATCTGATTAAAAAGTAATGTGTTAAAAAGTAATCTGATTACGTAACTTGTAATCCATTGCCCCCAACACTAATGCTAAAGAAATTCGTGAAAACCATTAGACCGATCTTATGAATCTGAAGAGATTGCTTTGTTTGTATATACTTTCTAAACATTGTTTCCTTGTAAAAATAGGCAACTCAGCAGGATGATGCCAGCAAGACGGCTAATACCGTGGTACTCGTCACCATTGAGGATGTGAATGACAACCCGCCGAAATTTGAATACACAACATCTATTCTGGAGAATGCTCTACCGGGCCAGTTTGTGCTTCAGACAAGAGTCAGCGAAGTAGACCTGGTACTAACCTCACTGTTAATAATAATAATACACACCCACATCTGGAACTCAACCCCTTAGCAACACCCTAGCAACAAATTACTACCGCACAACAATACCAACACCTTAGAAATATAAAATGCTAAACACTCAAATCTCTCTTCTAACTGCCCGAGTATTCAAACGACAAAAGACCTACACTTTAAATGACTTTAAACTAAGTTTTTGTCAAGCCAGAATTAAAAGTCTTGATACATTTACTTTTTCTTTTCTTTTTTCCTTTCCGATCAGGGTGGGTTCTCTAAAGGTCACTTTATCATGGATAGCGATACCTTCGTTATCAACAGTCAAGGAGTAATATCCCTCAGGAGCAATGCCACCCTGGATAGAGAAACTATAGACAATTACAACATAGAAGTACAAAACTATCACATTCTTCTTTTGAACCCGACTTTTCGCCAAATGTTCAGGATGACTATTCCTTCTTGCATTGTCTTCTTCAGGTGGTCGCTGTAGACCAGCCTGTCGATGGTTTGAGCTCCACAGCTCAGGTCAGCATCACCGTTCTGGACGTCAACGACAACAACCCACAATTCCTTCCTCTCCCAGAGCGCATTGAGATCCAGGAAGGTGTTTACACACCCTCGTCACCCGGAGAGGTGTGCGTAATCTCAGCCACAGACGCTGACAGTGGAGAAAATGGACACGTCACCATCACTACATACTCACACAGTGATTTATTTACCTTCAGAGAGGTGAGAGGACTTTAGGAGAACCTTCGCTGACGCTTCGAGTGCCTATCTACACACCAAAAATATTTCCTTCCGTTTCAGGATGGGACTCTACTAGTGATTGGGGAGCTGGATCGGGAGACACAGGATGTGTATGATGTAGTCATTGCTGCTACGGATCATGCAACCCCACCAAGAATTGTAGAAATTTCCACTTATTTGCAATATTCCATGATGTGATGATTAATTTTCTTGACTTTCATACAATTTTGTGATTGAAATGACGGGCACGTTCTTAGTCTCAACAACAGATGGCATGGCCAACAGATTTTTTTTAACCAAAAAAAAGACTTATCGGCAGGCCTTACACTATATCCAGCCTGGGAGTAAAAGTCACATAATGCCATCACACAAAGTTGTGTTTGTACAAGTGATTCTATGAAATAACTTGTTTGATTTGCCATGAATTAGAAACTTTGAAAGTTTGAGCAAATTAGACTCCTTGTGTTCATTTTCTGCAGAATATCACTACAGTGAGGGTCAGCGTCACCGATGTCAAGGACGACGCTCCGGTCAAAACTGACTCTCTCAATGAGATTGTGGATATTGAGAGCTCCTCCAGTAAAGGTGAGCCAAGACCAAGATGGTTTTAAATGACTGCTTAGCATTAAACATATCAAGAACGATGTTGTTTGATTGAAAGCAGGTAAACAGAGCTGTCAATGCAATGACGTCAATGATCAAAACAAGCTGTTTTGTGCTTGCCTGCAGATCACGTGAGAGAAAGTGCCAATGACAATGTTGTGGCCGACCCAGGAAAGCCTATGCTCAAACTGAAGAACATAATACCACAGAAATGATACCGCTTCCCAGCACGGGCTGTTTGGAGGATTCATTTGTGTAATACATTTCAAAGTGTCAACGAAATATTGTTTTGTTTTTGTAACCAGTTTTTTTTTAATAAACGGGTCAAAATCAGTATAATGTACTGGTGTCCTCATTAGAATCATGAACATAATGCAAAATAATGAAATTCTGTGGTTTTATGATAAATTACCAAACATTTACACACATATTGTACAATAACAAATCTTTTTCTCATTTTATATCATATTCTGTATGTGATTTTTGGAATGTCCCACATGTATCTCAGCGACCTTCAGTGATTGTAAAAAGTGTCAAAAGTCAATTTGGTCTATCAAATCTATTTCCATAATAATTTTCCATATTTCCCTGAAATTGTACATTTAATATATTTTAAATGCTACTGGCCTTCAACATAAAAATGCGTCATATTAGCTTATCAAAAGTAGTTGTCAACAAAGCCACAAAAACAGCAAGGCATCAACGAAACTCAAATTTATTTTTCAGTAAATGCAGGACTGGGACATTTAACAGGACTGCAACATTCAACTCATCCTTTACATTCAAAAAGATTTGAATTATTTTGCAATTTTGCAAAAACATGAGGCACTTTAAGCAAAACATTAAACTGAATAAACAAAGTGAATAAAATTGAAACCATTAAAACTGTCAATAATTAAAACCAAAGGCATTAATGAATGTACTTGCAAAGGACACTGCAAAGTCAGGACAGTGATCAGGTGGAAATGGGACCTTTGTTACCAGAAAGCAAAAGTTTTTCTGTTTTCTGCCTGGTAAATCTAGAATTACAAGATGTCATAAAAGGGACATTAATCTTTTTATTTTCTATTTAAGTATTAATAATAATAATAAATGTCCTAGATTTGTGTGATCAATCAGTTGTCTGTATAGTTTTGAGTACAACTTTCTTGAGAAATATGTTTCCACATGTTTTTCTAATGAAATGAATCAGTAGATTTTTAAGTAAACTGTTTTGTTGGCAGAACTTACCGAGTCATCTGGTAACCCTGTACAAATGCACAAGTTGCCTAAAATTGCATTAAGCTTTACCAACTTTATCAAAAAATCATGAACTAATTTGCTTGAAAAATTGAGACAATCACTTTCCACATGTTTCTAAGTAAGCTCAATATATTACTTCTTAACTCTATCTACAATAGCTTTTCCAACTGTTCCTATGGTTAGAACTGCACCTCCTGCCATTAAAGCAGCAGGCACTGCCACTCCTCCAGTAACACAAATCAATGCACCTCCAGCTGCTGCTGCTCCTACACCTGCTACACCTACTCCCACTAAAGCTGCCTTTCTCAGCATTATTTTCATCTGAGCTTTCTTGAACATCTCATTTGTGTAATGCTCTCCTCCGTTCTCCTTCACCATTCGGTCGATCTTCTCGATCAGTTCAGTGGCCTGTGATTGATTTTGTTCATCTTTGTTATTGAACACATGATAACCACCTTTACATTGTTTGACTAGATCATTAATTTGTGTGTTTTCTATCAGAAACTCCTCAATAGTTGTATCTAACTGATCTCCTCTGGTGAACAGAATGATGGTGTAATGTGCAGCTTCTTCTCCAAAGTTCTCCTGAATCCATTTCACTGTGTTTTTTTCCTCGTCTGTGAATCTCACGTCCAGTCTGATGACCAGCAGAAACGCATGAGGACCAGGAACAGACATCTCCACACACTTCACTAGTTCCTCCTTCAGTTCTTCTTCACTGATTGACGTATCATACAGTCCTGGAGTGTCGATCACTGAGATGATTTGACCTTCCACCTTCTGCTGATGTTGTTGGCATTTCTCAGTCACAGATTTAGTAGAAAAATCTTCTTTGAACAGCTTTTGTCTCAGGATGGTGTTTCCTGTTGCACTTTTTCCAGCTCCAGTTTTACCAACCATCACGATTCTGAGATCTGCCATGACTGAAGATAAAGCAAACGTGCTAAATACAGTTATATGCATTATAGTCTCCAGCTATAGCGGGGGCTTCCAACACTGCCTCTGGACATCTGCTTGTTAACAGCAGGTGTTCATCACTAATGCTCAATCATCGTTTAGCTAATCAAGTAATGATCTTATTAACTTCAACATTACTTTCATGTTATTTTAATACTCTACTGGTGCTCATATAAACACAGAGCAGTGTTAACCCTTATGCACCGTCTGGGGTCATTTGAGACCCTAAATGACGTTTTCTTAAAAAATGAAACTTCATGACTTTGTGCTAGCTCTACAAAAAAATAAATAAAATAAATTTGAATGATATCTGGTTGAATGTTAAAAATAAAAAGACTCAGGATGTTCATTGAAAGGAATGGGAAAACGATAAAATAATTACTTTTTCTTTTTAAATCTATCAAATAAAATGACTAAATCACTCACAATGTTGATCTGAAATACACAAAAATGAAGTGTCAACACTTCCACACATCCACAACGTAGAACATTTGCATTTTTTATTGTTATAACAATGATTTTATAATGTCAACATAGATAAAAAAAAAAAAACTTTTGAAAAGATCTACACCTATGTGTAAATGATGATCTGCAGCCATCTAATGGCTGTCGATGAAATTCCATATTATTTTAAATGTATTTATTTAAATTGAAACAGCCATTTATTTAAATACTCTGAATTATTTATTTTGTGTTTAGAGGTTTTTTTTTAAGGAAATGTCTTGGCATTTGGGGAAAAGTTTAATGAAATGATTTTAATAAACATTCTCACCTGCTTTGACCAAATGTTGTTCTCCTGTTGTCTGTTGTTTTGTTCTTGTTTCCTCCATTCCTTCAAATAAGATTGCCTGTGATCTTACTGACATACGAACCATCTTCCCTTCAACATCGTTTTCTTCAAAAACATGGTTTCTCTCTGATTCTCTCACACGAGAAATTAAGCTTTCCTTTTCTGTTCTCTCTGCCATTACGCTGCCCATTTCAAATGTCTCCTGCTCTATTTTTATTTTCTCTTGTCTCATCTCATTCTTTTGCTCTTTTTTTCTGTCCTTTTTTCTCTCTTGTTTTCTTTTTTCTTTTCCGCTCTTTGTTTGAGAAACTGAGTAAATCCCATTTTTGTAAAGCTGACCATCGTTCTGTTTGATGATTTCATCAATCTTCTTCAGAAGCTTTGTGATGTGAGTTGGAGAAATCTCACTTTTACTGTTGATGGAGTGATGTTTATCTCTGCAGTGACTGACTATGGCTTGAAAATTTCTACTATCCATAAAGAGATTCCATTCTCTGTTTGTCATTTTTTCTCTTCCAGTAAACAGCACTAGGATGAACCTAAAAGCTTGAGCTCCAAAGTTCTTCCGGATTTGCTCCACAATGTTCCTCTCGTCCTCTTTGAAGTCCTCCAGGTTGATGACGAGCAGGAACACGTGAGGACCAGGATCAGAGAGATCCAGACTCTTCATCATCTGCTTCTTCAGCTCTTCATCAGTCAGGTGAGGGTTGAAGAATCCTGGAGTGTCGATGATGGAGATGTTTCTGTCTTCTACTCTTCCTCTCTGTCTCTCGCTCTCTCTGGTTCTTCTCTCTTTAAACACATCACGACCCAGTATTGCATTTCCTATTGAACTCTTTCCAGCTCCAGAGACTCCCAACAACACAATCCTCAGATCTTCTGAATCACCTGTCAAACAGTTTAGAGCTTTTAATGATTTATAAATGATTCAGTGATTTTAATCAAGCCTGTTCACATGTGCGTTGAGATGTTGCTTTTGTATTTGTATCTGACACACTCAATATCTATGTGTAGAGCTCAATCACAAGCAAACTGACCCTTCGCCGGCAGTAAATGTCAATGTAATGTAGTAAACACAACGTTAATCCACCGCACGAGCAAAAGCAAACCCTTATAAAACAACAATATACGTGAATATGCAGCAAAATGTATTTATACACTCACACACACACACATAATATATATACACAAACATATATATGGGAAACTGCTTATATTTTTCATACTGCAAAAAATGCATTGACTACGTATGGCTAAATATTGATACTTGAAGACAAAAATAGCATTAAATGTAATATTCATTAAATTGTGTACATAATCATAGTGCACATACACTTCTGAAAAATAAAAAACGAATTTTTTAATCTCAGAAAGTTTATTAAAGTTTATTAAATAAATAACAAAAGTTGCAGAGGCCCTGGATAGATTCCTCAGTGCAGCGCCCTCTGTTGGTTGTTGGTGAATCACTACACAATTGCCCCTTTATATCCAGCAGGATGATGGTTGCTAGTCGGATGCTGACCGTTTTTGTTTATTTGTTTGAACGAGCTGAAAAAAACGGGGACAGAACACCAAAAACCAAGACTATCCCGGAAAACGTCTGGTCACCTTGTTTACAAGAAATATACAAAGGTGCTTTTTTACTTTCATTTCATCATGTCTAACGTGAAACAAAGTTAAATAATCATCACACCCATTAAGAACAATAAACAGGATAGTTTCCATTTGTTTTTAATGATTTTGTACATCATTTCACACCAGGCTCTCTTGTGCCAACAGGATAATGGGGTTTGAGTAGAGCAGAGAAGGGTTTGTGGTCGTGTCAGCAGCTCATTTCCGGTTTCGACTTTGCGCGTGAGAGTGAGAGAGACGTCACTGTGAAGAGATCAAAGCCTGAGGCTGATTCTGTGTTATCTGCTGCCAGACACCAATCGGAAATGCAGATTTTGTGCAAAATTATATCATTTTAGAGAAAATAACCTGAAATATCTTGAAGTAAAAGATATGAATGATGTCCCAAGATGTTTCAACCGAAAACTGACCCATGATAGCTCAATTATTGAAAAAAGAGCAAATAAATACATGGAAGAAGTGTAAAACTTACAGCATGTCATTAATCATTCATAACTTTAAGTTTTGCATGTTAGATTAATAAGGGAATTTTAATAACGCTTAACTGACCTGACTCAATTGCACATTTTCTATTAAATATGTCTTCCCTGCGTGTCATTCTTCTGTACATCTTCTCTTCCTCCATTTCTCAATTTCTCAGTCTTACTGTGAGAACGGAAGAGCTGCAGCACCAAGGGAAGTGAGGGGCGGAGCTTCAGCAGTCATAGTTGCTACCCATACATGTCCTTGTGTAAATATAAATATAAATATAAGCTATTTTCACATGTATCTTCATCAGATCGATGTCTACAATATTTAACAACAATATAAAGTCATTTTTTGCTCATATATGCATAAGATCTACACACAAACATCAAATGTTTAGCCATACAGAGTTTTTATTGACTCTGCTGTAACTGTGTTTATGAAGCACACGGCAATGAAAGCCGAGAGATAATGTGATCAGGCGTCTTTGATATACGAGTCTAATGCTCTGGCATAAGGGCTAGTGGGGCTCGAGCAGGAGGAGGCCTGTGATTGGCCGAGGGAAGGATTGACAGGTCATCAGAAGCAGCTGAACTCTTTCTGGCAAGGAGATCACCAAAACCCCACCACACCCCAACATATTTAGCAATGTTATTTACTGAAGTGAAACAAACACCCAAAGCCAAGTGATGAAACACAGAAGGGTTTTCCCGCCAATCACTTGACTAGAACATGCATAATTTATGTTTTTGCCAAACCTTTATATTTGCAGTATGCTTGACCGCATAGTTTCATCCTCAACAACTCACTAAATTACTCACTAAAACAATACGTGGCATATTTTCACCCTCAGGGTTCGACATGTCATCATTGTTCAACTCTTTTGAGAGATTTGTTTGAAAAAAATGCATAGTAATTGGTTATTTCAACAACCACAGAATAGCTTGACCCACTAAAACTACTTGATCCGCCCTGAAGCTCGTCAAAACAAGATGGTCGTTTAAAGATGTGCATTTAATTCATAGACACCCTTACGAATGAGAAAGTATTCTTTCGGTCTGCTTTTTAAATACTTCTCAGAAATACACTTAAAACTGCACTCAAGTATACTTGACTTATACTGGCAGAAAAGTCCTATACTTGTAATCAGTCTATTGATACTTAATAGTATAATGAAGTATTCAAGTATACTTGGATTGTAGTTGTGTCTAATCTTTTGACTGAGTCGCCTATTGGAATATACTTTTTTTTAAAAATAGTTTTGCATACAATCTTATAACCTTAGATTGTTTGGAAATATTGAACAGATATTTGTGTAGGCTAGGAATAGGAATTTACTTAAAACTACTTTACTCTATGTAGTAATAGTACACTCAAACTATAACATATACTTATAGTACACTTAAATGTATACTTATATACTAAGAGTGGGCCAATTTAGTCCCAAAAAAGAAGTATACTTAAGTAATGTTCAAATATATTTTGAAGTATACTTTATGTAGTATGTATATTAATATCAATGTGTACTAGTAGTAAACTTGTCAGTGTACTATTTCAATTTTGCTTGGAACTAAATTGGCTCAATTTTAGTATATAAAATTATACGTTTAAGTGTATTATAAGTGTAAACTTTAAGTTCACAACTGTTTCTCATTTGTACCGCATCTGTACTACAAGTGAACTTATAAGTATACTAGTAGTTTACTATTTTCATACTAGTAGTACTTTTTTTATTTTGAAGTGTACTCTCAGTAAACTAGTTTGGTAGTTTTATACTTCAAGTATACTTGTAAGTTTTCTTTAAGCAAACATAACTTCATACTTATAGTTTACCATTTATATACAATCTTTGCACTTTCGGTATACTTCTTTTCCAATTCATACTTTAAATATACCTTTAAATGTACTTTAGCTAATTTAATAAACATTTTATCATAGCTTCATGCATACTTTTTTATCAACACTTGAATGTGGGAAAGTTTCATTAAAATATCAAAATTTTAAACAAAAAGTTGGATCAGATTCAGAACGATGATGCAGATTTCAAAACACAGATGGAGAAGATCGAACACCCCCAAAGCTTCAGTCGTTTCCTCTTCTCGGGTTTATCGTTTCATTTGGTTTAGACTTTTGTGATTTACATGCGGTTTAATGTTTGAATGCCTTATTTTACATTTGTGTGAGCGATCGTTTGTTTCAGCTTCTTCTTCTCCTGTGTTTTGATCAGGGAGATTCTGTACTCTTTCAGAAGATGCGCAACAGCGCCCCCCACCGTATAACAGAGAAAACATGGATGGCTGGAAAATTCAGTCAATGGCGGGGAAATAAGGTAGATTTTAAGTACAAGCCAAGTATACTTGGAATACTTAATTATACAAAGAATAGCTCAATCAATAGACTGAGCACAAGTATAGACCAAATATTCTTAGACTTTTCTGTTCGTATAAGTCAAGTATACTTGAGTGCAGTTTTAAGTATATTTCTGAGAAGTATATAAAAAGTAGACAAAGTATACTTTCTTATTTTTAGTTTAAAAGAAGTATAATAATAGCACACTTGAATAAACTTATTTTTCATAAGGGCAATAAAGAACCTTTATTTTTAGGAGTGAATATGTGCCTATTAAGGGTGAAAAGGTGATGTCCTTTCAAGGGTACTGCCCTAGTGACATATTTTTTCTTAGAGTCTAGTGAATTCAATTTACTTTTAGTTTAATAATATAATAGAATGATTATTGGACGACGTGCCATTTAAAAAGCCACTATATAATTCACTCCAACCATAGCAGACATGACACAGGATGCTCTTGACTTGTTCTTTATATGTAGGAGTCACTTTAGCATACAGATTAACACCCAAACAAGTATGCATTAAAAACACAAGGTTACTTTTTTTAGTGTTTCATATCGCTCTGTTATTAAGCAGATAATATTTTTAATCATACATCAAATGCCCGTTCTCTATATTTTTCTCCTTCTTTGGCTGTGAGAACATGCACATTACATTTAAACAATTTGGATTGCAACATACAACCTTTAAGAAGAGAAGAAGATTAATGATACAAGAAAAAGAATGACAAGAATTTCCGTGAAAGGCTTCACCTTCCGGACAGCTTTGTGTTTTTCTTTGCCGAGAGGTTACACGGATGCAAGTGAAACCTTTACAATCTGTAATTAGTCTTCAACACACTGTCTACGAAATATTTAACAAATGACAATGATGATGTCAAATCATCAGACTGAATCTCAGGAATGTTGTCAGACATGTTTCCATGTCATAATTTTTGGGAAATGCTTACCATATAAACCTAAAAGACAAGTAACCAATTCACCTCAATGCCCCTATAATAATTCTCTCACACACAATCTGCTATAAATCAGACATTGATTAAATAATTCCTTCTTTAAATTGTTGTTTTGAACTGTATTTGTGCATTCAGATAACATTGTTTTTATGATGTTTAACATGTCCTGATGTTTATCGTTGATCACGTTGCTGTTGTCCTTGTTGTTAATGACATTTTTCACTGGAGCTGAAACCCATCCTGGGCGCCATCTCTTCTCCACAAATCCTTTTACGCTAATTATTCAATTTGAGAAAAAAATAATCATTATTGGCATTAAAATGCACTGGTCTTTTGTCTTGTTCTCAAGTATAAATATTTTAACATTCTTACTACATTACCTAAATTAAAGTTTATTTTCCTTCATCATATTTAAATCGGTAATAAAATAGTTTATACCAGACAGAGCGACTCAACGACCAAACAAAAGTGCATAGAGCGATCATTAAGCACATGTTACTCACCTGTCTGAACCAATTAACTCAAAAACCACAGAGTCCACTATCGAAGCCTCCCATGTCAAATCCTCCCATATCGAAGCCTCCCATGTCGAATCCTCCCATATTGAAGCCCCCCATGTCAAATCCTCCCATATTGAAGCCTCCCATGTCAAATCCTCCCATATTGAAGCCCCCCATGTCAAATCCTCCCATGTCAAATCCTCCCATGTCGAAGCCTCCAGGGGATTCTTGGCCTCCCGGACCATTTGGGCCTCCAGTAAAATCGCCGCCTCCACCATTATTAAAGCCTCCCAGAACACCCATGTCAGGTAAAACCATGCCTCCAAAACCACCATCGTTGTTTCCAAAACCACCCCAGTTGTTATTAAATCTGCGAACATTGCGCCGTTGGGGATTTTTATTACGGTTTCTGCCTTTAGAATTGTAGTTCGCCCTGTAATTGTTGCTCTTTGCTTTGCTGCTCTTTGAACCCATTGTTTGTCTGGAAGGCGTAAGTGCTCAGTTTGAATCAGGAGCTCCTAAAGCTGGTGTCGATCTGTGTGCAGTTTGTATTTATGGTCTTTCAAGAGCACACTGATCACGTGAAGCGTGTGTTTACAGCCAATCGGCTGATCTCACAGGATTGCAATTTACATATGTTTCTTCTCAGTAGTTCATCCTCAGCTCCTGTAAATGACTCGGTCTGTGACATATTTCCTCAGGGTTGTGGTGCAGGAATTTGAGGTATTCTGAAATGTCATCACGGTTTATCTCTGTTGAGATTTTTTTGGAAATAAAAGCATAAAAAAATCTCCATTTGGGAGATGAGTCCCCAAAAAAGGTTTGATCCACCCTGAAGCGTATCAAAACAAGGTGGTCATTTATGTGCATTTATTTCATGGATGAGAGCAGAAGACAACATGAGTGTCTAAAATGAATGTGCACTGTTCAGATGAACGATAAGGTTAACCCTTGTTGAAAACACTCATTGTGTCAAAAACGACCGGCCTGCAAAAAAAATGCTTATAAATCTCTCGTCATGCTGCCTTATCACTATTGGATTCAATCTTTTTGTCAGCATGGTTTCTTTCGGTATGGACAGGTTTTTTGGAACTGATCGGTCGTAGGTCTTATTTATCTGAAAGAAAACATGAATCCAATATTTAGAGATAATGTAGCATAGTGAGAGATTTATTGCCATCATTTTTGACCGGCAACATCCCAAGTGTTACAATGTGGGAAAAAAACCCAAAAACTTTGGGAAGTTTACCCCTTATTTACACTGCATGCATGTGCGGCGCGTTACGGCACCCACAAGGTTTTCTTCCGTTCTCTACACGGTGTCAACTCACACCAGAAGCAGTTGGATTCGCAAAACCACAAGACAAGATTGTTTCATTCATTCATTCATTCATCTTCCAGCGCTTATCCGGGGCCGGGTCACGGGGGCAGCAGTCTGAGCAGAGACTCCCAGACTTCCCTCTCCCCAGACACTTCCTCAAGCTCTTCCGGGGGGACACCGAGGCGTTCCCAGGCCAGCCGAGAGACATAGTCTCTCCAGCGTGTCCTAGGTCTTCCCCGGGGCCTTCTCCCGGTGGGACATGCCCGGAACACCTCCCTAGGGAGGCGTCCAGGAGGCATCCGAAACAGATGCCCGAGCCACCTCAGCTGACTCCTCTCGATGTGAAGGAGCAACGGATCTACTTTGAGCTCCTCCCGAGTGACCGAGCTCCTCACCCTATCTCTAAGGGAGCGCCCTGCCACCCTGCGGAGAAAGCTCATTTCGGCCGCCTGTATCCGGGATCTCATTCTTTTGGTCATGACCCAAAGCTCATGACCATAGGTGAGAGTAGGAACGTAGATTGACCGGTAAATCGAGAGCTTCGCCTTGCAGATCAGCTCCTTCTTCACCACGACAGACCGGTACATCGACCAGAAGCTGCACCGATCCGTCTGTCAACCTCACGCTCCTTCCTTCCCTCACTCGTGAACAAAACCCCAAGATACTTGAACTCCTCCACTTGAGGCAGGAGCTCTCCACCAACCTGAAGAGGACAAGCCACCCTTTTCCGACTGAGAAAAGACTGACAAGATTGTTTTTAATGGCTAAATGGTTATATTTTGTCCAGTTTAATTGCAGTTTTTATTGCTATGCCCAACTTTATTTTGTTATAGCCTACAGACGAGGTTAATATACTTAAAAGTCCAGTTATGGATGACAAGGATAGGCCTACAAGATTTTCAATTTCGAATCTCTTGTCATCCATTTCTTTTCTCTTAGAGATTGTTTTGACTTTATTTTGTGTTTGAATTACCGCTTCTGGGACACTTCTGAAACACACACACACACAGAGAGAGAGAGAGAGAGAGAGAGAGAGAGAGCATTCATTCTTCAGGTCGATGTCCCTAATATTAAATCCATTTTAAAAATCCATTTGAATGTCCACAGAGGAAAGTGAACTTTGTATTTGTCCTTTTCACAGTTAAAGAATTTTTCCATAGCAGCTCTAAAACAATGTCCTTTGTTTACAAAAGTCCCTTTCAATTTAAAAGTCTCTTGCGACTGACTCATTCACTAGTAAAGTGTGTCGCCATCTAATGGCGTATTAATGTAACTTTCACTCAATCCATATTATGCCCTAACGGACCCTTTCTCAATACCAAATACAACATTATTTATATAAAATATTTATTGAACAACAATATTTACATTAACAAAAATAGCCATTATAAATGACAATAGGAAATAAAAACAATTGTACAAGGTTACAGGATGTAAGTTAAATAATATAGCCTTAATATTAAATTATTACATTTAACATAGCACAATTTGATTTGCTAAGGAACAAGTAATAGATTAATAAGACCAAAGATTGCCCGTTTTATGTACCCAAAATGAATTACATCTCATGTTTAACCACTAAAAGAGTCAGCTGCAAATCCCCGAAGCAGTGGTCGAGATGAAGCTGTTCTTGGCGGGTACGCGAGCACTGAAAGTCTGGAGCTCGCATCTCCGGTAACATCTTAATAAATTGACACTATGATTAAATATGAGTCATGATTTTAGGTCTAAACAGCTACATTCTCACCTAAAAAACTCTTAAAACTACAGTTAGTGGTACAACAAATGTAGTATTTGTAAAAAAATAAATAAATAAATAAATAAAAAAATGGCAGATTTGCTTTTGACAGCGAAGTGATACAAATGGTGAAAGGGTAGGATTGCTGTTATCACTGGAGTATCGCACTGCTCTTAGCCAATCAGATTCAAGAACCAGAAAGAACACATATATAGGGGATGAGAAACTGTTATAATTATAATGCGAATTATTCGGCATCCCAAATGGTATTTTTTGTCTTTTCTTTATTATGTTTAAGTTTACTTGCAATAGCTTTAGCAGCACTCGATCCTCCTGTTAGAGCTGCTCCTCCAGCCAATAAAACCGCAGGCAGTGCGACTCCTCCAGTGGCAGCGACCAGAATCGCACCTCCAGCTACTGCTACTCCTACACCTGCCACACTCGCTCCCACTAAAGCTGCATCCTTAACATTCTTTATCATTATCTTTTTCTGAGCTTTCTCATACATCTCATTTGTGTAATGCTTTCCACCGTTCTCTGTCACCATGCCATCTATCTTCTGTAATAGTTTGGTAACCTGTGTTTGTTTTTTATCTTTATCTTTGTTGTTGAAAACATGATAACCACCATTACACTCTTTAACTAGTTCATTAATCTGATTGTTTTTAGTGAGGAACTCTTCTATTGATGTATCTAACTGATCTCCTCTAGAGAACAGAATGATGGTGTAACGTTCAGCATCTTTTCCAAAGTTGTCCTGAATCCATTTCACTGCGTTTTTCTCCTCATCTGTGAATCTCACGTCAAGTCTGATGACCAGCAGAAACACATGAGGACCAGGAGCAGACATGAAGACACACTTCACCAATTCCTCTTTCAGTTTTTCATCACTAATTGATGTATCAAACAGTCCTGGAGTGTCGATCACAGAGATTTTTCGACATGCCACTCTCCTCTGATATTTCTGGCATTCCTTAGTCACAGATTCAGAAGATAATTGTTCTTCAAACACTGTTTGTCCCAGGATGGTGTTTCCTGTTGCGCTCTTTCCAGCTCCAGTTTTACCCACTAGAACAATCCGGAGTTCTGACAAGATAAAAAAAAAAAAAAAAAAAAAAAAAAATATATATATATATATATATATATATATATATATATATATATATATATAAATATATATATATATAGACAGATGTAAACATGTAATAAATAAATATTTAATCTAGATGAGGGGTCCTCAACTCTGGACCTCAAGATCCACTTTCCTGCAGAGTTTAGCTCCAACCCTAAAACCCCCAGTGTCCCAGTGTTAAAACAGCAATGCTCAGAGTACATATTGTCCCAATCTACAGGGTGTTAAAGTAACACTGAAGCAGAGATAAAGTTAATAAGGTTATTAAATGATTAATTAAGAGATTATTGAGCATTAATGATGAACACCTGCTGTTAACAAGCAGAATCACCGAGGATATGTTGCCAACTGTTGTTTTTCTTAAGTTTTCCTTTATTATTAAATGAGTAATCTTGAGGGTTAATTGAACTTAAAATGTTGGATCATTTCTGGCAATTATGTGCTTTGATATAACTCTTCTCTGACAGTTTAATTTGTTAATTATTTTCTGTTATTTGGAAACCTGTAGGGAGGTGGGTGCCGTTTTCTTTGTAATTCATTATTTTCTCCTGAAGTACTGCAGTTTTTCTTTTCATTTTTCTTTTTGTTATAGGTAATTTAGAAGATTATAACTTATTTAGAACCTATTTGTTTATTATTTTGGCCTTGCTCCCTCCTAGAGCTTTTGTTTCCTATTTTATTTTCTGTTTTAATTATGCTTCAGTTTGATCTTTGGTTGGCAGTGTTTTTCCTTGAGCTGTGGCTGGAGATGAAAGTTCTCCATGGTCTCTTATTTTTGTTACATTTTTCCTTACCCCTAGACTTAAAAGGGGGAGATCGTAACCCTTTTTAAAGCAATTTTCTTGTAAGCAATTGCAATAGTGTTTAATAATAATTGCATTGTTAAAGTAAAATAATCAGAAAGCAAATCAGAATTTCCTTCTTGTAAGTTTTTTTCACTTTTGTAAAGTGATCTTTACTAATGATTAACTGTCTTTTTTGCTGCTGTTGTTGTTTATTGCCAGAGGTTCAGGTGTAACAGCAGCAAAAACAAGCAAAAATATTCTATTAAATAATTTTTAATGCTGAAAATTAACTATTTCCTCTGAACTTCCACACATCAACACTTATCATACAGTCCTTAACAGTGGTAATAATTTATACATCCAGTATGTGTGTTCAGCGGATTATGGCTGTCGTTGTGATCATTATGTCTGTGGTTTCCCACAGTTTTAAAATCCGTTAAGATTTGGAAGTTGTTTAGTGTGTCCCAGGCCTAACACCCTGCTGGTGGTTCCCATATGAACACTGAGCAGTGTTAATTTAACATCAGGGAATTTACTGTGTGAACACTAGTATTATCTGGAACTGACATGAAATATTTTACAGAAGCAAATCAGATATCTTTGCCTTCAAGTTTTATGTACCTGTGTTTAATGAAATCTGAGACAAATACCTTAACTTTCAATACTACATCATCCGTTAAAATTAGTTTGTTAATTTAAAAGTAATGTCATTTATGCATCTACAGTAATATAATTGTTTTTTTATTTATAAATAGACATTACCAAATGTAATGCCACTGTAGTGAATTTACCATTTACATTTGATTTTTGAGTTTAGAGTTTTGTGTGAAGCTCTTACCGTCTTCTGATCCCTGTGTCATGTATGTCATTTTATGGCTCATTCCCCAGCTTTTTTCTGTTGTCTTGACAACATTTATGTCTTCCATTGTTTCATTAGAGAAGTTCTCGGGTATGTCTAGTGATATATTATCCACGTCATCACGGTAAGTTGATTTCTTTGTTTGTCTGAAATAAACAATACTCTCCTGTTCTTCTTGAGTCACAGTTTGTGTTTTTCTCTCTTCTGTTGCACTTTGGATTTCAAAAGTCTCTGACTTTATTTCTGTGCGTTCTTGTCTCACCTCTTTCTCTCGCTTTTTTTCCCTGTATGTATTTTCTTCCGCATGTTGTTTCTTTTGACTTGTTCTTTCCTTTACTTGTTCGATCACAGCACGTGTTGTTCTCTCTTCCTTTACTCTGTGGGTTATGAGAGTCTCGTGTGCTGTTTTACCCTGCGTTTGTTTCGTTTCTTGCTCTTTTCTTTTGTATGTCTTTTTTTCCTCTTGTATTTTCTTTATTCTTATGCTTTTTGTTGGAGAAAATGAGTAAATCGCATTATTATTCTGTTTGATGAAGTCATCGATCTTCTGTCGAAGCTCTGTGATCTCATCATTCTCATTTTTACTGTTGATCACATGATAATTCTCTCTGAAGTGACTGATCAACTCTAGAAATCTTGTACTAAGAATAAAGAACATCCATTCTTTCGTTGACATTTGTTCTCTTCCAGTAAACAGAACCAGAGTGAACTTGAACACTTGAGCTCCAAAGTTCTCCTGAATTTGCTCCACAACATTCATCTCATTCTCTATGAAGTCTTCCAGGTTGATGACGAGCAGGAACACGTGAGGACCAGGATTAGAGAGATCCAGACTCTTCATCATCTGCTTATTCAGCTCTTCATCGGTCAGGTGAGGGTTGAAGAATCCTGGAGTGTCGATGATGGAGATGTTTCTGTCTTCTACTCTTCCGCTCTGTATCTCACTCTCTCTGGTTCCGATCTGTTTAAACGCATCTTGACCCAGGATTGCATTACCTATTGAACTCTTTCCAGCTCCAGAGACTCCCAACAACACAATCCTCAGATCTTCTGAATCACCTGTCAAACAGTTCAAGTTTGAGTTGTTTATTCGTATGCTTCAGATTTTCTCTCTCTTCATACTTTTTGAGTTACATTGACTCAGTTAAGTAGTAATTACTTGACAAATTTTGTTATTTGAACTTATAAAGTTTATTTGCAATAACTTCACGCAAGTAAGGTGATCATGGAGATCAGAATTCAAGATGGCAGCCAAGGCAGTTAATTGTTTGAGTGTCAGTGTATGGGTCTGAGCTTTTATGTTTTTATAAGTTTTTTTTAAATCTCGTTTAAGCGTAAATAAATGGTTCTCTCAAAAAAAGCATCACCCCTTTCAATCTGGGATCTTTGTATGCTATACTTTTATGAGATGTTATTGGATTTCTACAGAACTCTGACTCTGGCCTTCAAAGGCCTAGGCCTGCTCGGAATCCACGTGTTGGTCTACAACTCCTAAAAATGACAAATCAATAATCTTTTGGATGGTTCAGTGGCCAAACCTGTTCTGGGGAAGATTTATAGCTTTATTTTAAATCTGAATTAAGGATCTGATCCTGTTGAGTTTCTCCGGGCCATCGACTATCAGAGCTGTAGACTCTGTTTGAGGTCTGAAGGTTCTTCCTAAGTACAACATACGATCTTTCTGGGATCTTTTGATGATACAATTGCATTAGACGTTATGTGATTGCTATACATTTCTGACTTTCGTTTGGTGAGGCATAGGACTATCAGGAATTCATCTACTGGTGTACAGCTCTTCATCTTTTTTTTTTTTACAGTGTATCTATGCAGCAAATAGCCGACAGTAAATGGATGCCTTGCTCTAATTCTGATGTAATGACTCAAAGTGCAAGTGGATTTGAAATGTGTTCACTGCTGAACAAATGTGACCTGAACAAAAGTTGTTTGTTTCGTCCAAAAATGCTTTAAATATGGAACCGCAAGCAATCTAATCAGTCAGTCAAGATTTGGAGCTCTGAATGTAAGTGCACAAATGTAGCTGCAGTGATTTGTCAGCTCTCAATGAACTTTTAACTTATGTAACATAGATAGTTTGAATGACATGCAATAAAGTAATTCCTGGATCAGAAGTCAAACTTTTTTATGTAAGGCCACATTCCAAACACCAGAACCAGCTCCTCAAATTCCTCAGGATTATTGAAAATCACAGACATTTAGTTTTCATCAGCGTTCAAATTAAAATCTGCTGCATTAAACCCCTGTCTTAGATCATCATATATCAAACTGAAAATTGTCAGTGAGCTGCTCTGATAGAGATGTGCGCTCTGTCACGTCCCATTTTGGTAAATATAATTTTTATGACAATGGTTCTGTTAAAACTAATGTATGATGAAACAATGTTTCAAAATTTCTAAATTCTTAATGTATATCCTAGCAAACATGTTTTATCATAAAAATATGTTTTATTTTTGACACAAGCAACAATCACACTTGATCATTCAGTTCTCAGTTTTGTATTAATCGAGCTATGAGTATCACATTAGGGTAATTCATTTAAACTGACCTTCATGTGCCGATGCCATTGTGTCTCTTGCAGTTTGTTTTTTGTCATTCGGAGTCTCTCAGTTTTTGTCTGCCCGTGTGATCTGAATAAGAGAAACTAGATGTGTCTAAACTGAACTTTACCCCTTTGAGGATCTCAATGCTGCCCTTTGACTCTATAACATAAGCAGCAGTATCATTTTTGGCTGCAGCACCAGGAAGCAGAGAGAAGCGTGTACTACATAAAAAGGAGGTTTTTTTTGTTTTGTTTATTTTTCCTGTAAAAATTACAGAATTATCTGTCAGTGTTTTTCAATTCAGCCAGTAGTGACTTAAAAAGAAACAAAAGAAAAAACTAGGAACAGTCCAAAGAAATATATTGTACAACTACTGTATATACACAACACACCATTAATTTTATTGTGAAAATACTACGGACATGAAAAGTGACAACCATAATTGCTTGCTATAGGTTATACATTCTAAATTTAGAATTTTAAATACATCAGTTTTTAATTAGTGACACAAACAGACATCAAGAATCAGGACATAAATGCATGCTGGGAGCCATGAGTTTATACTATGGTGGCTCCCAGAATGCATTGCAGCATGATGCGTGTCATCATTGTTGAGATTTATGTGCTGATTCTTGATGTCTGTGTGTGTCTGCAGATTGTTTTCACTGTAGTTTAAAAATCAAAAATCAGAGTGTCTTTATTTATGGCATAAATGTTTTGATGATTCAGATCTGTTAATGACAACAGTTAGTCAGTGATAAGATTAATAAATTGTTGTATGTTATAACATTATAACACCTGATTTTTGTTTGTTTTCTTCGTAATTGAATCCGCTCAGCCTGTCTTCCACTTGCCACCAGATGTCGCCTTCTCACTCTATGGACCCTGTCGCACGGACTACATTTCCCATAAACCCCTCACCCAGTCACTAATCACCCTTCCAGCTGGATCATATCACACTCACTTCCCTTCACTATATAAGCACCACTCTCACTGACACTCACTGCGAAGTCTTGTACATCTTGTATTGCAATTCCGAGCGTTATTCCTCTGTCTTGTTTTGCCTGTTTCCGGATCCTGTCTGTGTCTTTGTTTTGTTGTTTATCAGCCTGCCTCTGACCATTCGCCTGAACATTTACTACGAGACTGCCTGTTCCCCGCCACTATTGTTTGCTGTTGTGTTGACCATTGCCTGTCTGACTACGTTTCGTTAATAAAGCTGCACTTGGATGCTATTCGCTGACTCCCTCATCATTACAGTAATAAGTTACATGATTACATAATCACTGGCACAAAAATCACAAACTCACTAAATACTCAAACCGCCCAACTAAATGAAACACTGATCATCATAATGGTGACCAAACAATTTAATAAAACATCAACATCTTAACCTGTTAATTCTCAATAAGAGCTTCTGTAGACGTGTGACAGAAATAAAGTCAGTCTGGTCAGTAATAAGTGAAGCTGGTGATGCTGTTTGTGGAGTTGATGAATCAGATCTTCAGAGATTTAATGTCTTTTATCTTCAGTTGATTTCATCTAAGACTGTGTCTGAAGTCAGTTGTAGTTCGTGTGTTTCTCTTTCCTTCAGTGATTCTGCTTGTTAACAGCAGGTGTTCATCACTAATTCTCAATCATTGCTTAATCAATCCCTTAATTATCTCATTAACTTTAACTGCTTCAGTGTTTCTTTAACCCTTTGACGCGTACGATCACACCGGTGTGATTAGAACGTTCAGTGCATCACGTGATTAACTGCCAAATTCAAAAGTGCTTGTGCGCGTTCTCTGGCCCTGAGCCAGTGACAAACGCGCTCAGCGCTGTCAATATATCACAAATATGCAGTGTTTTCAACCACATAATGTTTATTTTAGGTTTCAGATATTTAAATGCACATAAGTACTAACAAATCAATACATTTAGAGTTTGTAAAATACACACTGATGTCTATGGAAGCGGCAATAACAATCATTTCCATAATAATTAGACAGCACGTTTTATTCATATCAGATACACATTGTGTAAGTAACTTTAAAGTTTACTCTCTTCTTCTCTCAGTTCACCGGCTCACTTACTTTCATGTATTTCGGGAGATTTCACGTGCTGTAAATCCAACAGACGAGATTCTCTGTACTATGGGGCAAACTAACATGGCGGCGCCCGTCGCGCGTATATCTCAACTAACGCGATCATTATAAAGGTGTTTAAACAGCAAAACACATCCACTTGCACGTATTTGACAATCGGAATATCAGATATTTCATGCTATAGTCATCAAATTTGTTAATATTTTGAATAAAAAAGGAAAAATCAAATGAAAGCAGATCTTCCGTTATACGGTGCTTTTGAGGTTGCCGTGTGTCACTTGACAAGCAATGACGTGTCACCATGGAAACAGTAAAGTGACACGTTCTAAAAAACGGTCGCCTTGAAAAACTCACGCTGGGCGCTCAGCCATAATATTTTAAACTTACGTGCGAAAGGGTTAACACTCTGGGACCATATTTGATCTGAGCAGAGTTGATTTAACACCCGGGGATTTACTGTGTAATCATTCTGTAGATGATTGATATTATGTGTTCAACAATGCTTTGATAATAATATCACAAGGGCGGTTTTTTGTAACAGCTTCCGCTTTGTGGGCCATATAAGGAGGCTGTTTACAGTTTTACGAAAGATAAAACTCTCTGTCCCAAACCTTAAAGCTTGATTATCTGATCATTATGAATCTAAGCTGAACTTTGAAATTCTGGTCTACTTTATGTAACAGGACTTTGGGACACAATTCAATATCAGTTAAATCAATCAAACAGCGCCAATGTCTATTTGATCTAAATCGAATCATTTAAATGATTATTCTGAAGCACAGGGTGTAGGATATTGGCAGGAATCCTTTTCTCAGTTGGTCTAGATTCTGTAAGTGGGCCATGGATTCGTATGTGAATCAAAAGATATTCATAGTACTTGGGCTCATAGGCGGAGTTTGGGGGGGGGGGGGGGGGCTGGGCCAAGACCAGAGCCAATTAATGCCTGCCTTGTGCTTTGAATATATTTTTTTTTTATTACAGAATTCATATTTTCTCGTTTTATTTGTCTTATCTTATTAGTTCTGTGTATAGAATAAGTAAGATATGGCTAATTAATTATTAATTACTGTATTTATTTTTTTTTTAGCTTTATTACATTCTCCCGCGATTTGCGAATCTCAAAGTATCGCGGTACGTGAGTGGACGCTCTTCTCGTTCTGTTATACGCGCTGAATAAACAAAATTCGTCGTTTTTTTAATAAATCCACTACTAAAAGTGTGGAGTTTTCTAATTCTACTTCAACTATCGATTTGACTGCAAATCTATCAGAAGAGAAGATAGTGGACATCTACGCATCTCGGAAAAAGAGGCGGCTTCTTCTGCATTAGGTAAGATATTGTAATGTCTGAAGTAGTACTATGACAGGTCAAGGGAGGCTCTGTTTATGAACTTTAATCGGAACGAAGAAGAACACACTGTAACAAGCGCACCCGTCTAACACACTTCTGAACTCCCCGTGTTAACCCTATCACTGCCGATGCAAAACAAAACAGCAACTATAAAGAGTCTGTTCTATTCGCTATTCTTTGTATAAAGTCATTGTTCATTGTAAATGTATTTTATATGTAGAATGTATGATATATAAATATGATATAAAAAAAAAAATCTGAGCTCGTGGTCTGCTGGCCTGGTAGGTGCCCCCCCAAGCACAAAAGTGAAACTCCGCCTATGCTTGGGCTGTGTAATTAAAACACAGAGGTTAAACATTAACTCGAAGAAACTGAAAGCTGTAAGTGGCGTTCAGTCATCGAGCTGCACTGGACACTCTGCATTGGACGTAACTGCGACTGAATATTGTGCTTTTGGATTGAATGCAAGAACACCAAAAAGGTTTTTTTGTTGAGACGAGCAAAATCTGCAAAAAATGGCTATGTCTCCGCACCCACCGTTTATCAACCCAGTAAGTGAAATTTATTATTAAATTCAAAAATATGCCGAAATGTTATAAAGGACAATATTATCACTTGTAGCAAACAAATTTGTCTGATTATTTCTGATGAGATCAACTACATCAAACTCCCTTTAAACTCTTTCAGGGTTGAAGAATTAAATTAGTTAAATTACTGTAAATGTGCACTAGCCCTGGATTTATATCTGCACTAGATGTTTTGTACAGTAGAAGAATACCATGAGATTCATCATCTTATCTTCCATGTTTTCAACAGTTGATCTATAATTTGTTGTAAAACATCATTTCAATGAACACATGACTGCTCACCCATACAGAATTTTGTTATAAGAACATTCTCCAAATGTTCGGTGTTGGTTCTGGGAATGTAAAAAACGTTTTTTAAATGTATGATATTCTTCAAACATTCTTTCAATCTAATTTTGATTTAAAATTCAACATTCTAAGAATGTTAATTTGTAACATTCCAAGAACATAAAAATGTCCAGTTTCCTTAATGTTAGTGGAATGTTATTTAAAGGTTAGTATGATGTTCCTGAAACATTCAATCAATTCAATTCAAACACCTGCTGTGAACAAACACTGAAAGAAAGAGAAATAAGAACAAACTACAAGTTTCTTCAGCCACAGTGTTAGATGAACTGAAGATAAAAGACATTAAATCTCTGAAGATCTGATTCATCAACTCCACAAACAGCATCACCAGCTTCACCTTATTACTGACTTTATTTCTCTTTCTTTCAGTGCTTGTTCACAGCACGTGTTTGAATGATTGAATGTTTCAGGAACATCAAACTAACCTTTAAGTAACATTCTACTAACATTAAGGAAACTGGACATTTTTATGCTTTTGGAATGTTACAAATCATTATTTAAGGCAGTGGCACATTCTGACAAGGGTGGTGTCAGTACAGTGGGTACAGAACTGCCAAATTACCAAAGAAATGTTATCAGCAAAATGGTAAACAAAAGAGAATTTCTTATCTGTTTGCACACACTGCTGCTCACACCAACGGCGGAAATAAGGCTGTTTGAATATGCGGGAGAGATTTGCTATAGTGTGACTATACTGAAGAGGTGGCAGCTCATTCTGAGCCACTCAGGATACGCTGCCCATCTATTGGACCCGTTTTAATGAGCTCCCCTCTTTAGATACATTCTACAATCCATGGAATAAACACTATGAGATAGTTACCATTTTCATGAGTAATTTCAGAATGAAATGATTAGGAAAAAAATATGAAGATTCACAAGCACTCATTTTATGGGATGTCTGACATGAAAACCTTTCACACAGACTGTCCCGTTCAGCAGTCCGATCCAGGCAGGATTTCAGGAAGGAATGATTATTACTGTATGTGGACGGGTTTTGCCAAATGCAGACAGGTGAGTCTCTCTGCGAAAGGATGCGAATGTGCTTCATCTTGAATTATCCGTTTATATCTCATTGCATGTGACAGGTGTTATTCTCCTGCTCTCTTTCCTCTCCAGATTCAACGTGAACCTCGAGCATGGATCTGATGTCATTCTGCAAGTTAACCCACGCTATTCATGGCTCTTGCCCATCTCCGGGTACGTAGTTCACAACACCCGCCAGAACGGGAAATGGGGCTGGGAGGAAAGCAAGATAGATACTCCCTTCCCGAGAGGCCAAATATTTTCCCTGCAGATCCTCATCACCCAGGAGGCTTACAAGGTTATTTACTTTTTATCAACCACCACTACAGTCCTTTTTTATAGTAGAAGAAGAATAACAGTATTTCTGGCTTTTCCTAGATAAGTACTAATGGGAAACTCTTCTCAGAGTACAAGCACCGTATGCCATTCTCAAATGTGGATCGCATCTGTGTGGTGGGAATGGTGGAACTGAATGTAGTTGCCTTCCACTATCTTGCGGTGAGAAAACAAAACTGGTGCTGTAGGTCTTTATCAATCTTGTAAGGGAAATCGGGGTGCATTAACAGTCAGATAACGGCGCTATACTGTATGTATAGAATATTCTGTGTAAATTCTCATCTGATGAATCAGTTCGTACATATTTTTGACAAGTTAATCCATGTTTCCACCGTGGGATCTTTCCCCAGGAACTAGAGACCAGAGGTGTAGTCAAGACTAAGACCAAGAGCATTCAGGAGGGAAGTTAATGAGATAATAAAGTCATTAATCAAGCAGTAATGATGAACACCTGCTGTTAACAGACAGAATCATTGAAGGAAAGAGGAAAACAACAACAAATAAAACACCTGTGCTACTTCTGTAAAAGAACAAAAAACACATCAGTGCTTGTGTTTTGGGACAATGCTTGTGTTCATTCATACACAGTAAATGTATCAGGAAGGTGATCTGATGTTAATTAATGAGATAATTAATGACATCAACTTCTCTCTTGAATGGTCTCGGTCTTGACTACACCTCTGTACTCTGTTTGTTTCAACTGGAACTAGGGGCTAAATAAAGTGTAAAATTAAAATTTCCCACCCAGAAAGTCCCTGCTCAAGAGGAGGTACTTTTTGTACTATAAACTCTTTCTAGGTATATGTCGGTTATGTGTCTAATCAGAATGACTTATGAGCCTTTTTATTGTGGGTATGTCATTTATGCCCCACTTGCCAAAATGTGTGTGAAGAGTTAATAGAATCATTATAGAAAATATTCACAGCGATTCCATAACAATCTGTTGCACATTCCCATTGAAAATTTAAAGGCGTATCAAGCTGTAATGAAGTTGGGATATTTTGAAGGACCTGTTAAAAAGTAGACGTAGGGCTCCATGTTGAACACTAATGAATGTCACCTAATGAAATAAGACTTGTGAAATGAGGGAATAACATTTACATTTAATCATTTGGCAGACGCTTTTATTCAAAGCGACTTACAAGTGAGGAATACAAGCAAGCGATTCTTCATGAAGAGGCAAATAGACACAGGAAGTGCTCACAATACAAGTTTCATACATTATTCAGAGTAGCATAAGCTAGAGTAGGAAGGGAAGGGAAAAGAAAGGATAGAAAGGATGAAGATGAGTTTTCAGCTGTCTCTTGAATATTGCCAGGGATTCTGCGTTCCTGATGAAAGTAGGGAGATCTTTCCACCAGTAAGGAACAGTGAACTAGAATGTTCTGGAGAGTGATTTTGTGCCTCTCTGTGACGGTACCACAAGCCTTCGTTCCTTTAGCGATCGCAGGCTTCTGGTGGGGACGTAGCGTTGTAGCAGTGTGTGGAGGTAGGAGGGTGCAGAGCCTGTGGTGGATCTGTAAGCAAGCATCAGTGCCTTGAACTTGATGCGAGCAGCGAGGGGTAGCCAGTGCAGAGAGATGAAGAGGGGCGTGACGTGGACTCTCTTAGGCTCGTTGAAGACAAGACGTGCAGCAGCGTTCTGGATCATTTGAAGAGGTTTGATTGCACTTGACAGCAGTCCAGCCAGAAGAGCATTGCAGTAATCAAGCCTTGAAATGACCAGGGCCTGGACGAGAATAAGATTAGCGCCCTATTCTAACGGTCTTGTTCTGTTTTGGTTTCCTTTTCTTTGTGTTCCCCAGTTAGTGTTATAGTTTAAGAAGTGCCACACACCTGTTCTGCTCTGTTGCACCCTGATTACTCTCGCTAGTATTTAAGCTTCTTCCAGTGTTTTGTTTAGTGTTAACGTTGCTGGTTTTGGTTAATGGTGTTCAGTGTGGTCACTATGATTTAACAAATGAATTCTGCTGCTGTAAATGTGTTCCCGTCCTAAATATCTAAATTTAATTTACAGTCCCACGTTCCTACACTTCCGGGATCTTTGGTAAGTGATTTTAAAGTAAAAGCTGATCAGCCTTGTATTGTTAAAATGTTGCTATGTAAATTAGCATCCATGTTATCTGCACCCAGTCTTTTGTTAAACTACTTGCACTTTTTTTACAGACGGGTGGTACCAAAATCAAAACTTGTCACTGTGATAGTTATGTTAAGTGTAGGTTTATTGTACTTTGTCTACTCTGCATGGTAAACATTGAACACTATGGCAACAGCCTAAAGACAATGGCATTTTGCACTGAAGGCTTAAATGTTTGATAGACAAATAATCTAAATCTCTCAAGTAAAGAACAAGACATTATGGTGATCTAAAGTGTTGAATGTGTGGAATCCCTCTATTTGGTACTCTTACACTTTTATATCCAAAAACGATACAATAAAACTGTATCATTTAATGTTCTCGACTGGGTTTCTCTCACACTGTTGCTTTAAGCGAGTGTTTTGACGAAGACTTTTCAAGAGCTCTAAATGTTGTTATGAAATGAGTGTCAAGTTATTAGATTGTTAATATACAATGTGTCATATTAGAGTATGTAAAAGAAAACTTTGACCCACAAACAGATAGTCCCATACAAAAGCATCATATATGGAGGAGTACAGCCTGGAAAATGCATCGTCGTGCAGGGAGTCATCAATCCCCAGGCAAAAAGGTTTGACAGCATCATTTGTCTCAGATATAATATCAAACATACGGTCTTAAAAATGCTCTTAAATATTATCCAATTCTGCTGGAATGACATCTTCCTGATCATTGATATATACATAAATATGATTTCCTCAAATCTTCTTTCTCTGACAGAGTAGGGATCAGTCTACGACACAAAACTGGAATTGCGTTCGAGTACAGTCCTCGTTTTGATGAAAATGTGGTTGTTTGCAACTGTTATGAGAATGGGCAGTGGGGCGAAGAGGAACGGTCTGGACAGATGCCGTTTGAGAGAGGGCAAAATTTTCTGGTAAGACTTTATGATCCTCCTATAAGTGTGTATGACTTATTACTTAATAATATTGTTTCAATATTCATGGATATATGCGTTCACATCTTTGTCTTTGTGCATTTCAGGTCACCATTTCTTGCGGTCCTGATAACTACGAGGTGTTTGTCAATGGTAAAAAAACTCACGCTTTCAGTCGTCGCTGCAATAACATGGAAGAGATTGATGTTTTGGAAGTTAGTGGAGATGTGCAGCTGACCTTTGTGCAGCCCTGACAAAGATGTCATCCAGGTTTATGAGAAACAAACTGCTCATATGCAAAGATATTTTGCTTGCATGCATGATATTCTGATGTCCGCTTCAGTGAGAGAAATAAAAAATAAAATAAAATGAAGAAACAGACTGTTCTGCATGGATGTGTCCAAACTATTCATGCTTTTGGGCCGATTTCAGCTATTAGTTTTAAGTAAAATTAGCCTTCAGACCAAATTTGTTAGACTGCACAAGTGACAGAAATGTTAAACAATACAAATGTTTATGTATTATAGGTTCTAATCCCACCTTTTTTAGTTGATATATTTTAACTTAATCTGATACACAACTTTTCAAAACAAGACCCTTTGCTTGTCTACCTCTAACTCTTAAGGGTCGAGGGTCAAGAGGTCAACTAAATCAAACCCTGATCTTCATGATGGAGACTTAAAAACTGCGATTTCACCTTTGGTGATTCTGCTTGTTAACATCAGGTGTTCATCAATAATGGTCAATCATCAGTTTTTTTAGAATATTTGTTAAAGTTACATTCTTTGAAAGGTTTCGTTCTGATCAGAATGTCTTGATGCCGAAAGAGGCTGAAATAGAAGCAGGTAAACATTAAGAGCTCATGAGGAAACTTCTCTGACATCCTGCTTCCTTCGTTTGGTCACTGTTTTAATCATTTCAGATCTGATGGATGAGAGACTCACTGAAACATGGTAAAACTATGCCATATGTTTACTACATTCAGTCACATTACTTTTGTAAAACACAGGAAAATGTCATTCTTTATTTTATTTATTTCTGTTGTTTTTTTCATGAGAAACTTTCTCAATATTCAGCAGTTTAACAAATTATGAACTGCTCATTTCTAGTTTATGTCTACACTGCATTTACATTTAGTCATTTAGCAGACACTTTTATCCAAAGCGACTTACAAGGGGAGCAATTAGGGGTTAGGTGTCTTGCTCAAGGACACTTTAGTCATGATATCAAAGGTGGAGAGAGTGCTGTTCATTCACAATACCCACCTTCAATTCCTGCCGGTGTGGGAATCAAACCAGCAACCTTCAGGTTACAAGCCCGACTCCCTCAACATTAGGCCACGACTACCCACACTGGTAATGTAATAAATTTTTCAAATCTCAACAGGAGTATTTTGTGTGGAATGGTGATGAAGTAACATCAGTTTCTTCTGCTGTATTTTATTTTGATCTAAAACTCAATTCCTTTCATCAGGGGGGTTTGATTCCAGAAACATTAGTTAGAGATCCTGTTTTTTTTCTTATTCTTACCATAAACATCTCACAGAGCACTCAGTTTTAAATGACAGTAGCATTTCCCTTTTCTACTTATAAACTTTTTGCACTTAATTTGAAAGACGATTTGTCATCACCCCCTAGAGGTCCTACAGAGACATTACAGCTTTAAACTGCAGGAGGTTAATCAGGTTTATTGAAGCACTGGCCCTAGTTATAGAAAAAATACATGGTAAAACATGAAGAGGAGACTCTTCAAAAAATACACAATACAATAAAAAATTGCTTATGTCAAAACATCCTTTATTATTTAACAAATGTAATATTGTTAGGCAAAGAGTTACAAACTGCATATTCTTATTTACATAAATGTATAACTGACACTCTTTGGTTTCAGATGACAATGTCATGTATAAGTTGTAAACAACATTTTGATTTTATTTCTCTCTCTGGAGGATATATTTGATTTCTAAATTTACGCCCAAAACTGAAGACCAAAAACACTGACATAAAGGTATAATATAGACCAAAACATAATACACCAACATCTATTAAATTCAAAGTTAAAAAGAAACCATTAACACACACACATTAAATACAGATGAAACAGTCAAAGAGAACAAATAATGTGGGTCTTGGTGTTGAACCTGTTTGTATTGGTTGTGGTTAGAACAGACGAGTAAGCAGTCCAGTCCATATTGATGTCTGAACACAGGCTTCACAGTCTGTCACTCATTTGACGCTGCTGTAGATCACTGATGCGTCTTCCACAAGTTGAACAGCTGATCGCCTAAAACACAAAAGAAATAGAAACACAATAATGTTACAGGCGATATGATCTGTATGTGCCGGTTAAGTTGTTTTCTCTCACCTCACGGCAGCATCAGGCTGATGAACTCTTATATTGTCATATTCAGTCTCTTCTGCTCTCTTCTTCTCTTTCTTTCTGTGATGTTGGACAGTTGCGTACTGGATCTCCTCAGTATCTCTGGATTCAGGAGTTTTTCCTCTGAATCTCTTTGGTTTCACACTGGCATACGGAGCGTCATTGGCTGAATCCAGTTAATTCTCAATAAGATCTTCTGTAGACGTGTGACAGAAATAAAGTCAGTCTTGTCAGTAATAAGTGAAGCTGGTAATGCTGTTTGTGGAGTTGATGAATCAGATCTTAAGAGATTTAATGTCTTTCATCTTCAGTTGATTTCATCTAATGCTATTGCTGAAGAAAGATGTAGTTCTTGTGTTTCTCTTTCCTTCAGTGATTCTGCTTGTTAACAGCAGGTGTTCATCAATAACGCTCAATCAGAGCTTAATTAATCACTTAATTATCTCATTAACTTTAACTCTGCTTCAGTGTTACTTTAACTCTCTCTAGGGTGGAACCATATGGACTCTGAGCAATTTTTGCTGTGCTGAAATTGACTTAAGTGTGTAAAATAGAATATTTTGTGCAATTGTCAATTATGACTATGATGAACATTGTTTCTCTTCATAATAAATAACTTAACACCAGTCCTGAGATCAGTCGCACTGCAAAAACTCACATTCTAATTCTTTTTTTTCTTCTTTTATGGACTTTATATCTTAAGTCACTTTGCTTCTCAAGTAAATTTGTCTTGATTTAAGAATGAAATATTTTTACAAGACAAAAATACAGAGTAAACTAATATTTTGCATGCAGCTGATCCTGGGAACATGGATCATGTAACATACTGTTACAGTTCAGCTCATAACTGCAACAAAAGCAGCCGATCACAAAATGGATACGGTTGCAAAATCAAAGTTATAGGAGAAAACATAATGAAATGAAAGACAAGAAAGATTTGAAACGCAAACCTGCTAAACCATGCCCACATGGTAGACGAGGGCAAACAAGGACATCATGATGGTAGAGGAGGAGCTTGTGAGACCTCATTTCACCATAGAAATGAACCTCGAGGCATTTTTAACCCATCTATCTCTCTCACGCACTCTCCATTTATATTTATAATTAAAAGAAGTGAAAGAATATAATCTTTTAATTTATTTAGTTTGTTTTGGTCATTTTTGGCTTTATGACAATAAACAATCATTTCGTATTGACAGCAAAGATGCATTTGTGTTTGTCAAATTTAAGTTTTAAATTCATTTGTTAGTTAGTTTTGAGTTTTTGGCTTTATGTCCTTGTATTTTTTTATGTGCTTTTCTGCATAATGCGCATAAAACAAGAGGTAAGATTTCAGAGGTAAAGGAGAGAGTCAGGTGAAAAAAACACATGAACATGTAATCTGGTCAGTTTCAGTGAAGATGACACAGGATAAAGTAAGTATCAGAACGAAGTATAACCCATAGCCTTTGTCATTTTTTGGCCCTCATGTTGTTCTGGAGCTGAAACTAAACTCTGGTGAACTTCTTTTTGAAAAGCACACTGCTGCATGTGTTCTGTACGTGTCTGTACACCCGAGAGGCATTTCCTCATATTTTGCCTGTGACACTTGCAGTTACTTCATACATTCAGACAAATCCTGAGAGACTTCGAACGACATCAACAAATACAGGTCAGTCTTAAATTAAATAAACTAATATGACACTAGTTAAGCACTGAAAATCCAGTTCTTTTGTTCTGGTAAAGTTCTCAGGGGCAAGTTTTGTGTTTGTTCCCAGAATATTTTCCTAAAAAGTAGGACAAAAACATAAAAAATGTTTAGTGATAACATTGAGAGCATTATCCTCTAACATTCAGGAAGTTTGACAACCTCACAAACAGCATTACAGCTTCACTTATTAGTCAAAACACTTTTTGCAACACAGAATGCTTTGGAAAGCAAATGCAACAAAGTTCGTTTTGGCTGAATAGCAGCTCTAGAGGAAAGTCAATGTTTGGCTTACGTAAGTTTTTGATTGATTAATTTCTGTTATAAAAAAAAAAATCAGTTGCTGCTTAATTGAAAAATAATGTGTTCTGGCTATTCCTTTACAAGACAACGATGCTTTGGTGGCCTGAGAGTGCAAACATTGAAGTAGATTTCAAAGAGCAAGTTTTTAAAAACGAATGTTAAAATCTTCAACAATCGGCACTTCATCGACATTGACCAACAGGTCTGAGAAAATATTTGCAATCTCTGTTGAAATCAGCATAGAGGACTGTTCTGTTTTCTGAGAAACATTAAGAATATCTCTAGAGATTGTTGCAACACCAGATTACTGATTTTTTACTGTTTGTGGAGTTGTTCAATCCTCTGTTGAAATCTTGAGATCTTTTATCTTCAGTTGATGTCATCTAAGGCTGTGGCTGCACTTGGCTTTCTCTAACGTTTCTTCCCATGATGAAGTGTCAGTAGGCAGAGGAAATTAATATTTAAGTCAAACTAAAGCAAACACTGATCACAATGACAGTGACTTCAACGAAACATTTTCGATCAAACATTAACATTAAAACCTTTAAATAAGAGTTTCTGTAGGTGTGTGAGAAATAAAGTCAGTAATAAGTGAAGTAATGGAGTTGTTTAATCAGATCTTCAGAGATTGAATGTCTTGTGACAATCTTCAACCATTATTTCCATTAAAGATAAACGTTTGGACATCTGAAATGATATCAGATATGCAATACAATGAATTGACAGTCCATCACAAAATGGGATTTTACGGTTGTAATGAATCCGGTCTGTCATCTCTCATCCACTTACCACCAGATGTCGCCCTCCCATTTCACGGACTCTCTCAACCACACTACATTTCCCATAAGTCCCTTACCTTCATGTTAATTACTGCCACTGTAGCCAATCTAGTGCTCTATTTAAGAGACCGTTCAAGCCTAAGTTATTTGCGAAGTCTTGACTAGCTAAGCCCTGGCAATTCTGACCGTTATTCCCTGTTTTGGTTTCCTGTTGTTTCATTTTGCCTGTTTTCCAGTGTTCTGATTCTCGCTGCGTGTCCTGACAATCCCGCCTGTTTATCTGACTACGATTCTGTTTATCCTTTGCCATTCCTGTTCGCTGCTACATTGACCTTTGCCTGTTTGACTACGTTTTCAATAAAGCCTGCACATGGATCTCATCCGTTGACTCTCTCCCTCATTACAACGGTAAACTGGGCCAACTGAGATAAGATTTGTTTGCAACCCAAAGTGATGCCCCTTCATACCGAAATCAAAAATATTTGTACAATTTTGTACATGACATGCAAGACTTTTTTTTTTTTTTTTTTTTACATGTTTTAGTAAATCGAGGGAACGAAATAGTGAATTGAGTGCACGATTTAGCCTATATTTTTCCTGCATGTCATGTCCGGGGCTCCGTTTGGGCTCATTTTAGGTTGTTGAGACACTCCTGTCTTCTGAAGGAACTTTTACTAAATGACATTCCGATCACTCAAACAAGGTGAAGATTGATTGGGGATTTTCCCAAATCATCTCGCTGCTTCATATTCTCAGGTTAAACTCTGAAGTCATGGGTTGTGCGGACAGCAGAGAGGTGGGATGTGGGAAATGCCTGGACAACTGCGATAACGGATGCAGCTGCAGATGTCACATCAGCAGAATGGTCATTGAAGGGGAGGAGAAGATCGATTGGGGCGAATGCTGTTTGGATTTTTGTAATAACTACTGGAGAATGGTTTATTATAACTGGGGTTGCAATGAATGCTGTTCAAAAACGTGAGTAACATTAGCATTTGAATCGCTGTATTAATCACTGCTTCTTACGGAATTAACATTTACTTCCACGTTTTGGAACTTTTAATCAATGTTTATTAAAAATGAATGCAAAATCTGTGATGCTGACACCTTTAACAGGACTGGAGTTTAACAGGGGGTCAACAATGTGATTTTAGCGGGAAGTTTCCCAGCAGACACAGGACTGAACCTCTTAAAACAGTAGAAGTTTGTCTGAAAGTAATAGCTTGGTTTGGTCACCAGTGCTTCAGTTGAGCTCTTTGTCCTTGACTTTTTAATGTTAGTTTATTTCTGGCCGCTGTAACTGTTTATGGCAAGAGCAGCAAGAGAAAATGTGATCAAGTTTGTTGGATACATTATTAAAATAATTATATTTACATCATGAAGAAGTCTGATTTCATGTAGGGTTTAATCTGTGGTATAAATCTCACATGATCACTACAATCTTGGGATTCTAGTAGATCCAGCAGGGCTTTAATCAATTAATTCAATATTGATATTATTCATTTTTTATGGAAACACTGTTGGATGTCATGCTGTAAAACATTACTGTAATTAACTACATACAATTAATAATTCATACAACAGTCTAGGAGAGGCTAACTGAAAAAAGTACTTCTTGATATTAATATCTTTATCATCATCAAGTAGCTGACATCATCTGGTGACTTTTTCTTCTGCTGCTTTTGACAAACAGTCATAATAGCCACAAAAAAATTAACTTTAAATCATCAAGAGTCAAACTAGCCAACTAAAGCAAACAACATCTAAACCTCTGTTAATCTCAATAAGAACTTCAGTAGATGTATGACAAAAATATTCTGGTTAGTAATAAGTGAAGCTGCTAATGATGTTTGTGTAGTTGTTTAATGATGTTGGAGTCAAACAAATGTTTAGACGTCAATCATTTTCATTTTCAACCAAAATCTGACGTCTGAGCGATGTTGGAGTCCCAAGTCCGATAAAATCTCAAGCTGGGGTGACCTCAAACATAGAGCACACAGTTACGCTTTAAGATCACTGTGAGACAAACTGTTGACAGGGTGATAAGTATAAGAAAAATTGAAAAAAATATAAAGTTTCCCCAGGAAAAAAAAAAAAAAAAAAAAAAAAAATATATATATATATATATATATAAATAATTATTATTATTATTACTACTACAACAGCATGAATTGATGTAATTCCAGATTCCAAATAATACATTTTGAATTACATCAAAATTTCTCATCTCAAAATACATAATTTTATTACATTTATTCTTTAAGCAAGGGGAAAAGCCACAATTTGTCAATTAGAAAATAAATAACTCGTGCAATATCTGGGAAACACTTCTGGGATTTTTTAGTTAAATTTTAAGGGTAGTTAAAGTTGATTTTATGCTTTAAAAGAAGAAGAAAATGTGTGTGTGTGTGTGTGTTCAGGCATAACAGATATTTATTGTTAATATTGATTTTTTTTTTTTCAGTCAAAGTGAAAATGAAACTGAAACTGAGTGAATGTCGTTCTGGAGGTGATGCAGCGGCTCCCGTGGGAAACATCATCTTGTTCCTGAAGAAAATGTTGTCTGTACAACATGAAGCTCAAAATGAACAAAATAAATCAACAACTACGATTAATAAATGCTGTAGTAGTATTGCATTAATGACAGCGGTTAACTAATGAATTATTGTAAGTGTTACCATAAATGAGATATCATTTGTGTTAAAAACTTTTTCAAATCATTACAGGTGAAGCACATCAAGGTTGATGTCAGTGGCAGATGGAGACCTCTGGTGGTAGTTTGAGGGTTTGAACAAACACATATGAGACCGTTTCAAATAATAAGTTTCAAATATACTTTTACACAACAATAACTTTTAATTTTATTTTAATTCCACAGTTACATCATGTTTCTTAAACTACAACAAAGAAATAAAACTCTTCAGTTACTTATCAAAGTCCCTGTCAATCAAATGTGGCTCCACCTAAGAGAGCTCAGGATTGGTCAGAGCTTTTTAACCACCATAAACTCCTGAAATGCAAAATTTTAATGCAAACATTAGCAGCCATTTATACAAACTATTTCTGAGTTAAAAATAAAGATGAGTGAAAGGTATTGAAGGGATTGATTAATTCCATATCTGTGCTCTCACTTGAAGTCATCTTCGTCGATCTTCCCCGGAAAATGTTCAGAATTAAGATGAGTAAAATAATAATAATAATAATAATAATAATAATAGCTTGGGTGGATCTCCACGTCAGAAGTGTCAGATTCGACCCCGGATGCCAAATCCCTGCCAGACGACACGACTGAGAGTTTGACTGAGAAGAAGCAGGAGATGAAGTGATGATAATGAAAAGAAGAGTTTATTGAATAATCTTAGTTGCATTTGTTTTGATGCTCAGACTTCATCTAGATTCTAGTTACACTTCGTCTGACCAGTACAATTCAAACAAGTGATATTATAGTAAAACAATGGAGAATTACTGCTTCACAACATCGTCCTGTGACGTTAAACACCTTGAAATGGAGACATTATCTTATCCGTAACTCATGAAGACAAACATCCCTTCAAACCACACAATCATAAGACTAAACAACAATAGCAAGCACTGCAAGAGCAAGGAAATAAGTACAATAAAATATAGAAACATGAAATGACATAAATGAATAATAACATTCTATCAGTGTTCAAAACTTCTCTTTACCTTAGCCCAATTCATGACTGTAAGCTTGTAATAATGTAATGTAATAACACAGCCGTTCATTTTTGCGTCATTACGTCACGCCTGTTTACATAAAGAACGAATCCCAGCTAGTAGCTATAATATCGTATATGTGCCGGATCATTTATAGCCTTTTCTCACAGCAGCTGCAATAATTAAAAATGATCATTTTGATGGCGGATTGTAGTCCAGAATGACAATAATCAGTGACAACTGGAGATTCACACATAGACAAAAGCAAAAGACTTCGTACTGCGGAGTGGCTACAGAAATTGAAATCTACAGGTAACGTTAATAGACAGTAAATACACACAATCACGCAATGCTGATGTTGTTAACGTTAACAGTTTGAGAATAAAGTATAACAATAAAAAAAATTTTGCACGGTTTTGACGTGATCAATCGTTAGATTTAATCAATTGTAAAGCTTTCTTTCTCAGTCGGTCAGAATAAAAGTGGCAGATTTGTTTCTTGTTCAGATGACATTTTCCGGTGAAAATCCTTATTTTGGTCAGACGTCCTATGATTCTGAAGTACAGTGTCCACACCGATGTGGTGACTGACAGAAAACAATAGATTCATCCGCGCCGATGCACAACCCGTGTAAAGATGATAATTCCACTGCAATTACAGGTTTCAAACAAAGATGGTGACAAACTTACGGACTGCAGTTCTAAACATAAAAACAAAGAAAATAAAACAATACATGATTTAAATCTTAAAGTAAAACACCTGTTGTAACTGAAAACCCTTAGATCATTCAACAAGCTGCAGTTCATTGGAATGGAAATGTTTTTTGCATCTTTTTATCATTAAAAAAATACTACTAATAAAGATGCTGGCGACAACTTGAAATACGCTGGGCACAAAGCCACAAGTCTCAAGGTGTTAAGTTTCATGTTTGAGGATGATATAACAAAAAAATGAGGGTCCCGCAAGGTTTTTTTTGCCCCTTGGTAACAAGAAAGTTGTTAGTTACTTTTACATGTGCCACATACACTAAAATATTCTAAGCTTATTTTTCATCACATAGATTTCACACATGGTTACACCTACTACACCTCCTAAAATCAGTAGTACTGGTGCACAGACCGCCTCTGTTACCCCCAGGATAATGCATCCTGTGACTATCCTACTCCTGCTGGTCCAGCTCCTGTTGCCACGACACCAACTAGCTCTTTTATTCTGTCGACGATTCTCCATCTCATAATGTTTTGAAACATCTCATTTGTGTAGTACCTCCACTCATTTCTCTCAGCCATGTTTTCGATCTTCTCCAGAAGATCTGTGACCTGATTGTGATCGCTTCTGTCCTGATTGTTGAATGAGTGAAATCTGCCACCGCAGCTGTTGACCAGTGATTGAAGAAACCTTCGCTTGTTGATATACTGATCTAAGGATTCACCCCTCAGATGATCAGCGCAAGTGAAGAGAATGATGGTGTGACGTAAAGCATCTTTTCCAACATTCTTCCGGATCCATTTCTCCGTGTTTATCGCTTCATCTCTGACTCTCGTGTCTGATGACCAGTAGAAACACATGAGGACCAGGAGCAGACATTAAGACAAACTGCTCTAAGTCATAGTTCATCTTCTTTTTGGGTGCATCAATCAGTCCTGGAGTGTCGATTATGATCATGCTTTTTCCAGCCACGCACACTTCTTTTCACTCACAGGTTTCAGTAGCAGGATTTCTCCCCACAAAACTCGTTTGGCCGATGATGGTTTTGACTGCTCTGGTCTTTCCTGATCCAGCTTTACCCAGCAACACAATCGGAGGATTCCCTGACCCTATCAATCAGAATTTGTCATAAAAGTGAACAATTTAATCAATTTCTTGGTGGTATTATGTTTCAGAAGCATAGAAAGTCAAAGACACTTACAGAACTGTGATCTATCTAGTATCTTGCGCTGAGCTTCCTGGTACATCTCATCAGTATAATGTTGTCCTCCGTTCTGTTCCACCATCATATCAATATTATCCAGTAGTTCAGTGATCTGAGAGGGATTCTCCATGTCCTTATTATTAATTGGGTGATATCTGCCATAGCACTCGTTAGCAAGAGTCTGGAGTTCATGACTTTCTGTGATATACAGATCTAATGGTTTCCCCTTCAGTGCATCATCGTGAGTGAACAGAATGATGGTGTAACGAGTAGCTTCTTCTCCAAAGTTCTCCTGAATCCATCTCACTGAGTTTCTCTCTTCATCTGTGAATCTCACACCCAGTCTGATGACCAGCAGAAACACATGAGGACCAGGAACAGACATGTTGACGCACTTCACTATTTCATCCTTCATTTTCTGTGCTGACATTGTCGTATCAAACAGTCCTGGAGTGTCGATGACTGAGATGATCCGGTCACCCATCTGTACTTCTCCTCTCGTACAGGTTTTAGTAATTGACCCTGGTGAAACCTCCTCCTGAAAACACTTTCGACCCAGGATGGTGTTTCCTGTCGCACTCTTTCCAGATCCAGTTTTACCCAGAAGAACAATCCTGAGTTCAGATGAAGCTGATCCTGTGAATCACATTATAATATTTGGGATTAATCAGAATCAGAAAGAGCTTTATTGCCAGGTATGTTTACACATACTAGGAATTTTTTTTAGTGACAGAAGCTCCACAGTGCAACAAGTGACAGCGACAAGACAAGACACAGATAATAAAAAGAATAAAGGAATAAAAATACAAATATACAAATATACAATATACAAATATACAATAAAGACAATTTTATGTACAGTTTTGATGAGTGCAAATATGAGATGTAAATAAGTGTAAATAAGTGTTTAAGAAAATGGTGTGTAGTAGTTTTGTGTGTCCAGTGTTTATCAACTGTTCATGAGGTGAATTGCTTGAGCATTTAAAAATAATTACAAATAAATCTGAGATCTGAAGTTTTAAATAAAGTCGAAGGAACGTCTCACCTACACACATTTATTAGTTCACTTTCAAATGAAAAAAAGCTTCATTCACCCTCAAGCCATTCTAGGTGTAAATGACTTTCTTCTACACAATCGTAAAAATATTAATAAACATCCTGACATGATCCGAGCTTTATGTCAGTAAGCGTTACCAGTATGAGCTGAACACATCAAAATCAGCTTGTTAACAGCAGGTGTTCATCACTAATGCACTAAATTAACTTTAACTTTTTAAAGTTTTTGCTGTGAAGAAAGTGTCTCCATCCCCACCATCCATCATAAACAAATTCCACACTGCTCCGGGGGTTAAAAAAAGTTAAGGTGAGGTGTGTTTGTGTAAATATATATATATATATATATATATATATATATATATATTCAACAAGTTATGAAGTAAAATATAGCTTCCGCCAGACTGCCTTCCATATTCAAATTACGGAAAAAACGGAACTGACGTCGTGTCAGTCATAAGCTTTTTGAAGAATACAGAAGGCAGTCTGGCGGACACTTGATATTTTGCTTCATAACTTGTTAAATATGGATATTTTTCTTACATAAACACATCGCTTCACTTCAGAAGGCCTTTATTAACCCCCCAGAGTAGTGTGGAGTATATTTATGATGGATGGATGTGGACGGAGACACTTTCTTCAGCTTATACTTGTTGGTGACGTTCACTGCCATTATGAAGCTCTGATATGTCAGGGTACTAATTAATATTTCTATGATAGTGTTCATCAGAAAGAAGAAAGTCATATACACCTAGGATGGCTTGAGGGCGAGTAAAGCTTGGGGAAACTCTTTATTGTGACTTTAATTAAAAAACTTGTTGCTGTCTTTCTCATCTTATCGGTATTTCACTTCTACTCCTTCTAAGGTTATGTTTTAATCCAGATTCACGTACAGTAAATGGTGCATTGTGTACAACAAATGTTAGTGTCTCTTGTGATTGTGATGTTCCTCATGTGTCTGTAACTGTGAGATATATACTTGTGGTACTGTCTTCTGTCGATTGCTGTATCCTCCTGTGAACCTCTGACACCAGATGTTTTTCTTTCTAAAATACATTGCATTTCAGTTGTGACAGAAGATTACAACGGTTAAAACTACAGCCAAGCTAACCTTGTAAATCCTAAGAGTCAGTGGTTCCCAAACTAGGGTACGTGAGGTGACAGAGGAGGTACGCCAACAAAATGCTGAGTTTTGCCTTAACATTCGTTGAAGCTGTTAGTCACACAGCGTGAGTTTATCAGTGACTGAGTTCTGGACTCTCGCCAAAAGTGTTATCCAACGAATCTCTTGCATCACGTTTGAACTGTTAGTTACGATGAAAGCATTCGTTAGTGTGCAGAAATCAATTTACAATGACGAGATCACTGATTTCATGCGCTCAACAACATGTCTGTGATCGGCTACATGCTCATCACTGCAACCTTTCATGCCACAATCTCAACATAATGCTATAAGTTAACCTCGAGAGCTATATAAATGTGCTGACAGAGAGAGTAACACTTGGCTATTTCAAATGCAAAGATATCAACCAATCACAGAAGTGGGCGTTTATACTGGAGTCTCACAGCAGACTCGCCCCTTAAAACAGAGCGTTCAAATCAGAGGGCTAAAATCAGGGTAGCAAAAAAGTTCACAGCGAAATAACAGTTTCAATGTACGGCACAGCAAAACTGCAACACGCACCGGCGTTTCGTGAACGAATTGGAAAATGAATCAAGAGAGTCAATGATTCAATGACTCATTCGTAAATACAGCCACTTGCTTCGTTACTGACTGAATGAATGGCTCAATAGCTGTGTACCAATTCAGGGGCTGCATCCTCTGCAGGTCACATTTGGAGGCTACATATGTCATTGAGTTGGTCTCATTTAAGTAAAGTAACCGTAATAAAATTGACTGTTATTCGACGTGAGGTGTAAAATACTGTAATTTCTTCATTACTTCGCAATCTAACGGTTTCTCTTCTTAAATGAAACTGACTCAGTGACGTATGCGGCCTTCAAATGCGACCTCCGGAGGACGCAGCCCCTGAATTGGGACTCACATTCTTACCGCCACCTACTGGTGATTTTGCGTACACAGAAGGATGTTAAATACCTCAGGGTCTAAAAAGTTTGCGAACCACTGCCTTAGGTAACTAAACTACAGAGTAACAAAAAGTAGCTAACAACGTTACAACAACTTAATCATAGTTTACTTATGCAATCAGATGTGAAATTTCTAGCACAAATCTTTGGGGGACAGCATTAAATTTAAATGAATAATAATTTATATTACTAAATATAGTAATGAACAGCAAAATGTCAAGAGAAGTGAGATGACAAAATAGATCTTACCAAATGAGTCAACACCATCGTCCATTGAAATTAGACGTTCTATGGAGATACAAATGTGTGATTATACTGACATATGACTGATCATATAGATTATATGTAGTGCTGTACTTTTAAATATTTACCTCTGTCACTCATTTTCTTTCCTTCTGAATTCGGCTTCTCAGAACGCTGTAAATCATTCAGTCACTTATTTATCGTCTTATTAAAATGTGCAATAGCCTAAACAGAGTCAGTCACTTCAAACTGAAGAGAAACCATTATGTGTTTAAGCTTATCTTGTCCATTTTATAAGTGTACTTTAAACAGAAAATGAGGAGTTTATATAAAACAACACAACATTTAATATCAGTTGGCAAAAAGCTAATGGGGGGGGGGGGGCACAGTGCTCGTACTTTACTTTGCTTAAATATTAAGTCACAGGAATTAAAAAATAAAGATGTGAAATTATTCATAATATATTCTGCAACATTCCATAAATAAAGAAATAATGAATAAAAAAAATGTCCATTTTGGTTTCATGGTGACTTTAAGAATTGGCAACCATCCAATCATTGCCCAAGATCCTACTCACATTTGAATATCTTAATAAATGATTAGGCTAATATTATTAGTACAGCTTTTGTTATATACTCTAACTAGGCATTTTCATACATTATCTCAGTGTTTTAACAGGGTCGTTCACTGACACACTGTGGGAGAAACACAAACCCCCGCGCGACTGTCACACACCCTCTTCCCTTACAGTTCACAGAGACAAATAAAAGCGATAACAGCCTTTCATTCGCGCTCTGTATTAACAACATCCTCAAGCCACACAACAGGTTTGTATAAGAAGCATATTCAGCTGTATTAGTAAGCGATTACTCACTTTTGTTGACAGCACGAGATTTAGATCCGCGGTAGAGGAATCATGTATGAATTCAGATGGAGAACGGGATCACTGGTGCTTAGTTTGGATGGACGATTTCCACATCCCAAAAACTCACCAAAACCTGCCCACTCCAGCAAAAAACAGCCTAAAACTGAAACTGATCATGTCTATGTATTGCCATGTCAATCAAGGTTGGTATGGAGCATTTGTAACTCCTTAAATCAAATTATATATATATAAAAAAATTGTTTTTATATACTTCATCGATGTGTACTGTATCTTTGGATATGTTAAACACACTGCTTATGCTTGATTAAGGATCTGCAGACCAAGAACCAGGTGTGAAAGATGTGCTGCAGCAACATCTGGTTCCCTAAAGGTTCCTGTGAACGTTCTGAAAACATTCAGTGAATGTGATGGAAGGATAATAACATTCCAGGTTGGTGCCCTAAACGTCCTAAAGGGAATGTATTGACCTTAGAGGGAACATAGTGGTTCTCAAACCTGTCCTGGAGGGCTTGATGTTTTGTATGTCTCTCCATATCTGACACACATTTCAGTCTCTTCTACTGACCTCATGAGTTGAATCAGGTTTGAGAACCACTGCTCTAGATCTCAGCATCTTCACTTATTACAAACCAGTATGACTTTATTTCTTTCATACAAAACTTCTTAATGAGAAATGACAGGTTTAGATGTTGAGATTTTATTGAAAATAATGAAGTTTGAAGTCACCGTTTTCATTAGTTGGGCTCTTAACCATTAACTTTTTAACATCAGTTTATCTCTGATTGTTGTAACTGTGTTTTATCATTTGTTATAAATAGACTTGAATTTGATTCAAGCAAGCCGTCTAGAAATCTTGGCAGTAGATGAATTATCCCTCAAAACAACATTTTATTACAACTATGCTGTATGGTAGATATCAGTTTATCCTAGTAAAACACAGCGAGTTTATTTTAATCTTTATTGGTCTGCTGGGTAAAAACGGGTCAGGAAAGAGTTCAACAGGAAACGCCGTGTTCGAAGTGTGTTCCTCCTCTGAGTGTAGGAAACATCAGGGGAATGTGGGACACAGAAAACATCTGAAAGTGAAAAAGTGAAAGTCATTTTATGCCCATAAAAAAAAAAAAAAAAAGATGGATCAGTCTACAGAATATTGCTAACAGCTTCAACAATATATGGACAGATTTCTTGGGCCTCGTTTATTAAATGTTGAGCACAAACCGTCCTAAATTTGATCTTACATGAATCGTACATGTGATTCATAGAGTGAAAACGAGTACGCCTCTCTTTCAGATGTGAAATCTATAAATCCCAAATGATCTTGAACTGCATGTGGCTGAACGGTTTCAGTTCTCCGCGCTGTAAACAACACATAATGAATGTCATTTACATATAAAAGATCACCAGTCATCGTCCAAATCCTTTGATTGAGTCCTATTCCTATCCTTACAATCCATTCGGTCCCCACAGTGTAATATAAACCTGTACACACACACACACACACACACACACACACACACACATCAATTCTCTCTCTCTCTCTCTCTCTGTCTCTCTCTCTCTCTCTCTCATTCCTGATGTATTGTCTTGTAAGTCAGGCCTTTTCCTGCAGAGCTCTGATTACTTTCAGTTTCACTTTGAGAAAAAAAAAAGGAATGGAAATAAAAGAGATCCTGAAGGGACAGAGGAGCAGATAAGATTTCTTGCTTATCATTCCTTTCCTCAGTATTTTGTTCCAATCACCTTGATTTGCTAATTATTAATTTTTTAGCCAGGAGGATGTTTGTTTGGTTGTTGTGACTCAGTAACAGCAGACAAACAAATATTAATATTAAAAGGTCAAGGGTCAAGAGGTCAAGTAAAGCAAACCCTGATCCCCATGATGGAGACTTAAAAATGGTGATTCTGCTTGTTATCATCAGGTGTTCATCAATAATTGTCAATCATCACTCAATTAACATATCCCACCCATTATGGAGACCGCTGGAGCGATTGTTAATGAGAGACGAACGCGACACTCGCCTCGTGAGCAGCGGGACTTTTATTAAGCCACAGTCGTCGGCGCCTACAAACAGGAAGCCAGTGAATAAAGGTCAGAACGGGTGTAATATGTTCTCGCTTGCGCGTTTTTGTAAACAGATGAGCAGCAGCGTTCTGTACCATCTGAAAACATTTGAGGGAGTCTGATATGCTGAAAAAAGTAAGAAAAAAAAAAGTCCTTTGGGACACATTTATTCAAATCTCAATCATGTGTTATATGAGCTTCATCTATAGAAAAAATCATCAGTTTTCATTCAAGTATGAGTGTGTTTGTCTTACCGTGTTGAAGCTCATCAGATCAACAGCAACCAAAGAACTGACTGTTTTAACTCTTGCACTTTATCTTTACATTGAAGGACTCTGTGTGGTTAAGGGAAAATTACAGCAATACAAATAAAGAAGCTGATAATACTAAACACTTTAAGACCATTGTCTATAGTAAAGGTTATAATTTTGTACAGAATATCAGGATAAAATAATAAATTATTAGAGAAAAGCATGAGAAAGCAGTGAGATAGAGATCGGTCATGTGATCACTTCTGTGTGGCAGGAAATAACCAGGTGGCACTTCGAATATCAAATCCTTAAAAGGAATATAATATAACTAGCTGACTACACCACCCCCCTAAAAATGGGGAAGTGACTGCCCAATTGAAGTAGGGCACAGGTTCATTACCATGAAAGTCAGGAGAGCTGATGGGTATCAGTCTTGAAACCTCACACACACACACACACACACACACACACATAAACAATTGGTATCAAGCAGCAAACCACATTCTGTGCTCGAAATATCAACGCCAGAATGCAAGTGCAGCTAGCCTCGCCACCTCAGGGCCCTTCAGCCTAAAATAAACAGAAAAAACATGTACTAGAACCAGAATTCAGCAGAAGAGTTCACAAAAGAATATAGATGTTGCACAACATGCAGAACTCACTGCGATTGATCTCTGACTTACAGAAAAGAAAAGAAAAAAAAATACATAAAATCAGTCAGTGTCCAACTGAAACAAATGAAATAGTAGATGTGTGAACTTTTGTGCTTGTCTGAATGTTAACTTGTTCTGAGAGAGTCAGACTTGTACCTGACGATTGTGGGTTAATTAGAAACTAAAGTGATTAATTAAGTGATGATTGTTTGATTATTGAAGACACCTGATGATAACAAGCAGAATCACTGAAGGAAAGAGAAACACAAGAACTACAACTGACTTCAGACACAGTCTTAGATGAAATCAACTGAAAAGACATTAACCTCTGGTTTCACAGACGAGGGTTAAGATAGTCTTGGACTAAAATGCATGTTTGAGCTGTTTTAACTGAAAACAACATATATTAAAATGTCACTGCCATTGTTCTGTCTCAAGTGGCACACCACTAATGTTTTTTTTTCTAGAGTACATTCATAAAAGCTTCATAAATATCCTAATTGAACAAATCCTGGTTTAGGGTTTAAACCCTGTCTGTGAAACCGGTCTAAATCTCTCTTATTATCATTCGTCTACAGTTCTTGTTGAGAATTAACAGGTTTAGATGTTGATGTTTTATTGAAAATATTTGATCACCATAATGGTGATTGGTGTTTGAAAGAATGTCTTTATCATACAATCCTTAATTGATTCATTTATTTTTTGTAGCTACCAACATAAAAATAAAAATAATTACCAATAAAATTTTGAATCTAGGAAGTCTACATTCTACTTCACTAAACATTTATACACACACACACACACAAACAAAAACTTCCCTATGAACACTTCCCCTCCGGGGAATCCCCACTTCCATTCCACCTTGTCAAGTGGACAAGGAAATTTAATATGAACAGACCCATGACCCTTGATACCCTGTTCCAAATGGCTTCCAAACCCTTAAGACCATAGGGTGTCCTGTATGTGTCCTAAAGGAGGTTACTGCTGATACACACACTCAGGTTGAGCTGAACGGCAGACTTCTACCTGACAGTCAATGCGTCAGTATGTCAAAAAAGTGTGGTATCAGAAGAAGATAACAAGGGATTAGAGTTCCATTTGGGACAGTGCCGTACACTTCGGGCAATTTGATATCACAAATGAGGTTAATTTACCTCCATGTAACTCAGGCATTATTCCATTTAAAAAGTGTTTGTCTATGTGTCACGCTGCAGTGTACATAAACTCACGAAACACGAAGACATATAATTCCAATAGGTAGTTTTAATTCCACAGGCAGGATAAACAAGAGACAGGCAGGTAACACGCAGCATACATTGACGAGAACCGACAGAGACTGAACAAACACAAGGAGAATATATAGGGGAGATAATGAAGACAACGTAATCAAGGGGAATAGACACAGGTGTGGGTAATTAACTAGGCATGTAAACACACGGAGAGCAAATGAACAGAGACTGACAGAACTAGACAGGACTAAACTAAACACAACAGTTCATGGGTCTGAAAGTACACCCCCTCCCCGGAAGGCACGTCCTCGTGCCATAGATGGACCAACTGCGGAGGGAGGGAGGGAGGGAGGGAGGGAGGGGGCTCAGGTGGAGGACGAGGAGGAGACGAAGGGCATACGGGACGGCAGACAGACAACTGGAGGGACCAGGGTGGAGACGATGGTGTGAGGAGCTAGGGAGGAGACAACCAGGACTTGGAGCAGGAAGAGGATGGTTGGACCCAGGCCGCAGTTAATTCCACCACCCATGGTGGAGCCGCTGGAGAAAGCAGCCATGGTGGAGGAAGGGCTGGTGACACCAGGGCGGCGACTGACTGCGGTAGAGCAGGTGGCAGGGGAGACCAGGGTGTAGCCGGAATGCCGACGAGCCAGAGCGATGCAGAGGATCTGGTGGGACGCGGCGACGCTGGTGGCTCTAGCGACCGAGGCGCAGGCGGGGATCCTGAAGGCCGCGGTGGAGCCGGAGCGACAGAAGACCAAGGTGACGTTGGAGGGAGTGAGGAAGCCAACAAAGCCAGTGGGACGGAGGGACGAGACACAGCCAGAGGAGTGCAGTCCCGCGGCGAGGGCAGGTCGATGAACGACCAAGGCGGAGCTGGAGGGATGATGGGGTAGCTGGTGGACTGATGGGCCACGGTGGAGACGAGGGAGGTTGGAGCCAATGAGGAGCTGGCGGACTGACGGGCCGAGGAGGAGTCCTGGTCGAGGTGGGAGGCGAAGACCGAGGATCCACTGCCCCCGATGGAGCTGGAGACTGGCAGGCCCACTGCACGCTCACGCCACAGATGGTGGGCTGAGGGTGAGCAGAGGGGCTGGCAGGATGCAGCGGAGATGGTGGTAGATGGATGAGAGGAGGTGGGAGAGAGAGGCTGGGTGGGATTTCAGGGCACACAGACAGATCCAGACAGGCAGAAGTTTCCGGGCAGGCAGACAGATCAGGGCAGACAGACGGTTCCAGACAGACGGATGGTTCAGGGCAGGTAGACAGATTCCAGTAGGTAGACCAAACAGATGATGATGGGTAACAGGTTATTTCAGAAGACATTGAAGTCCTCTGAGCACAGTCCGTGCACACCCTCAGTGGCGATGCAGTGGGCGGGGCCTTCCTCCTTGCCCTCGCTCTCTACCGCAGGCTCCCTCACGAGCGCTGTAGCCGGCTCACGCACTTGGTCAAACTCACTCTGTAGTTCCGACTCCGTGGCGAACCTCGGCTCTGTCACTCCGCTCGGCGATGGCTCGTGTAGGCGTTCCATGCCGCGAGATGGTGGCTGGTCGTGCTCTGGGTCCGGAGTGGGGCTGGCGAGATCCTCTTCTCCCAGGCAGACGGTGAATGACGAGTTTATAGAATTAATATTAAAAGTGGAATACTTACCATATTATCGATTCCTGTGTATTCTTCGGTGATCAGCCACTACCTGCAGTGAATTTTCTGATGCACAATTGGTTTTTATCACACCTGAAGTGTACTGAGTTTATGAGCGCTGTTGTACTTTTAGGACCTTCTAGTGTATAATATGCTATTTCAACATTTAACTGCATATACATGTAGCTACCTTAAGTTTACTGTTCTTCGCAATTATAATTTATTGCATTGTTATAATTTTTGTGTAATATTTAGGTGTTCAAGCACGTAGTGCTCAAACCCTATTGTAATTGTAAGGATTTTTGTTATTATTATTCTGCCATAAAATTGATGAGGCAGACCAAACCGTAAGACCAGGAGACTTGAAACTTTGTCAAGTGCTAATAGTCTTGTTCACTACTCAGATACCTGGACTCATCCAAATCGGTCAATAGGTGGCGATACATCGATCAAAAACGGGAAACTGCTCATAACTCCAAGGCCGGTTGTCCCAGATTCAGGTGTCTTGTATCATTGGGAATCCTTGGCTCAAGACAAACAAAACAATTTCATTTCCGTCATAAAATTTTTTACTGCTTTTGTAGACTAGTCCTAGGTTTTTCACCCGATCAGAACCAAACCAATGCAGAAATGTTCTCAGGAGTATCAAAAGTTATCGAAAAAAGTTTAAATTTTGATTCACAGTCTCTAAGGGGCACCAAAACATTTGAAATGGGCGGAGCCACTTTCACTAAAATGGATATAACTCTTGAACAAAATTAGATATTTTCACCTCGTAACTCGTAACATGTGTAGGGGCTCGATCTTTGGTCACAGTAATAAACAAAATACGATTAGACACTTGGTGGCGCTATAACATGAAAAAAGCATGAAAACAGCTAAAACTACACAACCATTAGTCCAATTGACTATAAAATTGGTAGATAGTGTCTTGGTGCAAGGAGCCATGATGGTCTATGAGGACATTGGTGTATCTTGAAAAACATGGCTGCCGTCAACCAATGAAGTGTTAATGCCAATTCGATTAGGTTAACGGAAGTGGATCGTAATGAATCTTGGTGGATGTGATTGATTGATCCCAGAGGTTGATAAGAATTTTGAAAGACATTGGCCTCTAGTTGGTGCTAACGAGTTTCACATCCCTGTAATCACGTGGTGTTTCACACATCTACACAATATGCATGTCCGTTGATAGATCTCCTCATACCGAACAACTTTGCCTCAAGAACCACTGCTGTCAATCAAAGCGTTCATTAAATATTGGCAATTATGTAAAACTACTTTTGTGAACTAGTCATGGGTTTTTCGCCCAATCAGAACCAAACCAGTGCAGTACAATTCTCTGGACTCTCTAGATCAGGGGTGGCCAACGTCGGTCCTGGAGAGCCACAATCCTGCAGAGTTTAGCTCCAACCCTGATAAAAACTCACCTTCCTGTAGCTTTCTAGTAACCCTTAAGACCTTGATTAGCTTGTTCAGGTGTGTTTGATTAGGGTTGGAGCAAAAATGTGCAGGATTGTGGCTCTCCAGGACCGACGTTGGCCACCCCTGCTCTAGATCAATAACTATCATAAATAAAGTTTAACTTTACCCTTTGGATAGCAACAACAGGGTCATTTAGGAAAGGGGTGTGACAAAATATACTCAGAAGCCTATAAATCCTAAACAAAAGCTCAAAACTTTACGAAAATGGGTGAGCACATGTGACATTTGATTCTAAACAAGCATGCAAAGTTTTATAGTGATATAACAGTCACCTGTTTTTAACAGTTTCACTAACAGTCAAAGCATACTCATGCAACTAGGCATAAAAAGCATAAAACAGTTAAACAGCTCCATATATGGTAAATGCCAAGTAAAATTTTTGCATGGGTTCCGCAAAAATGGGTGGATCAGCACTATTTAAATAGACAGTACTCATTCTACTGCCGCTCAGCCGTGAACACGTTCTGTACTGTAACTGCAAGTGAAAATAATGGAATCTGGCATCTGTCATGTACGTTTTGAAAACAAAGATACCGTGAGCACAATTGAACTTCAAACACCAAGTCGCAGGCAGGATGAAGAAAACGCTGAAAAGCGCAGTAAGTAGAAATTTTATTCCAAGGCAGAGATTGTGTTGATAATGTTTTTAGGAATAGAAATGTTACATGATATTTCAATCATTGTTCTCAAAGAACAATATGTCAATGTATTAACACAGAATTCTTGTTTTCACCGTATGATCTTTGCATATTTTACCATATATTAATTCCCAATGATTGTCATTATAAAAGGCCGTCTAAAAGAACACACTTTAAAATCCCTAAAAATTTCTTATGAGGGTTGATTTTGGGTGTTTTTTCATATATATTGATATTTGTGTGTTTTATTCCTGTTTGTCAGGAGGAAGCAGGTGTTTGGTGTTGATGACAGTGTGTCTCGGGATCATGTGTGTTCTTCTGCTGCTCTTCATCATACTGCAGCACATCTTCATCACAGCAGAGAGAGAATCTCTTTTCAAGAGTCACAAGAACACAGTTGAAAAGTTCAATCAGACCATTAACAGCTTAGAGGCCAATTACACAGAAAATAAACTTAAGTTAGAGACCAGAGTCAATAATCTCACTGCTGAGAAAAGACAGTTACAGAAAAGTTTTGATACTTTGAGTCAGAAAAAAATGGAGCTTGAGACCAGAGTCAGTACTCTCACTGCTGAGAAAGGACAGTTACAGAAAAGTTTTGACACTTTGAGTCAGAAGAAACTGGAGCTTGAGACCAGAGTCAGTACTCTCACTGCTGAGAAAGGACAGTTACAGAACAGCATTAACTCTCTAAGTCAAAAGAAACTTGAGCTTGAGAACAGAGTCAGTACTCTCACTGCTGAGAAAGGACAGTTACAGAACAGCATTAACTCTCTAAGTCAAAAGAAAGTGGAGCTTGAGAACAGAGTCAATACTCTCACAGCTGAGAAAGGACAGTTACAGAAAAGTTTTGACACTTTGAGTCAGAAGAAACTGGAGCTTGAGACCAGAGTCAGTAATCTCACTGCTGAGAAAAACCAGTTACAGAACAGCACTAACTCTCTAAATCAGAAGAAACTTGAGCTTGAGACCAGAGTCAGTACTCTCACAGCTGAGAAAGGACAGTTACAGAAAAGTTTTGATACTTCGAGTCAGAAGAAACTGGAGCTTGAGACCAGAGTCAATACTCTCACTGCTGAGAAAAACCAGTTACAGAACACCATTAACTCTCTGAGTCAGAAGAAAGTGGAGTTAGAAAGCAAAGTCACATCTCTGAGTGTTGAACTAAAGAAAGCTTATGAAAAAGGTTAGTACAGATCTGCTTTTTTTTTGTAGTTTCTTCTTTCTTTTTCATATACATTTTTAAAAGTTTGTTTCTGTCAGGATATCAGTGGGGTTCAGGTTGGTTTTTCATATCCAGTGGGTTGAGCTGGTCTGACAGCAGGAAGTACTGCAGGGATCGAGGAGCTGATCTGGTCATCATCAACAGTGAAGTGAAGCAGGTGAGTTTGAGTGAGTGTCTGTTCATGAACGAGAGGAATCACACTTATTCATGCTTGTTTTTTCTCATTCAAACACAGAGGTTCATAACTTCATTGGTCAAGGAAAATGTGTGGATTGGTTTGACTGACATACAGCAGGAGGGCAACATGAAATGGGTGGATAATTCACCACTGAAACAAGGGTAAGTGCTGAAAAGTACTGTGTGTGTCAGAGATCTGTGATTCTGTTTCACTGTTTCTGTCATTTGTCACACAATTCAGTTTTTCCCTTCACTTTGTTTAGTCTAGTGTTTTCAGCTGTTCATCATTATTAGTCATCTCCTTCACCTGTGCCCCGTTCATCACTCCTTGTTAGTTCCTGTATTTATACCCTGTGTTTCCCTCACTCCTGCTTGGTTGTTGTTTGTTTGTAGTTGGATGTGTGTGCGCGCGCGCGCGTGTGTGCGTGTGTGTGCGTGTGTGTGCGTGTGTGTGCGTGTGTGTGCGTGTGTGTGCGTGTGTGTGCGTGTGTGTGCGTGTGTGTGCGTGTGTGTGCGTGTGTGTGCGTGTGTGTGCGTGTGTGTGTGTGCGTGTGTGCGTGTGTGTGCGTGTGTGTGTGTGTGCGTGTGTGTGTGTGTGTGCGTGCGTGTGTGCGTGTGTGTGTGTGTCCCTGGTGTCACTGCGTTCCTTGATTTAAGCATTTCTGTATGCTACTGAGTCCGAAGTGTTCCTTCACCATATGTTCCGTGAGAGTGTTTGTTAAAAATCCATCAAACCATCAGGAAATATCTGAAAACACATATATTCCACAACCACAAGCAAAGTAACTTTATTCGGAGTAAATCCTTCCTCTGTCTTTTACTTTTCTGCACTTTCACTTCTACTCCATCTTATTTTGCTGCTGTGATTATTGTTGATTCATGGATTTTGTGTTCAGAATAATTGAAAATCTCATATGTTATCCAGGTTTTGGAACACAGGTGAGCCGAATGATCTCAGAAATGAGGACTGTGTTGAACTGATTCCTGCATACCCTGTTATGAACTGGAATGATATGCCATGTTCCTATTCGAGAAAAGGGATTTGTGAGAAATAGGGTTCATTCCATATTTTTTGGAATATGGAATAAACCCTATTTTTATTCCATTTTCATGCCTTTTAAAATAGTCTGCTACTTTCATGAAATCACTTTTGCTTCATATATTTCTGTAATGAACTTAATCACGAGTGGATATTCAGGTGAAAGCGAATGTAAAATTCTCATTATTTTCTTATTGCTTTAATAATCTCACAATATCCTGTTTCTCACAATATGAATTATGATGATCTGGAACACCAAACCTTTGTGTTCATGTCTTACTCCATCACAAACTGCTCTGTTAAAATGTCCTTATTCTAGCTGTTATCATGCTTTATAAGTGTTGAGATGAATTTTGATGAATTGAATTGATTTCTCGTTTGAATAAAACAGTCAATTACTATTATTGCCATGAAAAACCCCCAGAATTGTGTTTTTATTTTATATTTCATTCTAGTTTATCTGCTTTGTTGCATTTGATGCATGACTTTGGAGAGATCCAGCTAATAGAGAACTTTCTCACAGCTTTGGCTGGCGTTCTGGCACAGTTCTCAAGGTTATAAACAAACTTTCCCCTATCAGTAATGTTACTGAACATTTTAAGTTTCCTATATCCAAAATATAATGTAAAATTAACAAAAAAATTACAGTATTGATCACAGTGATTGTCCATCCATCCACTCCACACACTGAAGGAAAGAGGAACAAACATTTGAAGTCACCATTATGGTGATCAGTGTTTCTGTAGTTGGGCTCTTGACTCTTGCTTATAATATTAGTATTTTCTGGCTGCTTTAACAGTATGTTCACACACTTTTACTGCATTGGAGAAAGAGATAGAGACAGAACAACAGCAGGTGATGTTGACTGTTAGTTAACATAATAGTAGTAGCAGTCTGTCAAAGAGATGGTTCACCCAAAAGTGAAAATTCATTCAATTATTTACTCTCCCTCAAGTGGTTCCAAACCTGTATGAATTTCTTCTTTCTGCTGAACACAAAGGAAGATATTTTTAAGAATGTTGGTAACCTACAGTTGGTAACCAGTTGCAGTTTAATTAAATTGGTTTGTTAGCATTTCCTAAATATTATTTCTTAATATTATATATTTTTATTTTATATGGAATGTTTTCCCCTAAATGAATGTGTAAGTTCATTTTGATTGAAAAGGAAAAATAAATGTTCATTTGCACCAGTTGTTGTGTGACAGGATTGGTTGAATGCACAGGTGGGCGGGGACAAAGAGACGAGGGGGAAGAAGAGGTGATGGCTGTGCGATAGAACATATATACGTTTAACTTGAAGTGGAAAAATACCATCATATGGCAGTTGTCCAAAAGACAACTGATTTTAGATTGGTGTAATGTTGTTTAAACAGATGCATGCGTTAGATTAATGAACGCACTCATGGGGCACACAATGATGATGCCTACTATAATACGATTAGAGTTGTTTGCATAAAATGCCTCATGAACATTCACATGTTTGCCCTGTGATAGACTACAATTTATCTCCATAAATACTATTTTCTCAATTCTGCACATTCAATATGATCACTACATACTTTGTTTTCTTTGCATTATCTTTTTTAGATAAAAACAAGGGCTGTAAAAAGACTGCGATTAATTTACATTTTTAACTGTAGATAACACAAACAGTTTAATATAGGTATAATGAGGGAGCCATGAGGATGAGATCCATGTGCAGGCTTTATTGAAAACGTAGTCAAACAGGCAAAGCTCAATGTAGCAGCGAACAGGAATGGCAAAGTATAAACAGAATCGTAGTCAGATAAACAGGCGGGAATGTCAGGACAGGCAGCGAGAATCAGAACATGGGAAAACAGGCAAAATCAATAGCGCTCAGAATTGCCAGGGATTAACTAGTCAAGACTTCGCGTTGGATGAGTGTGTGTGTGGGGAATAAATAGTCCGGATAATTAACTTCAGCTGGCCGGGGTGATCAGTGACAAGGTACAGGGCTCCTGGGAAACGCAGTGCGTGGGTGTGAATGAGTGTGACAGTTTGTGATGTATTGTGGGAAACGATTCTGACAGTGAGGCAACAGTCCAGGGTGGAGTGCCCTCAGGTGGCCGTAGCGGGCACTTCAGCTGACAATCATTACATAGCCCCCCCCTTAAGGAGTGGCTTCCAGACACTCCCAGACGAGGCCGTAACGAGAGCAGTCCAGGAGGGGGGTGGGGTAAGGGGGAGGCTGGAGGACCAGGTCCATGGAGTGGTAGTTGGCCTAACAGTTGGGTTTGGGCAGACGGCCAGGGCGGAACAGGTTGTGCAGGCGGCCAGGGCGGAACAGGCTGTGCAGGCGGCCAGGGCGGGTTTCAAGATCCCTCTAGATTCCCTGCCTGGGAAAAACTGTAAAACAGAACAGAAAGTTGTTAGAGATGCCCGCTAGGGCCATAACAGGACAGACAAGGAACTCCGGGACGACCGCCGTGGTCGTTTCAGGGCAGACTAGGCAGACAGATGGTTCGGGACTGATAGAAAGTTTGGGGTTGGCATACAGTTCGGGGCCGACAGGCATTTCGTGGCCGACAGACAGTCCGGGGATGACAGACAATTCAGGGCTGACAGACAGTTCGGGGCCGACAGACAGTTCAGGGCTGACAGACAGTTCGGGGCCGACAGACAGTTCAGGGTTAATCTCAGTGATCGCTTCCAGGTAGTCCAGGCATTTGGGAGCTATGCTTGTGGTGGCAGGACGGATCATGTCTGAGTGGTCAGGCGGTCAGTTCTGGAGTCTGGACCTTCCTTCGGGAACCCAGGAAATAGCACAGGATCTCAGTCGGAACCCACTAAAACACCCTCCTGGACTTCGAGGACTGACATGAGGTTTGACGTTGTAGCGCCCTCTTGATCTGTCGTAGTGGGTTCAGGAACCGATTCAGTAGCGCCCTCTTGGGACAGGTCCAAAGCCGGAGCCGAGGTGTGTGCTGCCCACACACATACTATGGCCATGGCCAACATGGCAGCTCAGGCATGACTTGAGCTGTCAGAGGCAGGACAGGTGTGACGTGAACCGTCTGAGGCTGGACCGGCGTGACGTGAACCCTCTGGGGCTCGACAGGCGTGACGTGAACCGTCTGAGGCTGGGCAGGCGTGACGTGATCCGTCTGAGGCTGGGCAGGCGTGAAGTGAGTCGACTGAGGCTGGACAGGCGTGACGTGAACCGTCTGAGGCTGGGCAGGCGTTACGTGAGCAGTCTGAGGCTGGACAGGTGTGACGTGATCCGTCTGAGGCTGGGAAGGCGTTACTTGAGTTGACTGAGGCTGGACAGGCGTTACGTGAGTCGACTGAGGAAACAAAAACAAACTTGAACCTTTGGCGGCTGGGCAGGCGTAACTTGAACCTTTGGCGGCTGGGCAGGTGTGGCTTAAACCTTTGGCTGCGGGGCAGACGTGCCTTGAACACTTGGTTGCGGGGCAGGCGTAGCCTGAACCGTTGGCTGTGGGGCAGGCGTGGCTTGAATTATGGGTTACTGAGTAGGTGTGACTTGAACTGTTGGCTGACTGGCAGGCATTGTTTGAACTGTGGATTGCTGGGCTGACGTGGTTTGAGCCGTAGGTTGTTGGGCAGATGTGGCCTGAGCCAATTGCTCAGGTGACGGAGGGCCTGGAGATGTATGAGATTCAGGAAGCGTGGGAATGGGCTCGTGGAGCGTTGGAGCGGGCTCATGGGGCACTGGAGCGGATTTGTGGAGCGCTGAAGCGGCCTTTTTACGGCACGGCTTATGCTTACATCGGGGCTGGGGTTGATCAATGTTGACTTGGCTTGACTCACAGTGATTTGCGACGACTTGGCTTGACTCACAGTGATCTGCGACGACTTGACTTGACTCGCGAAGATCTAGGATGATCTGACTTGACTCTGGACGATCAGCGGCGGCGTGCTGTGACTCTGGACGATCAGCGGCGGCGTGCTGTGACTGTGGACGATCAGCGGCTGCGTGCTGTGGCCATTTTGTATTCCATTTCAGTCCTTTAAACTACAATTAAAGTCCGCACTGGGGAGGTAGATCTTCAAAGACTCTGGGTTCCGAAGCAGGCGTATATAACAGTGGTGGGTCCCGAGGCAGATGCATATAACAGTGGCTGATTCCGAAGCAGACGCATATAACAGTGGTGGGTCCCGAGGCAGATGCATATAACAGTGGCAGATTCCGAAGCAGACGCATATAACAGTGGTGGGTCCTGAGGCAGATGCATATAACAGTGGGGGGACCAGAGGCAGATGCATATAACAGTGGCAGATTCCGAAGCAGACGCATATAACAGTGGTGGGTTCTGAGGCAGGCGCATATTACAGTGACGGGACCCGAAGCAGCCGCATATAACAGTGGTGGGTTCTGAAGCAGGCGCATATAACAGTGGTAGGTCCCGAGGCAGATGCATATTAAAGTGGCGGGTCCCGAGGCAGGCGAATATATATGTGATGAGTCCCGAGGCAGACTCATATAACAATGGCAGATCCTGAGGCAGGCGCATATGAAGGTGGCGGATCCTGAGGTAGGCGCATATAAAGGTGGCAGGACCCGAGGCAGGTGCATTTAACAGTGGCGGATTGAGTGGAAGGTCGAGCGGCAGCTCCCCCTGCGATGAATCAGGCCTGCAACAGGGTATTTATTTATGGGCATTTTGAATATTGAAAATTATTGTCGGATTACTCTTTTGGTCATTTCGGTGTAACTACCAATTTGTGTGATTAGTTGGACTTGAGTATTAAGCACCACTTTATATTTCATTGAGTGATATGAGACATTTTTGCATTTGTTGTCCAACTTCATTCATTATATTGAAGAATCAAATCAAATCAGCTTTATTGGCCAAGTATGCCTAACATACAAGGAATTTTCTGTCGGTATCCATCATCCCACATGCATATGTACTGCATTGTAATACTTACATATAACAATGTCCAATGCTTAACAACAACTCACACTGCAACACATATATTGCTAATTACACAGAAAAAAAAAACATGTATAAATCAAATAGTATTAAGAGTCTTTATGGCTACCGGAAAAATACTATTCTGCAATCTATTAGTCCTTGTTTTAACTAAGCTATACTGCCTTCCAGAGGGTAAAAGTCTGTAAAGCTCATGTTCAGGATGATGAGGGTCACAGACAATTTTCTGTGCCTGTTTCATGACACGGGACAACTGCAGATCCCGAAGGGATGGTAAATCAGACCCAATAACACGTTCAGCCATTCTAACTACTCTTTGAAGCTTATACCTATCTCGTTGAGTGGTAGAACTGTACCAAACAATAAATGATGAGCACGGGTCCGATTCAATCGTAGCCCTGTAGAATTTACACATGATTCCCCTTGACTGCACTTCCTTAATTGATGGAGGAAGTACATCCTCCGTTGTGGTTTTTTAATAATACAAACAACATTGCTCTCCCACTTCAGATCCCAGATGGTAGGAACTTGTGGGATTCAGTGTTGCCATACAATCAGCCATTGATTGTAAGTTGAGATATGCAGGAAGGGCTTTTCTTAAAATCAACAATTAAGGACTACAAAGTGTTGTATCTGTACACATAGGTGGTGCTACAACTGTTAAAAAGCTTTAAAAGCCATATATTTCAAGACAGGGGTAACTGCAGCTTGGAGTAATGGGGGTGTCGAACAGTAGGGGCGTGCTGAACGGTAGGGGGCGTGCCGACTGGTTTCTCATTGGTTACGAAAGCTGCCTGTTCGGCATAAAGGCAAGCCATACTCTTAAATCGCTATTGGCCTACAGAAAGCAATAAATCCAACATAATAGCTATGGTAATATACATATCTATGATAAATAAAGCATTAATCACATAGATAAAAGTATAACTATCTATGACGAATCACACGCCGCGTCTTACAGCCACCAGGAATTTACGTAAATGTATGGTTACCGCTAATTGGACAACACCAATAATCCTTTGACCACTGAAAAACCATTCGGCACGCCCATTACTCCAAGCTGCAGTCACCCATACTAGTATATTTCCAGTTAGAGGCTGTAAATGCTCTTTTTCTTCTATGATTTAAGTGGTTTCATGTTTGCTAAATAAAATGTAATATCTTTTGAGCAAGAGCTTAAAGGTCTTAAAACGTGCGAATTACTGCTTGCAGCCATATAAATATATATATATGTATTTTCTCCAACAGTCCAAGCAAATTCATGCACCTGTTGGACAGTGCAAAAAATGCGAATTAAACAGCTCCATATATGGCAAATGCCAAGTAATCAAAGTCTCAGGCAGAAGTTTGATTTAAAATATTTGCATGAGTTCCGCAAAAATCTCATTTAAATAAACCGTTCCCATTCTACTGCAGCTCATCCGTGAACACATTCTGTACTGTAACTGTAAGTGAAAATAATGGAATCTGGCATCTTTAATGTGCATTTTAAAATAAAAGATACTGTGAGCACAATTGGATCTCAAACACCAAGTCGTAGGCAGGATGAAGAAAAAGCTCAAAAATGCAGTAAGTAGAAATTTTATTGTATTCCTGTTTTTCAGGCGGAAACAGATGTGTGATGTTGATGACAGTGTGTCTCGGGATCATTTGTGTTCTTCTGCTGTTCTTCATCGTACTGCTGTACATCTTCATCACAGCAGAGAGAGAATCTCTGTTCAGGAGTCACAAGAACACAGTTGAAGAGTTCAATCAAACAATTAACAGCATAGAGGCCAATTACACAGAAAATAAACTTAAGTTAGAGACCAGAGTCAGTAATCTCACTGCTGAGAAAGGACAGTTAGAAAGCAAAGTCACATCTCTGAGTGATGAACTAAAGAAAGCTTATGAACAAGGTTAGTACAGATCTGCTTTTTGTAGTTTCTTTATTCTTTTTTTTATACAGTTTTAAAAGTTTGTTTCTGTCAGGATATCAGTGCGGTTCAGGTTGGTTTTCCATATCCAGTGAGTTGAGCTGGTCTGAGATCAGGCAGTACTGCAGGGAATTTGTGAGAAATAGGGTTCATTCCATATTTTCATATTTTTTATTTTTTTATGCCTTTTAACACAATCCGCTAAAATCAGAATCACGAGTGGATACTCAGGTTAAATGGAATGTAAAATTCTCATTATTTTCTTATTGCTTCAATAATCTCACAATATCCTGTTTCTTACATTATGAATTATGGTGATCTGGAACACCAAATCTTTGATGTGTTCATGTCTTACTCCATCACAAACTGCTCTGTTAAAATGTCCTCATTCTAGCTGTTATCATGCTTTATAAGTGTTGAGATGAAACTGCAGAAGTCTGAAGTGTCCCAGATTACATGAATATTGAGTGTCTATGAAACTGCTTTTGAATTGAACTGATTTCAGTTTTTTTAACAGTCTCAACATTTCAGCCAATGATATGAAATAATCACCAGTAGCTGCCTTATATATATATATTTTCTAGTCTAGCATGTGTGTTTTATATAATCTGTGTAGTTCTTCCTATGTGTGGAACATTTATCATAGCTGATCTGCATGTTTTTCTACATTCCTTAGAGGTATTAATCACCAGAAGGAGTGTGTTTTATATAACCTGTGGAGTTCTTTCTGTGTTTTTAAACATTTAGTTCAGGTAGATTCTTAGGAAAGTCTACCTCAATTATAGGAAGTATGTGCTATTTGGTATCTGTGTGATGGATGAATGATTTCCAGTATTTTGATGTAAAGTACATTTTAGTACGATGCACCACATCGAAACTATGAAAGTTGATCACAACTCTCAGAAGTTTGGACACACACGACCAGGGGGACATTATGCTAATCACATGCAAGAACAGGAGAACTGGGCTTAGGACCCGCCCAAAGCCATATCTGCACTCGGAAGGAGTGGTCAGATGGGCAGGGTTAAAACCCAACGACATGCATTTTCACTTTGCTTTTGCCTTGTCTTTCACTGTGATTTGTGTGGACTTTTACCATCGCCCCGCCGGCACGATATACCTCTTCAAGAACTCACTCAGACTCATCAACCTTCCTGTACGATCCGTCGTTAAACTTCGTCAAAGAAATCCCTCTCAAAGTACATTGCCTCAGTAACTTCATCGAGACACAGAGAAACTTGGTTGCACCACAATGAGGCTCTCCCGCCTGCAAAGCCAACCATCCATTCACCGCGGTCCCTCAGTAATCCATCAACGACTGACCTCCAGACAATCACCGCCACAGAGATTCTCTTTAAAATCCGTCACGAAGGGAACACGCGCTCACAGGACCTGCAAACGCAAGTACCACAATCTCCTCATTTTGCCTTAAACTATTAATTACATTACCTTGCTCATAATCAGTAAAGCATAACTTTATATTATTGTCGTTGGCCACGGGATGATATTCTGTCAAGTATAAAAATACCCAAACCTCAATTTATCAGTGGATGATTTGTTGAAAATGTGTTAAATATTAATTCTGAATTACATATTTATTCGGTTCTTACTTGCTGTAATTCAGACACATGAATTTCAACAATGGTAACAATAAAAAAATGCTTCATATTGCAGTGCATTCTGGGTGCACTAATCAAAACTCATCCATGGCTCCCATCAAGTACTGTGGCAAGAATCAATTATGAGCTGAGATCAGTGATGCAGGCCACTTTATGGTGATGTCACTATTAAAACATAACTAACATCTGACCACATATTTCTGGGCAATCTTTGCCAAAGCAAATGTTCTTTATAAATACACAAAGCAGCTAGAATAAAGTGTAATGTTAAAAAGTCAAGAGGCCAACTAAAGCAAACACTGATCACCAAAATGACTTAAAAATGTGACTCTTCAGTGATTCTGCTTGTTAACAGCAGGTGTTCATCAATGACCAATCATCACTCAATCAATCACTTAATGATCTAATTAACTTTAACACACTTGAGTGTGGACTCAGAGCAGAGTTAATTTCGCCCCGGGGTCTTTGATGTGTAGAAACTTCCAGGCAAGTGTTTTGGTGCTGGGTGAAAGCTAAACTCTGAAGGACGTTGGTCCTTATATATGAAATACATACTTAATATCTTTTAAGTGTCCACAAATATAGACATAACTAATTTAATGAAAATACAGTGGCTCATTTCAGAATATTTCATAATGTATTCTGGAAACCGGTTCTCTATTCAACTTCACTTCAGCGTATAAAACAAGGAAACAAATGAGGAACTTCTGTTTTAATAGTCTTTTGTCTAAATGAAATATATGGGATGTTCAAAATAAGGTTTAATGGAACTAAATAAAGTAGATTCATACCCACTATTGTTTTCATTGACATTATATTTAGTAAAGTTATAATTGACTATATTTGTTTCTTGAAAAAGATCCTGCTTCATATTTCTATAAACAAATTAAGATAAAAACGTTTAGTTAAATGTTTATTCACTATTATGGTGATTAGTGTTCGCTTTAGTTGAACTCTTGTCCCTTGACTTTTTTACCATAGTTCCCTGCTTGCGGTAACTGTGTGTTTATAAAACATTTTATGCGACTAACAAGAAAATTTTAAAAAAAGGATGATCAGGTGGTTTGGCTAGTTATTGATGGTGACAATTGTTGTGTTCTTTGTTAAACTTTTAGTTAACATAAAGATATACACAGAAGTTCTTGGTTCATGATACATTAATGTATACAAACATAAACACATGAATGAATGAATAAATAAATAAATTATTTGATGTATTAAGGCTCAGTGTTGTTTCATAATGCTTCATAATTTTGTAAGGGGAAGTGGAGTTCTTTAGAATTGAAAAAAGGTGAGAGTGATTCAGGTGCACTGGACACAGAGAAGTGGAAGTGCTTGAGAGGGGGAAAAAAACACATTGTACAGAGGGAAGTTCCTGACGTTCTCGACACAAGCTTCGATATCAGGCGTAACATCACTATTAACAGATTTCCCAGTAAGGTGGAACATAGGATTCTCCCCATATGGATCTGAGCTGGAGAGTATTTGAGACCAGAGACAGAAGTGTTGCGGAGAGTCAATAAAGCTAGGTGAAATTCAGCGTTAAAAATTTTAATTCAAGTTAAAAATACTTAATATTCTAAGTAATTTAAACTCAAATAAGTCAGTGGAGTCATTATTACCTCAAAACCTGTACTTTCATAAAGTTAATCCAACTAAACTTTGGTTCAAACAACATTAAATTTGTCAAGTTGAACATACTACGTAAATACAACTTAACTGAGGCAGTGCAAAAAGATAACTCAAAAAGTTGAGTGAATGATTTTTTTTTATACTGTAAACATTTTGTATCTTTTTGCCATCAGTCGCATGCAATCAGTGGATCCCCCAGTTCTTGGCTAATTTAGGTGACGCTACAGAAATCAAAATCGAGAAACTCTAGAGTCTTGTATCATGGGAATCCTTGGCTCAAGACAAACAAAACGTTTATCTCCGATTTCATTTCCGTCATAAAATTTTTCCTACTTTTGCAAACTAGTCCTAAGTTTTTCGCCCGATCAGAACCAAACCAATGCAATAATGTTCTCTGGAGTCTGAGTATCAAAAGTTATCAAAAAAGTTAAAATTTTGATTCACGGTCGCTATAGGGACACCAAAACGTTTGAAATGGGCAGAGACACTTTTACTAAAATGGCTATAACTCTTGAACGAAATTAGATATTTTCACCAAACTTGGTACATGTGTAGGGGCTCGATCTTTGGTCACATTTTTTGAGAAAATACGCTGATTAGACACTTGGTGGCGCTATAACATGGAGAAAAGCATGAAAACGGCTAAAACTACACAACCATTAGCCCAATTGACTTGAAAATTGGCATGCAGTGTCTTGGTCCAAGGAGCCATGATGGTCTATGAGGACATCTTGAAAAATGTGGTCTATGGCGTATCTTGAAAAACATGACATCAGCCAATAAGGTTTGAACGCCAATTAGAAGCCGATCGGAATGAATCTTGGTATGTATGATCGACTCATGGTCCTTGAGGTTTGTAAGAATTTTGAAAGAAATCGGCCACTAGTTGGTGCTAACGAGTTTCACATCCCTATAATCATGTTGTGTTTCACACATCCACAAAATATTCATATCATTTGATAGATCTCCTCATACTGAACAACATTGCCTCAAAAACTACTGCTGTCAATCGAACTGTTCATTAAATATTCGCAATTATGTAAAAAATCTACTTTTTTGTGAACTAGTCATGGGTTTTTCGCCCAATCTGAACCAAACCAGTGCAGTACAATTCTCTGGACTCTCTAGATCAATAACTATCATAAAAATAAAGTTTAACTTTACCCTTTGGATAGCAACAACAGGGTCATTTAGGAAAGGGGTGTAGAGGAATATACTCAAGAGCCTATAAATCCTAAATGAAAACTCAAATCTTTACGAGAATATGTGAGCACATGTGACATTTGATTCTAAACAAGCATGTAAACTTTTATAGAGATCGGACCATAGATGGTGGTATAACTGTTAGATAGCTTTAAAAGACATATATTTCCAAAGGTAAATTGTCTGTTTTGGCTGTAAATGCTCTTTTCCGCCTATGATTTAAGTGGTTTCATGCTTGCTAAATAAAACCTAATATCTTTCGAGCAAGAGCTTAAAGATGTTAAAGCATTTGAACCCGATAATTACTGCTTGCAGCTTCTTCTTTTTTTTTTTTTTGTATGTTCTATAACAGCCCAAGCATACTCATGCACCTGTAGGAGAGTGCAAAAAACACTAAAAAACACTCCATATATGGCAAATGCCAAGTAATCAACATCTTAGGCAGAAGTTTAATTTACATTTTTTTGCATTGGTTCCGCAAAAATGGGTGGATCAGCAGTATTTAAATGAACCGTAAACATTCTACTGCAGCTCATCTGTGAACACGTTCTGTACTGTAACTGTAAGTGCAAATAATGGAATCTGGCAACTGTTATGTCAATTTTGAAAACAAAAATACTGTGAGGACAACTGGACCTCCAACACCAAGTCGCAGGCAGCTTGAAGAAAAACCTGAAAAGCGCAGTAAGTAGAAATTTTATTCCAAGGCAGAGATTGTGTTGATAATTTTTGAGGAACTGAGAAATGTTACATGACATTTCAATCATTGTTCTCTAAGAACAATATGTCAATGTATTAACACCATCTAACAAACTTTAAAATCCCTAAAAATTTTTATGAGAGTTGATTTTGGGTGTTTTGTCATATATATTGATATTTATGTGTTTTCTCTCTGTTTGTCAGGAGGAAGCAGATGTTTGGTGTTGATGACAGTGTGTCTCGGGATTATTTGTGTTCTTCTGGTGGTCTTCATCATACTGCTGTACATCTTCATCACAGTTGAGAAAGAATCTCTGTTAAAGATTTGCAAGAACACAGTTGAAGAGTTCAATCAGACCATTAACAGCTTAGAGGCCAATTACACAGAAAATAAACTTAAGTTTGAGAACAGAGTCAGTACTCTCACTGCTGAGAAAGGACAGTTACAGAACAGCATTAACTCTCTGAGTCAGAAGAAACTGGAGTTAGAACGCAAAGTCACATCTCTGAGTGTTGAACTAAAGAAAGCTTATGAAAAAGGTTAGTACAGATCTGCTGTTTGTAGTTTCTTTATTCTTTTTTATATACAGTTTTAAAAGTTTGTTTCTGTCAGGATATCAGTGGGGTTGGTTTTACGTATCCAGTGAGTTGAAGAGCTGGTCTGAGAGCAGGAAGTACTGCAGAGATCGAGGAGCTGATCTGATCATCATCAACACTGAAGTGAAACAGGTGAGTTTGAGTGAGTGTTCATAAATAAGAGGAATCACACTTACTCTTTTTTATTTATTTATTTTTTAATTGAATTATCATTTTTTTTTATTCATACACAGAGGTTTATAAGTTCGTTAGTCCAGGAAAGAGTGTGGATTGGTTTGACTGACATACAGCAGGAGGGCAACATGAAATGGGTGGATAATTCACCACTGAATCAAGGGTAAGTGCTGAAAAGTACTGTGTGTTTGTTTCATATTTTTTTCTCATTTTAAAAATCCATCACAATCGTCAGGAAATATCTGAAAACTCAAATATTCCACAACCACAAGCAAAGCAACTTCCTATAAATTTTATTCATAGAAAATCCTTCTTCTGTCTTTTACTTTTCTGCTCTTTCACTTCTACTTCATCTGTGATTATTGTTGATTCATGGATTTTGGGTTGAGAATAATTGAAAATCTGATATGTTATCCAGGTTTTGGGACACAGGTGAGCCGAATGATGAGTTTGGAATTGAGGACTGTGTTGAACTGATGCCTTCACCTCCTGTTCTGAACTGGAATGATCTCCCATGCTCCTACCCGATAAAAGGGATTTGTGAGAAATAGGGTTCATTCCATTTTTTTGTGTTTTTTATTTTATTTTTCATGCATTTTAAAACAGTCTGCTACTTTCATGAAATCACTTTTGCTTCATATATTTCTGTAATGAACTTAATCACGAGTGGATATTCAGGTGAAATGGAATGTAAAATTATTAAATAAAATTATTTTCTTATTGCTTCAATAATCTCACAATATCCTGTTTCTCACAATATGAATTATGGTGATCTGGAACACCAAACCTTTGTATTCATGTCTTGCTTCATCACAAACTGCTCTGTTAAAATGTCCTCATTCCAGCTGTTATCATGCTTTATAAGTGTTGAGATGAAATTGCAGAAGTCTGAAGTGTCCCAGATTACATTAATATTGAGTGTCTATGAAACTGCTTTTGAATTGAACTGATTTCTGTTTTGAATAAAACGGTCAATTACTATTATTGCCTTGGTAAACAGAATTGTTTTTATTTTATATTTCATTCTTGTTTATTTGCTTTGATGCACTTGTATTATTTTTTCTGGCTGCATTAACGGCGTGTTCACACACTTTTACTGCATCAGAGGAAGCAAAAGAGACAGAACAACAGAAGGTGATGTTGACTGTTAGTTAATATCATAGTGAAGCTGAATAATTGGATGGCTCACCATCTTGTTGAACTGAGTTTCCAGATATCTCAAATAAAATACATGTTTTATCTCAAATTTATGACCACAAATAAACACCAAGCCGATCTCTCAGATGTGCAGGTGCTGGTCATATAATTAGAATATCATCAAAAAGTTGATTGGTTTCACTAATTCCATTCAAAAAGTAAAATATATACATTCATTACACACAGACTGATATATTTCAAAAGTTTATTTCTTTCCCTTTTGATGATAATAACTGACAACTAAGGTAAATCCCAAATTCAGTATCTTTGAAAATTAGAATATTGTGAAAAGGTTCAATATTGAAGACACCTGGTACCACACTCTAATCAGCTAATTAACTCAAAACTTCTGCAAAGGCCTTTAAATGGTCTCTCAGTCTAGTTCTGTAGGCTACACAATCAAGGGGAAGACTGCTGACTTGACTCGTCCAAAAGACGACCATTGACACCTTGCACAAGGAGGGTGAGACACAAAAGGTCATTGCAAAAGAGGCTGGCTGTTCCCAGAGTTCTGTGTCCAAGCACATTAATAGAGAGGCGAAGGGAAGGAAAAGATGTGGTAGAAAAAAAGTGTACAAGCAATAGGGATAACCGCACCCTTGAGAGGATTGTGAAACAAAACGAAAAATGTGGGGAGATTCACAAAAAGTGGGACTGCAGCTGGAGTCAGTGCTTCAAGAGCCACTACGCACAGACGTATGCAAGACATGGGTTTCAGCTGTCGCATTCCTTGTGTCAAGCCACTCTTGAACAACAGACAGTGTCAGAAGCGTCTCGCCTGGGCTAAAGACAACAAGGACTGGACTGCTGCTGAGTGGTCTAAAGTTATGTTCGCTGATGAAAGTAAATTTCCTTTGGAAATCAGGGTCCCAGAGTCTGGAGGAAGAGAGGAGAGGCACACAATCCACGTTGCTTGAGGTCCAGTGTAAAGTTTCCACAGTCAGTGATGGTTTGGGGTGCCATGTCATCTGCTGGTGTTGGTCCACTGTTTTCTGAGGTCCAAGGTCAACGCAGCCGCAAACCAGGAAATTTTAGAGCACTTCATGCTTCCTGCTGATGACCAAATTTATGGAGATGCAGATTTCATTTTCCAACAGGACTTGCCACCTGCACACAGTGCCAAAGCAAACAGTACCTGGTTTAAGGACCATGGTATCCCTGTTCTTAATTGCCCATAAAACTCGCCTGACCTCAACCCCATCTATGGGGTATTGTGAAAAGGAAGGAAGATGCGATATGCCAGACTGAACAATGCAGAAGAGCTGAAGGCCACTATCAGAGCAACCTGGGCCCTCATAACACCTGGGCAGTGCCACAGACTGACCGACTCCATGCCAAGCCGCATTGCTGCAGTAATTCAGGCAAAAGGAGCCCCAACTAAGTATTGAGTGCTGTACATGCTCATACTTTTCATGCTCATACTTTTCAATTGGCCAAGATTTCTAGAAATCCTTTCTTTGTATTGGTCTTAAGTAATATTCTAATTTTCTGAGATACTGAATTTGGGATTTTCCTTAGTTGTCAGATATAATCATCAAAATTAAAAGAAATACACATTTGAAATATATCAGTCTGTGTGTAATGAATGAATATAATATACAAGTTTCACTTTTTGAATGGAATTAGTGAAATAAATCAACTTTTTGATGACATTCTAATTATATGACCAGCACCTGTATATGGAAAGATCTCATGACTGTAGCACCTCAGAACAACTTATTTTTCTAAGCATAATCAAAGTCTTCTTCACTCAATGGATCACTTTCAGCGTCACCGCTCATCTCATCTAGTGCACTCTCTCTCATCTAATAACACGTGAGCAGAAGAAAGAAATTTATACAGGTTTGGAATAACCTGAAGGGGAGTGAATGATGACAGAATTTTCATTTTTTGTCAACTATCCCTTTAAGTGCGCACAAATCTGTAACTAAAACAAAACACATACAAGAAATGAGAACTTGAGGATTGGGTTGTTTAAAAGAATGACAAGTGAGCAACAACAGCTAAAAAAACAAGTGTCCCACTTGGTGGGACAACAGTGGGTGGTGGGTGCAGGCTTCAGTTTGAAGTTTTATATTCAAACTCCATCAAGGACCAAATAAAACTATTGGCATGTGGGTTGATGGCCGTCACCACCCTCTTGTTCCTCTTTCTGACTCCCTGTCTGGCAATAGATTTCTTCTGTCTAATATTTCCATCTTCAGGGTTGATTCTGACCAGGAACCTGTTAGCAATATCATAATTAATTTACTTTTCATTTTTGGGTAACCTAACCCTTTAAAACATTGTATTAAAATGGCTAATACTTACAGAAAACTCATTCCCAGGCTGCAAAGATCACTGGCCCACACTGTAGAGCTGTAAGAAATCAAAATACATTTTATTCAGTTATGTGTTGCTTGTTGAGGACGTATAAGCAAACACGTCACTGTATTTCATACACTCCAACAACACATCTAGAGTAAAAACTGATAAGCTTCTGCTTCCAAAAATTCGAACTTGCTTATTTGGCATGCATGGGTCTTTGTTGACTAATCTATCATTACTAACTCTGATAAAGGTAATTTATACCTTTATTCATATTTTTAATTAATCAATATTTGTCATTACAATCACAACGCTACAGAACGTCTCAGGTTACATATGTAACCCTGATTCCCTGAACAGGGAACGAGACGCTACGTCGAGACGTGTAGGGATTGGTTCTGCGTGATTGCGTCGTGAAGCACATGTGAAATCTGTCCAATGGTGTGACAGAACGTCATAGGCGGGCGACTTTACAGACCGGGAAACTATGAAGCAACCCCCAGAACAAAGAACGGCAGCTTCCAATTGGCTGAAGCAATGTGTTCAGGGAACCAGGGTTACATATGTAACGAGAGTGAGAGCAGTTTGCCCTGAGTCCATAGGAGGATCTGCTGGGCTAATTTGCATAAGTGTTGTGACCTCAGACCCCCTTGATGATTGACGCAACCCTCTATCCTTTTTTGGAACAATGAAATAGCAGCTGTAAAACCCTGACTGCTTGCTTGGTGTTAGAGATCGGTCAGGCTCACTCACCAACCAATCACGACGCACCCCTTCACCAGAGTACTGATCATCATCACCTGTTCACAATCACCTCATCACCAGCTCCCCTTCATAAGCACACACTGCACATCAGCACTTCGTCCGGTCTCAACTTTGGATTACGGACTCACCTACCTGCTCTTCATGTTGGACTCTCATTTTCACCTGTCGTCGCTGGTTACCTCTGTCTTCTGTGGAATACGTCTATCCCAGTCTTCATCTGCTTCTACCTGTTGGTACTCACCTGTCTTGTCATTCCTGTTCCGAAGTGTGTGCTCTGTTCCATGTGATCTTCGTCTGCCATCTGCAAGAAACAGACTGTCAATATCTCTGCTAATCATAATCTGCTCAAATACTCTCTCATCATTGCTTCCCATAGTTCTCCATATCCATTGTGTTCCAATAAAAGACAATATACTAACCTAATCTTCTGTGAGTCTGCATTCCGTAACACTTGGAGGACCCTTTTTATAGCTCCTTTTTGCAAAAGTGTCAGAACCTCCTGTTCCATTACCAGAGACTGCTCAATGTTCACCACCATAGTGAGAACCCCGCTGAACCTGGGCGATCATGACCCAAACTGAATTTTGTAGCTCCTTTCTATTATTTGCAGCACCCAATGAGATATATTTGGCAGACATTTCCACTCTGCAAGAAATCCTACTAAGGGAACTCTTGAGGTCTCTTGAGGCTGTCCTCTGGTGTTATTGCGGCAGTCAAACCGATGTCCTGAAACGGCGGACCGGCAGGGAACGATCCGTCTGACTGCACCAGGATCTTCCTCGGAAAATCGCTGGGAAGCTCTGCGCCTTGACGCACATGAAGTGGCAAGGTTGGCAGAACGGCCCCCAGGGGGCACAGAGGAGAAGCAGGCACCGTATGATGAGGTGTACACCATTTCTCCTCGGTGAGGACTGCCCCCAGAGGCCTGGCGCCATTGGTGTCAGGACCTCTTTGCCGAAGCCTTCCTCGCGATAATCACGGTCCTCAGATACGCACTATGCTTACATTCACAGTTACATTTAATCATTTGATTAATCAATCATTGAGTTAAGTGCTCGCAAAAGATATGAGTTTTCAGCTGTCTTTTGAAAATTGCCAGGGATTCTGCATTCCTGATGAAAGTATGGAGATCTTTCCACCAGTAAGGAACAGTGAACGAGAATGTTCTGGAGAGGGATTTTGTGCCTCTCTGTGACGGTACCACAAGCCTTCGTTCCTTTAGTGAAAGCAGGCTTCTGGTAGGGATGTAGCGTTGTAGCAGTTTGTGGAGGTAGGAGGTGCAGAGCCTGTGGTGGATCTGTAAGCAAGCATCAGCGCCTTGAACTTGATGCGAGCAGCAAGGGGTAGCCAGTGCAGAGAGATGAAGAGAGGCTTGACGTGGGCTCTCTTGGGCTCATTGAAGACAAGACGTGCAGCAGCGTTCTGGATCATTTGAAGAGGTTTGATTGTCTTGACGGCAGATCAGCCAGAAGAGCATTGCAGTAATCAAGCCTTAAAATGACCAAGGCCTGGACAAGAAGTTGTGTTGCGTGCTCAGTCAGAAAGGGCCTGATTTTCCTGTTGTTGTGTAGTGCAAATCTGAATGTCCGCTCCGTCTTTGAAATGTGGTCTCTGAAGGTCAGTTGGTTATTGAAGATAGCTCCAAGATTTCTGGCCGAATTTGGTGGGGTAATTGCAGATGTACCTGGATATTGTAGCTGGATATTGAAATCATGTTGTAGAGTTGGAGTGGCAGGGAAAAGCTCAGTCTTTGCCAGGTTGATGATATATGGAGAATAGGAGGGGTCCATGAACTGAACCCTGAGGAACCCCAGTGATCAGTTGATGAGCTTTAGGTACCTCCCCTCCCCAGGGAACTCTGAAAGACCTACCTGTGAGATAGGACTCAAACCACTGAAGCACAGTACTTGAGATGCCCAGTGACGAGAGGGTGGACAGAAGAATTTGATGATTCACGGTGTCAAAGGCAACAGATAGATCCAGTAGAATGAGAACAGATGATTAGGAATCAGCCTTAGCAATCCGCAGGGATTCCGTGACAGACAGTAGTGCAGTCTCCGTTGAATGGCTGCTCTTGACCTAGAGGGAACATAGTGGTTCTCAAACCTGTCCTGGAGGGCTTGATGTTTTGTATGTCTCTCTCTATCTGACACACATTTCAGTCTCTTCTACTGACCTCATGAGTTGAATCAGGTTTGAGAACCACTGCTCTAGATCTCAGCATCTTCACTTATTACAAACCAGTATGACTTTATTTCTTTCATACAAAACTTCTTAATGAGAAATAACAGGTTTAGATGTTGAAATTTTTTTGAAAATAATGAAGTTTGAAGTCACCATTGTCTTTAGTTGGGCTCTTAACCATTAACTTTTTAACATCAGTTTATCTCTGATTGTTGTAACTGTGTTTTATCATTTGTTATAAATAGACTTGAATTTGATTCAAGCAAGCTGTCTGGAAATCTTGGCAGTAGATGAATTATCCCTCAAAACAACATTTTATAACTACTATGCTGTATGGTAGATATCAGTTTATCCAAGTAAAACACAGCGAGTTTATTTTAATCTTTATTGTTCTGCTGGGTAAAAACGGGTCAAGAAAGAGTTCAACAGGAAACGCCGTGTTCCTCTTCTGAATCTACAACTCAACAGTGTAGGAAACATCACGGGAATGTGGGACACAGAAAACATCTCAGTGAAAGTCATTTTATGCTCCCAAAAAAAAAAAAAGATGGATCAGTCTACAGAATATTACTAACAGCTTCAACAATATATGGACAGATTTCTTGGGCCTCGTTTATTAAATGTTGAGCACAAACCGTCCTAAATTTGATCTTACATGAATCGTACATGTGATTCATAGAAGGAAAATGAGTACGCCTCTCTTTCAGATGTGAAATCTATAAATCCCAAATGATCTTGAACTGCATGTGTTCTCCGCGCTGTAAACGACACCGAATGAATGTCATTTACATATAAAAGATCACCAGTAATCGTCCAAATCCTTTGATTGAGAATGACGAGCTGCAAGAATAGCTTAGCGTACGTCTGCTCAAACCCTGACGTGGCGCTAAGGCCGTGTTTATAAATATGAACACACACACATACCTCGCACACACACACACACACACATACACACCCACACTCTCTCTCTCTCTCTCATACACATTCCTGATGTATTGTCTTGTAAGTCAGGCCTTTTCCTGCAGAGCTCTGATTACTTTCAGTTTCACTTTGACAAAAAAAAAAGTAAAAAATAAAAGAGATCCTGATGCTACAGACGAGCAGATTATAAGATGTCTAGCTTATCATTTCCCTTGAAGAAAACTAGAGGTGTAAAGTCTTTGTAAAGTATTTTGTTCCAATCACCTTGATTTGATAATTAGCAGTTTTTCAGCCAGGAGGAAGAACTAATTAGTGAAATCAGCTGACTGAGTTCAGATACAGCAAAAACTGTCATTCATCCACAGTTCATTTGAGAATTAACAGGTTTAGATGTTGATGTTTAATGAAAATGTTTGGTCACCATTATGGGTGATCATTGCCTCTTGTTGTGGTGCAACCTGGTGGTCATTTGAGCCAGTACATTGTTGTTGTGTGTTGTTTGTCTGTTGTGTGCATTTGAGTTAGTTTTTTTTTTTTTTTTGGTTTGTTCATTGTATTATTATTATTGTTATTATTAGGTTTCGTTGTGTATTATTTTGGTTAATGTATATTTTTGTTGGTTGGTTGGTTTCGATTATTTAAATGTTTTTTTTTTTTTCATGTGTCATTATTTGAGCTCTATCTAATGTTTTGGGTAAATACATAACACCAAAGAAAGAAACCGCCTTCAGTTATTATTTATATATTGTTATTTATTTATTTAATTATTTATAACTGATATTTAAAATGTTTTAAAAAAGAACAATCAATTGTTGCAAAGTTTTATTAAAAGTTCCAATGCGTATAAATATTGGATAGTACAAAGACATTTAAGTTATTCCCTGTTTGCAACAAATTTTACAAATTTAAATTTTAAGTAGTACATGGAAAAACACTGAGCACAATTTTTTTACTGTGATGAATTTGCATATGTGGGCATGTTTGTTCATTCCAGTGTTCATATCAGGTCAGTAGGAGGGGTCATTGTGTTTCTTTCTTACCTTTCAGAGTCAAACGTACATCCTCTCCTCTCCACTGAGCTGCACGTCACGTTCAGGCAACAATTTACACAGTCATCCAACCATATCAAGTAAGTGTTATTATTATTATTATTATTATTTTCATAAGTTTGTGTTTTCAAGCCCCCAAATTGGCTTAACATAAAGATCTACACTGGTACATTAGTAAAGTAGCTGTTATTATCTTTTCTTTTGCTCATGTTCAGTGTTGGTTTAATCTTTTCATCAACATACTAACATGTTTTGTGTTCAGGTTCAGCTGAACTGTCAACATTCTTCAACTAAATAAGTAAGTATCGGTTTCACGGAAAACTTCAGAAGATGTTTTTTAAGGAAGAAATGGCAGTGATAATTTACTCATAATTAATCTAATATTGTTACTAATGATTTTCAAATACAATTAAAAATCTTTTTAATTGCTTAATTTATTTCATTGCCTTTTCTTGGCTATTTTTAGTCTTGACTATTTTTTTGTTTTTTTCACAACCACAGATGTAGTTTGTTTTCGCTTAGCCAGTGAGAATGCTTTAAGTCATTTTTTTTGAAAGATTGCTGTTTTTCTAGTGTGACCAGTTTGAAAAGTCCAGCTGACATATGTAAGCAAACAACATGAATGTTTGTCAGCCCAGGCAACTATATTTACATTTATTCATTTGGCAGACACTTTTATCCAAAGCGACTTACAACAAGCAATTCATCGTGAAGAGGCAAATAGACACAGGAAGAGCTCACAATACAAGTTTCAGAGTAGCATAAGATGGAATAGGGAGGGATTAGAGGAAAGGAAAGGATAGTTTTTTTTAAAAAAAGATTTATGAAGGGGTTGTTAAGAGCAGAGGGCTGCATTGGGTTTGGGCTCCCGCGGGATCCGCAGGACCCAATGCAAATCTCGGGGGAGCGGGCGGTTTTACCCTTGCTGCAGGCAGGAGTGGGCGGTCAGAAAATTTAGCAGGAGACCCGCTGGGAACAGTAAGATTCAGTGTGTCGTAGAAATGGAGTCACCACAAGAAGTTGAGAAGAAAATTAAAGTGGCTGTTTACTTGACAAAAGCAAAACAAGGCAAGTCAGACATATGGAAACAATTCTCAATTGACCCTTCGCAAACAGTTTGATCGACAGGCGATCTAACCAATGATAACGCCGAATCCGCCATTTTATCCGACAAAGCTGTCAGGGACTAGCCTATAGTAGATTAACTTCGGTTAACTTGAAAAATGTGTACTCACTTTATTCCTTCTGATGTTCATTCACATTTATTTGATGCTATAAATGAACTAGTATGAAGAGATGATCGGTTCACGAGGAGCTACAGTGATCTGTCACCACACATTAAAGACACACTAGACGCTATTTATTGATTAAACTTCTTTAAAAAATGACAATATCTTAAATATAAAACTGTTTCATATGTTGTCAGTGTCCTCTTTGCTCCTCGATGTATTTTTCACTGCGGGAGAACATGATGTGTGGCGTGAGACAGCATAGGTTGTCGGGCATAGTAACGGGGCGGGTTTTGCGAAGAGTTAATTGAGCTGCAGGTGATGTTCTTCAATCCACGTCGAGATGTCCGCCAAACAGCTTGAGATCCGTACAGCTACTGTGGAATCATCTGGTTGGAAGGACAGGTAGAGTTGTGTGTCATCAGCATAGCAGTGGTAGGAGAAACCATGTGCCTGTATGATGGGACCCAGTGATGTAGTATAAATGGAGAACAGGAGGGGTCCAACAACTGAACCCTGAGGAACCCCAGTGATCAGTTGATGAGTTCTGAAAGGCCCTACCTGTGAGATAGGATTTAAACCATAAACTATATGAACTCCACTCATATGTACTTAACCATGTTTGTGGATCCATTTATTGTGCTGTGCAGACTCGATCGAGACCAACAGGAACTACACAGAGAAATGCTTTATTAGAAGATATTTCTCTGTTCTTACGAAAATCAACCTTGTGTTTTATATCTAATAGAATTCACAGGCAAAGTGCATAGGAACATCATGGAATGTCCTCTAAGTGAGTATTAAATATTTCATGCTATAATTTTTCATGCATCCATTCATCCATCAATATCCATCTGTATTATTTACAGTGTCAGATGTGAATACTATGCTGTTGGGCTCGACTGGATCAGGAAAGAGTGCGACAGGAAACACCATCATAGGTGGAGATAGAAGACCATTTGAAGAAGAATTTTCTCCTGACCCTGTAACCATATTCTGTGATTCAAAAGAAGCAATGGTGAACGGCCAAAGAATCCGAGTGTTTGACACTGCAGGACTCTCTGATACATCAGTGAAGATCACAGTCGCTCAAACTCAAATAGAGGAGATGTTACAGGATGGTGTTGATGTGTTTCTGCTGGTGATCAAACTGGGTCCATTCACAGAGACGGACAGTAAAGTTGTGAAGTGGATCCAGGATAATTTTGGAGCAAAGTTCTCAGATCACGCAATAGTGCTCTTTACTCATGGAGATCAGTTACACGTGTCGATTGACAGATATCTGAAAAAATCTGAGTCACTGCGGTCAGTAGTGGATCAGTGTTCAAGACGTTATCATGTTTTTAACAACAAAGATAAAGATCCATCTCAAGTCACTGAGCTTCTGAAAGACATCAACAAACTGAGGGAAACTCTGGGATACAGGAGATACTTTGAGCAGGACTATAAGGAGACTCAGGATAAAATTCTACACAAAAAATATCTCACTGGAGCAGCAAAAGGTGGAGGACTAGGGGGGCTATTAGGAGGAGCAGGATGTGTAGTAGCTGCTAAAGCAGGAATAGTTGCATTAACTGCAGGACAAGCAGTATTAATAGGAGCAGGAGGAGGTGCAGCTCTGGTAGCAGTAGCAGTGGGTGCTGGGGTGTATTTGTTTGCAAAACAATGTAATCGGAGGTAAAAAAAATAAATAAAAAAAAGAGAGACTAAAAGACCCTCAGCATACTAAAATAACTTTTGAAAACACATTTAATGAATCCAGTGCTTCAAAACGAATATACCACAGATTTTTTTTCTTTGTAAAATATTATATACGATTCTGATGTAATGATTTGGAGGGTCTTTGTTTCATGATTCAAGTTTTTGGTGGTGTTCCTTGTCTTTTATTTTGTATTTTGTTATCTTTTTTTCTCTTAAAATAGTGTAATGCCTTTATTCACAATTTCCTTCTCCATTTTCCCTTCTTTTGTAAGGACCTAACATCTTATCTGGCCAATCTAATCTGTATAATATCTGTTTTCATGCATATATTGTGTAATTCAATGTTTTATAACCCCTGGCATGATTATATGCAATTAATAAATGTGCTTGTTTATGTTGGTTAAAAAAAAACAAAATGGTCAAATTTTGTTTTATTGTTTTATAATGTTTCTTGGGGTACACTTATAATGTTAGTATGCTTTTTACATCGAAAATTGTCATAATTTAGAAATAAAGGACATTTTTTGTTACCCTGATTGTAGCCCTCTTATTTGAACACTTTTGTTTTAAGGGGCGAGTCTGCTGTGAGACTCCATTGTAAACGCCCACCTTATGGTGATCAGTGTTTCCTTTAGTTGGACGGTTTGACTCTTGGTTTGTTATGACAGTGAGTGGTCTTTAAAGATTTTTTACTTGACTTGAGCACTGACAGCTCCTGAAGAACTCATAAGTTCGCTTTAATGTTTCATGAAAATTTTTGCATTTAGGTTTATAATTATGAAAACCTATTGTAACCTGGCATACACATGACGCACTATAAACTCTTGTCCTCATATCCGTTAAAGGATTGTTAGGCTGCATAGATCAGGTCAGCCGGAACCGGGAACACTTCCTATAACACCAGATGTACTCGTTACATCGGAAGAAGAATGGCGTCTACGCTAATTTTTTGTCTCTCTGCTTATCCCGAGGTTTACCAATTAACATGATTGGCTGGATCCGGGCTGTGTCCGGGTCGGACGGGGAACCTGTGCCTGTGTGCGGCAGCAGTGTGGCCCTGTGGTGTCGGCGGAGACCGTGTGAACGAGCTCATCCTTTGTGAAGACCTTACCGACTCATCAGCCAGCGGCACATATCCCAACAAACCGTCCCATATCGGCGTGATCAAAAAGATCTTAAATTAGATGGAACTAGATTAAATATTTTGACTGTTGCGATTCCAAATCAGTTTAATGACCTGTAACTCTGCCTGAGTATCGGACAAGTGTTCACTGTTGGCCAGAGGAGAACTGGCCCCCAACTAAGCCTGGTTTCTCCCAAGGTTTTTTTCTCCATTGGTTGGAGTTTTGGTTCCTTGCCGCTGTTGCCTTTGGCTTGCTTAAGTTGGGGACACTTGCTTGATATTCAGCAGTGTTTTTGATATGCCTGCATTGGCGCCGTTGTATGCGAACTGAGCTGAGCCGGACGATTACGTCACTGTTTTCTCCAGTGCTGCTATACCTAAATTACCTAGACTAATAACTATTGATCTTTGCAACGGAATGAATCAATAATATATAGAATAAGCTGGACAATGACACCATTTTCTTATTAATGTAAAGCTGCTTTGCCACAATTTGCATTGTAAAAAGCGCTATATAAATAAAGATGACTTGACTTGACTTGACTGTTCTTATGTACGGGAAGAAGGAGGCGGGAACCGGCGAATGTTCAACCAAAACTTTAATAAACTCAAAAACAAACAACAAAACGAAAGTAAACATAATAAACAAACATAAAGTCCAGGCCTGGTCCTCTCTCGTCCTTCGCTGTTGTCGCTCCTCTTTTATGCTTCCGGAGCTCCTCCGTGAGAGATACGAGACCGGTGTAGCGCGCAGCTGACGCTCATTATCTCTCGCATCACCGGCTTCGCGCCATTCCTCGCCCGCCCTGCTCGTCACAACTATATATATAGGCCTATGTAATTTTGTAAAAGTTGTGGACGAAAGAGCACACGAGAGCAGAAGCACATTTATGTATAAAATATTTTATATGTGTGCTCCCTCAATTGCATGCTCTTTCAGTCACAACACAGCAGAGGGCACTTCAAACTTAACTATGAGTGTTATAATTTAAGGCAATCCATTACAGAGGGAAAACGTATGATGTAGGCAAAGCTGCACTGCAATGAATTCTACCAAATAATAGTAATAATATTTGTCAGTGGATTTGTTTGCTGGATAACAGGTGAGCCAGGGGATAGCACAAAATTATACATAAACCTCTAAAATTACTACGCAATAATGTGTTTGAAGTGAATATGTAAACTGAGCAGATTAACATCAGTTGTTAACAGGTGTCTTCAATAATGGTCAATCATCACCCAATGAATCACTTAATTGTCTCATTAACTTTAACACTCTTGAGTGTGGTCTCACATACACTGGAGTTTTTGCTGTGTGGGTGGAATAAACACATTGCAGGACTTCTACTTTCTGACCCCTGAAGCACGAAATACAAGAGAACACAAATAATGAGGCAAATATCAGCTTTTAAAGCGAACTGGAACTAAAGAAGCCAGAGGAGATGCAGGAATGGATGGATTTAGAATTATAATGTCAACATACACATATATTTGAACTCCATACATTATAAAACAACATACACATGAAGATGAATAATTGCAATTTACAGGTGATGCAGAAGCAGGAGATGGTGACCTCTGGTGGTAGTTTGAGGGATTGTACGATCATGAATAAAACTGATCACTTAAAGAGAAAGTTACAGGAACACAAAGACAGAATAACAAAAGCTGATAATAGTGAGCAATTTGAGAGCAAAAAACAATATATTGTCCATTGTGAATGTGCAAAATTCTGATTTTGTTCAGTTTATCAGGGTAAAATTATCAATTATGATTTAAAAGTAGGACATTGTCGTAAAATAAGAAAGCGTTTGTATCGACCACTAAACATCTCTTTGTGTTTTAATTCTTTGAATTCATTTGAACATTTATATTTTTATTTTTACACAATTACAATTCACCAGCTTTTAGCTTTAATTTAACTAAACTGTTACATCATGTTTCTTAAAGTGAAATTAATAACTTTAGTGACTCATCGCTGAAGATCCCTGTCAATCATCAGTGGCTCCGCCCACACAGCGTCTCGTCTCACTTGAACTAAATAATTACAGTAATTAATAGAAACGCACAGGGAAAATACAAACACTGAAAATGATATGCATTTAAATTACATACTAAATAATACAGCAATAATAATGTCATCAAATTAAGTTACCACTGAGTCCATATCATACTCCCATTATATCTCTGATGAGGATTGATACTGGTTGACAATAGCAAACATTAGATCATCATGAGGGATCACCGCTGATCCTGAACCTCAAAATGAACAGGAGGAAGACTGAAAGATGGCGTATCTCCACGTATGTCATTGAATTAACACACAGAGGTACACAATAATATGTTTTCTTTCATCTCTGATAGACCACCATCTTTTCTTTAATGTACCTACTAGCCAAGTTCCATATTTAAGTTTCTTCTTGCATCAAATGCAAGCGTCGCTGAGACTGGAAGGGTACTATCGGAAGTAACCATGCGCACACTCACATCGCTGACGCTCACCGGCGCCATCTTGTGTACCTAGTCCATTCAAAACGTGAAAAACTACCGCGTATCGCCTCTCTTACCAATTGGATTTACTGGAGACCTCCCAGATAGCGCACTGAGATACCAGGACTTCTCAGTGGTTCCTCTGGCTTCGCTGGACAGCTTCTGTGATCTGCTTTTCCTTCTTCTCGGACTGTAATTCGCTCATGGAGAAAGTGTATCACACGAGAGCTGTCGCGGACTAGTGCTAATAGGACCGCTGTTTATTTTGTGGGATAAGATTCATCACATACTTTTTGTGTTTTTATTTTATTTTTTATCCCTTTTAAAACAGTCTGCTACTTTCATGAAATCACTTTTGCTTCATATATTTCTGTAATGTACAGAATCAAGAGTGGATATTCAGGTGAAAGCAAATGTAAAATTCTCATTATTTTCTTATTGCTTCAATAATCTCACAATATCCTGTTTCTCACAATATGAATTATGATGATTAACAAAAAAAATTACAGTATTTCTCATAGTGGTTGTCCATCCATCCACTCCACAATCGGGCCATTACAAGCTGATAATGTCAAAATTAAAACACAACCAACACTTGATCACAGTTTTCTGGACTTTCTTTGCCACAAGAAATGAGTGTTATGTACACACAAAGTAGCCATAAAAAGTAGTCTAATATTGCATATATTACAAATATATATTACAAACATTCTTAAAACCCCCTTCTGACAGCAACCCAAGGTGTCTAGCCAACCCTCCGAGGTAATAGGACTGCAGGCCTTTTTACGACCCGAAAGTATGCAGACCTCTGCAGGCTACAAGGAAGACACTAAGCCTGTAAAAAAACTCTTTATAGATGAACTGATCTATAAATGAACATGCATCCCAGGACATTGTGTTCACCATCTCTTGTATGGTATCTTGGTTTAATGCTTACTTTATGATAAAAAAACTACAAACAAACTACCTCACATATATCGTGTCTCCTATCAAAGTAATGCTCATTTCACGTCTTACATTTTCATTTATATGACTTCTTCATCAGATGTAGTGCGTGTTTGTTGTATTAATTGGGAGCATAAAGGAGCACAAAACTACCCGGCCCAGTTTTATCATGCTCTGAAACAAAACCGTGAATTCCCCCAGAGAGAAAGTTCCTGCTCAGGAATTCCTCTTTCCTCATTGGTCAGGTCCACCTTGGGGAGTGTGCCAGAACCAAAAAAGCTAAAAACCAGCGCACAGCCTCCGCCCTCTCTCCTTCATCGTTGACTGCTCCAAAGACAACTCCTGCGGCCTGGTCTCTCAGACCAGCCCGGCAGGCCTCGACGTGCCCCGACCATGTGCTTACAGAGGAGAGAGAAGAACTCAACAATGCAAGCTTGTAATCGTTCCTTCATTCAACACAGAAGACATCGATTGGAACCTCAGCACCATCGGACCAAACTCAGGACTTTCTACTGCAACTGTATATTCTGAGGCAGAATGCAAGTATCATACGATATATTAAATTGCTGCTAGTTAGTTAAAGTTGTGAACCTTCTTTGTCAACAGGGGAGCTTTGTAATGAATGCTAATGATTCCTTCGGGGGTTGTTGATTTAACTCCATTTCCTGTTCTCACTTTCGGTTTCACTCTCACTTCCCCTTTTACCTATGTGCATGTGATTTGTGTGTATGTATGTGTTTGTTAGTTAGTTATGTGTTTGTGATTTAGTTAATAAAGTTTGTGCACAATGCATATTTAGTTCTGACTCTGTCTGCGAATAAATTGTAACTTAAATGATTTTGATTCTGTATATGCTCTTAAAAGTACTGGAAATGGTAAGAAAGCATTATTTTTCTGTCAGTGGAAAATGTCCTATTCTTAGATCTTTTCTTCAATTAATAATCAACACTGAGTGTTCACAGGATGAACCGATTGAATTTGATTGTAATTTGAACATTAAATTAATCTGATTAACTGATTCAAATATTCATAATTAATGGTAATGAATAATCATAGTGAGTTATAGATAATTATTAATATTTCACCTAATTTTCAATATTTCAGCCTTTTGTTTCATAGACAGTCTTAGCTTGTTCTGACTGGAGTTTGTGATGTTGAAACACCAGTTGTGAGCAAATCGAGCCATTTCAGCACTGCCGAAGGGTACTTGATCTGCAATCAGGATCTCAGGCACTCCATGTCTCTCAAACACTACCTTGAGTCTGATGTTTTGTCTGACAGCTATACAGTCAGTTTGACTCCTGGATTATTAAAAAAATTAATATGTGCTAGACAGACGTGTATATCACCATTGCGCTCACGTCTTTTGCAGAGTCTCGCTAGACCAACAATAAACACTATGTGATTTTGGCCACAATTTGGTCGCCTGAGACCAAAGATTGCTCTGATCCTTGGACAAAGTCTTTGAGAGCTAGTTTTACATGTTCGCCAACAGCTGATTAATGACCGTTGCGATCAGTTTTGACCTCCAATGAAATTCTGGCAGTGTCAGTGGTTTTGAGGCACAGTCCTGTGTGACTTCTTCTACCATAACCTCAAATCAAAAAGTAATAAGCGCAGAGCCTGATAATGCAGTTGGTTGTCTTTTATAAAAGAAATACCATGATAAAATTTAATACTGGTTTGGTTTGCTAGCCACCATTTCTATCCATATGTAAATGCAGCTTACAGTCACTGAACGTGTCACGGATTGATGATGAAAAACTCCAGACGAATCTTCATGTCTGCATCCATTTTTAATACATCATGACTTTCATACAGTCTGACAATAATGACAACATGGCTTACAATCTGACAAACAACAACCGTAAAGGTCTATTAAAAATCACACGGTGTGAACCTGCCTTAAAATGAAGACAGACTGAAGTTCATCTTCAACATTATAAAATCTTTTACAGCATACATAAAACATTCAAACTAGTGCTGAAGGCAGTTTCATTGATTATATTTTGAAGATCTGAGGGCTTACTGTTGGATCCTGATGTTCAGAAAAGCTCTTGAGCTCAAGAGTTGAATATGAGCCTTCATTGTAATAAGAGAGCTGTAGGGACAGAAGCAAAATTTACAGCACATTATATATTTGATTCAAACTAAATAAATCCTGGCCTTCTGCAGTCAATAATTTGATCATTTAAAACTCATCTTTGAGAATAAAACCAAATATTAAAATGTGATTTTCCTGTGAAATTAATTTCTTCATGACATAAAATAGCTTGAATGTAACTGTACACCCTTGATCCATTTAATGTTTGCACATCAGCTCGAACTACCTGATCTACTCGCTCATCTGTCATAAACGTTACACAATGGCAAGTGGAAATATTCCTTTAATTCAGCCATATTTGTTTAAACCAGAAACTGATTCAGAAGAAGAGGACGAGCCAATTATACAGGCTCATCTACAAGTCCATGTAATGTGTTTTATGTATCGCTCTCTACATCATGTGTAACACCACCTGAGGGCGCTGTACATACAGTTAGTTTCGCTTCAGTCTGAAACACAGATAACGGCTGATCGATTGATTTTCTGCTTCTGTAAAGTTGTGCATAATTTACCTGTGTCATTGTGAGATCTTCATTTTTAGCACTCCTTCGTTTCTTTCTGTTATAATGACAGACATTAACAGCATATGGACAACTGTATTTGAAAATATGAATGTTGTTTGTGATTCTTACATTATAAACCGTATGACGATGATAATGATGATGGTTAGGATGAAAAATGCTCCACATTCCACTATGATCCCCAAAACTACTTTCCAACTGGATCTATGATGCTCTGGAAGAGAGAAACATTATCAGCTAAGATTACCTGTCCAGACTGAAAAAAAGTGATTAAAGTTTGCTCTACCAAAGCTTCACCTGTGACAGTTACAGCGTCTGATCTCTGAGATCCATGTGGATTGTGAGCCTGACAGTAGAAGCGTCCACTCTGTAGTGCACTGAAACTCTGTCCAGATCCAACAGCTGAGGTTTCATTCTCCTTAAACCAGCTGAAGTTCAGAGCAGGAGGGTTTGAATCACTGCTGCAGATCAGAGTCACTGAATCTCCTGACACTATTTCACCAGATCCAGTTATCAACACTGAGACGCTCCTGGGAGGATCTAAAACAGACTTAAATTTAAATTCACAACAAAGATTGTAAATTTGGATTTGTGAACAATGTGCACATTATCATCAACTCACACATGACATTTAAAGTCACAGCATCAGAGTATTTCTCTCCATGTTCATTTCTGGATCTGCACTTGTATTCTCCACTGTCATCAGAGCTGATCTTTGAGATGCTGTAGATTCTTCCAGATCCTACAAACGTTCTTCCTTTAAACCAGCTGAAGTTCAGAGCAGGAGGGTTTGAATCACTGCTGCAGATCAGAGTCACTGAATCTCCTGACAGTATTTCACCAGATGGTCTGATGGACACTGAGATGTTCCTGGGAGGATCTAAAAACATAGATGTTATATCATAATAAAGCTGCCATCACAGACAATGTTTGGAGGATTAAATGTCACAGTTACTGAATCATCATCAACTCACACATGACGTTTAGAGTCACAGCATCAGAGTATTTCTCTCCATGTTCATTGATGGATCTGCACTTGTATTCTCCACTGTCATCAGATCTGATCTTTGAGATGCTGTAGATTCTTTCAGATCTTACAAGCGTTCCTCCTTTAAACCAGCTGAAGTTCAGAGCAGGAGGGTTTGAATCACTGCTGCAGATCAGAGTCACTGAATCTCCTGACACTATTTCACCAGATCCATTAATCAACACTGAAACGTTCCTGGGACGGTCTAAGACAGACAAAAATGACAGACACAAATCGTTGTTACATTTAACTAATATTCTTAAAACCTCTTTCTGAGTGCAAACCAACCCCCCGAGGTAATAGAACTGCAGGCCTTTTTATGACCTGAAAGTATGCAGAGCTCTGCACGCTACAAAGAAGACACAAAGCCTGTAAAGAAACTGATTCTCCTGCATTAATTCATAGATGAACTGATCTATAAATGAACATGCATCCCAGGACATTGTGTTTACGATTACAACTTGTTTAGTGTATTTTTTATGGTATCTTGGTTTAATGCATACTTTATGATTAAAAACTACGAATGAACTACCTCACATATATCGTGTCTTCTATGAAATTAATGCTCATTTCACGACTTACATTATCATGTATGTAACTTCCTCATCAGATGGAGTGCATGTTTGTTGTATTAATTGGAACATAAAATCGACACAAACTACCAGGCCCAGTTTTATCATGCTTTGAATCAAAAGCCATAAATGCCCCCAGAGAGGAAGTTCCCGCTCAGGAATTCCTCTTTCCTCATTGGTCAGGTCCACCTTGGGGATGGTGCCCAAAATGCTAAAAGCCAGCGCACAGCCCCCTTCCTCTCTTCTTCTCATCAACTGTTTTAAAGACAACTCCTGCCTCTGGCTTCTCTAGACCTGCCCCCGACCATGTGCTTACAGAGGAGATGCAAGCTTGTAATCATTCCCTCATTCAACGCACAAGACATCGATCGCAACTTCAGCACCATCGGACCGAACTCAGGACTTTCTACTGCAACTGTATATTTGGACGGTCTTCCATCTCTGGGGCAGAATGCAAGTATCGTACGATATACTAAATTGCTGCTAGTCAGCTAAAGTTATGAAACTCCTTTGTTGACAAAGGAGCTTTGTAATGAATCCTAATTATACCTTCTGGGCTGTTGACTTAACTCCATTTCCTTTTCCCACTTTCAGTTTCACTCTCACTTCCCCTATTACCTATGTACATGTGATTTGTGTGCATGTGTGTGTTTGTTAGTTAGTTACGTGTCCGTGATTTAGTTAATAAAGTTTGTGCTCAATACATATTTGGTTCTGACTCTGCTTGCGTATAAATTGTCGCTTAAATGATTTTGATTCTGTACATGCTCTTAAAAGTACTGGAAATGGTAAGAAAGAATTATTTGACTGTCCTTGGAAAATATCCTTTTCTTAGAATCAATTAATAATCCACAATGAGTGTTCACAGGAGGAACAGATTGATTGATTGCAATTTGAATGTAGCTACATTAAGTTAATGTGATTAATTGATTCAAATATTCATAATTAATCATGATAAATAATTATTAATATTTCCCCTGTGAGCTAATTTGCTACACACTATAAATATTAGGAAATTATACATTTTGATATAAACAATGTACAAACAATCATAAACTCACACATGACATTTAGAGTCACAGCATCAGAGTATTTCTTTCCATGTTCATTTCTGGTCTTGCACTTGTATTCTCCACTGTCATCAGAACTGATCTTTGAGATGCTGTAGATTCTTCCAGATCCTACAAACCTTCCTCCTTTAAACCAGTTGATTTCTGCAGGAGGGTTTGAATCACTGCTGCAGATCAGAGTCACTGAACCTCCTGACACTATTTCACCAGATCCATTTATCAACACTGAGACACTCCTGGGAGGATCTAAAAACATAGATGTTATATCATAATAAAGCTGCCATCACAGATGATGTTTGGAGGATTAAATGTCACAGTTACTGAATCATCATCAACTCACACATGACGTTTAGAGTCACAGGATCAGAGTATTTCTCTCCATGGCCATTTCTGGATCTACACTTGTATTCTCCACTGTCATCAGAGCTGATCTTTGAGATGCTGTAGATTCTTCCAGATCCTACACACGTTCCTCCTTTAATCCAGTTGATTTCTGCAGGAGGGTTTGAATCACTGCTGCAGATCAGAGTCACTGAATCTCCTGACACTATTTCACCAGATCCGTTAATCAACACTGAGACGTTCCTGGGAGGATCTAAAAACATAGATGTTATGGAACATTTTATTAATTGGAACATAAAATCGACACAAACTACCAGGCCCAGTTTTATCATGCTCTGAATCAAAAGCCATAAATGCCCCCAGAGAGGAAGTTCCCTCTCAGGAATTCCTCTTTCCTCATTGGTCAGGTCCACCTTGGGGAGGGTGCCCAAAATGCTAAAAGCCAGCGCACAGCCCCCTCCCTCTCTTCTTCTCATCAACTGTTTTAAAGAAAACTCCTGCCTCTGGCTTCTCTAGACCTGCCCCCGACCATGTGCTTACAGAGGAGGTGCAAGCTTGTAATCATTCCCTCATTCAACGCACAAGACATCGATTGCAACTTCAGCACCATCGGACCGAACTCAGGACTTTCTACTGCAACTGTATATTTGGACGGTCTTCCATCTCTGAGGCAGAATGCAAGTATCGTACGATATACTAAATTGCTGCTAGTCAGCTAAAGTTATGAAACTCCTTTGTTGACAATGAGCTTTGTAATAAATCCTAATTATACCTTCCTGGCTGTTGACTTAACTCCATCTCCTATTCCCACTTTCAGTTTCACTCTCACTTTCCTTTTACCTATGTACATGTGATTTGTGTGTATGTGTGTGTTTGTTAGTTAGTTACGTGTCCGTGATTTAGTTAACAAAGTTTGTGCACAATAAATATTTGGTTCTGACTCTGCTTGCATATAAATTGTCGCTTAAATGATTTTGATTCTGTACATGCTCTTAAAAGTACTGGAAATGGTAAGAAAGAGTTATTTTTCTATCTGTGGAAAAAATCCTGTTCTTAGAATCAATTAATAATCAACAATGAGTGTTCACAGGAGGAACAGATTGATTGACTGCAATTTGAATGTAGCTACATTACGTAAACTGATTAACTGATTCAAATATTCATAATTAATCATGATAAATAATTATTAATATTTCCCCTGTGAGCTAATTTGCTACACACTATAAATATTAGAAAATTATAAATTTTGGTATAAACAATGTACAAACAATCATAAACTCACACATGACGTTTAGAGTCACAGCATCAGAGTATTTCTTTCCATGTTTATTTCTGGACTTGCACTTGTATTCTCCACTGTCATCAGAGCTGATCTTTGAGATGCTGTAGATTCTTCCAGATCCTACAAACGTTCTTCCTTTAAACCAGTTGAAGTTCAGAGCAGGAGGGTTTGAATCACTGCTGCAGATCAGAGTCACTGAATCTCCTGACACTATTTCACCAGATGGACTGATGGACACTGAGACGTTCCTGGGAGGATCTAAAAACATAGATGTTATTTCATAATAAAGCTGCCATCATAGAAGATGTTTGGAGGATTAAATGTCACAGTTACTGAATCATCATCAACTCACACATGACGTTTAGAGTCACAGCATCAGAGTATTTCTCTCCATGTTCATTGATGGATTTGCACATGTATTCTCCACTGTCATCAGAGCTGATCTTTGAGATGTTGTAGATTCTTCCAGATCCTAAAGACGTTCCTCCTTTAACCCAGTTGAAGTTCAGAGCAGGAGGGTTTGAATCACTGCTGCAGATCAGAGTCACTGAATCTCCTGACACTATTTCACCAGATGGACTGATGGACACTGAGACGTTCCTGAGAGGATCTAAAACAGACAAAAAAGACAATTCACTATAAAGATTAGAAAATTATACATTTTGATATAAACAATGTGCAATCAATAATAAACTCACACATGACGTTTAGAGTCACAGCATCAGAGTATTTCTCTCCATGTTCATTGATGGATTTGCACTTGTATTCTCCACTGTCATCAGAGCTGATCTTTGAGATGTTGTAGATTCTTCCAGATCCTACAAACTTTCTTCCTTTAAACCAGTTGATTTCTGCAGGAGGGTTTGAATCACTGCTGCAGATCAGAGTCACTGAATCTCCTGACACTATTTCACCAGATGGACTGATGGACACTGAGACGCTCTTTGGAGGATCTAAAAAGGACAAAAAAATCATTATAGTCATGAAATTCAATATATTCACAGAAAAAAAAGTGTTAACTTCACTCTCATCAGTTTTTTATTCTTTATTTGTATGTCAACACTCAAGAGTATTAAGAACATTGCAGAAGCAGTGTTACAGTTTTTTCTATTTGCGTTGGTACTATTTTTGCAAGTAAGGTGTATATTTTCAAAACTCTTAGTACTAATATCACAACAGATCATCAAAAGTGCACTTTTTTCAAACATTTTTTGAATTCATATCACACAATCTAAATTCCTTAAATGATTACAAGAACTATCTGTACTCACACATGACATTGATCTGAGCAGCAGGAGAGATGTGATGGTGTCCGTGTACAGCACAGCTATATCTGCCTGCATCCTCTCTTCTGACTCGCTCGAGGTCGAGCTGGTTTTCAATAATTCCTTTCGTTACTTGCTGTGAGTTTCTGTACCAGATGAATGTTGCTCCGTCAGTCAGATTACAGCTGCTTTTACATGTCAGACGGACTGAATCTCCCTCTGTCACTCTCTCAGGAGACTCCACCTGAAGATCTGAACACAACACACACATTATATCTAGTGCTGCTGTCATACACTGATTATTATTCAACATAATGCACAGAAGAAGAGATAAACCTCATGAAATTCACCTGTGACAGAAAGACTCACTCCTGGTTCACCCAGCCATTTTTCTCCAGCAGAGAACCAACCACTCTCTTTATCAGTGGTGACTGTGAAATAGTACTCGTGTGAATCGTTCAGTGTCACATGACTCAGTCTCATGGTGCAGTTCTGCTGTTGATCTCCAAGATACTGAAGCCTCTGACTGTATTCAGGGTCATTAGACAGATCTGGAGGCTCTACACCCTTTATTACAGTGCCTTTGATCCAGAACACTCTCCTGATCTGATGTCCAGTAGGGTATGTATAAGAGCATCTCATGATCACTGATGAGTTCTTTAGTGCACAGATGTGTGAAGGACTGTAACTCACACCCCAATCATCACTAGAAACCCCTGAAACACAGAATTCATGATGAATTCAAGATGAATGTATTGTTTGATCAGTTACACAGGACGACATTGTCAGAGAGTATGTTTCATTGTGTTTTTTTCCCCTGTGATCCAGTTTCCCAGTGTGTGATTATCAGTTCTACCAGAAAAACTCGGGAGGCAAGGTAACGTGACAATGATGTTTATTAACAATCAGCAAAACATGGTAAGATAAAGTTCTTTGGCATAGGCCCCATATATAGCTTATATCCTAAGGGTTGCGGACTCTGCATTTCCTGCCTAAAGATGAAGGCAGGGGCGTAGCTGACCACCATCCTGGTGGTGGTGGGGAGGATGGAGGTAAAGGTTGACGTCAGCATGTGCGAACTCAGACGTGTGTAAGTACCGGTCTTTTATACTAAAAGCTTTAGATAATGATTGGTTAGATCTAACCTCATACGCATTTCACAGACAAGGCTTAAGTTAGTGCTTGACTAAAATGCATGTTTGAGCTGTTTTAGCTGAAAGTAACTTGCACTGACATATCTTAAAATATGTGAGAGCCACAGTTTAGTCTCAAGATGCACACCAGTAATGTTTTTTTCTATGTTACGTTTATGAAAGCTACTTAAAAACCCTTTATTCAAGGCTTAATCCTGGCTTAGTCTAAACCCTGTCTGTGAAACCGGGCCTTAGTGACGTAACATTTGAGTTTTCCTGGCAGAACATGCGCTAGAGCTTTCATTTCAGTTCAGTCCATTTATTTATTCATCTATCCCCTAAGGGAAAGTAAGATTGCAGAAAACTCAAACATAACAATTGGCATACAAAATATCAATATATAATTCAAATAATCTAATTTAATTTTAGACCAGCTGGCCAATCAATTGATATAAAGAGAATTTGGAGAATTTGGTTTTTCATACACCGTGGGACACCGTACCATCAACCGGATGACAACAATTCATAGGCACAGGATAAAGGATGTCCTTATCTTTCACAATATTGTTAGCTTTATTCAACACTATCTTTATAGATACTTTCTATACTCGGTAAAGAAATCCCTAGCAATTTGCTCGCCAAAATCATCTCTTTATAACATTCTATTATGGACGTTGAACGAGAGTAGTTTCTTTAAGAAATACATTCTTTGTTGAATCTTTTTCCTCGAATGCTCAGTCCAAACATCCTATGTCAGCTTGTTATCCAACACTATGGTATTTGTAACTAGGGTGAAATGTATTCTTCTCTCTAAACTCAATTGCCTTCTCTTTTGTTTTTGAAGTATTCAGTAGGAGATTTGACTTTTCACAATAAGTCCAAAACAGGCCCTTGCTCTTCGTCTCCATTATGTAAAAGACTCACTGAAGCAGTATCGCCTGCATATTAAATAATATTCTTAAAGGAACTTGAAGACAAATTAGTGTATAAAATAAAAAGTAAAGGAGATCCAGTCGAGGTAATCATTTTCTCAGAAACAGATCCTCCTAACTCAACCTGCTAAGAAATTCAGTCACCCAAGTGAGGATTCTCCTGCCAGAATACCAGCTAATATAGTTAAAAGCTGATGAAAAATCCACAAATAAAATAATGAGTCTTTGGTTTCTCTAAATGAGAGTGCAGCAAATGCAGAACAGTCAGGATTGATCCTCTACCCCCCAGAAATTTTGAGAAATTTTCACATTATTTCAACATAATATCTCGTTATTTAGAGATATTAAGTTGCTCTTTCAACATAACTAGTTATTTCAACACAATATCTCGTTATTGCGACATAATATCTGCCCTCTAGTGGCTAATATCGAAATAAACCTCAACATAATGAGATTTGTGTTGAAATAACGACTTAATATCTCGAAAATACGAGATATGTTGAAATAATGAGATTGAAATAACGATTTCTTTTCTTCCGTGCTGCACAAATAATGACATTCTTTGAAAACCATATTAGTAATTTTACTGAATACTGTAGAGTGAAGTGTTGTAACATCAGTCACTCACCGTGAATCATGAGCAGATAGATCAGAGGAAGAGGAGGAGCCATTCTGACTGACATCACCATAGCAACACCTAAAACAACCAATAAACAATCAGTTACCGTACATGTGGTACTGTAGTTATGATGTAAACTTCTATCTCTACATTTTTACATAACAAACTTTTTTTTATTTAATTCTGATCAAAGTATGTTTAATATTAACAAAATAAAGTTGGTTTCAATAGATCATGTTTTTTTAGTAAGACGGTACAGTTGTTTCGTAACGTGCAGGCAAGCAAACTCACGGACGACAGGATTAACAGGAAACAGGTCATTTAATAAAGAAACACTTGACAGAGACAAGAACACACGTACACATTAATGAGATCGGACAACGGACTGAATGACATGGGGAGTATATATACACAAACACCTGAGGAGTGATAAACAAGGCACAGGTGAACGACATTCTAATTACACAGACTGGGGAGAAACTGGGTCACTGGACAAACCAAAAAGCACAAAGAAGAGGGGAGACAAGACTATACATGTAACAACAGTCTCTGTCGCCGCTGTGTTTATTTCTAATTAAATGTGCGATTCATATTTTGTCATCAACTATTAGTCTGCTGAGTATTGAGGAGTTTTCTCATAATCAAATGTCATGCATCAACAATATTGCCTACAGCTCAACATCTACAGTAAACCAAGTGACAAGAACAACAGAAAAGCAATTAAATAATGACATTTTCCAGTGCTTTACAAAAATAATGTGACTGAATGAGGTAAAAACAGAGAAATAAGGAATAGTTTTACCGTGTTTCAGTGAGTCTCTCATCCATCAGATGTGAAATGAAGTGAACGGCAATCAAATAGAGGAAACAGGATGTCAGAGAAGTTTCCTCATGAGCTCTTAATGTTTACCTACTGCTACTTCAGCCAAATCTACTTCAGAATGAAACCTTTCAAAGAACGCAACTTTCTCAAAAAAAAAAAAAAAAAAAAACTAAATTAAGATGCAATCCAAGAAAAACAGAAAAATTGGAAATTCTGGACCAATTATGTGAATAGTGGTGAAAAGAAATCAACACTAAAATATTAAACAATTAAACATTCAACCCTAAACTCCCACAGCACAGTGTTTATTGTGTTGTGACATCAGTGACTCGGGATGAATCTGAAGTGAGTCTGTGGCTCTTAAAACAAACGATTCATCAAGCGAATCACAATTGCATCAAAACAGTAGAAAAATAAGTCATAAAATGGTAGCTGTTTTTAGCATCTAACCTTCAGGTTATTATAAAAAAATATGTATATAATATGACAATATATTTCAAACAAAAGCAGTTTCTCTGACAATAATTGTTGTCGAGCACAGCAACAGTAACTAAAGGGGGCGGGTCTTTGCGATTGGTCAATTTTAAACATTTCTGAAAGTTCCACTATCGCAGTGAATGCTAGCACACACATCCCAACTATATCACGTACACAAAAACCACATAGTTTCTGTTCAAAATAAGCCTAAAATGCCAAGTAATTAGCCTAATTATGGGTAGAAAGGATTCACTTACAAAAGTACACAATGACATTTGTAAAAATTTATTTAAAAAAACAAAAACGTACAACAATGAATCTTCCCTGTATTTTAATACATAAACAAGAACCATTGAGATTTCAATATTTTAATCTCTGAAAGAGGAAATGTCCCTCGTTTCCTGAAATCCGGTCACTTTTTTCCTGTTACTGTCATATCTTCTGGGTGTGATCAGAATGAAAGAATCTTGAATACTGTTTGTTTCTGCTGAAGTGAAACAGAAAGTAAACAGATCTCTTATTAACTCATGACTCTCAGCATCGCAGTGTGAAGTATGATGAGAAACACATGTGTGCGGATGTTTCTGCTAATTTTTATATCACTACAGTGGTTTTTAAAATGAAACGTCTGATCTGTTATACGAAAGTACTGTTGAGAAAATAACAATAATGAACAACCCCTTTCGATCAGTCATGGGACTAGATCAGGAATGTGCAAACTTTGGTGTTTGATCACCATTATGATGATTAGTGTTTTATTTAGTTGAGCCGTTACTCTTGTCATTTAAGTTATGTTTATGAGTCTTTGTAACAGTGATTATAGAAACACTATTCACCATAATGTGACCAAGTATTTTCAATAGAACATCAACATCTAAACATGTTAATTCTCCAAAAGAACTGTAGACGAATGCCAGAAATAAAGTCAGTCTGGTTTGTAATAAGAGAGATTTAATGTGTTTTCAGTTGATTTCATCTAAGACTGTGTCTGAAGTCAGTTGTAGTTCTTGTGTTTCTCTTTCCTTCAGTGATTCTGCTTGTTATCATCAGGTGTTCATCAATAATCAAACAATCATCACTTAATTAATCACTTCAGTATCTAATTAACTCTAACAGTGTTGCTTTAACACCTGCTGCTGGTTCATATGAACAGAGTGGTGTTGAATTTACTGTGATTTCAACACACAAACAAACACAACAGACCAAGGTGAGATCCAGGCAAAACAAGTTAAAACTATAAGACAATAAAAACAAATGTCATATGTACATTTCGCTCCAATTAAAAGTACCAGAAACTGATCAACTGACAGTACACAGCGAATGGAAAGACGCTCCAACCGCCATTTCTCGTTCACAATGCTGTACATCAATAAATAGGGGTGGTGCCAAGAATGAAGCATCCCAAGCAACCAAACACTTCCCTTTTTTATACTCCCAAACAAGGCTCTGATAGGTTCATGGGACACCAGTCAATCACACCGGGGCTGTACTTCACCCATGCGTCAAGCGGCTCGTGAACCGATCATCTCTTCATACTAGTTCATTTTAATTTATAGCATCAAATAAACATGAATGAACATCAGAAGGAATGTTGTTTCAAACGCGGAAAGACGTGAGTACACACAATTTTTCAACTTCAAGTTCACCAACGTTAATCTACTAACTCCCCTGACTGCTTTGACGGACAAAATGGCGGATTTGAGGTTAGGATTGTCAGATCACCTGTCAATCAAACTGTTTGCAAAGTTTCAATTGCTAACATACCTAGCTGGATGGTGAAATCGTGATGTAGAGTCGGATTGGCAGGGAAGACTAAAAGCTCAGTCTTTGCCAGGTTGAGCTGCAGGTGGTGTTCTTCCATCCACGTCGAGATGTCCACCAAGCAGCTTGAGATCCGTGCAGTTACTGTGGAATCATCTGGTTGGAAGGACAGGTAGAGTTGTGTGTCATCAGCATAGCAGTGGTAGGAGAAACCATGTGCCTGTATGATGGGACCCAGTGATGTAGTATAAATGGAGAACAGGAGGGGACCAAGAACTGAACCCTGAGGTACTCCAGTGATCAGTTGATGAGATTTGGATACCTCCCCTCCCCAGGGAACTCTGAAAGGCCCTACCTGTGAGATAGGTTTTAAACCATAAACTATATGAACTCCACTCATATGTACTTAACCACGTTTGTGGATCCATTTATTGTGCTGTGCAGACTCGATCGAGACCAACAGGAACTACACAGAGAAATGCTTTATTAGAAGATATTTCTCTGTACTTACGAAAACCAACCTTGTTTTTTTTATATCTAATAGAATTCACAGGCAAAGTGCATAGGAACAGCATGGGTGTCACGTTCGTACTAACGGGAAGTGCACAGAAGCACGGAGACTCGGAACAGGTACAGAAACACAGGTTTAATTCAACGGAACTGGATACAAAGACGGATAAAGCACGACATGCAACTTCAACGACGAACAAGGACTGGACTGACACAGAGGGAATAAATACACCAGAGAACAAGAGGGTAACGAGTAAAACGCAGGTGACGGACATGAAACAAACAAGACACAGCTGGTGACAATGAACTGATAACGAGACGAGCACATGGCAGGGCAAAACAAAGATCACATGACTAAACTGACAGGACATAACAAAAGAACATGTGACAGATGACAGATCGAAATGAAAACAAAGAACATGTGACAAAGACAAGACCGGGGAACAGAATAAACAAATGAACAGAGACACGATTATGACATTAAACAGACATGATCATGACAATGGGACATTCTCTAAGTAAGTATTAAATATTTCATGCTATCATTTCTTCATGCATCCATTCATCCATCAATACATGCCATCTGCATAATTTCCAGTGTCAGATGTGAATATTATGTTGTTGGGCTCAACTGGATCAGGAAAGAGCGCGACAGGAAACACCATCATAGGTGGAGATATAAAACCATTTGAAGAAGAATTTTCTTCTTCTTCTTCGGTCAGTAGTGGATCAGTGTTCAAGACGTTATCATGTTTTTAACAACAAAGATAAAGATCCATCTCAAGTCACTGAGCTTCTGAAAGACATCAACAAACTGAGGGAAACTCCTGGATACAGGAGATACTTTGAGCAGGACTATAAGGAGACTCAGGGTGAAATTCTACACAAAAAATATCTCACTGGAGCAGCAAAAGGTGTATGTGTAGGAGGGCTATTAGGAGGAGCAGGTGTAGCTGCATTAACTGCAGGACAAGCAGTATTAATTGGAGCAGTAGGAGGTGCAGCTCTGGCAGCAGTAGCAGTGGGTGCTGGGGTGTATCTGTTTGAGACAATGTTTTCAGAGGTAAAAAAAAAAAAGTGACTAAAAGACCCTCAGTATACTAAAATAACTTCTGAAAACACATTTAATGTCACAATGAATCCAGTGCTTCAAAACAAATATACCACAGATTTTTTTTCTTTGTAAAATATTATATACGATTCTGATGTAATGATTTGGAGAAATTCAAATTTCAAATAGTTTAATGCCTTAATTCACAATTTCCTTCTCCATTTTCCCTTCTTTTGTAAGGGCCTAACATCTTATCTGGCCAATCTAATCTGTATAATATCTGTTTTCATGCATATATTGTGTAATTTAATGTTTTATAACCCCTGGCATGATTATATGTAATTAATATTTGTGCTTGTTCATGTTAATTAGTGCATAAACTATAAAAAAAATCATGGAAAAACCAAAATCATCAAATTTTGTTTTATTATGTTTCTTGGGGTGCACTTATAATGTTAGTGTGCTTTTTACATCAAAAATTGTCATAATTTAGAAATAAAAGGCATTTTTACTACCCTGATTTTAGCCCTGTGATTTGAATGCTCTGTTTTAAGGGGTGTGTCTGCTGTGAGACTGCTGTGATTGGCTGACATCTTTCCATTTGAAATAGCCCACTTATTACTCTCTCTTTTAGCACGATTTTACTATTACAGCTCTCAAGATTAACTAATCGTGAAAAGTGTTGCGTGACACTTAAATCTATTATATTCCGATCGTGGCATGAAAGGCTGCAGTGACGAACATGCAGCCGATCACAGATGTCGATCGCTGATGTTGTTGTGTGCATGAAAGCAGTGATCTCGTCATTTTAAATCGATTTCTGTAAACTAACAAATGCTTTCTTTGTAACTAACAGTGCAAACGCGATGTAACTAAACGATTTGCTGAATAAAACAGTTTTGGCGCGAGTCCAGAACTGTTTGATTGACAGCTCCAGTGATTGTAAAGGGAGCGTTCTTTGATCGCTTTCTTTATATTATTTAATCACCGTTTAAATATCAGATTATTTTCATCTTACTAAGAGAAACAACGTGAAGTTGATCATTTAGTCACTGGTTTGATTTATTGACACATAAAGAACATCTGACTGTACATGAATGATTAATTCATTTTTGCTGTGTGGGTGGAATAACGTATTGCAGGACTTTACTGACCCCTGAAGCAGGAAATACAAAAGAACACATGCACATCATGATGTAAAGAGCAGCTTTTAAAGCGAACAGGGTCTAAAGAAACCAGAGGAGATGCAGGAATGGATGGAATCAGAATTATAATGTCAACATATACATATATTTGATCTCCATACAATATAAAACAACATACACATGAAGATGAATAATTGCAATTTACAGGTGATGCAGAAGCAGGAGATGGTGACCTCTGGTGGTAGTTTGAGGGATTGTACGATCATGAATAAAACTGATCACTTAAAGGGAAAGTTACAGGACCACAAAGACAGAATGACAGAAGCTGATTATAGTGAGCAATTTGAGAGCAAAAAACAATATATTGTAAATCATGAATGTGCACAATTATGATTTTGTTCAGTGTATCAGGGTAAAATGATCAATTATGATTTAAAAGTAGGACATAGAAATAGTCGTAAAATAAGAAAGCGCTAGTATCGACCACTAAACATCTCTTTGTGTTTTAATTCTTTGAATTCATTTGAACATTTATATTTTTATTTTTACACAATTACAATTCACCAGCTTTTAGCTTTAATTTAATTAAACTGTTACATCATGTTTCTTAAAGTGAAATGAATCACTTTAGTGACTCATCGCTGAAGATCCCTGTCAATCATCAGTGGCTCCGCCCACACAGCTCAGGATTGGTTTCTTAATGCTCCTCCTCTTACTTCAGCATCTTCCTGTTGATCTGAACAAACAATAACATGAATAGACTGTGAAAGAGAGTAAGCTTGTTCGACTTGAAGCCGTGCTGTACAGAGCGATCAGCGTCTGACATCAGAGTGCTGCGCTGCTTCAAGTCGAACAAGCCTAGTGAGAGATCAGTCATGTGATCATCTGACTGTGACGTCTCACTTACTGTGAGTGTGTCGTACAGGTCAGAGGTCGTGGACTTGAGATCAAGACCTGTATACGTGTCTTCATTGGGATCAGAGATCTACAGGAGAGACAGAAGGACAAAGAAACACAATCACAATACTAAATTGAGAGTCGGTTATTCTGTCCGTTATTAAGTTGGTGGTTATAATCCAAAAATGAATGAATCAGATGATGATATCAATATATTATTATCCATGAAACCAAAATACACAGGAAATTCTTCAGGAAGAGCAAAGTCACACATTGACAATTACTGACAAAGAACAGAACTAAACATTGGGTATATATACTGTATGTGGCCCCGTTGAAAAATGTATTATATAAAATATATATGTAACCAGGTGGAAAAGTGTGACATTTGAATCAGAAGAAGCCCTGGTTTAAGTGTGATGCACATACAGTGTGTTTTAATGCCTTTCTCATCCAGTGATGAAATGATACACCGGCCCTTTAAGAGATGTGACTATGCTACCTTTAGAAAGTGACGCGAGATTTACCTTTGACCTTGAGAAGTCATTTGTTGCCTGTTCTAATCCAGTAGCTGCTCTGGAAACTTTAAGCATAGGACAATCAGAGTACCACGAGAGCGATTCGAGAGCTGACGGCTCTGTATGATTCTGAATCACTCTCGCTGTACTTTGATGCCATACAGCGATTGGTCTGTGCTGCGCAGCTTCAGGTCGAACAAGTCTAGTGAGTGATCGGTCATGTGATCATCTGACTGTGTCGTCTCACTTACTGTGAGTGTGTCGTACAGGTCAGAGGTCGTGGGCTTGAGATCAAGACCTGTGTCTTCATTGGGATCAGAGATCTACAGGAGAGACAGAAGGACATACATCACAAAATTAACACAAACACAATACTAAATAGTGGGTCAGTTATTCTGCCAAGTTGGTGGTTGTAATCCAAAAATATATGAATCAGATGATGATATCAATATACTTTTATCCATGAAAACAAAATACACAGGAAATTCTTCAGGAACAGTAAAGTCACACAACATATCCAACATTGACAATTACAGACAAAGAACAGATCTAAACATTGGGTATATATACTGTGTGTAGCCCTGTTGAAAAAATGTATTATATGTAACCAGGTGGAAAGGTTTGACATTTGAATCAGGAGAAGCCCTGGTTTAAGTGTGATGCACATACAGTGTGTATTAATGCCTTTTTCATCCAGTGATAAAATGACACGCCGGCCCTTTAAGAAATGTGACTATAGGGGGAAGTGTTGTGAGAAGTGTCTGCAGATGCTCATGACTGTGACGTCTCACTTACTGTGAGTGTGTCGTACCGGTCAGAGGTCGTGGACTTGAGCTCAAGAGCTTCACGTGTGTCTTCATTGAGATCAAAGAGCTACAGAAGAGGCAGAAGGACATCCATCACAAAGAAACACAACGACAATACTAAATATATAATATTAAAAAATTGGCAATGATTAAAAAAGAACTGGAAAAAAAGTTCCCTAACAATGTTAAAATTGAATGGCTTTTTCACAGTATGCGGTATCCTCTTTTCTTATTATTTTCTTGGCTCACTTTGTTTATGTCAAATTTACATTACATGGTTCAAGTGACCCAATTCAGATTTTTTTTCCTCCCATGTAGCACAGATCAGATATGACCCATGAATGTGTAAGCAGGAAAAAAGCACATGGATTCCCATATTCTCAGATTGGCTTCAGGCTTTATTCACATGTGGAAATGAATCCGATATGAATCGGATATGTGCATTAGGGTCTGCTATGTAAGTGGACAGATCGGATATTCTCCTGTCAATGTGAGGTACACGTCATTGAAAAAGCGACGGTAGCTTCCTTTTCAGCTTACACAGCAAAATCTCCAGAGATAAATCACCTCTGCTCAGAGTACATTTGGTCCCAATTTATATAGTGTTAAAGTAACACTGAAGCAGAGTTAAAGTTGATGAGATAATTAAGCAATTAATTAAGTGATGATTGAGCATTAATGATGAACAGAAAGCTACTAAAAACCTAGTCACCTAGACACCGAGCCAAGTCACGTGATTTCAGTGAATGAGGCTTCGTGTGGCAGTGTGATATGCGATCCGAACCACTGATTCGGAAAAAAAAAAGATTCGTAAAGCTTCGAAGCAGTGTTTTGGGAACACCTCTGTGTGATCACTTCTGAAGCACTTGTCAACTAGTCCAATGGTGAGATGGAACATCACGGGCGGGTGACGTCACGACCAGGAAAGCATAAAAGCACATCCGGCATGACCGGCGTTACCTTCAATTGACCCTTCGCAAAGACCCGACCCCTTTAGATACTGTTGCTGTGTCCGACAAGCCATGCGCTCTCATGCCACACATCATGTTCTCATGCAGTGAAAAATACAGCGGAGCAAAGAGGACACTGACAACGCGTCGACAGACATATGAAACAAAATAAATGAAAAACAATTTATAGCATCAAATATACATGAATGAACCTGTTTGCGAAGGGTCAATTGGCCCTTCAAGCGATCACAGGGATGAAGGAAGTATGGCAGGACTATGCAGCGTCTCATTCCCTTCTTAGACAACTATGATTACAGTGGTAACCTGAGACGTTCCCTTTCGACAAACAATGTCCAAATGCCATGCTTCCAAGTGCCTGTCCATGTGAATACTGAGAGCACAACAAAGACAAGAGCACCTGTGAACCTGGGGCAGTGCCCAGGTGAGGTTGCAAAACCCTACGAATATGAGTAGAGATAACCAGGCTGCCACATACCACATCCTGTAGGGATACCTCCTTATATAATAAGGCTTTTTAAGCTGCAATACCTCTGTCCTGGCCTAAAAGCACCATGGAGGAAACCACCCAAAGGGACACGGTAGGCGGCTAAGGCCGCCAAGTACACCTTTGGGATAACCGAATGGAAAAACAAACCTGCAGTAACTCCAGCACTGTACCAATGGGGCAGTTAACGGTGTCCCACAGTCGAGATCCGCACCATGAAGTGAAACACTTCCATGCATACCGTTTCCTCATGGAGGGAGCTCTAGAGTGAAGTATGGTCTCTACAACCTTGGTTGAGAGACTAAAGTCTAGGAGTTGGGTCCCCTCAAGAGGCCAAATCCACATGTTCCATATCTATGGGCAGGGGTGAAGGGTCACACCTCCCACTTGAGACAGATAGACCTTCCTGACTGGAATCTCCAAGGGAAAGGCATTGAGGAGGGACACCAGGTCCAAGAACCGTAGTCGACTCAGCCAGTAAGGCGCTACTGGTAGCAGATTTATTCCTTCCTGGCGGACCTTCTCCAGAACTCCTGGGAGCAGAGCAATCGGGGGAAAGTATACAGACATAGCGTCTGCCATGTCGGTACCATAATGCTCAGCCCTGCCCAGTGCATCGTATCCTGAGACATGGACACATCCAATTCTACTTGGCTGAAAAACCTCCCATATATACACTTCACACCCTCGGGTGTGTTTCCATTCCCACGGCTTCAGCCCCTGCCTCGACAGGACGTCTGATCCTAAATTTTGGTGCAGTGGAATGTATACTACTCTCACGGAGAGCTGTTTTTCTTGGGACCACAGGAGGATCTGATGTGCCAGTTTGCATAGTGGGCATGGACACAGAACCCCTGATGCTTTATATAGAGACTACTGATCTGTTGTCTGTGCGAACAAGCACATGGTGGCCTATCGGGTCTGGGAGGAAATGCTTCAGTGCTATGAAGACAGCCATCATTTCCAGACAATTTATGTGCCACGAGAGATGATGACTTCTCCACATACCACACCCGCTTCTGCAAAAAGTGCAGGGTGATAGAGCTAGACTGGAGATAAGAACCTGATATTGGTACGCTTCGCTCCCCAAAGCAAACCTGCGATATGTAGAAGTATGCATCTTGAGATCTACAGCGACAAATCAGTCCTCTGATCTGATTTGAGTCACAGTCTGCCTGAGAGATTTAGATGGTGCAGATTTAAGATGGGACGGTGCCCTGAAGCAAACTGCCAGGGAACAACCCAGCCTCTATTTCCCTCCTCAGAGGTGCGAGCATCCCAACAATGCAACATCGAGGCACTGACTCAGATGCACTGATGCAATGTCTTGTGCCTGAGGCATGAGTTCGCTTGAAACCGCTGCGCCTGAAGCACAGAGGGTGGGGGGGTTAGCAGAACGGCCTCCTGAGGGCACAGAGGAGGAATGGGCAGCATATAATGAGGTGGGAAACATAACTCTGATCTTCTCTTTGGCTGAAGCCTTTTTCGGAAGAACAATCCTCAGATCCATCTTCTGCTTCAGAGGCTTTGGATGAGAATGCTGTCCCAGTCCCGAGTCTTTCTAAGGGAAGCAAGGAAAGCAAAACTCTGCCCTGTACATGGAGCTTGTTAATGACTAGTACTGCTCCGCTCCAGCCTGGTATTCCAGGTCTCTTAACAAGTCTGCTCGCTGTCATATAAGCCTTACCCACCAATGCCAAGGGAGATCTAACTGGCCTAGAGGGCAATGTCTGGGCCTTAAGGGATGACGTCGTATAGATAACTCGTAATCTTTTGTTCTGCCCTCGGCGTCGCCCATTCATCCCCTTGTATTAACATGTTTAATTGAGAACTGAAATACCGAGCTGAAAAGGGTTTAATCCGCGATCTCGAATTCTCATGGTGGAGATCAGGAAAGAACGGAAATCACACAGAGGCGTTTCCAAAGCATCATCGACGCAGTGCGAGTTCCCTCGAAAGGGAACTGGACATTTTACCATTTCTATAACCAAAAGAGTTTGTTTGTAAAATATTCTTAGAGCTAAAATTTGTTAGCTGAGATATACAGTCTTAAACACTGATAACGGCAGATCGAATGATTTTCTGCTTTTGTAAAGACGTATTGTGTCTGGATGATTTACCTCTTCCAATGTGAGCTCTTCAAATTTAACACTCCTTTGTTTCTCTCTGTTATAATGACAGACATTAACAGCATATGCAGGAGTTTATTAAAATAAGATCATTAATAATTAAAAAAGCAACTGAGACATTAGACTTACATAAGTCTAAAAGCTAATTTATTCACTGCAAAAGTGAATTTATGTAGTGTATGTGATTTATTATTGTGCTCACATTATTAACAGGATGATGATGATGATGATGATGATGATGATGATGATGAATAATTCTCCAGATGCCGCTGCGATCACAATCACATTCCTCGCAGCTCCAGGATGAACTGAAAGATGAAGATCATCATGATCAACAACAAACTGATGAATGATGTGAAGATACAGGAGTGTGTTAATAAAAGCTTCACCTGTGACAGTTACAGCGTCTGATCTCTGAGATCCATGTGGATTGTGAGCCTGACAGTAGAAGCGTCCACTCTGTAGTGCACTGAAACTCTGTCCAGATCCAACAGCTGAGGTTTCAGTCTCCTTAAACCAGCTGAAGTTCAGAGCAGGAGGGTTTGAATCACTGCTGCAGATCAGAGTCACTGAATCTCCCGCCCAAATCTGACCAGAGTGAATGATGGACACTGAGACGTTCCTGGGAGGATCTAAAACAGACAAAAGAAACTGTATATTCATATTTGGTATTCGTTAATCCACTAATTTGTTGTTCACAGTTAATGAACCTTCAATAACTCACACATGACGTTTAGAGTCACAGCATCAGAGTTTTTCTCTCCATGTTCATTGATGGATTTGCACTTGTATCGTTTACTGTCATCAGAGCTGATATTTGAGATGCTGTAGATTCTTCCAGATCCTACAAACGTTCCTCCTTTAAACCAGCTGAAGTTCAGAGCAGGAGGGTTTGAATCACTGCTGCAGATCAGAGTCACTGAATCTCCTGACACTATTTCACCAGATCCATTTATCAAGACTGAGACGTTCCTGGGAGGATCTAATAACAATAACAATGTTATAAGAATTGTAAAACGTTTTTATGCAACTAATTATTGATGAAAATCTTGATAAACATGATGGAATGTTCTACACTATCTTAAGTTTTATAATAAACTCACACATGACATTTAAAGTCACAGAATCAGAGTATTTCTCTCCATGTTCATTTCTGGATCTGCACTTGTATTCTCCACTGTCATCAGAGCTGATCTTTGAGATGCTGTAGATTCTTCCAGATCCTACAAACGTTCCTCCTTTAATCCATTTTTTTTTTTTTTTTTTTTAAGAGGGGATTAAGTGTTCACGGAAGAGATGTGTTTTCAGCTGTCTCTTGAATATTGCCAGGGATTCTGCGTTCCTGATGAAAGTAGGGAGATCATTCCACCAGCAGGGAGCAGTGAAGGAGAATGTTCTGGAGAGTGATTTTGTGCCTCTCTGTGACGGTACCACAAGCCTTTGTTCCTTTAGTGATCGCAGGCTTCTGGTGGGGACGTAGCGTTGTAGGAGTGTGTGGAGGTAGGAGGGTGCGGAACCTGTGGTGGATCTGTAAGCAAGCATCAGCGCCTTGAACTTGATGCAAGCAGCAAGGGGTAGCCAGTGCAGAGAGATGAAGAGGGGCGTGACGTGGGCTCTCTTAGGCTCGTTGCAGACAAGACGTGCAGCAGCATTCTGGATCATTTGAAGAGGTTTGATTGCACTTGACGGCAGACCAGCCAGAAGAGCATTGCAGTAATCAAGCCTTGAAATGACCAGGGCCTGGACAAGCAGTTGTGTTGCGTGCTCAGTCAGGAAGGGACGGATTTTCCTGATGTTGCAAAGTGAAAATCTGCATGACCGCGCCGTCAGAGATGTGGTCTCTGAAGGTCAGTTGGTCATCGAAGATAACTCCAAGATTTCTGGCCGACTTTGATGGGGTAATGGTGGTTGTACCAAGCTGTATGTTAATGTCGTGTTGTAGAGCAGGAGTGGCAGGGAAGACTAAAAGCTCAGTCTTTTGCCCATGACTTTCCTGGTCGTGAGGAACCCCAGTGATCAGTTCATGAGGTTTGGATACCTCCCCTCCCCAGGCAACTCTGAAAGACCTAACTGTGCGACAGGACTCAAACCACTGAAAAGCAGTACCTGAGATGCCCAGTGACGAGAGGGTGGACAGAAGAATTTGATGGTTTACGGTGTCGAAGGCAGCAGATAGATCCAGTAGAATGAGACACACAGTATTCATGCTGCCTTCACATGCTCTCGGAATTATAGTAAATACAAGTTTCCTCTGCAAAGAACTGCACATGAACGCCCTCTCTTGTTGAAACTTGAATGCGATGAGCTCGTAATCACAACTTCAGAAGTGGGAATTATCCAATTTCCTATTGCACGTGACGGCAGCATGAGAATCAAGGGTATTTCAACTTTTCTATGGGTCATTTTTATGAATTCAGCTACTTTTTTGTCTTGTGGACTTTATGTGCACATATGTTATGTGAAATAGTTTATTCAGGACAGTACTAAATAAAAAAAAATAACGTGATATTCATGATCCTTCTTATTTTGTTAAAATTATTTTTGCATACTCTGCAAGGGGTTTGTAAGCATTTGAGCTCAATTGTAGTTTTTTCTTTTTTATATTAAAATAAAAGCCCATCACTCTGTGCTTTTCAAAGAAAATTAGGCAGTCTGTACTCACACATGACATTGATCTCAGCAGCAGGAGAGATGTGATGGTGTCCGTGTACAGCACAGCTATATCTGCCTGCATCCTCTCTTCTGACTCGCTCGAGGTCCAGCGGGTTTTCAATAATTCCTTTAGTTACTTGCTGTGAGTTTCTGTACCAGATGAATGTTGCTCCGTCAGTCAGATTACAGCTGCTTTTACATGTCAGACGGACTGAATCTCCCTCTGTCACTCTCTCAGGAGACTCCACCTGAAGATCTGAACACAACACACACATTATATCTAGTGCTGCTGTCATACACTGATTATTATTCAACATAATGCACAGAAGAAGAGATAAACCTCATGAAAGTCACCTGTGACAGAAAGACTCACTCCTGGATAACCAATCCATCTGTCTTTATCAGTGATGAATCTGAAATAGTAGTCGTGTTCATCCTTCAGTGTCACATGACTCAGTCTGATGGTGCAGTTCTGCTGTTGATCTCCCAGATACTGAAGCCTCTGACTGTATTCAGTGTCATTAGACAGATCTGGATGCTCTCCATTATCTTTTACCAGCGTTTTGGTCCAGAACACTCTCCTGATCTGATGTCCAGTAGGGTATGTATAAGAGCATCTCATGATCACTGATGAGTTCTTTAGTGCACAGATGTGTGAAGGACTGTAACTCACACCCCAATCAGCACTAGAAACCCCTGAAACACAGAATTCATCAATGTTGTTTTATCAGTTACAATGAACCATGAAAACATGATTATACTTTTTACCACTGGAAAACAGTGACAGGAAATGCGTGAGATCACTGAAGACGGCGAGAGCGCGTGAGTGTTTATTTGTACTTAATACCCATTTCTGCTCTATTGCTAAGTTATTATTTGCTGCTAGGAAGGATTCATTTCGATTCTCTGCTTATTTGTATGTTTGCACTTTTGACTTGTATCTGTTTGTAATTGTATTCGCTGCCATTTAGAAGAACTGTAGCGGCTGTTAGTTTTGGCATTGCTGGGCTGGGCACTTAAGTGCTGTACGTGCGCTTCCTGCAGTAATTTCGATTTGGCCCATTCACGGCGAAACTCTTTTGCTTGCCTTCTTCCCATACTACATCCTGGTGCCGTGTGTTCCCCAGGTAAGAGACGCACACGCACCCGGCTATCCACATCATGTAAAAGAAAATGTAAAATTCATCAGACCAGGCCACCTTCTTCCATTTCTCCGTGGTCCAGTTCTGATGCTCACGTCCCACTGCAGCCTCACACGCAAAAAACTGATGCACTGTGTGTTCTGACACCTTTCTATCAGAACCAGTGTAACGGGTTATAGTGAATACAAGTTTAATGTAAACATTTCTTTTTCACTAAAATCCCTTTATTTTATTTTGTAATTATTATTTGTGTTTTTTCCTTCAAATAATATATGTTGTGTCTACTGTTTATTGTTCGAGACTTTTATTTTGAAATTTTTTATTTTTGAAATCCGGGGCGAGCTACTGATGCCATTTTGAATTGAGTGCGCGCCTCTCGCCAGTTCATGTTGTTTATGCCGGGGAGAGGTAAGCGTTTGTCAGCTCTTCATTTTATTTAGTTAATTAAGTTCATGAAGTGTATAAATGGGCTAAATATCTCGTTGTAAATAGTACTGAGACTATTTACAGCGTTCCGTTGTATGTTTTATGCGTGAGTGGATCAGGAATAAGGACTTATATCGTGTGGGCCGCCTCATGCTATTCGTGTTGTTCTGAGGCACTAATTAGCTGACAAATGTCATCCAGGAATCAGTCGATGCAGAACGCCCAAGAGGGAAAGATAACTTTTATTCATGATTAATCCACAGAGGTTAATGCTGGTGTGACTGAGTAAATCCCCTTTTTGGTGAACCGAAGTGAAGGTGTCCTGGTCTTCTAACACAATGCAGATGGTAGCAATTTGTATCAGTCTACTTTGCAAAAACATCAATGAGCCTCGGCCGCCCGTGACCCTGTCGCCGGTTCCCCTGTTCCTTCCTGGGACCACTTTTGATAGAGACTGACCACTGCAGACCGGGAACACCCCACTAGAGCTGCAGTTTTGGAGATGCTCTGACCCGGCAGTCTAGCATCACAATTTGTCCCTTGTCAAACTCACTCAAATCCTTACTCTCGCCCGTTTTTCCTGCTTCTAACATCAACTTTGAGGACAAAATGTTCACTTGCTGCCTAATATATCCTACCCATTAGGGAAGCCGCTGGAGCCTTTGTTAATGAGAGACGAACGCGACACTCGCCTCGTGAGCAGCGGGACTTTTATTAAGCCACAGTCGTCGGCGCCTACAAACAGGAAGCCAGTGAAGAAAGGCCAGAACGGGTGTAATATGTTCTCGCTTGCGCGTTTTTGTAAACAGATGAGCAGCGGCATTCTGTACCATCTGAAAACATTTGAGGGAGTCTGCTATGCTGAAAAAAGTAAGAAAAAAGTCCTTTGGGGCACATTTATTCTAATCTCACATACTATTTAAGATGGAGACTCTGCGCATTGGGATGCAGGATGTGACATAACAAAAAAACTATTTGATATTTTCATAATATCTTCATGTACAGAAGATATCTCTCATGTCAGGAATCGTGTTATATGAGCTTCATCTATAGAAATAATCATCAGTTTTCATTCAAGTATGAGTGTGTTTGTCTTACCGTGTTGAAGCTCATCAGATCAACAGCAACCAAATAACTGACTGTTTCAACTCTTGCACTTTATCTTTACAGTGAAGGACTCTGTGGTTAACACTGTTTATTAATGACCAGTGGAGGAAATGTCATTGCTGCCTCCTCAACATGAGGACAACATCAACACACTAAAACTAACTAAAGTTATTTAAATATATTTACTCGGTGTTTAAAGAACAGGATTGTTGATGTGAAGGTCATTCAGAAAGAGAAACTCTTTTGACTTTTAAAAGGATCACAAATAAAACTGATCACTTAAAGGAAAAGTTACAGGAACACAAATACAGAAGCTGATAATACTAAACACTTTAAGATCGTCGTCCATAGTGAAGGTGCACAATTATAATTTTGTTCAGAACATCAGGATAAAATAATAAATTATTAGAGAAAAGCATGAAAAAGCAGTGAGATAGAGATTAGTCATGTGATCACTTCTGTGTGGCTGGAAATAACCAGGTGGCACTACGAATATCAAATTCTTAAAAGAAATATAATATAACTAGCTGACTACACCCCCCCCCTAAAAACGGGGAAGTGACTGCCCAATTGAAGTAGGGCACAGGTTCATTACCATGAAAGGCAAGAGAGCTGATGGGTATCAGTCATTGTCTTGAAACCTCACACACACACACACACACACACACAATTGGTATCAAGCAGCAAACCACATTCTGTGCTCGAAATATCAACACCAGAATGCAAGTGCAGCTAGCCTCGCCACCTCAGGGCCCTTCAGCCTAAAATAAAAAACATGTACTAGAACCAGAATTCAGCAGAAGAGTTCACTAAAGAATATGGATGTTGCACAACATGCAGAACTCACTGCGATTGATCTCTGACTTGCAGAAAAGAAAAGAAAAAAAAAACTACATAAAATTAGTCAGTGTCCAACTGAAACAAATGAAATAAATGTGTGAACTTGTGTGCTTGTCTGAATGTTAACTCCCATTGTGGATGTGCTCTGAGAGAGTCAGACTTGTACCGGAAGGTTGTGGGTTCAATTCTCACTGCCAGCAGGAAATGTAGGTGGGGGGAGTGAATGAACAGCGCTCTCTTCCACTCTCATTACCCACAATTGACCTTTCGCAAAGACCCGCCCCCTTTAGTTACTGTTGCTTCTTCCGACAAGCCATGTTAATAAAATATTTAAAATATCGTAATTTTTTTAAAGAAGTTTAATCAATAAATAGCGTTTAGTGTGTGTTTAATGTGTGGTGACAGATCGCTGTAGCTCCTCGTGAACCGATCATCTCTTCATACTAGTTCATTTATAGCATCAAATAAACATGAATGAACATCAGAAGGAATGTTGTTTCAAGAGCGGAAAGACGTGAGTACTCACAATTTATCAACTTAAAGTTCACCAGTGTTAATCTTCTAAATGCGGACAAAATGGCGGATTCGGTGTTATGATTGGTTAGATCACCTGTCAATAATTCATTCATTCATTCATCTTCCACCGCTTATCCGGGGCCGGGTCGCGGGGGCAGCAGTCTGAGCAGAGATTCCCAGACTTCCCTCTCCCCAGACACTTCCTCCAGCTCTTCCGGGGGGACACCGAGGCGTTCCCAGGCCAGCCGAGAGACATAGTCTCTCCAGCGTGTCCTAGGTCTTCCCCGGGGCCTTCTCCCGGTGGGACATGCCCAGAACACCTCCCTAGGGAGGCGTCCAGGAGGCATCCGAAACAGATGCCCGAGCCACCTCAGCTGACTCCTCTCGATGTGAAGGAGCAACGGATCTACTTTGAGCTCCTCCCGAGTGACCGAGCTCCTCACCCTATCTCTAAGGGAGCGCCCTGCCACCCTGCGGAGAAAGCTCATTTCGGCTGCCTGTATCCGGGATCTCATTCTTTCGGTCATGACCCAAAGCTCATGACCATAGGTGAGAGTAGGAACGTAGATTGACCGATAAATCGAGAGCTTCGCCTTGCAGCTCAGCTCCTTCTTCACCACGACAGACCGGTACATCGACCGCATCACTGCAGAAGCTGCACCGATCCGTCTGTCAACCTCACGCTCCTTGCTTCCCTCACTCGTGAACAAAACCCCAAGATATTTGAACTCCTCCACTTGAGGCAGGAGCTCTCCACCAACCTGAAGAGGACAAGCCACCCTTTTCCGACTGAGAACCATGGTCTCAGACTTGCAGGTGCTGATCCTCATCCCAGCCGCCTCACACTCAGCTGCAAACCGTCCCAATGCACACTGGAGGTCAATCATACTGCCGGCAAAGGGTCAATTGAAGTGCCGTTGAGCAAGACACCTAACCCCCAATCACTCCCTGGTCACTGCTGCAAAAAAACGGCTGCACAGTAAATTCCCCAGTGATAAATCAACACCACTCAGTGTTTACATGGGAACCAGCAGCAGTTAATTAAAACTGAAAAGACATTAACCTCCGGTTTCACAGACAAGGCTTAAGATAGTCCTGGACTAAAATGCATGTTTGAGCTGTTTTAACTGTAAACAACATATATTAAAATGTCACTGCCATTGTTCTGTCTCAAGTGGCACACCACTAATGTTTTTTTCTAGAGTACATTTATAAAAGCAGCCATGTCACCCTGTAGCCCAAGACTGGTTGCCCACTGAAGCTAAGCAGGGCTGAGCCTGGTTAGTACCTGGATGGGAGACCTCCTGGGAAAACTAGGTTGCTGCTGGAAGAGGTGTTAGTGAGGCCAGCAGGGGGCGCTCACCCTGTGGTCTGTGTGGGTCCTAACACCCCAGTATAGTGATGGGGACACTATGCTGTCAAAAAAAGCACCGTCCTTCGGATGAGAAGTTAAACCGAGGTCCTGACTCTCTGTGGTCGTTAAAAATCCCAGTATGTCCTTCGAAAAGAGTAGGGGTATAACCCCGACATCCTGGCCAAATGTACCCACTGGCCTCTGTTCATCATGGCCTCCTAATCGTCCCCATACACTGATTGGCTTCATCACTCTGTCTCCTCTCCACCATTAAGCTGGTGTGTGGTGGATGTTCTGGCGCAATTTGGCTGCCGTCGCATCATCCAGGTGGATGAGGGGATTCCCCCTTCCATATGTAAAGCGCTTTGAGTACCCAGAAAAGCGCTATATGTAACAAATTATTATTATTATTATTAAAAGCCTCATAAATATCCTAATTGAACTAAGACCTAATCCTGGTTTAGGGTTTAAGCCCTGTCTGTGAAACTGGTCTAAATCTCTCTTATTACAAACCAGACTGACTTTATTTCTGTCATTCATCTACAGTTCTTTTTGAGAATTAACAGGTTTAGATGTTGATGTTTTATTGAAAATGTTTGATCACCATTATGGTGATTAGTGTTTGACACAGACTTTATCGTACGATTCTTTATTTATTTTTTGTAGCTACCAACATAATCATGAGAAAATAAAATTATCTAGGAAGTCTACATTCTACTTCACTTGATACTGACACACACATACAAAAAACTTCACTATGAACACTTCCCCTCTGGGGAATATCCACTTCCATTCCAGGACAAAGAAATATAATATGGACAGACCCTTGACCCCTTGATGCCCTGTTTCAAATGGCTTCATGTGCACTTGTGGATATACAGTGGCCACTGTGTGCACATGTCCGTTAAGTCCTTAAGACCATAGGGTGTCCTGTATGTGTCCTAAAGGAGGTTACTGCTGATACACACACTCAACACGCATCATTGCCGAGCCTGCACTGAAGTGAGCTGGACGGCAGACTTCTACCTGACAGTCAATGCGTCAGTATGTCAAAAAAGTGTGGTATCAGAACAAGGCTTCTATCAGAACCAGCATTAACTTATTGAGCAGTTTGAGCTACAAGAGTTCATCTCTTGGATCAGACCACACAGGCCAGCCTTCGCTCCCCACGTTCATCATTGATCCTCGGCCGCCCGTGACCCTGTCACCGATTCACCACGGTTTCTTCCTGGGACCACTTTTGATAGATACTGACCACTGCAGACCGGGAACACCCCACTAGAGCTGCAGTTTTGGAGATGCTCTGACCCGGCAGTCTAGCATCACAATTTGTCCCTTGTCAAACTCACTCAAATCCTTACTCTCGCCCGTTTTTCCTGCTTCTAACATCAACTTTGAGGACAAAATGTTCACTTGCTGCCTAATATATCCTACCCATTAGGGAAGCCGCTGGAGCGATTGTTAATGAGAGACGAACGCGACACTCGCCTCGTGAGCAGCGGGACTTTTATTAAGCCACAGTCGTCGGCGCCTACAAACAGGAAGCCAGTGAAGAAAGGCCAGAACGGGTGTAATATGTTCTCGCTTGCGCGTTTTTATAAACAGATGAGCAGCAGCATTCTGTACCATCTGAAAACGTTTGAGGGAGACTGATATGCTGAAAAAAGTAAGAAAAAAGTCCTTTGGGACACATTTATTCTAATCTCATACTATTTAAGATGGATAGTCTGCGCATTGGTATGCAGGGTGTGACATAACAAAAAAACTATTGGAAATTTATAAAATGGACGAGTTACTGCATTGTCTCACCCAAACCCTCGTGTTTTAAAGAAAAAACATCAACATAGCACAGAAAACTGTTCATTAATCACGCTTTATGGGGTCTTTGAAAATTAAAACAGTGTTTCTAATAGGAATGAAACAGAAACTCACTGTGAATCATGAGCAGAAAGACCAGAGGAAGAGCAGGAGCCATTCTGACCAACATCAGCATCAAATATATCTATAATACAGCATTAATCATCACTTATATACTCATAAACAGTGTCTGTTCATCAACCTAAACAGCTCTTCACATCTGAAGATTACTAATGCTCAACATCAGTGTGTGTAAATGAACGGATCATAATATCTTCATGTACAGAAGATATCTCTCATGTCAGGAATCATGTGTTATATGAGCTTCATCTATAGAAATAATCATCAGTTTTCATTCAAGTATGAGTGTGTTTGTCTTACCGTGTTGAAGCTCATCAGATCAACAGCAACCAAATAACTGACTGTTTTAACTCTTGCCCTTTAGCTTTACAGTGAAGGACTCTGTGGTTAACACTGTTTATTAATGACCAGTGGAGGAAATGTCATTGCTGCCTCCTCAACATGAGGACAACATCAACACACTAAAACTAACTAAAGATATTTAAATATATTTACTCGATGTTTAAAGAACAGGATTGTTGATGTGAAGGTCATTCAGAAAGAGAAACTCTTTTGACTTTTAAAAGGATGAAACTTAAAACTGATCACTTAAAGGGAAAGTTACAGGAACACAAATATAACTAGCTGACTACACCACCCCCCTAAAAACGGGGAAGTGACTGCCCAATTGAAGTAGGGCACAGGTTCATTACCATGAAAGGCAAGAGAGCTGATGGGTATCAGTCTTGAAACCTCACACACACACACACACACACACAAACAAACAATTGGTATCAAGCAGCAAACCACATTCTGTGCTCGAAATATCAATGCCAGGATGCAAGTGCAGCTAGCCTCGCCACCTCAGGGCCCTTCAGCCTAAAATAAACAGAAAAAACATGTACTAGAACCAGAATTCAGCAGAAGAGTTCACAAAAGAATATAGATGTTGCACAACATGCAGAACTCACTGCAATTGATCTCTGACTTGCAGAAAAGAAAAAAAACTACATAAAATCAGTCAGTGTCCAACTGAAGCAAATGAAATAAATGTGTGAACTTGTGTGCTTGTCTGAATGTTAACTGTTCTGAGAGAGTCAGACTTGTACCTGAAGGTTGTGGGTTAATTAGAAACTAAAGTGATTAATTAAGTGATGATTGTTTGATTATTGATGAACACCTGATGATAACAAGCAGAATCACTGAAGGAAAGAGAAACACAAGAACTACAACTGACTTCAGACACAGTCTTAGATGAAATCAACTGAAAAGTCATAACCTCCGGTTTCACAGACGAGGGTTAAGATAGTCTTGGACTAAAATGCATGTTTGAGCTGTTTTAACTGAAAACAACATATATTAAAATGTCACTGCCATTGTTCTGTCTCAAGTGGCACACCACGTTTTTTTTTCTAGAGTACATTTATAATGTAGTCGTAGTCGTGGCCTAGTGGTGAGGGAGTCGGGCTTGTAATCTGAAGGTTGCCGGTTCGATTCCCACGCTGACAGGAATTGAAAGTGGGGATTGTGAATAAACAGCACTCTCTCCACCTTCGATACCATGACTAAGGTGCTCTTGAGCAAGGCACCTAACCCCTAATTGCTCCCCTTGTAAGTCGCTTTGGATAAAAGTGTCTGCTAAATGATGAAAAATGAAAATGAAATGAAATTTATAAAAGCTTCATAAAATCCTAATTGAACAAATCCTGGTTTAGGGTTTAAGCCCTGTCTGTGAAACCGGTCTAAATCTCTCTTATTACAAACCAGACTGACTTTATTTCTGTCATTCATCTACAGTTCTTGTTGAGAATTAACAGGTTTAGATGTTGATGTTTTATTGAAAATGTTTGATCACCATTATGGTGATCAGTGTTTGAAAGAATGACTTTATCGTACGGTCCTTTATTTATTTATTTATTTTTTGTAGCAATGAACATAATCATGAGAAAATAAAATTATCTAGGAAGTCTACATTCTACTTCACTTGATACTTACACATACATACAAAAAACTTCCCTATGAACACTTCCCCTCTGGGGAATATCCACTTCCATTCCAGCTTGTCAAGTGGACAAAGAAATTTAATATGGACAGACCCTTGACCCCTTGATGCCCTGTTTCAAATGGCACACTGCATGTGCACGTATGTGAATAATACAAGTTTAAATGGGGCATACGCATATATAATGAAAATAATGCCTACTGTAATACAATTAGAGTTGTTTGCATAAAATGCCTCATGAACATTCACATGTTTGCCCTGTGATAGACTACAATTTATCTCCAAAAATACTATTTTCTCAATTCTGCACATTCAATATGATCACTACATACTTTGTTTTCTTTGCATTATCTTTTTTAGATAAAAACAAGGGCTGTAAAAAGACTGCGATTAATTTACATTTTTAAATATAAACAGTTTAATATAGGTAGACCTAAGTTTGTTTTTGCTGCTTATAGACCAGACAGATAATGATTTATGCAACAGATGCTCTGTCTCGTCTCACTTGAACTGAATAATTCCAGTAATTAATAGAAACGCACAGGGAAAATACAAACCCTGAAAATGATATGTATTTATTTCCTTCTTCTCGGACTGTAATTCGCTCATGGAGAAAGTGTATCACACGAGAGCTGTCGCGGAGTAGCGCTAATAGGACCGCTGTTTATTTTGTGGGATAAGATTCATCACATACTTTTTGTGTTTTTATTTTATTTTTTATTCTGCTACTTTCATGAAATCACTTTTGCTTCATATATTTCTGTAATGTACAGAATCAAGAGTGGATATTCAGGTGAAAGCAAATGTAAAATTCTCATTATTTTCTTATTGCTTCAATAATCTCACAATATCCTGTTTCTCACAATATGAATTATGATGATTAACAAAAAAAATTACAGTATTTCTCATAGTGGTTGTCCATCCATCCACTCCACAATCGGGCCATTACAAGCTGATAATGTCAAAATTAAAACACAACCAACATTTGATCACAGTTTTCTGGACTTTCTTTGCCACAAGAAATGAGTGTTATGTACACACAAAGTAGCCATAAAAAGTAGTCTAATATTGCATATATTACAAATATATATTACAAACATTCTTAAAACCCCCTTCTGACAGCAACCCAAGGTGTCTTGCCAACCCTCCGAGGTAATAGGACTGCAGGCCTTTTTACGACCCGAAAGTATGCAGACCTCTGCAGGCTACAAGGAAGACACTAAGCCTGTAAAAAAACTCTTTATAGATGAACTGATCTATAAATGAACATGCATCCCAGGACATTGTGTTCACCATCTCTTGTATGGTATCTTGGTTTAATGCTTACTTTATGATAAAAAAAACTACAAACAAACTACCTCACATATATCGTGTCTCCTATCAAAATAATGCTCATTTCACGACTTACATTTTCATGTATATGACTTCTTCATCAGATGTAGTGCGTGTTTGTTGTATTAATTGGGAGCATAAAGGAGCACAAAACTACCCGGCCCAGTTTTTTCATGCTCTGAAACAAAACCGTGAATTCCCCCAGAGAGAAAGTTCCTGCTCAGGAATTCCTCTTTCCTCATTGGTCAGGTCCACCTTGGGGAGTGTGCCAGAACCAAAAAAGCTAAAAACCAGCGCACAGCCTCCGCCCTCTCTCCTTCATCGTTGACTGCTCCAAAGACAACTCCTGCGGCCTGGTCTCTCAGGCCAGCCCGGCAGGCCTCGACGTGCCCCGACCATGTGCTTACAGAGGAGAGAGAAGAACTCAACAATGCAAGCTTGTAATCGTTCCTTCATTCAACGCAGAAGACATCGATTGCAACTTCAGCACCATCGGACCAAACTCAGGACTTTCTACTGCAACTGTATATTCTGAGGCAGAATGCAAGTATCGTACGATATATTAAATTGCTGCTAGTTAGTTAAAGTTGTGAACCTTCTTTGTCAACAGGGGAGCTTTGTAATGAATGCTAATGATTCCTTCGGGTTGTTGATTTAACTCCATTTCCTGTTCTCACTTTCGGTTTCACTCTCACTTCCCCTTTTACCTATGTGCATGTGATTTGTGTGTATGTACGTGTTTGTTAGTTAGTTATGTGTTTGTGATTTAGTTAATAAATGCATATGCATTATTTAGAATGCATATTTAGTTCTGACTCTGTCTGCGAATAAATTGTCACTTAAATGATTTTGATTCTGTACATGCTCTTAAAAGTACTGGAAATGGTAAGAAAGCATTATTTTTCTGTCAGTGGAAAATGTCCTTTTCTTAGAATCAATAAATAATCAACACTGAGTGTTCACAGGATGAACCGATTGAATTTGATTGTAATTTGAACATTAAATTAATCTGATTAACTGATTCAAATATTCATAATTAATCATAATGAATAATCATAATGAGTTATGGATAATTATTAATATTTCACCTAATTTTCAATATTTCAACCTTTTGTTTCATAGACAGTCTTAGCTTGTTCTGACTGGAGTTTGTGATGTTGAAACACCAGTTGTGAGCAAATTGAGCCATTTCAGCACTGCCGAAGGGTACATGATCTGCAATCAGGATCTCAGGCACTCCATGTCTCTCAAACACTACCTTGAGTCTGATGTTTTGTCTGACAGCTATACAGTCAGTTTGACTCCTGGATTATTAAAAAAAATTAATATGTGCTAGACAGACGTGTATATCACCATTGCGCTCACGTCTTTTGCAGGGTCTCGCTGGACAAACAATAAACACTATGTGATTTTGGCCACAATTCGGTCGCCTGAGACCAAAGATTGCTCTGATCCTTGGACAAAGTCTTTGAGAGCTAGTTTTACATGTTCGCCAACAGCTGATTAATGACCGTTGCGATCAGTTTTGACCTCCAATGAAATTCTGGCAGTGTCAGTGGTTTTGAGGCACAGTCCTGTGTGACTTCTTCTACTATAACGTCAAATCAAAAAGTAATAAGCGCAGAGCCTGATAACGCAGTTGGTTTTCTTTTATAAAAGAAATACCATGATAAAATTTAATACTGTTTTGGTTTGCTAGCCACCATTTCTATCCATATGTAAATGCAGCTTACAGTCACTGAACGTGTCACGGATTGATGATGAAAAACTCCAGACGAATCTTCATGTGTGCATCCATTTTTAATACATCATGACTTTCATACAGTCTGACAATAATGACAACATGGCTTACAATCTGACAAACAACAACCGTAAAGGTCTATTAAAAATCACACGGTGTGAACCTGCCTTAAAATGAAGATAGACAGAAGTTCATCTTCAACATTATAAAATCTTTTACAGAATACATAAAACATTCAAACTAGTGCTGAAGGCAGTTTCATTGATTATATTTTGAAGATCTGAGGGCTTACGGTTGGATCCTGATGTTCAGAAAAGCTCTTGAGCTCAAGAGTTGAATATGAGCCTTCATTGTAATAAGAGAGCTGTAGGGACAGAAGCAAAATTTACAGCACATTATATATTTGATTCAAACTAAATAAATCCTGGCCTTCTGCAGTCTATAATTTGATCATTTAAAACTCATCTTTGAGAATAAAACCAAATATTAAAATGTGATTTTCCTGTGAAATTAATTTCTTCATGACATAAAATAGCTTGAATGTAACTCTACACCCTTGATCCATTTAATGTTTGCAGATCAGCTCGAACTACCTGATCTACTCGCTCATCTGTCATAAACGTTACACAATGGCAAGTGGAAATATTCCTTTAACTCAGCCATATTTGTTTAAACCAGAAACTGATTCAGAAGAAGAGGACGAGCCAATTATACAGGCTCATCTACAAGTCCGTGTAATGTGTTTTATGTATCGCTCTCTACATCATGTGTAACACCACCTGAGGGCGCTGTACATACAGTTAGTTTCGCTTCAGTCTGAAACACAGATAACGGCTGATCGATTGATTTTCTGCTTCTGTAAAGTTGTGCATAATTTACCTGTGTCATTGTGAGATCTTCATTTTTAGCACTCCTTCGTTTCTTTCTGTTATAATGACAGACATTAACAGCATATGGACAACTGTATTTGAAAATATGAATGTTGTTTGTGATTCTTACATTATAAACCGTATGACGATGATAATGATGATGGTTAGGATGAAAAATGCTCCACATTCCACTATGATCCCCAAAATTACTTTCCAACTGGATCTATGATGCTCTGGAAGAGAGAAACATTATCAGCTAAGATTACCTGTCCAGACTGAAAAAAAAGTGATACAAGTTTGCTCTACCAAAGCTTCACCTGTGACAGTTACAGTGTCTGATCTCTGAGATCCATGTGGATTGTGAGCCTGACAGTAGAAGCGTCCACTCTGTAGTGCACTGAAACTCTGTCCAGATCCAACAGCTGAGGTTTCATTCTCCTTAAACCAGCTGAAGTTCAGAGCAGGAGGGTTTGAATCACTGCTGCAGATCAGAGTCACTGAATTTCCTGAGACTATTTCACCAGATCCGTTTATCCACACTGAGACGCTCCTGGGAGGATCTAAAACAGACTTAAATTTAAATTCACAACAAAGATTGTAAATTTGGATTTGTGAACAATGTGCACATTATCATCAACTCACACATGATGTTTAGAGTCACAGCATCAGAGTTTTTCTCTCCATGTTCATTGATGGATCTGCACTTGTATTCTCCACTGTCATCAGAGCTGATCTTTGAGATGCTGTAGATTCTTCCAGATCCTACAAACGTTCTTCCTTTAAACCAGCTGAAGTTCAGAGCAGGAGGGTTTGAATCACTGCTGCAGATCAGAGTCACTGAATCTCCTGACACTATTTCACCAGATCCGTTTATCAACACTGAGACGCTCCTGGGAGAATCTAAAAACATAGATGTTATATCACAATAAAGCTGCCATCACAGACAATGTTTGGAGGATTAAATGTCACAGTTACTGAATCATCATCAACTCACACATGACGTTTAGAGTCACAGCATCAGAGTATTTCTCTCCATGTTTATTTCTGGATCTGCACTTGTATTCTCCACTGTCATCAGAGCTGATCTTTGAGATGCTGTAGATTCTTCCAGATCCTACAAACGTTCCTCCTTTAAACCAGCTTAAGTTCAGAGCAGGAGGGTTTGAATCACTGCTGCAGATCAGAGTCACTGAATCTCCTGACACTATTTCACCAGATCCGTTAATCAACACTGAGACGTTCCTGGGAGAATCTAAAAACATAGATGTTATGGAACATTTTATTAATTGCAACATAAAATCGACACAAACTACCAGGCCCAGTTTTATCATGGTCTGAATCAAAAGCCATAAATGCCCCCAGAGAGGAAGTTCCCGCTCAGGAATTCCTCTTTCCTCATTGGTCAGGTCCGCCTTGGGGAGGGTGCCCAAAATGCTAAAAACCAGAGCACAGCCCCCTCCCTCTCTTCTTCTCATCAACTGTTTTAAAGACAACTCCTGCCTCTGGCTTCTCTAGACCTGCCCCCGACCATGTGCTTACAGAGGAGATGCAAGCTTGTAATCATTCCCTCATTCAACGCAGAAGACATCGATTGCAACTTCAGCACCATCTGACCGAACTCAGGAATTTCTACTGCAGCTGTATATTTGGACGGTCTTCCATCTCTGAGGCAGAATGCAAGTATCGTACGATATACTAAATTGGTGCTAGTCAGCTAAAGTTATGAAACTCCTTTGTTGACAAAGTAGCTTTGTAATGAATCCTAATTATACCTTCCTGGCTGTTGACTTAACTCCATTTTCTATTCCCACTTTCAGTTTCACTCTCACTTTCCTTTTTACTTATGTACATGTGATTTGTGTGTATGTGTGTGTTTGTTAGTTAGTTACGTGTCCGTGATTTAGTTAGTAAAGTTTGTGCACAATACATATTTGGTTCTGACTCTGCTTGCGTATAAATTGTCGCTTAAATGATTTTGATTCTGTACATGTTCTTAAAAGTACTTGAAATGGTAATAAAGAATTATTTTACTGTCCTTGGAAAATATCCTTTTCTTAGAATCAATTAATAATCCACAATGAGTGTTCACAGGAGGAAGATTGATTGATTGCAATTTGAATGTAGCTACATTAAGTTAATCTGATTAACTGATTCAAATATTCATAATTAATCATGATAAATAATTATTAATATTTCCCCTGTGAGCTAATTTGCTACACACTATAAATATTAGGAAATTATACATTTTGATATAAACAATGTACAAACAAACAATCATAAACTCACACATGACGTTTAGAGTCACAGCATCAGAGTATTTCTTTCCATGTTTATTTCTGGTCTTGCACTTGTATTCTCCACTGTCATCAGAGCTGATCTTTGAGATGCTGTAGATTCTTTCAGATCCTACAAACGTTCTTCCTTTAAACCAGTTGATTTCTGCAGGAGGGTTTGAATCACTGCTGCAGATCAGAGTCACTGAATCTCCTGACACTATTTCACCAGATCCGTTTATCAACACTGAGACGTTCCTGGGAGGATCTGAAAACATAGACGTTATATCATAATAAAGCTGCCATCACAGATGATGTTTGGAGGATTAAATGTCACAGTTACTGAATCATCATCAACTCACACATGACGTTTAGAGTCACAGCATCAGAGTATTTCTCTCCACGTTCATTTCTGGATCTGCACTTGTATTCTCCACTGTCATCAGAGCTGATCTTTGAGATGCTGTAGATTCTTCCAGATCCCACAAACGTTCTTCCTTTAAACCAGTTGATTTCTGCAGGAGGGTTTGAATCACTGCTGCAGATCAGAGTCACTGAATCTCCTGACACTATTTTACCAGACGGACTGATGGACACTGAGACGCTCTTTGGAGGATCTAAAAACATAGATGTTATGGAACATTTTATTAATTGCAACATAAAATCGACACAAACTACCAGGCCCAGTTTTATCATGCTCTGAATCAAAAGCCATAAATGCCCCCAGAGAGGAAGTTCCCGCTCAGGAATTCCTCTTTCCTCATTGGTCAGGTCCGCCTTGGGGAGGGTGCCCAAAATGCTAAAAGCCAGAGCACAGCCCCCTCCCTCTCTTCTTCTCATCAACTGTTTTAAAGACAACTCCTGCCTCTGGCTTCTCTAGACCTGCCCCCGACCATGTGCTTACAGAGGAGATGCAAGCTTGTAATCATTCCCTCATTCAACACAGAAGACATCGATCGCAACTTCAGCACCATCGGACCGAACTCAGGACTTTCTACTGCAGCTGTATATTTGGACGGTCTTCCATCTCTGAGGCAGAATGCAAGTATCGTACGATATACTAAATTGGTGCTAGTCAGCTAAAGTTATGAAACTCCTTTGTTGACAAAGGAGCTTTGTAATAAATCCTAATTGTACCTTCCTGGCTGTTGACTTAACTCCATCTCCAATTCCCACTTTCAGTTTCACTCTCACTTTTCTTTTTACTTATGTACATGTGATTTGTGTGTATGTGTGTGTTTGTTAGTTAGTTACGTGTCCGTGATTTAGTTAATAAAGTTTGTGCACAATAAATATTTGGTTCTGACTCTGCTTGCATATAAATTGTCGCTTAAATGATTTTGATTCTGTACATGCTCTTAAAAGTACTGGAAATGGTAAGAAAGAATTATTTTTCTGTCCGTGGAAAAAATCCTGTTCTTAGAATCAATTAATAATCCACAATGAGTGTTCACAGGAGGAACAGATTGATTGATTGCAATTTGAATGTAGCTACATTAAGTTAATCTTATTAACTGATTCAAATATTCATAATTAATCATGATAAATAATTATTAATATTTCCCCTGTGAGCTAATTTGCTACACACTATAAATATTAGAAAATTATAAATTTTGGTATAAACAATGTACAAACAATCATAAACTCACACATGACGTTTAGAGTCACAGCATCAGAGTATTTCTTTCCATGTTTATTACTGGACTTGCACTTGTATTCTCCACTGTCATCAGAGCTGATCTTTGAGATGCTGTAGATTCTTTCAGATCCTACAAACGTTCTTCCTTTAAACCAGTTGATTTCTGCAGGAGGGTTTGAATCACTGCTGCAGTTCAGAGTCACTGAATCTCCTGACACTATTTTACCAGACAGACTGATGGACACTGAGACGTTCCTGGGAGGATCTAAAAACATAGATGTTATTTCATAATAAAGCTGCCATCATAGAAGATGTTTGGAGGATTAAATGTCACAGTTACTGAATCATCATCAACTCACACATGACGTTTAGAGTCACAGCATCAGAGAATTTCTCTCCATGTTCATTGATGGATCTGCACTTGTATTCTCCACTGTCATCAGAGCTGATCTTTGAGATGTTGTAGATTCTTCCAGATCCTACAAACGCTCCTCCTTTAAACCAGCTGAAGTTCAGAGCAGGAGGGTTTGAATCACTGCTGCAGATCAGAGTCACTGAATCTCCTGACACTATTTCACCAGATGGACTGATGGACACTGAGACGTTCCTGAGAGGATCTAAAACAGACAAAAAAGACAATTCACTATAAAGATTAGAAAATTATAAATTTTGATATAAACAATGTGCAAACAATCATTAACTCACACATGACGTTTAGAGTCACAGCATCAGAGTATTTCTCTCCATGTTCATTTCTGGATCTGCACTTGTATTCTCCACTGTCATCAGAGCTGATCTTTGAGATGTTGTAGATTCTTCCAGATCCTACAAACTTTCTTCCTTTAAACCAGTTGATTTCTGCAGGAGGGTTTGAATCACTGCTGCAGATCAGAGTCACTGAATCTCCTGACACTATTTCACCAGATGGACTGATGGACACTGAGACGCTCTTTGGAGGATCTAAAAAGGACAAAAAAATCATTATAGTCATGAAATTCAATATATTCACAGAAAAAAAAGTGTTAACTTCACTCTCATCAGTTTTTTATTCTTTATTTGTATGTCAACACTCAAGAGTATTAAGAACATTGCAGAAGCAGTGTTACAGTTTTTTCTATTTGCGTTGGTACTATTTTTGCAAGTAAGGTTTATATTTTCAAAACTCTTAGTACTAATATCACAACAGATCATCAAAAGTGCACTTTTTTCAAACATTTTTTGAACTCATATCACACAATCTAAATTCCTTAAATGATTACAAGAACTATCTGTACTCACACATGACATTGAGCTCAGCAGCAGGAGAGATGTGATGGTGTCCGTGTACAGCACAGCTATATCTGCCTGCATCCTCTCTTCTGACTGACTGCAGCAGGAGTTCATTGTTTCTGTCTCTTCTCTCAGTTAATGGCTGTGAGTTTCTGTACCAGATGAATGTTGCTCCGTCAGTTAGATTACAGCTGCTTTTACATGTCAGACGGACTGAATCTCCCTCTGTCACTCTCTCAGGAGACTCCACCTGAAGATCTGAACACAACACACACATTATATCTAGTGCTGCTGTCATACACTGATTATTATTCAACATAATGCACAGAAGAAGAGATAAACCTCATGAAAGTCACCTGTGACAGAAAGACTCACTCCTGGTTCACCAATCCATTTATCTCCAGTAGAGAACCATGTATTTTTATCAGTGGTGAATCTGAAATAGTACTCATGTGAATCGTTCAGTGTCACATGACTCAGTCTGATGGTGCAGTTCTGCTGTAGATCTCCCAGATACTGAAGCCTCTGACTGTATTCAGTGTCGTCTGAAAGATCTGGAAACTCTTCGCCACTTTGTATAAGGCTTTTGGTCCAGAACGCTCTCTTGATCTGATGTCTAGTAGGGTATGTATAAGAGCATCTCATGATCACTGATGAGTCTTTTAGTGCACAGATGTGTGAAGTACTGTAACTCACATTCCAATCAGCACTAGAAACCCCTGAAACACAGAATTCATGATGAATTCAAGATGAATGTATTGTTATATCAGTTACACAGGACGACATTGTCAGAGAGTATGTTTCATTGTGTTTTTCCCCTGTGACCCAATTTCCCAGGGGAGAGGCAAGATAACGTGACAATGATGTTTATTAACAATCAGCGGTAAGATATGGTATAGCCAATCTATACCAATATGGTAAGATAAAGTTCTTTGGCGTAGGCCCCGTCCGTAGCTTAGATCCTAAGGGTTGCGGACTCTGCATTTCCTGCCTAAAGATGAAGGCAGGGGCGTAGCCGACCACCATCCTGGTGGGGAGGATGGAGGTAAACATTGACGTCAGCATGTGCAAACTCAGACGTGTGTAAGTACCGGTCTTTTATACTAAAAGTTTTAGATAATGATTGGTTAGATCTAACCTCATACGCCCGGTTTCACAGACAAGGCTTAAGTTAGTGCTTGACTAAAATGCATGTTTGAGCTGTTTTAGCTGAAAGTAACTTGCACTGACATATCTTAAAATATGTGAGAGCCACAGTTTAGTCTCAAGATGCACACCAGTAATGTTTTTTTCTATGTTACGTTTATGAAAGCTACTTAAATACCCTTTATTCAAGGCTTAATCCTGGCTTAGTCTAAGCCCTGTATGTGAAACCGGGCCTTAGTGACGTAACATTTGAGTCTTCCTGGCAGAACATGCGCTTTCATTTCAGTTCAGTCCATTTATTTATTCATCTATCCCCTAAGGGAAAGTAAGATTGCAGAAAACTCAAACATAACAATTGGCATACAAAATATCAATATATAATTCAAATAATCTAATTTAATTTTAGACCAGCTGGCCAATCAATTGATATAAAGAGAAGTAGAATTTAAAAAATGTAATTGCTTGGGGAATAAAAGAAAATTTGGACCTGTTTTTCATACACCGTGGGACACCGTACCATCAACCAGATGACAACAATTCAAAGGCACAGGATACAGGATGTCCTTATCTTTCACAATATTGTTAGCTTTATTCAACACTATCTTTGTAGATACTTTCTATACTCGGTAAAGAAATCCCTAGCAATTCTCACATTCTCAAAAAAAGCACCATAAAAAATGAATAACATTCTATTATGGACGTTGAACGAGAGTAGTTTCTATAAGAAATACATTCTTTGTTGAATCTTTTTCCTCGAATGCTCAGTCCAAACATCCTATGTCAGCTTGTTATCCAACACTATGGTATTTGTAACTAGGGTGAAATGTTTTCTTCTCTCTAAACTCAATTGCCTTCTCTTTTGTTTTTGAAGTATTCAGTAGGAGATTTGACTTTTAACAATAAGTCCAAAACAGGCCCTTGCTCTTCGTCTCCATTATGTAAAAGACTCACTGAAGCAGTATCGTCTGCATATTAAATAATATTCTTAAAGGAACTTGAAGACGAATTAGTGTATAAAATAAAAAGTAAAGGAGATTTAGTCGAGGTAATCATTTTCTCAGAAACAGATCCTCCTAACTCAACCTGCTAAGAAATTCAGTCACCCAAGTGAGGATTCTCCTGCCAGAATACCAGCTAATATAGTTAAAAGCTGATGAAAAATCCACAAATAAAATAATGAGTCTTTGGTTTCTCTAAATGAGAGTGCAGCAAATGCAGAACAGTCAGGATTGATCCTCTACCCCCCAGAAATTGAGAAATTTTCACATTATTTCAACATAATATCTCGTTATTTAGAGATATTAAGTTGCTCTTTCAACATAACTAGTTATTTCAACACAATATCTCGTTATTGCGACATAATATCTGCCCTCTAGTGGCTAATATCGAAATACACCTCAACATAATGAGATTTGTGTTGAAATAACGACTTAATATCTCGAAATTACGAGATATGTTGAAATAACGATTTCTTTTCTTCCGTGCTGCACAAATAATGACATTCTTTGAAAACCATATTAGTAATTTTACTGAATACTGTAGAGTGAAGTGTTGTAACATCAGTCACTCACCGTGAATCATGAGCAGAAAGATCAGAGGAAGAGGAGGAGCCATTCTGACTGACATCACCATAGCAACACCTAAAACAACCAATAAACAATCAGTTACTGTACATGTGGTACTGTAGTTATGATGTAAACATGTATCTCTACATTTTTACATAACACACTTTTTTTTTTAAATTCTGATCCAAGTATGTTTAATATTAACAAAATAAAGTTGGTTTAAATAGATTACATTTTTTTATTAAGACGGTACAGTATCTGTAGCTCCTGTGTTTATTTCTAATTAAATGTGCGATTCATATTCTTCATCAACTATTAGTCTGCTGAGTATTGAGGAGTTTTCTCATAATCAAATGTCATGCATCAACAATATTGTCTACAGCTCAACATCTACAGTAAACCAAGTGACAAGAACAACAGAAAAGCAATTAAATAATGACATTTTCCAGTGCTTTACAAAAATAATGTGACTGAATGAGGTAAAAACAGAGAAATATGGAATAGTTTTACCGTGTTTCAGTGAGTCTCTCGTCCATCAGATGTGAAATGAAGTAAACGGAGATCAAACAGAGGAAACAGGATGTCAGAGAAGTTTCCTCATGAGCTCTAAATGTTTACCTGCTTCTACTTCAGCCTTTCTTTGCCTGTTTCTGCATCAAGACGTTCAGATCACAATGAAACCTGTCAAAGAACGCAACTTTGTCACACTCAAAAAGAAAAAAAAAAAAAAACTAAATTAAAATGCAATCCAAGAAAAACAGAGGCGTCAACCTGGAAACTCTGGAACAATTATGTGAATAGTGGTGAAAACAAATCAACACTAAAACATTAAACAATTAAACATTCAACCCTAAACTCCCACAGCACAGTGTTTATTGTGTTGTGACATCAGTGACTCGGGATGAATCTGATTTGAGTCTGTGGCTCTTAAAACCTACGATTCATCAAGCGAATCACAATTGCATCAAAACAGTAGAAAAATAAGTCATAAAATGGTAGCTGTTTTTAGCATCTAACCTTCAGGTTATTTTAAAAAATATGTATATAATATGACAATGTATTTCAAACAAAAGCAGTTTCTCTGACAATAATTGTTGTTGTTGTTTTTTACACTAAGGCTGTTAGGATTCGGAAAGAAGAGTATTCAATTGGCAAGGTAGTACAGTTTATTAAGGAAGAGGAGATCAGAAGATAACAAATCTCAGCAAACTTTAGATTAAATAATGTCCACAGTCAATAACGGCCTCCGGAAACAAGACAATGTCGCTGGCAGGTGAGGCAGGGAGGAGAGGAAGGGAGGGAGCAGGAGGATCCGCAGCCAGGAAAATAGGGAGACTGGGAAAAAAATAAAGGTCAATAAAGAGAAAGAGTAAACTAGACTGAACTGATCTGAAGGCAAAACCACAAAAGAAAACGAATTGAATCAAACTGCTAAAACTAAAAATCAAAACAAAACTGAAAACTCAAGAGAGAGCTCAAGTCACAGCAAAAGAAAGTCCAACAGAAATAACTTGAAATCAAACTGAAGAAAATAAAGCTTGGCTAGAAAACTAGGACCAGCACGTAAACAAGACGTGACCAACAAAACACACTGACACGGAACAAGAAACACGAAGGGAATATTAAGGGCAGTTAATGAGGAACAACTTGTGAAATTAATCATGAACTCACAGGGGAAAAAGGGGGAGGGGGGGGGGGCAACAATAGACAGTTGAATGCATGGCACAAACACATACAAAAGCACATGCCGAACGGACATCACATTCGCACACAAACCGAGCGGACAAACAAGACAGATCAAACCACCGTCCTGACAAAGGCTACTTTTTCCCTCTCCATGTTTAGGCTGACCAAATGTCCCCAAAAGTTTAAAAAGCCTGACCATCATAGCCTGCTGATTACCAGAGCAATCGTGCAGTGTTTATTTTCACCAGCAGAGGGCGCTGTGAGCGGCACTGGTTACTTAAGCCCAAAGGATACTTCGGCTTTTGCATGCGGTGCGCACAACACAAATTTTGCCACCAGAATAGCACGTTTGTACTGAATGCGCTTTGCTTTATTTTCGTAACTGTGCATAAGCACAGGTCACACATGGACATTGAATTTGTTTTGCACTAATCAGTTGCGACACAAGGTGGCGACACTTGCCCGACCATTGATTCGCAGTAGAAGCCAAAAAAGAACAACAGACACCCACACTGACCAGCACTTGTGTGAGGGGTCATGAGATTGCTGCAAATTTAGTTTAAAAGAATGCGAAGACATTTTTTTGAGTCATAACTTCTGGAGAAAAATAGCACAGACACCAGACAAAGATGAAACAGCCTATGAGTGAATGTGGGGCTACACACTTGACTGTAAAAAGTGAAGAATTTGAGCACGTGTGTGAGAGTGTTTTGCATTCAATTGACTCTTCGCAAACAGTTTGATTGACAGGCGATCTGACCAATCATAACTCTGAATCCGCCATTTTGTCCATCAAAGCGGTCAGGGGAGTTAGTAGATTAACGTTGGTGAACTTGAATCACGTCTTTCCGCGCTTGAAACAACATTCCTTCTGATGTTCATTCATGTTTATTTGATGCTATAAATGAACTAGTATGAAGAGATGATCGGTTCACGAGGAGCTACAGCGATCTGTCACCACATATTTAAGACACACTAGACGCTATTTATTGATTAAACTTCTGTAAAAATTACAGTATCTTAAATATGAAACTGTTTCATACGTTGTCAGTGTCCTTTTTGCTCCAGGATGTGTTTTTCACTCCGTGAGAACATGATGTGTAGTGTGAGAGCGCATGGGTTGTCGAGCACAGCAACAGTAACTAAAGGGGGCGGTTCTTTGCGATTGGTCAATTTTAAACATTTCTGAAAGTTCCACTATCGCAGTGAATGCTAGCACATACATCCCAACTATATCACGTACACAAAAACCACATAGTTTCTGTTCAAAATAAGCCTAAAATGCCAAGTAATTAGCCTAATTATGGGTAGAAAGGATTCACTTACAAAAGTGCAAAATGACATTTGTAAAAATTTATAAAAAAAAAACAAAAACGTACAACAATGAATCTTCCCTGTATTTTAATACATAAACAAGAACCATTGAGATTTCAATATTTTAATCTCTGAAAGAGGAAATGTCCCTCGTTTCCTGAAATCCGGTCACTTTTTTCCTGTTATTGTCATACCTGGGTGTGATCAGAATGAAAGAATCTTGAATATTGTTTGTTTCTGCTGAAGTGAAACAGAAAGTAAACACATCTCTTATTAACTCATGACTCTCAGCATCGCAGTGTGAAGTATGATGAGAAACACATGTGTGCGGATGTTTCTGCTAATTTTTATATCACTACAGTGGTTTTTAAAATGAAACGTCTGATCTGTTATACGAAAGTACTGTTGAGAAAATAACAATAATGAACAACCCCTTTCGATCAGTCATGGGACTAGATCAGGAATGTGCAAACTTTGGTGTTTGATCACCATTATGATGATTAGTGTTTTATTTAGTTGAGCCGTTACTCTTGTCATTTAAGTTATGTTTATGAGTCTTTGTAACAGTGATTATAGAAACACTATTCACCATAATGTGACCAAGTATTTTCAATAAAACATCAACATCTAAACCTGTTAATTCTCCAAAAGAACTGTAGACGAATGACAGAAATAAAGACTGTGTCTGAAGTCAGTTGTAGTTCTTGTGTTTCTCTTTCCTTCAGTGATTCTGCTTGTTAACAGCAGGTGTTCATCAATAATCAAACAATCATCACTTAATTAATCACTTCAGTATCTAATTAACTCTTACAGTGTTACTTTAACACCTGCTGCTGGTTCATATGAACACAGAGTGGTGTTGAATTTACTGTGATTTCAACAAACAAACAAACAAACACAACAGACCAAGGTGAGATCCAGGCAAAACTGCAAGTTAAAACTATAAGACAATAAAAACAAAATAAAACAGCCATGCCGTCACGCCATATGTACTGTACATTTCGCTCCAATTAAAAGTACCAGAAACTGACAGTACACAGCGAATGGAAAGACGCTCCAACCGCCATTTCTCGTTCACAATGCTGTACATCAACAAATAGGGGTGGTCCCAAGAATGAAGCATCCCAAGCAACCAAACACTTCCCTTTTTTATACTCCCAAACAAGGCTCTGATTCATGGGACACCAGTCAATCACACCGGGGCTGTACTTCACCCATGCGTTTTATAGCCTTGCCAGCTTAAACTTTCAAATGATTTTATTCACCTTTTGAGAAAATGTTTTATGCCGTCGCACACAGCGTGAATACTGAACTCGGATGTTTTCGCATCGTACTGCACTCAAACATGTCTTAAATTTGTGCATTATAGTCCTTAAAGTCAATATATATATATATATATATATATATATATATATATATATATATATATATATATATATATATATATACCATTACAAAAGGAAATTATACTTCATTACATATGAATGATCAATATATTAAATGATTTAATGAAAATATAAAGAACAATACATTGTGTTAATATATTATAATATGAATAATACACAAGGAATTGCTGCTTTACTTAAATTGATAATTACGTGACGATATACTTACTAATATATCAGAATGTGTCTGCAACATTGTCTAGTCTTGTTCCACGTGTTCTTTGTTTTTGTTTGCTCCCGCCACTCGTTTATACTAATCATGTTCAGCCGTGTTTTGTATTCCCTTCACCTGTGTTCCTGTCATCACTTCCTGTATTTAAGTTCCTGTGTCTACCCTGTTCAGTTGTCGGTTATCGTCTATATTGGTTGTTATGTATGCTATCTCATCGAGTATTAAAGCCTGTATGTTTATCGTTCATCTGTGTTTACCTGTCGTCTATGCACAGCGCGTGACAGAATAACCGACCTAACAGTAAGATGGACTCACCCGCAGCAGCGCTTCTGCTGAACCCGGAGACCAGGCTCCATCTGGGAGGCATGCTCTGGGCGATCTGGGGAGACTACCGCTCCATCCCAGCCTGGAAGCCCGGGGTGCCCACCGAGGTCAGAGCGGGGGTGGACGACTTCGGAGCCCCGGAGGTGCAGCACGTGGGTCAGTTCAACACAGAGCCAGGAGCTCACCAGAACTCCATCAACTGGTGGGCCCCGGATCCACTCCCCACCCAAGTCCCCGCCCTTGAGTCTTCATTCCTGGTCCGGGACGGGATCTCCTCCCGTCTACTCCGCTGATCCCAGTCAGCCCCCTGGATCCGTGGCCACCGCTGCTGTCATCCTGCTCCTCGGCTCTGTCTCTGCCGCTCACTCCGTGCGGCTCCTCATCGGCGCCTCGGGCTTCACCTCCACCAGCTCGGCTTGAGGCGGAGTCCCCGGCTCCACTTCGGGCCTCCAGGCCTGTGTTTCCACCCCGACCCTTCTGCCTGTCACCATCGCCTGGGTCCACGCCTCCCTCATCGCCTCCTCGGCCCGTCTGCCCGGAAGCGCCGCTGGACTCCCTCATCTCTCCAGTTCGGCCTCCGGGGGTCAACGCCATACTTCCGCCACGGACTTCCGGGGTTACGGCTACGCCTGCACCCGTCACCCCTACAGCGTCACCTGGCTCCTCCCTCCCTATGACCTTCCTGTCAGCCTTGGTCGCTCCAGCATTTCCCCGGTCAGCCGGATCCTCAATGCCTCTTCGGTCCCATGAACCTGCAGCGCGGCGCCAAGCTTCTGGGCCTAGGGTGTCGCCCAAGTCTGTCGGCTGGGAAGTCTCGCCGGATCCTCCGTCACACGCCATGACGCCGCCTCCATCGATCGGCCCCAGGGTTTCGTCCGCCCCTACAGTCGGGACTCCTCCCTGGTTCCTCCCTCCGTCGACGCCGCCATGGTGTACGTGGCTTACGGCTCCAGTCGTACCTTACCTGTCGTCTATCCACAGCGCGTGACAGTGTGTCATTTTATATTCAGTAAAACTCTTCATAATATGTGATAAGATATGGTAATGCATGTGTAATATATTGCAGATATATTTATATGAATCAAATATAGCCATACATGATCAATGCATATATTGCAGCATAGTGAATAATATACACACCGGTTTCTTATATATGGAAATGTATAATGCAATATGTCGCATAATATTTTGCTGTATATTCCCATATATTTTTTGCTCTGTAACGATCTGCATGGAATAACCATGACTGGCAGACCAACGTGCTGCAACAGTTTTCTCTGAAACGGTAGGAAATTAAATGACATTTAATGTGGAAGATTTTTAAATGTGACATGATGATTAACAGGGCAGTTTAAATGGTGACAGGATGCATGTGACAGTGAGTAAAGATGACAAAGTAGTTTGTCCCAAATATTGCATGCTAAAAGTATATAATTTTTCTTCACAAAAAGAGTACATACTTTTAGGCCATAGTGTAAGGCGAATTGGGATGCAGCATTTGTCTCAGGGATTTATTGTGGTGAAATGCTCTGGCCATTATAGGTAGTTGTTCTGTAAAGTATTCAGCTCAACACTGTCCCCTAGTGGTCAGGAGTATTTCTGTTGGGATGTGGCTGTATTTATTTTGAATGTTTCTTTGCATATTTGTGTTGATCAGATTCAGTATAAATACATCAAAGAATAAACTAGGGATAAAAAAAAATCTGTATGCTGTGTTAAAAAGGGTATTAGACATCTTGTTTCCTACAAGTGTTAATTTGCTCGTTCAATATATGTAATGTTTATAGCCGGACAAACTCATGCAGAACAAGTCTGTGTTTATTCATTTTAAATTACTGAAGCTGTGAACAATCGCATGGGTCTCAGATTAACAGGCAGGTGATCAACACATCTCTGCATCAGAATACACTGATTAATACATCTTTTAATACAATCAATACTTTTAATACTCATTAATTCATCGAGTTTATATAGATTGGTGCATGTTTTGAAATCGTTTTCAGGGCTGCACAAAGGTCAACAGCAAGTCTCCACGGATGTCTAAAACATCAATCTCCTCCAGTTTAGTGTAACGATGCTTGTAAGTGTGAGTTTCTTCACCATTAACAAACACTTCGTATTGATGATGACTGCAAATGATGGTGACCTGAAATGCACAACACATATGTGAAACTGTACAGTCATTGTCCATATTTCTATATTGTCCACTTTAATGTATGTCCATCTACCTGCATCAGTGCCCCTCTTTTAAATGGCAAGATCTCAGATCGTTCCTCCTCACCCCACTTCCCATCCTGATAAGTGTTGCGCACAACCACATTCTCATCAAACCGAGGACTGTAGTCAAACGCGATTCCAAGTTTGTGCCGTAGACTAAACACTACTCTGTTGAGGAGGGAAAATGCAAAGAAAAATAAATATATAATAGCTTTGCTTCTTCCTTGAATCCAATTAATTGTTATTTGTCAATGCAATAGTTGCTTTATTAATAGTAAAACTACTTAGGCTAAAGTATGATTGAAGTTCCAAGTGCGCAACCAAATGAAACACTAATCACCATAATGGTGAGCAAACAGTAACATTGTTGGAAAATCAACATCAATTAATGAAGTCCATTTATGTGCTGTTCTTTCAAATTGTTGAGAAATTTCCATTGTTGAGAAACAGGAAGTAGAATGTCCCCCCCGGTGACCGATATTTGAACTGCTTCCTCACAGTATGCGACAGAATTGACATTGTCAAACCTATTTGCTTGGGGACTGATGACTCCTTGGATGATGATGACTTTTCCAGCCTGAAGTCCACCACAGATGATGCTTTTATATGGGACCGTCTGATTGTGGGTCAAAATAATTAAAGTTATTTATATTGTACTATAATGTGTATAGCATATTAACTATTTAATCCCTTGTCAAACATTAGGTCAAATCCACTTTGAACAATCGTTTAAGAAATCATTGTATTTAAGATGTTGTAAAAACATGATGTCCAAACCACACGCTCCATTGTGTGGTGTGTGTGCATTGGGAAATATCATTCCTACAGTAAAAATATGCTGTTAATAGTACACACACACATAATAATAATAATATAAATTTCACTGTAGTGCACTGATGAAATATGTTTTTTTTACTACCAGTACTTGTGCTGGTTTAAACCAAAAGCATTCCTTGTTGTCTTATGATGATTTATGTGAGCCAGAGTTAATATTAGAGATGTATATAGTCTGTCAAACATTTCCGATGACTTACAAAAGATCCTGAAGACGCAGCATGATGAGGCTGTGAATGAAAGGAGAAAAATGCACATATTTAGGACAAAAACATATTTAGGTTCTGAGGGTTTTTTTCACTCTGAATCTTCCCTTTAGCATTCAGATGAAATAAAAACTTCATTACATTAAAGTATTTTCTTCTCCCTAGTGATGACAGATCTGGTGACATTCTGCAATGTATTTTTTTTTGTTATTGAAAGATACGGTAGCGCCGAGCATTTTGCCTTATTTTTAATCTTGAGGTGTCTTACACCCGAAGCAAATATCCCAAATCCATTGGCCTTCGTGTCACAAGTAATGCGAGTGTTTGGAGTACGTCAGAAATAGAGCTAGGCATCGGTTTACTGTCGGGAATTTGTTGTGTCACACCGAATCCAGTGTGGACAACATCACTGATTGTAATGGATTCTGTTATTTTTTGTCACATCGCACCACTCACGCATCACTAATGTTTATAAGAGTCTTTTTGGCCCCTCACAATAAAATGTGTGTTTTTTGTTCTCACCTGGAAGGAAACTAAACTCAGTTCCACCTTTCCAACAACACGTAATCCGTCCACCGAAGAGAATGGCATACGGTGCTTGTACTCGGAAAAGGGTTTCCCATTGGTACTTATCTAAAGCCAGAAACACAGTCATTTTTCTGCTAAAATACAGGCATGCAGTGGTGGGCGATAGTATTTATGACTAAAAACAAACTAATTATTGACAGAAAAGCACCTTGTAAGACTCCTGGGTGACGAAGATCTGCAGCGCAAATGTCTGGCCTCTCGGGAAGGGAGTTTCGGACTTGATTTCCTCTGAGCCCCAGACTCCTTTCTGAAGGGTGTTGTGCACCACATACCCAGACCCTCCATCATAGTGAGGTTTAAAGTGCAGAACACGATCAGACCCATACAAGAATTCCACATCAAATCTAGAGAAGATACATTAGAATGAGAAATAACAAAAATATATATATATATTTTGAAAATATGTTGCATTTGTTACTTCGACTTATTAAGAAACATCAATTTCATAAAGTGTAAAACATTAAAAAAAAACAATTCTTTATTGTAAAACTATGGTTGATGAGATAAAGCACAATCACATCAGTTTACAGAGAGTCTGTTACTCACTTGTCTGCATCTGGCAAAACTCGTCCACATACAGTAACCATCATTCCATCCTTCAATCCTCCCTGGATCGGAGTAGTGAACGGGACACTCTGTGTGGAAAGATTTCACATCAGACATTCCATTAAATGCGTGTTTGTGCATCTTAATGCGCTTGCAAATAATATTATTCTGTGATTATTAATGATCCATGGTGAAGCTGGTGATGCTGTTTGTGGAGTTGATGAATCAGATCTTCAGAGATTTAATGTCTTTTATCTTCAGTTTGTTTTCATCGAAGACTGTGTCTGAAGTCAGTTGTAGTTCTTGTGTTTCTCTTCTCTTCAGTGATTCTGCTTGTTAACAGCAGGTGTTCATCATTAATGTTCAATGATCTCATTAACTCTGACACTGCTTCAATGGTACTTTAACTCAATAGTGCGCACACACATGACCACTAAACAGTGTTAATTAACCTGGGCATTCTTCAGCTGATTTCATCAGACTTTGGCTAAAGTCAGTTGTAGATCTTGTGTTTCTGCTCGTCTCTTCCTTTTTCCTTCAGTGATTCTGCTTGTGTTCATCTCTAATGCTCAATTGTCACTTAAGTATTTCTTATTAGCATCAACACTGCTTCAGTGTTTAACACTCTGTAGACGGGACAATATCCTACACTTAACAGAGTTGATTTAGCCCGTGTTGGTTTGGTGTGAAGGTTCCTCTCTGGAGGAAATATTACCCTCTGCTCATGTGCTGTGGTCCAGTAGCTGTCAGGTATTGTCAGTTATGTTTCTGTTCCTTTGTTTTGTATAATTTGTTTTTTATTGTTATTTAAGTTAATCATCATTTGGATCTTGCCTTCCCTTATCTCCCTCGTTTCTTTAACAAAATGCTATTTATAACCAACATAAAACAATTCAATGAGTTCATATCAGACTACTGAAAACACGGAAGATAACAAATAACAAATGAGTTTCTCTTTCAGACTGAAACAGTTTCATATGGAAATGGCTGAACTTGAGCAACAATGTTTCTATTCCCACAATGCACATCAAATGTATTTTGTTGTGTCCCAAGAAACATTTTAAAACAGTTGGTGACTTACCGGGTTGAAAAACGGCAGTTGCTGATGCAGAGCCATTTTGACAGGTTTTGATCAAATACAAAAATGTATCAAGACAGATGACTACTTATACAATATCTGGTATCTCTAGTGTAGCTGTGGATGACTGAAGCTCTACTTAGCTTTTAGTCCCTCTATCTGAGTTCATGTCTTCAAAAGTCACGTATTTATACATATGTATGAGCAATGAGACCAGAAAACACACGTTCACACCCTTAGACAACTTAGCAAGTTAATTTTGGTCTCTCTATCTGAATTAATGTTTAACCAGTGTATTTAAATTTTATGGCCCAAGAACTATAAAGTTTATTCGCTTTGTTAATGTAAGAACCACCGGCCAACGACAGAATCCATGAAGGATTCCTGCCTATAATCTATATCCTGCGCTTCAAGACGATTTCTCTTAAATTATTTGATTTAGATCAAATAGACATCGACGCTGTTTGATTGACTTCGGTCATAATGAGTTATGATAATGAAAATAGACCAGAATTGTTGGAAAGGAAAATGTCAAGGTCCAGCTAAGATTTGCAATTACTGTAATTTTATCTTCTGAAAAAGCCCTTTATGACAAACTTACACAGAGGATGTTGTTGTTACATAATGCTTTCCATCTTGAGATATTGTCAAAGTATTGTTGAACACCCAGCATCAATACCTACTAAAGTTGGGTCCAGAAGACGTCTTTTTGATGTCTTGGCACACACTGAAAAGACGTCCACTGAGGAGCTAGAATGAAAGTTTTTATGACGTCTTTTTTTTTGACGTCTGATATGGACGTTCATGGAACCTCCGTACAAGGTAAAAAAAAATCAACTCAGCCACGGATCCATCCATAGGCAGTGAAACCAACGTTTTATTGAGAATACATGTGTATTTTTATGTAAAGTGTGGTTCTAGCACACATACATTTACTTACGTTTCCATACACACAAAAATGTACAATATTGACATATTTACAGGACTAAAATGTAAAAAGCAATAAAACGTAAATAATTTACAAGTGTGAATGTGTATGAATTCGCATGTATTAATATTAAAAATAATGGAATTAATGTTTTGAATCAGTTGTATTCGGTTGTCATATCAATACATGTTTTTAGTCGAATTTATTCTACTTAATGTGAAACAATATTTCTGTTTGTGACTTGTGCTGCAAACTCACATAATGTTAAACAGGACTACACTTTGAAACCTTAAAAATGAATAACATTTTTGTAATTGTTCAACCATTTTGTAATATTTAGTTCATTTGCTGTGGGACACAGAAGGTGTTTCTCCTGCAGCGACAGACAATACAACCATAAGATACACCAAAACACAACATAAATTCACAAATCACATCAGTTTTATTTGTTCGCTGTACTCCAAATCTTTAGAATCCATATGTTTGTAAGGAACAGATCCAAATTCAGCCCTATATTCATCAATCTTCATCTTCATTCTCAGCAGCGACCGACAGACGAAGCCTGCGATCATTATGATTCAAATTTGAAAGTTGCTCCTCGAGAAGCGTTGGTTACAGCACCGATATCGAACGCTCATTGTTCTCACCTGCTTCATCACAGATTGCAACATGTCGTGTTTCAGTGGATTGTCATTTGAAATGAGTGCGCTTCTTCATGGAGAGAAGCCAGATTCATATTTCTATGGATTAACAACTTAAATTCTGCTCTGTACTCCATAAAAAACTATTATCGCCATAGAGGACTGCAGCTCATCATCACTTGAACTACTTTTGGTTCCACTTTTGACCTTTTCGCAATAAATAAATGATTGTGATTACACTTGTTTTGTTTGTTATTCTTTTATTTATGACAGTACGTACTTTAATTCTTATGGGTAGTTTTAGGGGCAGGTGTAGGATTAGTGGCTCAAAATATTGTTTTAATGTTATATTTTTACTAAAATGATCATTTCGTACACATTCCTGTCCATCATGTTTTATTATTTTAACATTCTGTATAATGGGTATGTTTAGGTTCGTAATGGGGTTTAGGAATCTTACAGTTAACGTTATCTACAAAACGATAAAAGAGAAATTATACAAATCTTTATGACATGAAAGATTCATAAATATTTTATTTCCGTACTTATTTTTACATTTTAGTGCTATAAATTCGTCAATATTGTACATTTCAGCACCTTTCTAAATGTATAAAAATTTACGTTTTGTGCTTTTACGTATTTTTACCTGTATATTAACAATGAGACCAGGCTGGTAAAACACACGTTCACACCTTTAGACCACTTAGCATCTGTAATTCACAACAACTTTTGCTCTGTTTCAGCAGAGATGTTCTCCTGTCTCTCAAAGTAGAAACTTTATAAGGAAAAACTCAAATTTTACATTTATCATTTCCGCCGTTGGTGTGAGCAGCAGTGTGTGCTAACAGACTCTTGTAAATTCTTACACCACCTTAATACTTCTTTGGTAATTTGGCAGTTCTGTAGCCACTGCACTGACACCACCCTTATCAGAATGTGCTACCGTGTTACTTCATGAGGTCATATTAATAATTAATGTGGGAGCAGTTTAGGACCTCAGTCTAAAGGATGGTTCTTCTTCCAGTCTAACGCCTTCATCACTGCACTCTGACTTTAGGAGCCATGCAAGCCTGGAAGTGAGCACCCCCTGCTGGCCTCACTAAAGCATCTTCCAATTGCAATGAAATTGGAATATCAGAAAGGTCTCCCATTCATTTCAGAGCCTGGCTCAATCCTGCTTAGCTTCAGTAGAGAGAGAGGCTTATGCCATGAAACGCTACTGCCTCACTGCTGTTTTCAGCCACATTAAAATGGGTCCAATTGATGGGCAGCGTATCCTGAGTGGCTCAGAATGTCGTAGCAGTAGAGTATATTCACACTACAGCAAATCTATTCTGAGTACTCTTCATGTCAGTGTGTGTCTAAAAGAAAGATTTTTTTTTTTTATCGGAACAACTTCAAAGAAATCCTCTGTATCATATTGATAAAGCTGTAGAGTCACAGTGCTGCTGTTAACAAAAATGTAAGTCTAACTCAAAGATTGAATTCAGGTAAAATAATAATTGTTTGTAAATATAACTAATACCACCTAACCATCTTTTCTCTTTGCTTGTCTAACTGTTAGCGACAATCCATAGTCTACAGTTAAAAGTCAAGGGTCAAGAGGTCACCTAAATCAAACCCTGATCTCCATGATGGAGACTTAAAAACTGTGATTTTGTCCTTTGGTGATTCTGCTTGTTATCATCAGGTGTTCATCAATAATGGTCAATCATCACTCAATTAATCACTTCATTATCTCATTAACTTTAACACTGATTCAGTGGGTGAAATAAACATATGGCAGGACTTTTACTCTCTGACCCGTATGACTTTCTGTGTGTTTTATATAACCTTTGGAGTTGTTACTGCCTTAAACTCTTGATTTTGGTTACATTGCTCATAATCAGTGATCATAACTTATTACCATTGGCCAAGGGATAATATTCTGTCTCTGACCTTTAAACGCTTTTGCCATTATATCCTCCAGTTCGTTTGTTGTTGTCGCTCAGAGTCTCTCCAGCTTTGACCTTGTGAACTGAATAAGAGAAACTGTAAATTTCAAAACTGTCTTGCTCTCTAACATAAGGAAACACCTCCAATTTACTGTACCTGGAAGGACATGCAGCTGTATGTTTTTGGCCGTGGCAACATGACCAAGCCCAAACACATTTTATCTACTACATTAAGACATTAGAGTTGGGCTTGATTAGTATTTGAACTCCTAGAATAATAAATGCGGTGCGTTCTTCTGAACCTTCTCTGTATTGGCTGTATTGAGGGATTTATAAAAATAAGTTCCTTTATCATCTCATAAAAACTAAACATAGATTACAGCATATCCGCAAAGAAAAGCACCAGGGTGTGTGTATATTTGCTAACGTTTATGATTTTGTGTGTCTTTAGAATTATGAAGGGTTGGGCTTCTAGTTTTCCCTCCGCAAATACCAGCCAGTGTATGATCCACACGCTTTACATTATAACCCTGTGCTTTCATTTCCTTTCAGGATCTTTCAACAGTCTCAGCGCTTTTGTTCTTTTCACTGGGGCAGTAAAGAGAGATGTCATGTGTTTCTCCTCATTTTCCAACACAATAGTGAGATAGCAAAGATATTGAATTAGAAATAATACATTTCTTTAATTATTCATTACATTTTTAAGTTCTTTCTCAGTAAAAATCACATCATTGACCATATGGCTTCACACTGTAAAATACCTGAGCAAATGACAGAATGAACTGAAGAAGCAAAAGTTCTTTGAATTATTTAATTTCACATTTATATGATTGAATGAATAAGTTGTATGAACAACACCCTCATCACCAACAATACTGCTGAATTGTTGTGTGGATCCAGCAGATCACAATGAGGAATAAACAAATGCTGTTTGAAAAAAAGTCAAATGTTAGTCAAATAGATATTGATTCAAATGCAAAGTGACTTAAAGCAAGCTCTCATAAATGAAAAGAGAAAGACCAATGGGTGTTTGTTTTGGTGTGTGTGCGGTGTGTGTTTTCCCTTGACTGAGCCGGACAGGCTCTTTAGAGCTTCATACTGCAGATCTTCATTGTGTCAGAGGCTGTTGGACGGACAACTTGAAAACTACCAGCAAATGTTACATAAATATGCTCTATGATGTTGTGTACAAAAGTTTAACTGTATAAATATTCATTTTGTGGGAATATAATGCTAATTAAAAGATTCATCACAAGAATAGACAACATTGAACAAAAGTGGAGACTAGGACGACACGGCTGTGGTACTCTGATAGGTAAGAACAGACACACACAAACTAAAAATGTGTGACTATAACAACCTGATCAGTTTATAGTTGATATAAGTATTTAAAAAAAGAAAAGAAAAGTAGAAACTGAAATACATGCAATATTGTGACTGCGAAATTGCTGATTTTCTTGCATTTTGTGTTACACGTGACTGCAATTGGAAACACCGCTGGGGTAGACTTGATCCTTACTAAAAAAACGTTTTTGATTTGGAACGTGAAAAAAAAGTTTTCTTCAATTAACATGTTTCCTCACGGTAGAGTAAGAGGAAGACAGACAATTTAGACGAGACAGAAGAGATAGAAGACTCACAGACGAGATGCGGAGGAGCAGCATGGAAATACCTCTTCAGAGTAAGAACTGAGTAAACTATCTATCATTCTGTCTATCATAGATCTGTATGTTCATCTCATTTACAGTGTCAGATCTGTATATCGTGCTGTTGGGCTCGACTGGAGCAGGAAAGAGTGCGTCAGGAAACACCATCCTGGGTGGAGACAGAAAAACATTTAAAGAAGGTTATTCTGCTGAGTCTAAGACCAAAATTTGTACACCAGCACATAATCAGGTGGATGGACAAACAATCAATGTCATTGACACTGTAGGACTCTCTGATACAGTCATGAAGAAGAACAAAGATGTTCAGACCAAACTCGAGGAGATATTTGATTGTACAGGTGATGGTGTTGATGTGTTTCTGCTGGTGATCAACCTGGGTGTGAGATTCACAGAGGAGGTCTCTACATCTGTGAAGTGGATCCAGGAGAATTTTGGAGCAAAGGTCTTAAAACACACACTAGTGCTCTTTACTCATAGAGATCAGTTACGTGTGCCAATAGAAGATTATCTGGGAGAATGTGAATCTCTGCGGTCAGTAGTGGATCAGTGTTCAGGAGGTTTTCATGTTTTTAACAACAAAGATGAAGATCGATCTCAAGTCACTGAGCTTCTGGACAAGATAAACACACTGAGGAGAAAGAATGTATGCAAGAGATACAGACAGCAGGACTATAAGGAGACTCAGAATAAAATTGTACGCAAAACAATTTTTGTGACTGGAGCAGCTGTAGGAGCAGCAGCAGCAGCAGGAGTAGCAATAGCTGCCAGAATGGGAGCAGCTGAATTAACTGCAGGAAAGACGGCAGCAGGAGCAGCTGCAGCAGCAGTGGTTGGTGCTGGAGTGTATTTTTTAGTGAGAAAATACACCTAGACAAAAATAGGAAAAGTAAAACTGTGAAATGAGTAATTTGTACTGAGTCCAAATTGTGTGCATTATTCTGTTGTAGGAGTGTGGCCTGTAGGTGGCGCTGTCAGTGTATACATTTCATGGCTTAGTTTCATCATCACTATAAATGACAAGACAGCAGTTCTTTTGAATCAGTTTTATTTTTCATTTAATCAACTTTTCTGACTATGTATCATGAAATTTAGAACTAAAAGTGTCGATCAATTAACGAAAGTCAAAATCTCAGTTTTAGAGATGAAGTTTATCTTTTGGTGATTTTGTGGTGGGAAATGCATACAGGAACAAAATAATGTTACAGTTGCTGAGAAACAAGCATTAAAGTTTCTAAACAGAAACACATTTTACATGTTGGTTGTTAATGAGTTATTTCAAATGTAAATCTCCCTGCGTCGCCAAATGAGCCTTTCACACATTGCTGAAAAGCGTCTCATTACACATTAAACTGTACACAGTGACTGAACAATGTATCTTTCTCCGATATCTTCAACCAGAGCTCAGCCCTTGGAAACCTCATGATTGAAACAGTCTTTCCTAGCATCCCTAGGTCCAGTGGCAGAAGATTTGCACATTTTGGAGGAATTATTCTTATTAATCTAAGACCGGTTATAGCTGACATATTTACTCTGCCTGCAGCTTGCTAATCATATACAATGTCAGTAAATGCATGAACAAATGCAAGCTTAATGAAGACTGAAAGGGTTAGTTCACCCTCATGTTGCCCCAAACCCGTAAGACCTTCGTTCATCTCAAATTAAGATATTTTTTGATGAAATCTGATAACTGTATGACTCCTCAATAGACGGTAATATAATCAACACTTTCAAGGTCCAGAAAGGCACTAAAGACATCGTTAAAACAGTCGACGTGACTGCAGTGGTTCAACCTTAATGTTATGAAGAGATGGGAATACTTTTTGTGCGCAAAACAGAGAAAGAGTCCTGGTCTGAAGACATCTATATGCCAATATTCAGTTAGTCATAGCACCACCTGCTGCTGGCAACAGGAAATGGCATTCTTTGCCCTGTAATTCACTCCCAGAACAACATTTGTATATGTTACGAAGTACCAAACATGCTAGAAACACGTTAAATCGTTAAGCTAATATATGCGATTAATGCCACGAAACAGGAAGTTGTTGTAACTGAGGTATACTGTGACGAGCAGGGCGGGCGAGAGCCGCGAGGGAACGGCGCGAGGCCGGTGACACGAGAGATAACGAGCTTCAGCTGCTCGGCGCACCGGTCTCGTGTCTCTCACGGAGGAGCTCCGGAAGCATAAAAGAGGAGCGACAACAGTGAAGGACGAGAGAGGACCAGGCCTGGAATTTGTGTTGTGTTTTATTTTGTTTGTGTGGGCGGCAGTCGCCGTGAGGAACTGCCGCCCTTCTACTTTCGTTTTATTGTTTGGTTTTGAGTTGATTAAACTTTGTGAACGTTCGCCGGTTCCTGCCTCCTTCCTTCCATTTAACCCCATTACATTGGTGCCGAAACCCGGGAGGAAGGAGGGACATGCTGTCGAAGAGCCCTCGCTGCTGAGGGGGATCGCGGTGCTGAGGAGGTCGGGCAGCGCGGGAGAGAAGACCGCGAGTGGCTGCCCGAGGCGGTGGTGCTGGAGAGAGTGAGAAACCGGTGGGACGGAGAGCTCGCTGCCGTGCTCCTGGGACGAGGTGGGATGGCTGCCGTCCAGGAGGGAGCGGAGGAGTCGCCGCCGTTCGCCATGGGCCGGAGCCTGCTGCCTGCCGCCATGATGGGGAGGAGCAGGGAACGGGGAACTCGCTGCCGGCTGCCCTCAATCGGAGGAGCCATCGCCGGCCACCAGGGGGCGGAGGAGGATCGGGCCGTCCACCGAGCGTCCAGTACCATCGCATGGCACCGCGAGGAAGAGCCTCTCGGCTGGCTGAGGACCGAGCGGCAGTGTATCTGGGAACCGGACCACGAATTTTTATTTTTTTTTCCTCTCTCCACTCTCTCGTCTTTGTCGCTCCTTGTGCTTCCGTCTCCTTTTCTCTCGTCTCGTCTGTCCTTACCCCCAGGTGCTGCGGCCGCCGAGACTGGCCCCCGGGGGGAGTAAGCACAGTCTCGGGAGTACCCCCCGGCCTGCGAGGGGCAATGGGGGTATGTGACGAGCAGGGCGGGCGAGAGCCGTGAGGGAACGGCGCGAGGTCGGTGACGCGAGAGATAATGAGCTTCTGCTGCTCGGCGCACCGGTCTCGGATCTCTCACGGAGGAGCTCCGGAAGCATAAAAGAGGAGCGACTACAGTGAAGGACAAGAGAGGACCAGGCCTGGACTTTGTGTAGTGTTTTATTTTGTTTGTGTGGGCGGCAGACGCCGTGAGGAACTGCCGCCCTTCTACTTTCGTTTTATTATTTGGTTTTGAGTTGATTAAACTTTGTGAACGTTCGCCGATTCCTGCCTCCTTCCTTCCATTTAACCCCCGTTACATATACGATGTGCAATCTGCTACAAACTTCACGTTTCATAATAGTCTTAGCCTTTAGACGTCTACATGGCAATATTCAGCTGTAGTTAAAGCGCCGGGAAGTGTAGCACATCAAATTAACTTTGCCATATTTCTCCTATATTTACGAGCTTAAATGCATGTCGCTGTTCATTGTTTTATAAGGCCTCCGGGTGCGAGGGCCCTTTCATCACTACTTACAGCTTTAATTTATTGTTATTATCACAGTTTTCTTTTATTGCGTCTGTCAGTGTGAAAGATCTCAGGAGGTGATAACTGTCAGTCAACAGGAATCACTACAGGGCAAATACAGAGGCAGTGACTCACACAGACATAAATCAGTCTTCAGATGCAGTTCTCAGTGTGTTTGTGGAGCAGGTTTAACGTGTGCTGAAGGGTGGAGCGCAGAAACACACCGAGTGAAGTCTGAGATTGTGTTTTATTTCACTCTGTGACTGAATTTACAGCTCAGAGATGTGAACTTTTACTAAAGAGATGAACTCAAGAGGCCAAAGCGTGTCATGTTTATTTTGTCCTGTCGCTTTAGCAACTTTGTTTTAAATACGGCTGTTGAAATTCATTGAATTAATTTTAATATATACTAAATTAACCCGTATCCCGTTAAAATACCACATCAAGCGACCATTAAACATTTGTATTTTATTTTAAATGACCAAATTAAAGCGTGTCAGAATGCCTTTCGCTCACGTCATGTGGTGTTAGTCATTAGTTGATCACAATAGAGGGAGTTTCACAATCACAAGAGCTTGAGCTCAAACACCTTCATGCTCTCGCTGGATTCACACTGACACTGAGCTGCTGAGGAACTACAGACACACAGCAATGAGTCCCGCACATACAGGTATGTCTGAATTAAACTGATAATATAGTCATTTAACGCACACAAAACCTGTAGTTGATCTCAATGACTATCATGTAGTTCTGAATATCTTCATATAAGCAATAAAACATGATCTAGATGTGTCTATATTCGCTCTAATGGTTCAGCTAGTCACAACAGGAATATCTGTGTGCTTTCAGGTTATCAGGTTTATGATCTGGTATTGTAGTTATTATGTTTCAGATACAATCACTGTATTTTTAAATGCTGGAGTGAGTTGTTAAAGTCCTAAAAGCAACTTATTTGACAGCTATTTTTGTAGTTTTAAAGTTTACAAGCGTCGACTCACACATTTCATGAATGATTCATTATGTATGTTGTTCTAAAGAACAGTTTTTATCAAAAATATACTCGCTCTATATATTTGAAGTGTATTTTCTTTTTTTTTTCTGTATGTGGGGCACATCATCTGCTCTCATTTTGAGTTTAATAATTTATTTTCCTGTGTTTATTTGGCAGTTCCTCATGTAATGTTTGTTTGGTATTTAAGACACTGTCTCTTTAAGAGATCACACCCACTATTGGAAGCTCAGTGGCTTTGATGAGGTTCATTTCAGGATCAGCTGTGGACGCATGTTTACTACAGTCTATTTTGTTAAACATTAAGACATATTTAGATTTTACACTTTTTTCTACCTATTATTTAACAGCTCTCATCCAATCACCTGCTTTGTTTTATTATGTAACACACTTTTTATGACCCAACAATAACATTTATTAAATAATCACATTGAAATTGACTCATTTCAGATCCTGATGAAGCAGCTGCTGTACGGGATCTGAGGATTGTGCTGATTGGAAAGAGTGAAGCTGGAAAGAGTTCAATAGGAAACGTAATACTGGGTCGAGATGCGTTTAAAGAGATCAGAACCAGAGAGACTGAGATACAGAGAGGAAGAGTAGAAGACAGAAACATCTCCATCATCGACACTCCAGGATTCTTCAACCCTCACCTGACTGATGAAGAGCTGAAGAAGCAGATGATGAAGAGTCTGGATCTCTCTGATCCTGGTCCTCACGTGTTCCTGCTCGTCATCAGACTCGACAGATTCACAGAAGACGTGGTGAAGATCGTGAAAAAGATTCACGACCACTTCGGAAAGGACGCGTTCAGGTTCACGATGGTGTTGTTCACGGGAAGAGAGGCGATGTCCAAACGGGAATGGATCGAGTTCAGGCTGGACAAAAAAACTAGAGAACTTCTGAGCTTCTGCGAGGAGAAATGTGACGTGATCATTCATAAAAACAAGAGAGACCGGAAACAGATCGCCAGTCTGTTGGAGAACATTGATGAAGTGGTGAGGAAGAACGGACGAGAGCATTATGTCAAAGAAATCCCGAAGAACAGCGAAGATGAGACGAGGACAACACAAGTCAGCAAAGAGAAGATCAGTCCAGAGGAGAGAATAACCCAAGAGAAAGAGAACAACAGACCAGAGCATCACATCAGACAAGAAGAGACAGAAAACAGAGTTCAGAAAGAAACAAATGACGGAGAAAAAGATGGAAATCAAAGTGACAAACAACATGAAACATGTTTGATCGACAAGGAAAAGAAAGCCACACCAGAAAATCAGTCAATAACAGGTAAATATTTACCTGTTTATATAAATGTGAAATATATTTTCATTATTATATTAGACCTAAGTTATCATTATATTTTAAATAATTATTTATTTAATGTGAATGCTTATGTTTATTGACATTGTCTTGGACAAACTTATAAATTCAGTCATTAATTCCTCATTCTCATGTCGTTCTTCACCCGTAAGATCTTTGTTCATCTTCAGAACACAAATGAAGATATTTTTGATGAAATCTGATGGTTCAGTGAGTCTCTATTGACAGATAATGAACACTTTCAGATGAACAGAAAGATACTAAAACATATTTAAAACAGGTCATGTGACTACAGTGGTTCAACCTTAATATTATAAAGCGACGAGAATACTTGTCTCAAAAAAAAAAAAACAATATCTAGTGATGGCCAATTTCAAAACACTGTTTCATGAAGCGGCGAAGCTTTACGAATCTTTTGTGTCGAATCAGTGGTTCGGAGTGACGACGTCAAAGTAACGTGATTTCAGTAAACGAGGCTTCGTTACGTCAGAAGTGTTTTGAAATTTCAATAGTTCACGTGACTTTAGCAGTTTAATACATGATCCGAACCAAAAGATTCGTAAAGCTTCATGAAACCGTGTTTTGAAGTCGGCCATCACTAGATATTGTTGAATAAAGTTGTTATTTTGTGTTTTTGCCGCATAAAAGTATTCTCGTTGCTTTACAACATTAAAGTTGCTGGCAATAGAGACTCACTGAACCATCAGATTTCATCAAAAATATCTTCATTTGTGTTCAGAAGATGAACGAAGATCTTACGGGTGTAGAACCACATGAGGAATTAATGACTGAAACTTCATTTTTGGGTGAACGAACCCTTTTATGCATACATTTGAGAAACACAATATCTTGCATGCAGTTAATTATTTTGTTTAATTAATAAAGTCAAAGACATCGCAGTGTTTTGAGCCTCAAAAACAATCAAAATACAAAATCTTGAATCACATAAAAAATCACAAAAAAGTTGTGATATGATCATTTACACCTCTAACTATTAAATTTCTTTTCTGTATTTTAACTTGAGGAAAAGAAAATATTTTCAATGTATCATATAAAATTATTTATTTAATATTCAGTGATGATTATATGGCATTGTCTTGGACATATTTACAGATGAATGCGTAAATTTAATATTACAGAAACACTGTTAGAACATTTTGCATTTATTCATTGTTTGCAATATTTTTTGACATTTTTCAGTCATTTTAGACAATCTTTACTGCTTTTAAAATCTTAAAACTATTCTTATTCCTCTTCTTATTAACTGATGTTAGTTAGTAAGCTAATATGCATATATTTTCTTCTTCACAGCATCAGATTTGAGGATTGTTCTTCTGGGTAAAAGTGGATCTGGAAAGAGTTCGACAGCAAACACCATCCTGGGCAGAGATGCCTCCAAAATCATTAAGAGTTTCTCATCAAGCCCTCAAACCTGTGAGAAACAAACAGCCGCTGTGAGTGGAGGAAACATCTCAGTCATCGACACTCCAGGACTGTTTGATCCGCAGCTGAAGGCTGAGATTGAGACGTGTGTGGAGATGAGCTCTCCTGGTCCTCATGTGTTTCTGCTGGTCATCAGACTGGACGAGAGATTCACAGATGAGGAGAAAAACACAGTCAAATGGATTCAGGAGAATATTGGAGAAAAAGCTGTTCATCACACCATCATTCTGTTCACTCACGCTGATCATCTGAAGGGTAGATCATTAGAGGAGTTTATCAGAGACTCTCCAGATCTCCAGACATTCACTGAGAGTTTTGGAGGCAGATTTCACTCATTCAACAATGAAGACATGGAGAACCGCTCTCAGGTCACTGAACTGCTGGAGAAGATTGAGAAGATGGTGGAAAGAAATGGAGGGAATCATTACAACAGTGAGATGTTTACATTGCATGGAAAGACTGACAAAGAGAAAGAGGAGAAAGTCAAAGAAAACCCCTCCAGATGGTTGAAAGGACTGGTTATTTTCTTCATCGGCGCTCTAGCGGCTGCAGCGGTTGCTCAGAGTGGCTTTGAAGGATGATGAACATCTGGAACAACAGCAAAGCAGTATGAAACAAACAGCTGGAAAATCCATTTGTCTTTTATACTACAGAGTTTGAATATAATAGTGTGGATGAATTTGCACTCTTCATAAGTATTCATTAGGCTGGACCTAAAGATTGTATTACCCATCAAACGTTACAGAATGTTATTAAGTTTATGATCTCAGACTAGTATGTTTAATACTTTTGTTCCATTTTTAGAAAATATAAATAGTTGTATTGTGTGCATTGCTTCAAAAAAGTGTTATTTTAAACTGTATTTTGCCATTTTCCATGTTTAATATAAGTAATAAAAAGAGCTTTGTGCCCGTCAGTCATTTTGCAGGTTCACTGAGACACATGCGTATATTCATGTAGTTTCTTTACTTTTATTTCTAATCTGCAGTCATTTATGGGTTAATCTCTTTCAAAAGTGTAATTGACCCTTCGCAACCAGTTTGATTGACAGGCGATCTGACCAATCATAACCCTGAATCCGCCATTTTGTCCATCAAAGCGGTCAGGGGAGTTAGTAGATTAACGTTGGTGAACTTGAATCACGTCTTGAAACAACATTCCTTCTGATGTTCATTCATGTTTATTTGATGCTATAAATGAACTAGTATGAAGAGATGATCGTTCACGAGGAGCTACAGCGATCAGTCACCACACATTAAACACACACTAGACGCTATTTATTGATTAAACTTTTTTAAAAAATTACCTAATTTTAAATATAAAACTGTTTCATATATTGTCAGTGTCCTCTTTGCTCCACGATGTATTTTTCACTGCGTGAGAACATGATGTGTGGCGTGAGAGCGCATAGCAACAGTAACTAAAGGGGGCGGGTCTTTGCGAAGGTCAATTGCTGGAGCTCTGATGGATGTTTTATTTAACATTTTAACGGCTGCTCGGCTCAACACGTCACTGTCAAGCTCATATGGGGCGTGGATAGTAATTCTAACAATAGTGTCTGTGTTTAGATTCGAGGTCATGCAGGGATAATACAGCCTGTAGCTGGTAAAACATGGTGTTTCGTCATGCTTTGAGTCCATCGAGTCTTTACCTTGAAGGAATGTAATATTTATTATGGGTGCAGTGTTTGTTGGTCTTTGACAGAGCTGGTTCTCATGAGGGTGACTCACCTTTCCAATTTACGTCTCATGAAAACAAATATGACTTGAATTTCAATACGCACTTGCATTTCTGACAAACCTGTTGTAGGTGCTCCAGTTTCATGCTGGAATGTATTGTGTTTGTGCACTAATTCTTGACTCATTACTCTTCATGTCACTTTCTGCTCCTCCCAAACGACTATTACCACCTCACAAAAGACATGCTAAAAGCACCAATAATGAACTATTTAAACAAGAATGTTTGCTGGCCTTATTTAAACTGCAAATGTAAAATGTGAATGAAACTTATTATTTCAAGTGTTTTTGACAGTCTACTTGTGGACCTGTGCTTCCTAGCTCAAGCTTTCTCAGAAAGCTTCAACTGTCCTTCATATGTTAGGTCAGAGAAACTAAGCAAGGACTATAGATGTAAATTAATCGTTCATGTCTAGAAAAATTATATAGTTGGTCAAAATTTGAAAGTGGCCTTAAACCTTAGTAGTTCAAATACTGCTGGCATCATATCCAAATAAAAAATTCAAAACGACCAATGTAGTGACCGGTATGATCCTGATGTGAATTAATTCCTTCTTTTAATTGTTGTGAGGGGGACATTCAAAGGCTTCTGGTTGAGTACAAGTAGAAATGGATGGGTGTGTTTCCAGTTAGAGAAACAAGAGAGAGATTGATGTCCCAGTTCAAAGATTTATTCAGGATATTCTGTATGCAAGTTAACAATTGAAAAGAAATAAGAAACAATTAAATAATTAGTTCACTCCAGAATTAAAATGTCCTGATAATTTACTCTGTGAGGCTCCAGGCATTACGAAATCACGTTGGAAAGTTCACGCGTGACATAGGAGGAAGTCCTGCAGTTGGGCGGAAAACTCCATCTCATTTTCTCCTCCAACTTCAACTTGTTTTACTTTTATTTGTAAAGGCCGTTCGACTTAATCTGTGCACGTTCACTTTGTAAACACGGATCGGTACTTCTTCCTACGTCACACGTGATATTTCCTAACCCTATTGTGTAATTTGCAATATAACAGTATCAGTTAGGAAGGATATGTGAGGCTTTTGGAAAATTATACACACTGTCATATTCATATAACATACATAAACCTTGAAATTCCCCTACACACACCTGACTTAAGCTAAAATATGCTGTACTCTTCGACACCAGGCGTGTCTTTTCAACGTCTGACAACGTCTGGTCCCCTATGAAGACTATCACTTGGGAATAAAGATCTTTTTATGTACCATTAACCAATTCCTTAATCTCAGACCAGTTTCCAAGAGAATCCTCCTTTACTAATAGACTTTCTCCCCTACTGGTGTTTTATTGTATTTCACAACCACCCGGATCATCTTGTTTTGTATGTAAAGATTTTGTTTCCTGGACTCTTTTAAAGATGTTGTGCTTGGTATAGTGTCCTCCTCCATTTTTCTCCATCATTTCATTGATCTTCATCAGCAGTTCTATGACCTGAAAGCGGTTCTGCATTTCCTCATTGTTGAATGAGTGATATCTTCCACCACAGCTGTCGATCAGTGATTTTAGCTCTTTGTTTTTTTCAATATACACATTCAAAGGTTCATCTAATAGGCACTTAAACAAATCATCATGAGTGAATAGAATGATTGTGCGATTTAAAGCATCTTTTTCAAGGTTCTCCTCAAACCATTTCACCGAGTTTTTCTCCAGTCTCAATCTCAATGGGTTGATCACCAGCAGAAACACATGAGGGCCAGGAGCGGACATCCCTAAGCTTTTCTCAATCTCATACTGATGATCCCAAATATTCCTGGACAAGAGGGACTCTAACAGTCCCCGAGTGTCTATTATTGAGATGGTTCTTCCAAACACCACTGCTTCTTGTTTCTCACAGCTAGTGGTTATCATTAAACCCGCACTGAATGCATCCCTGTTCAGGATAGTGTTTCCTGTTGAACTCTTTCCTGATGCCAGTAAACCCAGCAGCACAATCCTCAGATCTGTTAGAGTAGGAGGGATATAAAAGAGAAAAGAGGATACCACATGTCAAAATTTGATTGATGACCCCCATAAAAAATCCACATTCCCACCCTTCCCACCAAACTGGACACCTGTTTATCCTCTATGTTAGGATGTTAGGAATGCTAATTTTTTGCTCTAAGAGTATCTCACAAAGCTAAAACTAGCTCCTAAATCTGTGAAACGTTAGGAGTAGTCAAGAGGACTCAAGTCACTAAGACCAAATCACAAACAATCCTAAAATGGCTGTTGCTGCCAATCTGCCCAAAGACACTGAACACCATTGAGGTGATAGCGATAGAGCCTTGGATGATATACATTTTCTTCACTAATGCAATAAATATTTTAATTTATAGATTTGAAACTACAGTAAAAAGGTTCTCCCCCGTATCCCCAGCCGAGGAATGGGGTGGCGGAGGGATGCAGAAAACTGTGGAGGTAACTGAGTCGGCTCTGGTCTGTGTAAATATACCTCCTCTCGAGCTGATTAGATTGACCGTTTTTAAACGCGCGCCTCCCAAACTTAGTCTATAAAACATCATTTGTCATTTGAATTCTGCATTCTCTTAAGACGCAGACATGTAAGAGGCTGACAGTTAGCTGAACGTATATGTAATGAATCCGCCCCATCATGTTCCATTCACCTGCCACCAGAGGTCGCCCGCTCACATCATGGACTCCACACACCACACTACATTTCCCATAAACCCCTCACCCAGTCACTGATCACCCAGTCAGCTGTTTCGCATTACCTTCACACCTGATTCATATCTCACCACTATAAAAGCACCACTCACACACACCTACTTTACGAAGTATTGCTAATCCTTGTGTTACAATTCTGAGCGTGTTTTCCCTGTCTGGTTTCCCTGTTTCCTGATCCTGCCCGTTTATTGTTTTCGATGTTTATCTACCTGCCTGTTTGACCTTAGCCTGGATTATTACTACGAGTCTGCCTTTTCCCTGCTACTTCTGTTCGCTATTGAGTTGACCATTGCCTGTCTGACTACGTCTCTGAATAAAGCTGCATTTGGATCTAAACCCGGTAACTCACTCATCGTTACTGAATACTTTGCCACAAACAAGATCCAGCGGCTTTCATCAATGTTCCAGTCAAGATGGATTACTTCGATCAACTCCTGCAACTTCGACAAAGGAAATTATCAATTGAGAATTACGAACAGGACTTCTGTGAGTTATCTGATCATGTCCCGTATGATGAATCATTGTTCAAACATTTGTTTCGTCTGGGTTTAAACGAACCCTTGAAGACCTGTCTACTCGAGGCAGACTTTAATTGTAGCCTGAAGGACTTTATGGACTATGCTCTGCTTTTGTCTGGTTCACCATTTACTGTGGGGGAAGCTGAACCTGAACAAGCACAACCGCCAGATCAGTCAACCTTGAATTCGCCTCATTCAATGTTTCATGGACAATTCTGCCCTGAAATTCCCACGTCTGACCCCACTCACAGTATGGCGATCCTGTGCACAAAACGGCCGCCAATCCCGAGTCTTCTGCTGTCATGGGCGCTTTATTTCCTAACGTCATGAATGCAGCATATGAGGACCGTAAGGCCTTCCGCAGGCGTTTTAGATTGATTGCTAGTCTGCATGACACACCACTGATGTCAGTACGTTCAGCTGCTCGTCCAGAGTCACAGCACACCGCCGCTGCTCGTCCAGAGTCACAGCACGCCGCCGCTGCTCGTCCAGAGTCACAGCACGCCGCCGCTGCTCGTCCAGAGTCACAGCACGCCGCCGCTGCTCGTCCAGAGTCACAGCAGCCCGCCGTTGTTCGTTCAGAGTCTCAGTGCACCGCAGCTGTTCATCCAGAGGCAAGTCAAGTCGTCGCAAAGGACTGTGAATCCGGTCAAGTCGTCGCAAAGGACTGTGAATCAAGCCAAGTCGTCGCAGATCCTTTTGAGTCAGGCCAAGTTGTCGCAGATCACTGTGAGTCAAGCCAAGTCGGAGTCAAGCCAAGTCGTCGCAGATCACTGTGAGTCAAGCCAAGTCAACATTGATCAACCCCAGCCCCGACGTAAGCATAAGCTGCGCCGTAAGAAGGCCGCTTCAGTGCTCCACAAACCCGCTCCAGTGCCCCACGAGCCCACTCCAGCACTCCACGAGCCCATTTCCACACTTCCTGAGTCCCATACATCTCCAGGCCCTCCGTCACCTGAGCCATTGGCTCATATCACATCTGTCCAGCAATCCACGGTTCAAATAGTGCCTGCCAGTCAGCCAACAGTTCAAGTCACACCTACTCAGCAACCCATAATCCTAGCCATGCCTGCCCCGCAGCCAACAGTTCAAGCCACGTCTGTCCAGCAGCCAAAGGTTCAAGCCACGCCTTCCCAGCAGCCAAAGGTTCAAGCCACGCCTGCCCAGCCTCAGTCGACTCACGTCACGCCTGTTCAACCGCTGTCAGCTCACATTGCGTCTGTCCAGCCTCAGTCGACTCAAGTCATGCCTGTCCAGCCTCAGACGGCTAGAGTCACGCCTGTCCAGCCTCAGACGGTTCACGTCACGTCTGTCCAGCCTCAGATGGTTCACGTCATGCCAGCCCAGTCTCAGAGCGGTCACGTCACGTCAGCCCAGCCTCAGATGGTTCACGTCATGCCCGCCCAACCTCAGGTGGTTCACGTCAGTCCTGTCCAGCCTCCAGCGACTGCTCCCTTCACGCCTACTATGCCTGAGATATTAGAGGATGCTACCCTGTCCGTAATGGCTATGGCCATTTTTTGTGTGTGGGCTACACACACATCGGCTCCAACCTCTGAGCCTCCAGAGGAGACTACAGCCTAAGAGGACGCTCCTGAAACTGTAACCCATGACCTGTCTCCAGAGGGAATTCAGGCCCCTAACCTGCCTCAAGAGTGCGCTACTAAGTCGGTCACTCAGCTTCCTGTTGATCCCATGAGCCCAACTGTAGAACCTCCCGAGGTGGCAGCATCTGCTGCGGAACCTTCAGAGGTGTCAGTTCTTCTCTACGAACTCCCTGTCAACCCCGAACTGTCTGTCGAAATGTCTGTCAGCCCGGCACTGTCTGCCAACCCTGACCTCTCTGTCGAACTGTCTGTCGGTCCCGAACTGTCTATCATCCATGAACTGTCTGTCATCCATGAACTGTTAATCATCCATGAACTGTCTGTCATCCATGAACTGTTAATCATCCATGAACTGTCTACCAGCCCTGAACTGTCTGTCATCCAAGAACTCTCTGTCATCCAAGAACTCTCTGTCATCCCAGAACTCTCTGTCAGCCCCGCTACGTCTGTCAGCCCCACTCTGTCTGTCAGCCTCGATCCGTCTGACTGCCTGGTCTACTCTGTTGTGGCCCTAGTGGTCTCCACTAATTGTTTTTTACCGTATGTTACAGAGCTCGTTCCACCCTGGCCACCCACTCAACCCCCCCAGTCCTATAAACCTCCGCTCCATGGACCCGGTCCCCTACTGTCCCCAGTGCAATAATGAATAAAGCTGCATTTGGATCATCAATCAAATTTTGACACATGGCACCCTAAGTTATTTACACTTGTGTCAGTCCATTTCAAGTGGTCCAAAAATTATACTGTAACAAAGTTCTTAAGAACGGGAAGAAGGAGGCGGGAACCGGCGAACATTCAACAACTTTAATAAATAAATAAACTCACAATAAAACCAAAAAGTATAAGGGCGGCAGTTCCTCACGGCGACTGCCGCCCACACCAACAAAATAAAACACAACATAAATTCCAGGCCTGGTCCTCTCTCGTCCTTCACTGTCATCGCTCCTCCTTTATGCTTCCGGAGCTCCTCTGTGAGAGATACGAGACCGGTGCGCCGAGCACCTGAAGCTCGTTAACACTTGTGTCACCGGCCTCGCGCCGTTCCCTCACGGCTCTCGCCCGCCCTGCTCGTCACATATACATTTGATGCATGGCCATTTTTTTTTAAATTTCCCTTTTTTATTTTTGATTGATTACCTCTGTGTATTGGTATTGAATGAGCTATTCCCTCTTGAGCTATTGGTATTAACTTGGTTTAACAACAGCAGCTCTGTCTGTGTCAAAATATTCAGAATAATTTATATCTAATTTATATCTTGGCTCAGGATGGTTGCAGCTCCTCCGAACACAAACTAATATAGAGCCGTTTAGGACTGAGACTCCTTTCCATCGCAACTGCCCCTAAATGTCAAACCATGAGCAATCTTTGTCATCACGTTTAGCCTTAAAGTATAAGTAAAAGCAACAAAAATGCGCAAACTGTTTCTGTTTGTCTGTTTTTTTTTTCGAAAGAGCAACCTCCATGGACTACTTGAAATGGATTAAAGCAAATGCAACAAATTGAAATTTTAATGGTGACCCAAAAAACCAAAAACCTCAAAGTTCTCTATAAAAAAACCTCAATAGTTATTTATACAAATAAGTAGGAATCAAAACACAAATGGTTGAGTATTTACCTTGTTTTGACAGATTGTGTGTAATTGCTTTCTCTAGCGATGCTGTCAGAGCCATTTTACTTAACTCAAGATTCATCATGAGAACCAAGAGATCTCCACGTAGTCCTTGTAATCTCTCCTGTCTCTCTATGGCTTCTTCACTACTCGCTTCTTGTTTCTGAGACCTTTGGCTCATTTCCTTGGTGTAATGTTTGCCTCCATTGTCTTTAACCAGTTGATCAATCTTCTCCAGCAGCTCTGACACCTGATTTTGATTGTTTCTGTCTTGATTGTTGAATGCGTGAAATCTTCCTCCACAGCTGTCAACCAGTCGCTGTAGATCAGGGCTTTTCCTGATATACTGATCTAGTGATTCATTCATCAGAAAATCCACATGAGAGAACAGAACAACAGTGTGACGAACGGCATCTTCTCCACAGTTCTCCTGAATCCATTTAACTGTGTCCTTCTCCCTCTCTATGTGTCGGCCGTTCAGTTTGATGACCAGCAGAAACACATGAGGACCAGGAGAAGACATTTCTAGACATTTCAAAATGTCACGTTTGAGTTTATCCTGAAAGTGGAAATCTACCAGTCCTGTAGTGTCAGTGATTGAGATGGTTCTTCCAGACACCAACGCTTCTTGTTTCTCACAGGTTAAAGTACCAGACTGAGCGCCTGCTCTAAACGCATCTCTGCCCAGGATGGTGTTTGCCGTTGCAGTCTTTCCCACATCAGATTTACCAAGAATCACAATCCTCAGATCTGCTGAAATGAGACAGAATAAATGCTTTTATTTACACATTCCAACAGTTCAACATAATTTATTTGTGAATTTCTAAAGCATTTCTCTAAAAGATCAAAACCTCTTGCAAACAATCTACAAGCCTTCTGTCGTTTGATTGATAGTTTATACTTTTTTTAGCATGCAAAAGGACTTTTAGAATAATTGTAAAAGCCCACCTTCCCTCCCCAGCTTGTGGTACATGTCTGTGAAACCAATTTTTATAAAGGTTTTATAAATGTTTATATTCCAAGACATACACTTAGGGTGCGTTCATACTTGTCATGTTTGGTTCGATTAAAACGAACCCTGGTGCGATTGCTCAGTTACCTGGTGCGGACCAAACAAGTTGACCAGGATCGCTAAAAAGATGGGTCTCGATCCGCTTCCAAACGAACTCTGGTGCGGTTCGATTGATATATGAACACAACACGGACCAAAGACATATAAACAAACCAAAAACAGGACGTGATGTAAAAAGATGCGACGCTACAAGTCAGATGATTTGACGACGTGGAAAGATCGGTGTATCCAAAATGAGTCGAGGGCAAACGAGGAGCAACGAGGAGGTGAAGTTTCTATTTCTGCAAACAACGGAGGAAATCCTGCTGCTGTTTTGAATGTTTTGAACATTTTATGAGCTCTTCGTGAGTTCTCAGCTGGTAAAAATAAAACATTTGTACACGAATAAGATGATTGTGTTTAATCCAGCACACAGCATTGTTTTCAATGTTTGGTAAGCGAGCTCCGTCGCGAAATATACGTCTAAAAGCCTAACAATCAGGTTGTGACCGTATCCCTATGCCTTTGGTTCGGTAACTTTAGGTTCGCTGTTAAAAATGCCAGTGTGAACGCTAAGCGGACCTGGACACAAAACAAACCAACCGAACTCCAAGTGTGAACGCACCCTTAATGAAGTAATATGATAAAGTAACGCTTAAAACTCGTCAAACTGCTCAACTAAAGCGAATACTGAGCACCATAATGGTGACATCAATCCCATTTACGAGTTTTAACCATTTTAGAAACAGTGGCTCCGCCCACTTCCAATGTTTTGGCAGCCATTAGAGACCGTGAATCAAAATTTTATTAATTAATTTATTTATTTTGATAATTATTAACAATCAAACTCCAGAGAATCTTGCTGCAGTGGTTTGGTTCCGATCGGGTGAAAAACCTAAGACTAGCTCGCAAAAGTATGTTTTTCAAAAACCCCAAAATAGGTAGGTTAAAGTGGGCTTCTTATGTGGTGCAACTTCACACTTGGAAATCACTTCAACAGCTCGTGAAATTTTCAGATATTTAATCTACAAATGAAGGCTTTTGGTTGCTGTCATGTAATTACTGAGTAAACATGGTATAATGTTATGTATTTTTGAAAACATGAAAATGTTAGAAATAAAACAAAAAATGGTTCAGTAATTACTAATTACCTAGTTTTGAATGTCCTGCTGTCTTTTCTTTTTCTTTCTCTCTGCGACTTTCCATTTGTTTCCTGAGATCTTCCTTCGCTTTCAGATATAGGTTTTTCTCCTTCACATCCTCTTTTTTCCTCACATCATGGTCTTTTATTCTCTCTTCTTTGCTTTTGGTTTTTATTTCCTCCTCTTGATTTGTCCCTTCTCCCTGCTTCCATGCATCTCCCTCCTCCTGTCTTTTCTTCTCGTCCGTGTGACTTTTCCACATCTGTTCTAGTTTCGTTATCTCTTCTTCCTGTTTCTGTCTCTGTTCTTTGTATTTCACTCTCTCCTTCTGCTCTCTGAGTTTCACCTGGTTCTTCAGGTAGATCTCATTGCTGTAGTTTTGTCCTCTGTTGTTCGTCACCATTTCATCAATGCTCTTCAGGAACTTTGTGATCTGGTTGGGATCACACTCACTTTTGCTGTTCATCACATGAAATCTTCCATTAAAATTGTTCAGTATTTTCTGTGTTTCTTCATTCTCAATAATTTGAGTACATTTTCTTTTGGATATTTTTTCCCGCCCTATAAACAACACCATAGTGAAGAGCAAAGATTCTTCTCCAAAGTTCTCCCGAATTTGCTCCACAATGTTCCTCTGCTCCTCTCTGAAGTTCTCCAGGTTGATGACGAGCAGGAACACGTGAGGACCGGGATCAGAGAGATATAGACTCTTCATCATCTGCTTCTTCATCTCTTCATCAGTCAGGTGAGGGTTGAAGAATCCTGGAGTGTCGATGATGGAGATGTTTCTGTCTTCTACTCTTCCTCTCTGTCTCTCACTCTCTCTGGTTCTGATCTCTTTAAACACATCTCGACCCAGTATTGCATTTCCTATTGAACTCTTTCCCTCACCAGAGACTCCCAGCAGCATAATCCTCAGATCATCTGAATCGGGTGCTTCATCAGGATCTATGAAACACGCACAACACCTTTATTAGCTGGTGGTTTCCTTGTGACTGATTGTAGATTTTTTTTCAGGTATTTCACACCCAATCACAAGACTCACGCATGGAAGGCAATAAATTACAAACAAATTGTGAACACTGCTGCAATTTTAAATGAGCATGTTGAGGGAGTAACTGAATTTGACATTCTGTCTGTATTCTACATCAGGGGACCCCAACCACATTCCTGGAGCATCCCGACCACCGCATGTTTTGCACATCTACTCAATAAAACACACCTGATTCAGGTCATCATCTCAGAATCAAAGACCTGAAATGGCTGTGACTCCAAGAACGCGCTTGGGAAAACTCTACATTTTCTATTTTACGTACATTTACTGACCGTGTCGTGCTGATGCCATTTTCTTTTGTCAGTTAATCACTCCTCATCAGGCAGTGTCAGTGATCGCTGTACTTCTGCGTAGATAAAAACAACAGATGACATGTTGTGGGTAAACGTTCTCTGCAACGATTAATTTAATGAGCATATAAAATGACAAAAGAGTACTTAATTTAAAGAAGTAAAGGCATTTCTGTGTTAGTTACCGCCATAACCTTAGTCTACACAACTACACACAAGGTCCAGCCATCAGGGTTCTGTGTGTTTATCTGTTGTTTTTGGTCACATGGTTCTGTGTTTCTCTTCACTGTCATTATGAGTTCATTTAGTTCAGCCGTGTCTTGTCAATTACCTTATTTCTTATTTCCCTTGGTTTGCCTCCCTGTGTTCTCGTTCGTATCAAGATGTGTTTTGTGTTCTACTTACCTGGATTATCATTAAAAAGACATTGCGTCGCCTTCGTCTTTGTGTTTTCCCGCTGACACGTTGCGTAACACCAGCCTCACAGCTTACAAATTCTTGTTCTAAGAACGTTTCACAAACATTCTGTTTTAGTTATGGAAATGATAAAATGTCCAGTTTTCTTGATGTTAGAGGTTTTTAAGGTTAGTATGATGCTCCTCTTTCAAATTAATCGACATCACAAACCAAAAAACAGCATAAGACAGCGGTGCACATTGAACATTGTTTTGAAAGTGTTTAATTCTAACATTTACGTAACCTTTACGTAATTTAAAGAGAAAAGTTAGGAACAGTAACTGTGGGACAGGCTACAAAACATCCCCATGTTCAAAGGATGTTCTTTTAAAAGAGCAAACACAACTTTATTCATTTAACGTTCGTTGCTATTCTAATGTTTAAATGATGTTCCAAGAAAGCTGCTCTAAGAACATTTTCTCATAACATTTTAAAAAAAAAACTGAACAAACATTCTATGTTATTTGAAGAATGCTTTTTCACAACTTTGAGATAACGAAAACATTCCCTGTTAGCTGGGCTATGACGAAATAGAGTCAACAGGAACTGTAAAGTTAGTTATGAACCATAGTACAGATTTAAATAATAAGTAAGAATTAACAACAACACTCATTTACATATCTTTAAGCTTAATGTGAGAAAAGCAAGATAATATTTCATGTTATGTCTGGTAACATAATGATGCAATGCCAAATTAATAGAAAAACATTATTTAATTATGAGTTTGTGTAGGGATTACCTTTCCATGAGTGAAGCTCTCCTCAGTTCAGGAAACCGTGCATGGGCGTCACTTTGTTTTAAAAAGTAGATAAGCTTAGCTGATTAGATTTCAACTAATTAAAGTTATGGTGTTTCAAAAAAAAAAAAAGAAAAAGATAGTTTAATCTAATCAAAACGTTGAGTCTCTCTTTAGCCAATGTACTCACTAGATTTCACTGTGCGCAGCGCGCTGACTCTTGTGGACGAGCGCAAGACCAGAGCGCGCGCTGACCGTGCACGAGAGAACTTCTTCCTCGTGCCACCAAAAACAGCCACAACTCAGATTGTGCATTGAAACAACTAGTCCTAGCACCGGACGGCACTCTAAATAATTATCTCTTTCTCGATAATTAAAGATGCCCATTAGATATGCGCGACGCAAAGCGCGAGCAAAACAATGGGAAGGTAATGTGTCCTGCCCGCATCGCCCTGGTTAACCAGGAATTGTTTTAGAGCTCGTCGTTCTAATTTGAAAGAGAAACTGAAAATGACACCTTGATGTTATATCAGTAATATAATCTTAATTAATCCAGCTGTTTGTCTAAATAAGTCTGTGTTAATTAGTGATGCTGAACGTTAAAGTAATGAAATGCTGTAATAGGCTAAACTGTGAATAAATGTGTATAAATGATGAATGTTTCACATGTAGGCTATAAATACAACCGAGTGCAATATATAGATATTAATAACTCACGCTATGAATCATTAAACATTAGTACACAGTTAATTCATCATTTTTAAAGCCTACATTAATAGACATTAGTAAGCAGTTTATAAGCTATAAATGCTTTATTCTTGATTTATAAGCGTATTCATAATGTTTTTAATATTTCATTGTTATGCATTATTTAATGATCAATTTATCATTTCTAAATGAAGTATTACATTTAAACCACCTACTCAGGAGTTGTCAGCTGTTCATAAGATCATTTAGAAGTAAATGGTTAATAAACTATTTAAATGTACACTGTAAAATAAATAAAGTTGATCTAACTTAGAATACTGAGGCAACTTATGGCATTCATCTTTTTAAGTTAGCTCAAACGATTTGAGTCAACTTAAACACTTTTGTTCAAGAGTACAGGTAGTCTTTTTTTTAACTTAAAACGTCTTGTCAAGACAACCAAATAATGTTTAGCAATGTAAGCAGCTCAACTTAAAGAAATATATATATATATATATTTTTTTTTTTTCAATGACTCAGTTTTATTACTGATTGTTAACTGTTACTTTCTGACAAATAATATAAATCTAACTCAGAGATTGAGCTCTAAATGAGTTCAGAGATTCAGTCCAAATAATGACTATGTGAAAACAACGAACACCACCTGACCAACTTTACTCTTTGCTTCTCAGACTATTATAACTCAGTAACAACACTTAAACAACATTTATTGTTAAAAAGTCAAGGGTCAAGAGGTCAACTAAATCACACCCTGATCTCCATGATGGAGACTTAAAATGGTGATTTTCTCCTTTGGTGATTCTGCTTGTTATCATCAGGTGTTCATCAATAATGGTCAATCATCACTCAATTAATCACTTCATTATCTCATTAACTTTAACACTGATTCAGTGGGTGGAATAAACATATGGCAGGACTTTTACTTTCTGACTCTTGGACTTTCCACCTCTGTCGAAACTGAGGACAAAACTGCAACCCAGTAATGATGAGCACACACTACATGACTCGAAACCCGACTTTCACTTGCTGACAGCTTTGTGGAAATCATTGATAAATCAGTGTTCGTATACTTGAGTGACAACCATGTAGTGTGAACAGACACAATCTGAGAGAAGCTAAATATGCTAAATGCTAAACATGTGGACCTGTCTGCAACATAGAGTCATGCAACATGTATTTAAATAGTCAAGTCACCTTTATTTCTATAGTGCTTTATACCCTGTTCCTGGAGGCACACCAACAGTCCTCATTTTGGATGTCTCCCTCATCTGACCCCTTTATTTTCTATCTTGGAGTTTCTGCTGATGAGTTGATTCAGGTGTGTTTGATTAGGAAAAGTTGCAAAATGTGTAGAGTTGGTGTGCCTCCAGGAGCTGGGTCAGGAAACACTGCTTTATACAATATAGATTCTTTCAAAGCAGCTTTACAATGATGACAAGGAAGAAAAAAAAATCAGTTCAATTCTGCTGTAAAGCATCTCTAAAAAGAAAATTGTGTCATTGTTCAGCTGAAGTCTGTTCTGGTCCAAAAGTCAAGGGTCAAGAGGTCAACTAAATCAAACCCTGATCTCCATGATGGAGACTTAAAAACTGTGATTTTCTCCTTTGGTGATTCTGCTTGTTATCATCAGGTGTTCATCAATTGAAATAATCATTAATTATGATTACATTTTTTTCTTTGGTGTGTAGTGTCTTTTGTCAGTTCAGTGTTTATTCAGTTTACTTCAATAACTGTGCAAAGATTAATTATGAGTTCAATTCTGCTATAAGCAGCTCTACATAAAACAGTGATGTCATTGTCTAGCTGTAAGTTCTGTTCTATCAAAAATGTATAGCAAGATAAAAGTGTCATTTTTTTTTACAAAAGTGTAAGCAGTACCTTTAAATCATCAATAATAACAACATAGATATCACTGCCAAATTCCACTACTGAATCAAATATATTCTACATCTTGATTATTTGCATATGCTGTACTCAGTGACTGACTGAAATAGCATAAATACACGTGCTGAAAGATCTAATTTGAACATAGCTCGTGCTTACATTCAAATTAGACAGTTGTTCAGTGTTTTAGATGTGTTAAAGCATAATCACTGAATTCCTTGTGGCTGCAACTCATTGAGCTGTTCCTTTTGTTGTTCCTTTAATCTGATATCCTGTTGTTACTGTTGTTTCAGAGCTAGAAAGAGTACCCCTAGAGCTACTCCCAGTAATCCCACTTTTGCTCCAATGTCCAACATTTGAATACGTTGCTGGGCCATTTTAAACTCATCTCCAGTGTGATGGTGTGTCACATTTCTCGCCATCATTTGCTCTATCTTCTCTAGCAGTTTGGTGACTTGATCTTGGTTTGCCCTGTCTTTATTGTTGAATGAGTGATATCTGCCATCACAACTGTTAATCAGAGACTGGAGGTCTGGGTTTTCTCTGATATAGTCATCCAAAGGTGTACCGTTTAGTTGGTCATTGTGGGTGAAGAGGATGAAGGTGTAACGTCCAGCATCTTCTCCAAAGTTGTCTTTAATCCATCTCACAATGTTCTTCTCTTCATCTGTGAGTTTCACATCCAGTCTGACGACCAACAGAAACACATGAAGACCAGGAAATGACAAACGAGCACAGTTCTCCATTTCAGCCCTTAGCTGACCTTCACTCATCGATGTATCGAACAGTGCTGGAGTGTCGATGACTGAGATGTTCTTTCTACGCACCCTTGCTGTCGCTCTCTTGCAAGCTTTAGTGACAGCTTGTGAAGATAAATATTCTGTAAATTCATTTGTGCCCAGTATGGTGTTTCCCGATGCACTCTTTCCTGATCCAACACTGCCCATCAGTGCCATGCTGATATCTACAAGAGCCATTGAGAACGATACAATAACAAAGAGCCTGAATAACAGGCAGTGCACTTCGAAAAACATTTTAAAAAATCTATTTTTGAGATTTTAGCTAGTTGCTTGTAATATAGCTGACATCTTAAATAATGTGGTACAGTGTTTCAGATTTATGGATCTATTGAGTTTATTTCTGTCCTATAAATGACCATCGAGTCTGAGAATGGGTTGAGATTTGTGTCGTCACTGCTGAACACCAAGCAATTTACTGTGCATTTGAACAGGTAGCAAGTACAGCAACTTGAATAACTTGAATAACTCACTATTTGAATAGACTTATCATAGTAGGAAAAAGTACGAGATCTGCTTGGTTACAAACATTCTTCTAAATATCTTCCTTTGTGTTCAGCAGAACAAAGACATTCATACAGTTTTAGAACTTGATGGTGAGTAAATGATACCTTTAAACTACCTTTAATAGTGCATTAAAGTAATTAATTCACCAGGAAAAATAAACTAGTATATTGTCCTGTAATCAAATCAAATAAAAACTGATATTATTTCATATTAATGCAGTATCCAGTAACCAGTGACCGGGAACATCCAGTAGGAGGCAGTAAATCCCCCCATAAAGAAGATTCCAAGATTATAGTTCTTTGTAATAATATAAAATAATTTACTTACTCATAAATAGGCCTTCTATCAAGAAAAATCAACTTTTCTTAGTTTCATATGTTTATATTCATAAAGCAATGAAGCATAAAGTTAGTAACTTCACTGATTTTGTTTGATTCGTTTGATTTATAAAAACACTTTGTGTCATAAATTTTGACAGCCCCATCGATAGCGGGAAAAGAGGTCATTTTATTGCCACGTATTATTTGTCAAGATTTCTTTGAAGATGCTTTAATTTAAGATGCAGATTAAACATTTCAAGTCTTCTTAAGCTATTTTACATTGTGTGGAGTTTGTTATCTGTACTCCAATATGAAAATCATATTTTGTGTATATATATTTAACTGACCTGTATTAGTTCTTGCCATTTCTGTCTGGGATTATTGTCTATTATTTCTGTCTCAATGCATTCCCGAGTCTCTCGCAGCCTTTGCTTGTCGCTCTCTGTCTAAGAGAAACTGAAAGTGCTTGTTTCAATAGAAAAATTCTGATCATGTGATTAATTTGAAGGTGCTCTTAAACTTTTAATCGTTTCTGTTTTTCAAGATAGATCAGTATTTGTTATCTGAAGAAAGAAAATGGTTTGGAACAACGTGGAAAGCGATGATAGCATATTTTTTTTTATGGAACTGCATAATATACATTGCTCAGGGCATGAAACTGACTTCACACAACGAGAAAGAAGATATATTATGAATCATTGTTTCGTCTAACAACACACAAAAAAAAGAAAAAAGACAAAAAGAGATAAAATGTGGACTGGTCAGCGAGCCACAGCATAACTCACATCGGACAACTGACACCCACTGTGTTTTTGACTCTGGATTTCCTCATACTTTGTCTGCAGGAATAACTTGAGCAAACATTTTCTGTTATATTTTGAACCATTATTCACACCATTATTTCTTTAGATATAAAGCTTGAGAAGTCATGTGTGATGGGAATGAACTTTTTGGGCAGAATTCAAATATTTCAATAGCACAGAAATGTCAAGACATGGGAACATGGTTGCTCTAATACAACGCAAAGCCATTTAGTGTTCAAGCCAGTAGCTTTAGTTGTTTGTACAATGTTCAGTTCAGTTTTAAGATCAGTGTTTGCTTCAGTTCGGCACTGTGAGTCTCAAATCCAGTCTGATGACCAACAAAAATGCACAAGCCCCACGAGCGCATGTTTGAGATTTTTATCTTGGTTATCAGATCGACTTAAACTTTTTCAGGTATGATTAGTCACCTGACTCTTCTCTAACCAATCACAGATTGACAGGTTGATTCTTTCTATATATACATTTTTTTTTTTTTTTGACATTTAAAACAACATCCATTCCTCCCTGATGTTGTTTTAGCGACGGCAGCTCATCGGAGAGATTTGATAATATTAATTAAGCAGAACACAGATACATGATAAACTGACTGAACATTTACAGCAAAGCTTTCTACACAACTGTCAGAAATGAGTGATACAGGTGAGTAAAATTTATATATAATATAAAACAATATTTAATTTTTTTTAATTACATAAATATGCAAGTATTAACGTAAATAGTTTTTTTTCTTTCACAGACGCATTACTGTCAAGTGACTATTCCAGATTGTCGTATGACACAAATGTATCACTGAGTAAGTAGGCTAATGTAACTTTTCCCGCTCATTTTGAGATATTCTAAAAACTTCTAACATGTTTCAGTGTTGTTAGGCTTTAACTGCGCTATAATATAACTCTATACAACATGTACAAGTTTTCTGGTTATCAGTCAATTTACTGAAAGTTCAGTATGTTTGCTGTATTTTTCTGCATTTTAATGTAAAATGCAATTGTGACTTTCTGCGATCTTACCAAATAAACTTTAATGTCAATGTTCCACTGCTATTGTGAACAAATTCCATTTGAAATATAATGATGTTTGTCGATTTGCAGCACCTGAAGTCAGGATCATTCTGGTGGGTAAGACTGGAGTAGGGAAGAGTGCGACAGGAAACACCATCCTGGCGAAGGAGGTGTTTGAATCAGAGATTTCACCTCGGGAAGTCACAACAGTGTGCTGCAGAGAAACTGTAGCGCTAGAAGGAAGAACAATCTCTGTCATTGACATGCCAGGGTTTTCAGGATCATTGACTGAAGAAGACATGAAGACTCAGATAAAGGAGTGTGTCGACCTGTCAGTTCCTGGTCCTCACGTGTTTCTGCTGGTGATCAATCTGGGCGCGAGATATACAGCGGAGGAGGTGAACACGGTCAGACTCATTCAGCAGAACTTTGGAGAAGATGCCGTGTGCTACACCATCGTTCTGTTTACTCACGCCGATCAGCTGAGACGGAAAACTTTGCAAGAATATATAGGAGAATGTCAGCATCTAAGTGCACTTACTGACAGCTGTGGCGGCAGATATCACGCGTTCAACAACGAAGACATGACGGACCGCGCTCAGGTCACCGAACTGATGCAGAAGATTGACAGGATGATTAAGGAAAATGGAGGAACACATTACACCAATGAAATGTTTGAAGAAGCTCAGAAGAAGATTGAAAGAAAGAAGATGAAAAAAACGGCAGTGGATGTTACGTTAGGAGTTGGCTCGGCGTTAGGAACGGGAGCAGTGATAGCAGGAGGTGTCGTCCTGGGAGTAACGCAGTTTGTGATCGCACCTGCCGTTATGATAGCAGCTGGAGCTGCAGCTGGACTGGGAATGGCTGTGAAATTGATTGTGAACAAGATCAAGGACAAAAAAGAGTAGATCGGTCCTTCAGACATCGTTAAACAGGTGCTTTTGATGCTTAAAAATAGGTCATTTACAGGGCTGGGTAGGTTACTTTTAAAATATATTTCACTACAGATTACAAAATACATGCTTTAAAAAGTCATTTGTAACGTATTCCGTTACATTACTCAAGTTTAGTAACTTAATCTAAATACTTTAGAATACTTTGGAATACTAATAAGTGTGGAACAAACACAAAAAAGGCAATTGCAAGTTTATATCTCCCAATTCTGACTTTATAAAGAGTTTAAATCTCACAATTCTGAGAAAAATAAGTCAGAATTGTGAAATGCAACACAATTGAGAGGGAAAAAAACAAATTGTGAGAAAAAGTTGCAATGACCTTTTTTACAATTATAAAATGACTCAGAAACATGAAAACAGTGGAAAACATGAAACTTAACTCCGCTTTTTCAGACGGTCAGAGTCAGAGAATCACCAATCGCTGTTTAAATGACATTAAAATTCAAAGTAATCACTTTGGTAATCTAAAACACTTTTCAGATGTAACTGTAATTTGATTACCACCCATTTAAAATGTAACTGTAATGAAATACAGTGACTCAAATTTTGTATTTTAAATACGTAACTAAGTTACTTGTATTTCGTTACTGCCCAGCCCTGGCCATTTATGCTTGCTTTTTACCCTTTTTTATAAGTTATTATCAACATAAATGTTTGCATTTGGCCTATAATATTTCCAGCTATTTCCAGAGAGTTTTATTTAACTATTTGTACTTCACTAATAACTGTGATGAGCATACAAAGTAAATTATTTCCCTCCAAGGTTGCTTTTCTGTGTTTTTGTAATTAATAAGGATGCATTTAAACTCTGAATTCATGAGTATTACAATATGACACGTTAAATGCATTATTATTATTTCTTAAGACTGTATCTTGTCTAAAGTTAGTAAGTTTCATTATTATTACACAGCATCTCCACGTCATCATAAACGAAATCACCTTCGTTGTTGTTTTTCTTCGAAGGTGAAACAGAAAGTACACAGTGGAATTAGTCAGAGAGACAGGCCTGATTTATAGGAAACATACCTTGAAGAAGACCGAAAAAAATAAGAACAACCTCCATATTTGTGAGCAGTTCTGTCTCACTGTAAAAACACTGTGCTGTAAAATAACGGTAATCTACTGGCGTTATGTACAGCTCTTCTTTTTTTGCTCTATGTTACCGTAATAAAACTATGGAAGGTAGCTCTTGGGAAACCGGTTGCTTCAAACCATTTGATTTTAAAAACTAGTATTTATACGGTGCTAGTGCTGTGAACTTACTTCATTTGAGTCAACTGAAAAGAAATATTCCTTAGCATAAAACTTGGTGTAACGGGGTTAAATGGAAGGAAGGAGGCAGGAACCGGCGAACGTTCACAAAGTTTAATAATAAAATAAACAAACAATAAAACGAAAGTAAAAGGACGGCAGTTCCTCACGGCGACTGCCGCCCACACAAACAAAATAAAACACAACATAAAATCCAGGCCTGGTCCTCTCTCGTCCTTCACTGTAGTCGTTCCTCTTTTATGCTTCCGGAGCTCCTCCGTGAGAGATACGAGACCGGTGTAGCGCGTAGCTGAAGCTCGTTATCTCTCACGTCACCGGCCTCGTGCCATTCCCTCACGGCTCTCACCCGCCCTGCTCGTCACACTTGGTCTGGCCCAACCAAAAACCGTGGCTGACAGGGAATGTCTCCAGACTTGTTTAAGATGTCAACAATGCTGCTGTCACAGAGACGAACTCCGTGATTCCCTCCTCTGACCGTCGGAGGGCGCCATCGCCCGAATATTGACTTCCTGGTTTCCGTTCTCATCCCTACTTTCACTACTTTTCCCATAGGCTCCGTACCTTGGCACTAATTGTCCTCCCAGCTACCGGCACTTTATTCGCATTATTTAAGAGACTCTCATTCATTCATACATCGCGAGGTCTTGTTTCCTGTTAGGCACAATTCTGAGCGTTAAACCCTATTGATAGCTTCCCCGTGTTTTGACCTGTTTTCGGATTACTGCTTACGACTCCTGCTGCCTGCCTTTTGCCTTGTTTGCCTGGACTCTGATTTACGAACCTTATCTTGACCTGTATCTGTCTACTGACCACGATTTGTCTCGCCTGCACTATTCCTGTCTGCTGTTCTCTGACCCTTGCATTGTTGACCCTATTATATTGTGAATAAAGCTGCTTCTGGATCCCACATCGAGTGACGAGTCGTTACAGCTGCCTTCAGAGCTGGAGATGAGAGCGGCCCGAGGACGGCCAGGGCCAACCTGTCGCGCGGCATCAGAAAGGCTATAAGAGACCGTACTCCAGGAGGATAGCCAATCGTTTCAGACCTTCAGACCCTCACGGACTACAAACCCCCCGCTCCGCTGAACACTTTCTTCGCTCGCTTTTTCATTTCATCAAAGCTGATAACAATTCGGGTCTCACACGTGATCTTGCTTTATTTCCTCATCACTTCCTGCACGTGTTTGGTTGTGAAATGTAGTTTGCGGACTAGAGTTGTCGCGATTCTTCCTATAGTAAGTCATGCAATGTGTAACCCCCCTATTGCCGATCCATCATGCAATGCAAACAAAGCAGCGACTGAAACTAATAAATGTAACATATTTGTCAGTTAAACATGAATGAAACAGGTAAGATTAATGGGTTAACACTTTATAATAACTGCACGCTATTGTAATGAATCATCACTCGGGTTGAGATCCATTTGCAAGTTTTATTCATAAAGAGCGTGGTTAAACAGGAAACGGGTCAAATGCCGGGAAACAGGGATATCAGAGACAGAAATCAATCGTATAGTCCAGGAAACAGGCAAACAGGTCAAAGGTGCGGGCAGCAAAGGGTCAAACACGATAAATCCAGTGGGTTGGTAACAGTAAAGCAAACACAGGGAATAACGCTCAGAAATGCGCTATATAGGAGACAAGACTTCGCGTTGAGTCTGAGAGTGTCTTAAATAATGGGTGTGAATGAGTTGCAGCTGGCGCCGCAATCAGTGCCAAGGTACGGGGCTTCTGGGAAATGTAGTGAAGTGGTGTGTGTGTGTGTGTGTGTGTCAGTATTGCGGTGAGGGTGCCCTCTGCTGGTCAGAGGAGGGAATCGCGGAGTTCTCCTCTGTGACAGCTATGAAGCATTAATTAAGCATTAGTAAATAGTCAATTCATCATTTATGAAGCATTAGTAGACATCAATAAACAATTGTAAACACAGCTGTGAATTGTTTTATAAGCAAAATGTGTTAATTAATTGTATTTTCACACTTTATTAATAATAAATTCATCATTTCTTATATTATTTACAAACCAGTTATTTAGGAGTTGTCAGTGGATCATTTAAGATAAGATCATTTAAATGTATATTTATGAATTGTATTATTTAGACATATAGTTACTCAGTGTTTTAAATAAATGAATCATTGAATATGTGTTAATAAAGCATTTATTAACACACTGAGTAACTACTACTGTATGTCTAATAATAACATTTAAATTTATTAATCATTTACTTACACTTTCTAAATGATATTATGAACAGCTGAATAAGTGCTAAATAAGTGGTTTGTAAATAAAGTAATACTTAATTTAGAAATGATAAATTGATCATTAATAAAGTATAAAAATACCATCATTAAACATTATAGATATGCTTATAGAATAAAGCATTTATAGTGGTATTTATCATCTGTTTATTAATGTTTATTAATGTAGGTACAGTGCTTTATAAATGATAAATTCACTTATTAATGCTCAAGTAGTGATTCATAGCGTGCAGTTATTATAAAGTGTTACCAAATAATTTGACTTTTACAGTTTGTCTGAGAGTGTGTGTGTGTGTGTAGGTGTGTGTGTGTGTGTGTGTGTATTCCCTACATTATGGGGACCAAATGTCCCCACAGGTATAGTAATACTAGTAAATTTTGATCTTGTGGGGACATTTTTTTGGTCCCCATGAAGAAACAAGCTTATAAATCACACAGAATGATCTTTTTTGAAAATCTAAAATAGCAGAACATTTTGTGTGATGGGTAGGTTTAGGGGTAGAGGGACAGAATGTACAGTTTGTACAGTATAAAAACCATTACGCCTATTGAATGACCCCATAAAACATGAAAACACAACGTGTGTGTGTGTGTGTGTGTGTGTATGTGTGTGTGTGTGTGTGTGGGTATTCCCTACATTATGGGGACCAAATGTCCCCACAGGTATAGTAATACTAGTAAATTTTGATCTTGTGGGGACATTTTTTTGGTCCCCATGAGGAAACAAGCTTATAAATCACACAGAATGATCTTTTTTGAAAATCTAAAATAGCAGAACATTTTGTGTGATGGGTAGGTTTAGGGGTAGAGGGACAGAATGTACAGTTTGTACAGTATAAAAACCATTACGCCTATTGAATGACCCCATAAAACATGAAAACACAACGTGTGTGTGTGTGTGTGAGAGACAGAGAGAGAGAGACTTTATTTATTCATTTACTTAGATTGATTTATGTATTTTCTATGCTATATATGACATGATCTAGTAAAGTGTCAAATATATAATAAAAATAACAACATATCTCTGGTCTCTGTGAATACAGTCAGAGACAACATACTAACAAGCTGTCATGATCATCAGCTGAAGTGCCCATGACCACCACAGGAGGGCACTACATCCTGACTTTCACCCACTCTCACCCTCACTCACTTATTCACATGAACTACACTTCCCATAAGCCCCGTACCCAGTCACTGATGAAGTCCAGGATGCAGTGCCCTCCTGTGGTGGTCATGGGCACTTCATCTGATGATCATGACACAAGCACATTCAGAAAGACGATATGCAAACATTCTCAAGTAAAATGCAATTCTTTTGTGTTTGAGTTGACATATAGAGTTTGATCACAAACCATTGGTACTGATCCACACAAACATATCAAATTTAGTTATTTTCTTGGACACATTCCCTTCATAAATGAAATAAATCTACTGCATCTTCAGTAGCTTAGATGTCAGGAGTTCATGGAGACTCTTATGTTCATTATTACAGCCAACAACAGGTTTACATAGCTTAGATCTTTTAGGTGCTCTAGGGCTGTAACCTCACAGTAGGGGGAAACAGCATATTTTCCAGACACTGCTTCTGATTTATGGTGATTATAAAAAAGGAGTGGGTAGATTTTTACCATTATAGGGTGTACTAGTTTAAAACTGAGTATTTAATGGTCAGCAGTATCAAATGCCTTCTTTAAGTCCAAAAATATGGCTGTCATGAATCCGGTCCGTTGTCCTCCATCTACCTGCCACCAGAGGTCGCCCTCCCATCCCACTGACATGGGTTCGAGGGTAAGCTTAAATAGTACACTAGATAGCCTACAGCTGGGCAGTAATCAATATGAAGGTAAGGGGCTTATGGGAAATGTAGTGTGGTACATGGAGTCCATGATATGGGAGGGCAGGACCTCTGGTGGCAGGTAGATGGAGGACAACGGACTGGATTCATGACAATGGCCTTAGAATATGATGTTTTCTAAGAGCAAGCAATTCGCTGTCTCAGTGGAATAGTTGGCTCAAAAACTAAAATGCATTGGGCGCTGTTGAGATGAGTGGTCAGCTGTTCAGCAACATATTTCTCAAAACAGATCTCTCATCTCTAATTTTTTAGTCATTAATGCTTCATCTTAAACATTTATTCTAATAATTAAACTACAGAACAAAAAAAAGCACACGTCAATCAGCTTTTTCGTCATTCTCTATTCAGCAACTAGACTTGCTGAAAGAGAAGATAATAAAAGTCACAGATCAAGAGCCCGAACAAAGAAATACGAAACTTATTTTTTCACCAAAGTCAACATTTAAACCTCTGATTATCTAAATAAGAACTTTTATACATGTGTGAAAGAAATCTCTTATTTATCAGCGTTTGATTTCATCTAAGGCTGAGGCTGGAAGTCAGTTGTTTTTTGCAAACATCATATTATCTCCATTTTTTCCCAGGCGAGAAATCTAGTCCTTTGTTCCTTATTTATCTAGACCAAATTGTAGCTAAAACTAAATATCTTAACGCAGTCTGTTTTATAGTATTTCACAATCTGCGGGATCTTTTGTATTGTGTTTCTGGACTCTTTTGAAGATGTTGTGTTTGGTGTAGTGTCCTCCTCCATTTCTCTGCACCATTTCATCGATCTTCATCAGCAGTGCTATGACCTGGAGGCGGTTTCTCATTTCCTCGTTGTCAATCGAATGATATCTGCCACCACAGCTGTCGATCAGTGACTGTAGCTCATTGTGTAATTTGATAAACTCTTTTAAAGGTTCTTTTATCTTGAAATTCAGCACATCCGTATGGGTGAAAAGAATGATGGTGTGATTTAAAACATCTTTGTCAAGGGTCTCCTGAATCCATTTCAGTGTGTTGTTCTTCTCCTCTGTGAATCGCCCCACTTTGATCACCAGCAGAAACACATGAGGACCAGGAGCGGACATCTCTAGGCTTTTCTCAATTTCGTAAAATTGAGCCAACCAGAAGGGTTCTAAGATGATGGCTGGAGTGTCGATGATTAAGATGGGTTTTCCAGACACCACCGCTTCTTGTTTCTCACTACTCCTAGTGGATAACATTGCACTCACTCTGAACACATTTCTGCCCAGGATGGTGTTTCCTGCAGAACTCTTTCCTTCTCCCAGTAAACCCAGCAGGACAATCCTCAAACCTGTTAGAATGTGAAGAATTTATGATGCTATTTAATGCATAATTTTATGCACATTCTGAATCAAATCAAACCACAGAAGTCTAATATTTACCTCGTCTTGACAGATTGCTGTTCGCTATTGCACTTGCTAGAGACATCTTCAGAGCCATTTCACTCAACTCCAGGCCCACCATGAGACCCAAGAGATTACCTGTTTGTCTGTGGAGTTCATGTAAATCTCTTTCCCTCTCTGTGCCCTCTTGACTTCCCTCATTGTCTTCATCGCTACTCTCTTCTTGACTTTTTGTATTTCTATTTTTTTGATTAGTTCCTCTTCCTTGCTCTTGGTTCTCTTGAGGAGACGAGGAGAAAGTTGAAAAAGGTCTCATATCTTCTTTTTTTGCCCTCTGCTCGCTTAGATTGTTTTGTGCTTCCGGACATGCATAATGTTTGCCTCCATTGTGTTTAACCAGTTGATCAATCTTCTCCAGCAGCTCTGATACCTGATTTTGATTGTTTCTGTCTCGATTGTTGAATGCGTGAAATCTTCCTCCACAGCTGTCAGTCAGTCGCTGTAGATCAGGGCTTTTCCTGATATACTGATCCAGTGATTCATTCATCAGAAAATCCACATGAGTGAACAGAACAACAGTGTGACGAACAGAGTCTTCTCCAAAGTTCTCCTGAATCCATTTAACTGTGTCCTTCTCCATCTCTGTGTATCTGCCATTCAGTCTGATGACCAGCAGAAACACATGAGGACCAGGAGAAGACATTTCTAGACATTTCAAAATGTCACGTTTGAGTTCATCCTGAAAGTGCTTGTACCACCGGGAATCTAACAGTCCTGGAGAGTCAATAATTGAGATGGATCTTCCCGACACCACCGCTTCTTGTTTCTCACAGTTTTGAGTGGCTGTCAGAAATCTTTCTCTAAAGGCATCTCTGCCCAGGATGGTGTTTCCCGTTGCACTCCTGCCTGCTCCAGTTTTACCAAGAATAACAATCCTCAGATCTGTGGCAATGAGAGGATATGAAATGTTTTGTTTGTTCTTTTTGTTTTTTGCACATTGAAATTACAATTTGACACATTTAACTTAACTTTTTCCGTGATAATTACAGAGTAATATGGAATGCTCATATTGTGAAATCTAATTTTGAAACAAATTTTCATATTACATTTTTTTTCCAATTTATTTTCAATTTCAGTCACTGCAAAAAATGTATAGGATTATTATTATTTTTTACAAACCTTTCTTTTTACTCACGTCCTCTTCTTTACTGGTTTCTTTCGTTCTCTCTTTTTTGCCTTTATTTTTTATTTGCTCCTCTGAATCTATTCCTCCTTTCTGCTCTTTCACTCCCTCTTGTTTCATTCCGTCTTTCTGCTCTCTGAGTTTTCTCTGGTTCCTCAGGTAGATCTCATTGCTGTAGTGTTGTTCTTCATTGTTCTTCACCATTTCATCAATAATCTTCAAGAGCTTTGCGATCTGGTAGGGATCACACTCACTTTTGCTGTTCATCACATGAAAACATCCTTTAACATAGTTCAGTATTTTCTTTGTTTCTTCACTCTCAGTGATTTCAAGCCATTCTCTTCTGGATACTTTTTCCCGTCCGGTAAAGAGCACCATTGTAAATTTAAAAGCTTGAGCTCCAAAGTTCTCCTGAATTTGCCCCACAATATTGCTCTTGTCCTCTTTAAAGGTCTCCAAATTGATGACGAGCAGGAACACGTGAGGACCGGGATAACAGAGATCCAGACTCTTCATCATCTGCTTCTTCAGCTCTTCATCAGTTAGGTGAGGGTTGAAGAATCCTGGAGTGTCGATGATGGAGATGTTTCTGTCTTCTACTCTTCCTCTCTGTATCTCACTCTCTCTGGTTCTGATCTCTTTAAACACATCTCGACCCAGGATTGCATTTCCTGTTGAACTCTTTCCAGCTCCAGAGACTCCCAACAACACAATCCTCAGATCCCGAGAATCACCTGTCAGACAGTTCAAGTCATTAACTGGAGCTCTTAAGTATTTCAGGTTGTTAATTAGATATTTGCAGATCACGCATTTAAACTATCCAAATTCTTCAACTTGTACTTTAAAATGAAATACATTGTCACAACACTAGTCACCCTAGTACTGTTATGAGTTCGGTCCGTCATCCTTCCACCCTTTCACCACTAGAGGTCACCCGCTCGCACCATGCTTCCCCTTCACCACACTACACTTCCCAGAATCCCTCACACAGTCACTGATCATCCGCCAGCTGTTCCAGATTAACGTCACTCATTAGTCTCATCACTCCGCTATAAATGCACCATTCACCCACTTCCTCACCGCAAAGTATTGTTGATTCCCGTGTCACAATCTCTGAGCGTTATTTCCCTGTTTGATTGCCCGGTTTCTGATCCTGTCTGTTCCTTGTCTTGTTTGATGTTTATCTGCCTGCCACTGACCTCCCGCCTGGAAACTACCACGAGCCTGTTTACCCTTTGCTATTGCTGTTTGCTGTTGTTGACCTGTGCCTGTCTGACCACGTTTACAAATAAATGCTGCATTTTGATCTCACTCGCTGACTCCTCTTCGTTACAAGTACCCTCCATTGTCATTTTGTCAGCTCAGTTTGGAGTTCTTTCACATTAATCAAAATGCTTAGTAAATCTCACTATGCAATGTCTTTTCCTTTACTCTTTTATTTCTTATCTGTAATGTGTTGTAAATATTAATGAGGAGATGTTTTTTGATCTCTTTTCTGTGACCTTTTCTTGCATTTTTTTTCTCATGGTGCTGAATGACTAAACAAACAAAAATCTGCCTCAGGGTGACACACCCAAACTCTCATTGGTGACTGCACCAACTATTATTCACAAGAAAGCAGTAAGAAACTAACAAATACATGTTCAAGTGTTCTCTCCCTTCCAGGGTTGTGTTGTCCATAAGATCTACTTAGACTTATTCAATGCTTTTGGGAAATGCAGCCCAGATTAGTTGGCATTGTGAGAAATTAGGTTTTTATAAAAGCATTGTAAGCTGCCAACAGGTTTTGCCTCATTCCTTTTGTAGCTTGACTTTTGCAATTGGCACATGACTTTATCCGAAACAACTTAAAGCGCATTCAGATTTTTTTGACAGTATTTGTGTTAGCTTAAATCTACAAGACCACCATTGTGTTCGTAACATCTGTATACATACGGTACTGTTTTAATAAAGCATCAAGATACTTTTATGCTTGTATTATGTTGAACTGTTGTAAATCACTTGCAAATTCACAATGTAGAACAACTTTATAAAAAATACAACTTTATTGCATCATTTGCAAGACTCCCCTTTTGCTTTAAACATATTTTCTTGGACTATCCCGCTGTTAATGCAAGTAGACATTTTTTTTTTATGTTGTAAGCTTACATAAGGACTGGAAAGATTTTACCACAAAAAAAGTGTTACAATTTTTATCATATGTAAATGTAATAATCTATTTGTATGATCTTAAATGCTGTATTTTTCTTTTTTAAATTGTATTTATGAAACACCGTTATTTATTTATTTGCCATGAAGATGGCCTTAGATGCTGACATGACTTTAAAATCTATACTACTACTACTACAGTGTTTCCAGGTTGCGCCACTATTCATGCATTGCTAATGAATATTACATTATTTTTATTTATTTTTTACATTGTGTTATATTTTAGAATTATCAGTAAAAGAAACAAAAAGCATAAAATGTAATTCTCAGTATTATACTGGTAGTCTATGAGTTTCATAATAGGTTATGTAATTTAGACTGACCTTCACACGCAGATGCCATTGTGTCTCTTGCAGTTTGTTTTTGTCTTTCAGAGATTCACGGCCTTTGTCTGACTGTATGAACTGAAGAGAAACTATAAGTGTCGAAACTATGGTCATACTCTAAATATTAAGCAACGCCACCCACAGATCGCACATGCACAGTATGTTTTTGGCTGTGGCATTCTGAGAATGCCTTACAATACAGTGTCTTAGACATTAAACTTGGTTACTATGGGGTAACTGTATTGAGGTATATATTTCTAATACATTTTTGATATTTTAAATCAATACACTGTAAATAATTGCTGTAAAAACTTTCAGATTTCAACAGTAACATGCTGTTTTCCATTAAAACCGTAATATACCGTAGAAAAACAATGCATTCTAGGTAATATTTGACTTTTTCGAGAAAGTAGCCTTTGGCAATATAATGTGAATTAACAGGACTCAAAGTCTACTCACCAAGGCTGTGTTCCAAATCACACCCTACATCTTCGTTCACTATTTCCTACATCAATTCACTAATATAGTCCACTTGAAAGAGTGAATGAAAACACATGTGTGAATTCGGACATTGATGAACACTGTTAGTAAAAGGGTGGAAAATAAGAGAAGAGGAGGGTGTCTCTCTCAGGTTGAAGATGAGTTCAGTACAACCTGTTATAAAGATAACTCTGGGCACACCTAATTTGAGCGTGCTGACCAACGACGAGCATGAACTTTTAGTAGGAGAAGTTTCTTTTGTCTCTTTTTATGACCTAATTTGCATGATCTGGGTACTTTTTCCTCTGAAGTACTTCTCGTCATAAAAGTCAGACGCCCTGGAGCCAACTGTGATTTAACTGTTTCAGTTCACGAGGTTAGAGCTTTCCCAAAATTTATAGATGATCAATCATCACTGATTCAGTCCAGATGTTACAAAAGGGACAGTTGACCCAAAAATGAAAATTCTGTTACCCACATTACTCACCCTTAAGATATTTTAAAGGATGATGGTAATCAAACAGTTGATGCAAGTCCATTGACTTCCATAGTAGGAAAAAAAAATTACTATGGAAGTCAATGGGTGCTGTCAACTTTCTGGTTACCAACGTTCTTTAAAATGTGTTCTTTTGTGGTCAAAGGAAGAAAGAAAAAAAAGTAAATGAACGACCAAAACGCATAAAAAGTTTTCTGTTTTTAAATGAAAACGGTGTCATGATAAATGGACCATTAGTCGACCAAAATTTTATTAGTCGGTTAGTCACAGAAAAAAAGTGGCAAAGTCAAAAAGTTCGAGATGGACAGAACGTTAACACAGCTGGTAATTACAGCATGTCATTCATCTTCCTCACATGTGGCTTATAATTTGAAAGATGTACGTTGTAGTAACTATATGGCTTTTCACTAACATTAACCTAGAATAATGTGTGCTATTATTAGGGGCAGATCCCAGTGTTTGTGTGGAATGTGGAAGTACTTGCATTATAACTGCCATTTTTCCTAATAACACTGTCAATTTTGGTCATACAGATAAGAGTAATGTATCATTCAAAACTGGAAACTAAGGGTTTTTACTTTTATTTGTATACACTCACAATAACAACAAAACATTGTGCTTTTGTAAAATAAAGAAATCATACAGGACGGGCCTTTCTTTAATATAAATGTGTGTTTAGTCGACTAATGGCTTAAATGAATGACTACTAGATGACTAGAAAAATCATTAATCTGGGGCAGAACTAAATATAGTGAATTTACATTTTGGTTTCTCTTTTGTGCACAACAGTATGTTTGACATTCTTCAGTTTATCTGATTGTCAGACGGCTGGATCTCATGCTGTATAGCACGACAGGCACTGCAGCAGAACATTTAAATGTATTCATGACCCGATACACGTATAACCACTTCATGTGTTATTTATTTATTTTGCGCTTTTGGCTGGAAATGTATTTGTACAGATAACATAGTCTTTATGGATTGGATGATGTTCTCACAGGAACTGTAACCCGTCCTGACAGGCAACAGCATCACCTCCAGAGATCCATTCGTTAATTGTCTCTTGAAAAACAAACAAACAAAAAAACAATATGAACGTTAAATGTTTGTTTGCCTCAATACAATTAAAAATGACTTTCCACAGACATACTGATTCTTATACAGTACAAACGGTATGTTCTCTCTCCCTACAATAACCCTCCCATCACAGGAAACTTTCTGCATTTTTACATTTCCGAAACACTGTGAAATGATTTATAAACACTGAATGATTTATAAACGATTTTGTCATGGGGACCAAAAAATGTCCCCACAAGGATTTCTGATATTGCAATCTATTGTCCCCAAAATGTAGGATTTCCATATTGTAGGAAGCAGTGAATAATATAGTACTTATAAATCAAATGTTACTCACATATCTGAGCAGCATTCCATGCATATTCCCAGAATGTTCAAAAACTCAGTACAACACTGTACACAGTTTATGCACACGTCAACCGTCTCTTCCACGTCCACACCGGTGCTTTCGTGACACTGGCAGCCGCATCCGTCTTTGCAATTGTCCTGGCAGTTCTCATATTCTTCTTTGCTGTTCCCACAACCCATGACTCGCACATTTATCTCAACAGTGATAAGTTCTTAAATCCTAAAACAGTCTTAAAGTATGGTCAGGATGTGATTTAAGTAAAAGGTCCTCCAGGAGGTCAATGATCATGTGCCGCACGGGTGTCTGACCTACATAAAATCTACATAAAATGTATAGGCATATTTATAGCATGGCCACATGGGTGGCAACATCCTAGTTTGCTGAGTTTACCGTAAAGTTTCAGCTTGCATATTGATAATGTATGAACATTTTCGGTTGCAGTATAAAGAGGCGTCCGTTTTGGGAAACATTCATATTGATTAAATATTAACTAACCTGTGTTGGCTCAGTTTAAAAATCACATTTCTTATCAACTATACCTCATAAAGGTTTTATTGCGATGTCTGATATCATCTCAGTCAGATAACGGATTTGCAGGTTGTTTAAACACACGCGATCTGACAGTGAGGCAAAAGACAGCTTTATATTTGAGAATGCCCATCACAATGCATGAATGGGATTTCTATTCATAAAGTTGATAACTTTTTTTCTTATCAATTTTATTAGCTCTATAAATCAATTAAACAGTTATACCAGTTTTCATATGACATCACATCAAGTATGAAATATCCGTTTTATGACACAAGGCTCTATTTGTGCAATTTACATTCTGTTCTACATCCTCTATAAATATAGTAGTATATTCTGATGCCATTGATCTCAATGACCTCTGAGTGTAGAAAATGAAACTCTTCAATTACAGGAATAGCCCTGATTAACAGGAAAAGACACGGGTGTAGCTGTGTGTGTTATGATAAAAGGGCTGAGCCAAAGCAACAAACCACAGTCTGCATTCAATCAATAACAGGGATTAAAGAGTATTATATTGTTCAAAAAGTTGTTGAAATTTACGGTCAAATTCATGCATGCTGGGTCATTTTCATACAAATTACTGTTAATCAACAGCAAAATGATGCTGACATTACAATAATTTACTGCTCTTGTTTTACTGTGAATTCACACGATAAAGTCGTCTTTGATCATGCCACTGTAAGAAATGATATTGTTTTTGACTGTAATTGTTTTGAACATTTTGAGCAATCTCTCACGAGTTACAACCCATGTATACATCTTTGTATTCTTTCTTTGCTAGAGTTGTACAAATGAGGGTACTCTCTAATCTCTCGTCTATGTAGGCCACCGTTGCCGTAGCTCGCATGCGTTCTGGTCTGTTCTGTTTATGCAGGTTTTCTTCGACTACCTTGTGAATAGACACACTCAGAGCATGGTTGCCACCTTGTGGATAAGCTAATTGCTGCAAAAAATTAAAAGTGTGTGTATGACCTGCGTGTTTTTCTTTCTTTTTTCTAATCAATGTTTCATCAACAAATTGACCCTTTGCAAAGACCAACCTCCTTTAGTTACTGTATTATTAAAAAAAGTATATTTTCCATCTTGTGTTCTAGCTTTTCTCAGATTAAAAAAAAAATTAAGGTCATTTACACACCTTCATGACTTTGTGTGGTGGTCAGGTCACTTTATATTTCTTTTCCTTCTAGGTCTGCAGTGTGATTTGCCGTGCGCTTGATTGCTGTGGGAGCACGTTTGTCTGTATGCCATTTGACTTCACAATTTAGGTAACCTGTGGCCATCGCCGGGTTTTGTTTATTTATTTTGTTTTATTTTATTTACTTTTCTTGGTGGGTAACTGTATCAATGGCCATGTTAATGGTTATGTTTTCTTTTGAATAAAAATGTTTGTCTAATTGAAACTTCACCACCGCCGTCTGCTTGATTATTCCCCTCTTTTGGGTCATGATATTACACATGGAATGCAAAAGTTGATATTTTGATGAATGTCCAAGCAGCTTTTTTCCATATATCAAAGCTTAAAACATATACTGTAACACCTAGAAGTTACTCATTTCAAATACTTGCAAAACAGGCATACTCAGGATGCCAAAAACAAACAAACAACAACAAAAAAAACCACTGCTGCTTGTTCTCTACATGCAAGTGTTTAATAAAACAATTATAATTGTCAGGCGTTGCCTGACATTTAAATGCGACGCATTCATTTCACACAGTAAGACAAAAGCAGAGAGACTCTGAACAACAAAAGCAAACTGCAACAGACAATAGACATGGCATCAGGAATTGAAGGTGAGTATAAATAAATTTTAAAAATACTAATATGTTACTCAAATCTACAACCAGCATAACACTACACTGAAATTACACATTGTAATTATTCTCAGGATATATATATTGTATTATATAATATATATATATATATATATATATATATATATATATATATATTCAACATTTGCTTTGGTTTATCATTTATTCATTATTTAATGATTAAATCTTGGTTTGCGGTGTGTTCTTTGATACCTTTAACCTCATTATTTTTTATTCTCAGGTTAGGTAAAGTAAGTCAAGTCTGGCCTAACGTAAAAGCCTTTTAAAATGCTTACAATTTGGTTTGAAGACTCCTCTGTGGTTTATTCTTGCTCAAAACACTTGAAACACTAAGAATCAAAGCCTTGGTAGCAGTTTTTGTAATCAATTACATCATATAAAGTTTAATATTAAATACAATCAAGCTTTTCCACCAAAGATGCATAGTCATATATAGTCATCGGGGGTCACTGACGGATCAGTATCCGTATCCATACAGGGAATCAGCTCATTAATCTTTTACACTCCTGTTATTTACCACAGACCTTATAGCTCTTTTATTATTTGTTGAGATTCACCATTGTATGTCTGTTCATCATGTGATGTTTATAAAAGAAAAAAATGTTTTTGATGATAATGTCACTTTTTTTTTTATGTTTCTCAGCAGTTGCATCACTGTTGTTAAATTGGAAATAAGGTATTGGTAAATGTTTATGCTTAAATAAAATATTCATATGCATGCTAAAAATAGCTTGATTAACTTAAAATCAGCCAATTAGCTTATTTAATATTCTTCCTCGTCATGATTTTATGCTTTGCATAGCTCTGAATAGTAAACATTGAAATGAAGTGCCTTTCAGTAAAGGTTTAATGTTCACTTATGTTGGACATTTAGAAGAGATTCTGCTATGCTGAAGTTTAGGTTATAAATCCTATCATGCTCCATTTAATGAGTAGTTGTGTTCATGTTAGGACTGCCTCCTTGTTGACAGCTGTGGAATATTTATTTGAGTCCACAAAGGCACATTCTTCACCACAATGGTAACAAAACAACAACAACAACAACAACAACAAATGTATACAAGCCCAGCAAACACAAAACCTTTTTATATCTTTCACAACGCTGTATTTTGGTTGCAAATAAGTAATGATAGTACAACATTTAAAAAGAAAAAGAAAATGTAATTAAATAATAATAATAATAATAATAATAATGTAGGCCTTGCCAAATTACAGCATTTTAAAAACATTGTGAAAATACTACCCTGGTTATCTTTAAGTAGTAAAACTACAAAAACTAAACTAGACCAAACTGCAACTTTTGGGAGGCGTTTTATTCAGGTGTTAAGATAAAATAATGTGCACGTTTGAATAAGATGCTTAAAAAACGTCATGACAGTATGTTACTGTCACATGTGTTCAGTCCTGTCATGTTTTAGTTTATGTCATCATGTCTGCACCTGTCTTCATTTGCCACTGATTAGTTTAACTTCCTCCACCTGTGTTTATTAGTTCCCTCTGTGTATTTATACTTCCTGCTCCGTTCTTCCTTTGTCGGTGTTTGTCTGTGCTTGTGCACACTGTTGCGTATGTCATCTATGTTCATCGCATTAAACCTGTACCCCGAGTACCCGGTGTTACAGTTACATGTGCATGTATTTGTCTTTTTATGTATTCAATAATTTGTCTCTAGGGGCAGGAAAATGTGAGTTTAATTTGAGCAGGGGGGTATTCCAGAAAGCAGGTTATGTGACATATCCAGCTATGTTTAAGAGTAAGTAAGCCGATAACCTCAACTTTCAGTTCCAAAAAACGGAGGTAACTTTCAACTCTCAAGTTCTTATTGAGAATAAACAGAGGTTTAGATGTTTTTGATTTATTGAAAATCATAGTTTAGTTTGAAGTCAACATTATGTTTGCTTTCGTTGGACTTTTGACCCTTTTAACACTAGTTTTTCTCTGTGACTATAAGACTATTTATTTTGGCAAAAGAAAAGTGTGATTAGAATTTTAATATTATAAATTTAATGATATTGATTATAACAACCCTATAATTTTACAGCATGAGATCCATCAACTGTGACAGCCTGACAGCTTTCGAAATCAGTGTGCAATAATCAAATAATGTTTTGAGTTACTTTATCAGTTTGACACACGCAAACATCCAAAATCAGCATTTCAATCTCAACAATGATGACAACCAACAACATATTCAGACAAGTAGATCAACTCTGAACATCACAAACCACTAAAACGACAAAAGAACAAACAAACAGTCAGAATAAAAGAAACCAAGACAATTCAGCTGCATTTTAAAAATATAACCAAAATTACTAGATAACATTTTCTCTTTGTTTTCTTTGGCATAAAAAATGTGTTTTATAAACTGTTTATATATATATATAAATCATGGGCTCTGAACTCTGAGTTAGCTTTACATTATTGATTACTGTGACTCCACAGCAGAAGATCCTGCTTCTTCAGAATAATTCAACACTGCTTCAGTGTTCATTTAACACTCTTATTTTAACACTTTAACGCTCTTGAGTTTGGTCTCACATATACTCCAGGAGAGGTTTTCCTGGAGTTTTTGGTGTATATGAGCTGATTTCTCTAATTAGTTCTTCCTCCTGGTTGAAAAACTCGGCAAATTAGCAAATGAAGGTGATTGGAACAAAATACCAGACAGGATTTTTTACTTTCTGAACCTGGACTTTACACCTCTGGCTCCAACCCTGCTCAGTATCCTTGATTGGCTTGTTCAGGTGTGTTTGATTGGAGCCGGAGCTGAATTCTGAAATCAGCCTTAAGCTCCGGAGTTGAGAAACACTCAGTAGTGTTAATTTAAGTGGATTCTTCACTTTTTAACCCAGAAAGAGTTTATTTAAACATTTCAAGGATGTTTTATATGGGAAACATCAACAGTGAAAATTTAGCAAATGGTGTTAATGACCGGATTTCAGTTTTGCTGTGTAGTGTTAAAGAATTTATGCTTCGAATTCATGTGTTATTTTGTTTATTTTTAGCTTCTGGCTGGAATGGTACAGATAAAACTTTCTTTAGTAAGAGGATGATGTTTCACACAGGAGCTGTAACCCGTCCTGACCGCTGCATCACCTCCAGAACGCCAGTCACTCAGTCTCCTCACTTGAAGACAAAAATATTCAATAATTAAATGCTTGTTATGCCTTAACACACACACACACGTCTGGTTTACTGTTCTTGTAGGGACTCTCCACAGGTGTAATGATTTTTATACTTTTATACTCTGCATACATTTAAAAAAGCTGTTTCCTTACAGGAGCCACAAAATGCCAACAAGGTCAAGAACATTGGTGACATTTGGTCCTCATAATACAGGAAAACAAAGAACACACACACTTTTTTTTTTTTTTTTTAAGTATAAAACTTTACCTATTTGGACAGCATGATTCCTGAAAGTTAAAGATTTTATCCAAACGGTCGATGCACTTCAAACAGAGTTCGCACATTTCACACGCCTTTTCCACGTCCACACTGGTGCTTTCGTGACACTGGCAGCCGCATCCGTCGTTGCAATTGTCCTGGCAGTTCTCACACTCTTCTGTGCTGTTCCCACAACCCATGACTCGCACGTTTATCTCAAAAATTTGAAGTGGTGAGATGATTTGGAAATATTCTCAATCAATCCTCACCTTGTTTGAGTGATCAGAATGTCATTTAGTGAAAGTTCCTTGAGGAGACAATGAAGACAGAAGCGTCTCAACAAACTCACATGAGCCCAAACTGTAGGTCTATTTATAAACAGTAGCGCGGCCATAAAAACTTATATATCGATAATGCATGAACATTTTCGGTTTCAGAAGGAGCATCACTTTTGGTTAACAATCCTATCTTATCTCAGTTTACAGTATAATCAAATTGCTATTTACTGTAACTCGCAGTCATTTTATTACATGTCTGATAACATAAAGGCATATATGGATCCAATAAGTGAGCTGTAGGGTGAAAGATAATTTTATATCTGATATTCGTGAGAATTTACATCACAGTGCAGGAATGGGTTTTCTTTCCAGAGAGCTGAATTTTAAAAATAGAGAACTCAGTTTGTCTTATCAAATTTATTAGCCCTATAAATCAGTGTAAATATGAAATATTCTGATGACATTGAACTCAATGGAGTAAATGTCATTCAAACTACATGTGTTTTCAGGTGATATATAGCCAAATCAACGCAACTACATAAATTGTTTATTATTCAATTATTTGGGGGAAAAAAATTGGAAAATTTTGTTTTGACAGCAGTGGTGTTTTTACACCACTTGCATAAAGATATAGCCCATTACAGAAACATAATTTAAGGCTTTTTAATTAAAATACAAGATCTTTTGAGCTTATCATCAACGTTAATGAAAGAATGCCATTCAAGTTTGGTCTGTTTTTGGTTTAAATGGAAAAAAAAATTGTATAATAATGTTGCACTGTTATTGTGTCAGTATTAACCTGTAATTAATTGCACCAAAGTTTTGGAATTTCATCAAAAAAATGATGGAATCAATGTTACAATTTCATGTTGGTTCAACATCATGCTTGTACTCTCACAACCGACTTAAAATCACACAACCTGAAATCAACTACAAATAAAAGACATTAAATCTCTCAAGATCTCAGCAGAGGATGATTAAACAATCTTCACTTATTACTAACCAGATTTATGTACAAAATCTCTTATTGAGAATGAAAGTTAACAGTTAATATTGATGTTTAGTGAGTCGCCGTTATGGTGATTAGTGTGCGTTTCTTTAACGTACACATCCCTTTTTCTGTTATGACAACATGTTAAAACATTTGATATGACCAGGGACGTTAAGTTTAAGTGAGATCAGATGTTGGTTAATTATTGTCCTTTTACTGGTGATATAAACATCATGAAGATCACTGTACGTAACAAAGTGTAGTTAGTTCATGCACTTTGTCATGCCATCTCTGTGATATTACAGTAAGATCACATGCAAAGCAGCAGGTATGTAGCTAAAGCACACAGCTTTCCAGGAACAGCAACAACTTTAGTATAAACGACTGCCTTAAGCAGTTTACTTGAAAAGGTTATTTCGGTTTCTTTTCTGGCTATAGGAGAGGAGAATCGTCGGGGCTGGACTGGGGCGAAACTTCAGCCCATCTTGTCCTTTAAATCGTGTATTAATGTATGATTAAAAATTGTATGTCATTTATATCACTACAATCACATTAACACTAGAAAAAGATCATTTCTCAAAGGTGCTGTAACATGTGTCTCAATATTTAGTTGAAAAAAATGTAGACATCAACACTCATACAAATCTCAGTAGGAGTCACAATCAACAAAGCATAAAGATATTAGACTTTATAATCATATATACAGCTCAAACTTCATTTCATATACAATAAACTGAACATCTCAAAACAAGCTAACAAAGTCACAACAAAAAGAACAACAAAAAAGCAAGAATAAAAGAAAATAGTTGTACAATTAATCTGCATGATTTAATCATCGTGGCACCCAGCATGCATTGCACCATGAAACTTTTGTAGTATATGTTGAGATTCATATACTGATTCTTGCAGTTTATCATATCAGATATTCTTTAAATGTGTGTTAGAGGAATCAGCATGATCTACAAACATATGCATGTTAATAATTTAGAATTTTTCTGAAAACAAAACTCTCTCTCTCTCTCTCTCTCTCTTTATATATATATATATATATGTTGGTGCCCTGAAGCGATGTGTTCAACGTGCGGTTCGACCTGTTTGGTCTTATCAAGTTATGCTTGAAAAAAAAAAGAAAATTCTAACCAGTTTATTTTCTCACTTGTGGAAATTTACATCACTGTTCACCACACAAATATGAACATATTATTATTATACAGTTCATGATCATTAATGATCTTCACTAGTTCACATTCTTGTTTCACTAACGTTTCTACAATAAACTGTGTGTTGGGTCTCCAGTCCAGAAGATGACCAATGACGATCACTGACACTACAGCTCCTCCGAAGCTCACGTTCTCATTTTAGTAATTTATTAGACATTCATTCTAAGATACTTTCATCCAAAGAATACACAAACAAATCGTCCAGCTCCTGACAGAGATATACGATGATGGCATGGGGACATACCTCACATTCATTCATTACATAAATCCATCATTTAGGTAGAAAACATGTCACTGACTACTTTGGAGAAAAATGTGTCAGTGTGATACTGAAACAAACCATGTACTCATGTTTCAAATGCATATTTTTGGGCAGATGCATTTTATGCAACTTTTCATTGTATAAGAGCAGTGGGTTGGCTGCACATGCTCAGTGCGCTCCTGTTGGGCCGTACATATGCAAATCACTGACCGCACAAGATAAAAACTGGTGAGGATCTGAGAATATTTCCAAATCGGCTCATCGATTGAAACAAACCAGACAAGAGATGGATTCAAAAGACAAACCGCCCTGTAAGAAGTGCAAGAACAACGAATGTAAATGTGCTTCTAAAAATAAAGCGCCAAAGGTCAGAGACGAGGATGGAGGAGACTTTACCTTTGAACCCCCTTCAGACAATACGGAAAATGGAAGTTCTGGAGACACTAATGATACTGGATGCCTTGAAGACATCTGTAGTGAAATATGCAACTGCATTGCAAGTTGTTTTCAGTGAGTGTTTGCAGGACATATGAATAATCATGTACAAATGCTAATAATTAATGCGTTAACTAAGTTGTACTAATGTAATTAAGGCTGCCCTTATGCATGCGTGGTTTAGATGTTTTATTGAAAATGTTTTATCGCCATTATGGTGATCAGTGTTTCATTTAGCCAAAAAGAACTGTAGACGAATGACAGAAATAAAGTCAGTCTGGTTTGTAATAAGAGATTTAATGTCTTTTCAGTTGATTTCATCTAAGACTGTGTCTGAAGTCAGTTGTAGTTCTTGTGTTTCTCTTTCCTTCAGTGATTCTGCTTGTTATCATCAGGTGTTCATCAATAATCAATCAATCATCACTTAATTAATCACTTTAGTATCTAATTAACTCTAACAGTGTTACTTTAACACCTGCTGCTGGTTCATATGAACACTGATCTCTGTTGATTTAACACTGGGGACTTTACAAGCTAGTTTCCAGAGGAAATATCTTGAATTAATGATATTTTTCTCATATAATTGGCATAAACTTTATTGCATTTTGTAACAATTTTGATTTAAACAAGAAAAAAAGCTGATGAAGAAAGTAAAACAAACAATTATGTTGATATTCTCTGGATTTTTTTTTTTTTTTTTCAAAAGTAAACTTGTGAAAGGATGCAAGAAGTGAATTAGGATGTTTAGATATTTTTACTTAGACAACCATATTTAATGTCAATCATATTTTTTTTCTGAAGGGACTAGTCTGTCCGGAGTGAATGGATTTGTGGAGACGGTTTCAGCTCCAGTGAAGAACATCATCAAAAACAACAGCACTGCGATCTACAATCAACATCAGGACGCCTTTAGTGTCATTATGAATATTAAAAATCATAAAGACTGATCTGAACACTCAAATACAGTTATAGCAATAATATCTAAATAAACTCAATAAATCAATGAAAACGTAAAAATCTCTTACAGTAATCTCTGACTATAATTATAGAAATGTTGTGATAGAAATACAATCCAAATTTGATTCAAATATGAACAAACCCAGCCGTTGGGTTATTTTTTAAATCAATTTTTTAACCCAATGGATTGAAATTTGGATTGAAACAACCCAACATTTTTTTAGAGTGTAGAATAGATTAGACAAGAATTTTGGAGAGAAATAGTTTGAGTTTGACATGAAAATAAGTCTGACAACATTCTTGAGCTGCAATAAAAAAAACAAAAAAAAAACATTCTTCTGCTTTCTTTCCTTTTGGTGGATGTTTCATTTGACACAGATATTTTGTTTCTTGTTTAGTTACTCAAATGTTAGATTATGTCGTGTGTTGAACTTATGTCAGCTAAACTGATGAGTTGAATTCTCTAATTATCAATGATATTAAGTGACACTTCTAGTTGATCATGTGATGCTCAAATGTTGTTAGAAAGATGCTGATCAACTTCTGTAAACATTTATTTGCTGCTGGTGTTTGTATACGTTTACATAGAAATCTAAGTGACCTTCATTAAACAGTATAAGTAAAGAATTCATTGTTGGTTATTGGTCATAAATCATGTGTTGTATTAGTTTACAGGAGTCTATAAATAACAGCGGTCAGAATTCATACGGGTGATAGAGTTAATTAGATACTGAAGTGATTAATTAAGTGATGATTGTTTGATTATTGATGAACACCTGATGATAACAAGCAGAATCACTGAAGGAAAGAGAAACACAAGAACTACAACTGACTTCAGACACAGTCTTAGATGAAATCAATTGATAATATATCAAGTCAACACACAGACATGAAGAACCAGCACATGAATCTCAACAATGGTGATGTGCCTCAGGCTAAACCACCATAGAATAAAACTCATGACTCCCAGTATGCATTGCTGCATGAAATATGTCACCATTGCTGGGATTCATATGATGATTCTTGAGGTTTGGATGTCTAATTTATTGAAGAATCAAAAATTAATAAAGATTGGTATTTGACAAGAAAATGTTGTTGGTGAAAATCTATTATTAACACAAGTAATCATTTTATTTAATTGCAAAGCCAAGCTGCCCAACTAAATGAAACACTGATCACCAAAATAGTGACCAAATATTTTAAATAAACATCAACATCTAAACCTGTTAATTCTCCAAAAGAACTGCAGACGAATGACAGAAATAAAGTCAGTCTGGTCTGTAATAAGAGATTTAATGTCTTTTCAGTTGATTTCATCTAAGACTGTGTCTGAAGTCAGTTGTAGTTCTTGTGTTTCTCTTTCCTTCAGTGATTCTGCTCGTTATTGTCACAATTCTCAGCTGAAGAGCCAGAAAAAAACCACTAGAGGGCACTTCACCTTGGTCTTTCACACACTCACATGCCCATTCATTCACACAGACTACATTTCCCATAAGCCCCTCACCCAGTCACTGATTACCGCACCAGCTGCACCTCATCACAGAGTCCCCAATTACTATCACCAGCTGTAATTCATCACCAGGACGTTTATTAGGCTATACCCCAATGAAGACATTTCAAAGTCTGACAAGAATGCATTGTTTTAAAAAAAAATAATATAACTGAACATGTTAGACTAAATTACAATTAAATATGCGAATATGCCACTTTTATGACAAAAAATAGCAGTGACATGTAAATGATTCAATTCCACTGATTTAAAAACTCAGCCATGGCTCCCAGATGCACTGAAGCATGAAGCACGTCACTGTTATTGAGATTTATACGCTGATTCCTGATGTGTGTCTGTGTGTCTAATAGACAGAGAAGATGTGTTTTCAAAATTGTTATGTTTGTACTCTTACACAACAGTAAGACAGACAGAGTTTAGCTCGAAAACTGACTTTATGGCACAATTGCAATTATCTCACCCTCCACTAGAGCGCGCCACTAAAGAGTGACATTTAGATCAGTGACTCACAATTCAATCACAATTCCTTCTCTAGCCTTGATGTACTCACTTCAGTGTGCACAGAATTACACTGAACACAAAAAAACATTGGTTTTGTATGTTGCACCCAGAATGCACTGCATCATGAAGCATGTCACTGTTACTGAGAATATTGGGGCCAGATTTACTAACAAATCCTCTTTTGGCATTAAAAGCTATTCATTAATGTTTTGTTCACACAGGGAAAAAATTAACACTGAAAAGGTGTGGAAACGGTTATTTTATATATGATTATATACACAATACAGTATTGTAAGTGTTAATTCACACAATCAAGTAATTTAGTGGAAAAATTACAGTATTATACAGGTAAATGCATCTGACAAATTACTGTATTATTATTAAAACAATAATATTTTCCATCTTGTGTTCTAGCTTTTCTAAGATTAAAAACAATTAAGGTCATTTACACACTTTGTTTCTTCCATGGAATACAAAAGTTGATATTTTGATGAATATTCAAGCAGCTCTTTTCCACATATCAAAGCTTAAAACATATACTGTAACTCATTTCAAATACTTGCAAAGTAGGCTTTCTCAGGATGCCAAAAACAAACGAACAAACAAACAAAAATAAAACACTGCTGCTTGTTCTCTACTGTTTAATAAACAGACAGTGGGCGGGGCTGCCTGACATTTGAATGCGACACATTCATTTCACAATAAGACAAAAGCAGAGACACTCTGAACGACAAAAGCAAACTGCAACAGACGATAGACATGGCATCAGGATTTGAAGGTCAGTCCAAATAAATTCTAAAAATACTAATATGTTACTCAAATCTACAACCAGCATAACACTACACTGAGATTGTAATTATTCTCAGGATATATATATTATATATATATATATATATATATATATATATATATATATATATATATATATATATATATATATATATATATAAGGAAATAAAAGAGTAAAGGTAATCATCATTAGTATACATTGGTCATATTACATCCTTTTAATTTAAAGCTCTTCTTCCACATTTGCACATCTTTCATTAAACTACATTATTAAAATACATTATGATGTTGGCAACATAATATTCCAACTGTATCTGACTTGAAAGGCCATCTAATTAACAAACTTGATTCTGAGTTATTCTGTGAGGTTTTTTTAAATTTTATTATTATTTGTATGTAAGCCATAAATAATTAACTAAATTAATTAATTAATACATTTAAATATATTTTACTATTATTCTCAATCTTTTATTTTGGTGCAACAGCAGGAAAATCTTTAAGTGTCTTTGAGCACATACAAATGCTTCTCACTCCAGATCTAGTAAAATGTTATAATGATCTGTCCACAAAATGCTACAAATTAAATAAAAAGAAAAAGAGTAACTGCTGCACACTGTGTTGTACATTTCAGAATGCTCATCTTCTCAAGGCTACATACAATAACTCTGTAAAATCACAACAAATCTGATTAAATGCCTAATTATTTTGTCAAATCACTTTAATTTTGTCTCCAAAAAGAACAAATAGTCAATAACAGCACGACTGTCGAAGAACAGCTGATGACATTACAAAAACTGTGTTACTTTTCATGTTTCAGTTCGAGCTACATACAATAATAGACAATCTAGCAGCTGTTCACAGTTCATGGAACTTGACAGACAGAATGAACTACTTTATACACACATATATATAAATCAGTTTCCTTCAGATTTTTTTTTTGAATGTCAAAACTCTTGGCAGCTCTCATCTTATGGTGAATGAGTCATTACTTAATAGAATGTTGAAGAAACCAGTTAGTGACAGAATTGCTCAGGAACTTCATAATTGCACCCTTAGTTGAAATCGCTTTCTCAGGGGACAATGAGGCATCAATTGACCCTTCACAATCCGTTTGATTGATCTGACCAATCATAACCCCGAATCCGCCATTTTGTCCGTCAAAGCAGTCAGGGGAGTTAGTAGATTAACGTTGGTGAACTTGAACGTGAAAAATTGTGTGTCCTCACGTCTTTCCACGCTTGAAACAACATGGTCTATAGTTAATGACATGAACTGTTCAACAGGTGGTTCTCAGGATCTGAGGATTGTGCTGCTGGGAGTCTCTGGAAAGAGTTCAATAGGAAATGCAATCCTGGGTCGTGATGTGTTTAAAGAGATCAGAACCAGAGAGAGTGAGATACAGAGAGGAAGAGTAGAAGACAGAAACATCTCCATCATCGACACTCCAGGATTCTTCAACCCTCACCTGACTGATGAAGAGATGAAGAAGCAGATGATGAAGAGTCTGGATCTCTCTGATCCTGGTCCTCACGTGTTCCTGCTCGTCATCAACCTGGAGAACTTCAGAGAGGATGAGAGGAACATTGTGGAGCAAATCCAGGAGAACTTTGGAGCTCAAGCTTCTAAGTTCACTCTAGTGCTGTTTACTGGAAGAGAAAAAATGACAAACAGAGAATGGGTGCTTTTAAGGAATCGTAAAACATTTTGTGATCTAGTCAGTTACTGCAGAGGACACTATTATGCGATCAACGGTAAAGATGAGATTAAACCAAGTCACATGACAGAACTTCTAGAGAAGATTGATGAAATCATCAAACAGAATGATGGCCAGCATTATGACAACAACATTTACTTAAAGTCTCTAACAAAGACCAGAAGCATGAAGAAAAAACACAAGGAAGAAGAGGAAAACAGAAAAAAATGTCAAGACACGAAACAAGAGAAAGTCAAAATAGTGCAGGAGACTGGAAAATTGGGAGAAAAAGATACAGTCCTTAAAGCGGAAAAATGCTGGAAAACGAGTGGAACAGGAAAATGGGACCAGAAGAAACAGCAGACAGCAACAGAACACCATCCAACCCAAGCAGGTGAGAACTTAGAAAACGATTTCATTATATTTATTTTTTTATTGCCAAGTGTTTCGTAATCTTGAAAACTCTAATCCAGTGGTTCCCAAACCTTTCCTGAAGGACCCCAAGCACTGCACATTTTTCGGACACACCAGGTCTTGCAGTCTCTACTAATGAGCTGATGAGATGAATCAGGAGTGTTAGATGAGGGGGCCTCCAGGACTGGTCTGGGAACCACTGCCCCTAATCACAAATCAAATCTCACTAAATCACTAAACTGTTGTGCTTCAGGTTTTTCAAAACAGCCTCTAACATTTTGATACAACCTTGCAAAATCACACTACTGGCCGTACATGAATTACATTTTTTTTAATTAATGAAGTAATTTTAGAAGATGGTGTAGTAATTAATGATTATGTTCCTCAGAGTCCATAAAACACAGACACAAAAAAACGGCTGAGCTCACAGATCTCAGAATCGTGCCGGTTGGTAAAACTGGAGTTGGAAAAAGTGCAACAGGAAACACCATCCTGAGACATAAAGTGTTTAAAGAAGATTTTTCTACTAAATCTGTGACTAAGAGATGCCAACAACATCAGCAGAAGGTGGAAGGTCGAAAGATCTCAGTGATCGACACTCCAGGACTGTGTGACACGTCAATCAGTGAAGAAGAACTGAAGGAGGAACTAGTGAAGTGTGTGGAGATGTCTGTTCCTGGTCCTCATGCGTTTCTGCTGGTCATCAGACTGGACGTGAAATTCACAAACGAGGAAAAAAACACTGTGAAATGGATTCAGGAGAACTTTGGAGAAGAAGCTGCTCATTACACCATCATTCTGTTCACCAGAGGAGATCAGTTACCTAAAACTATAGAGGAGTTTCTGATAGAAAACACGCAGATTAATGATCTAGTCAAACAGTGTAAAGGTGGTTATCATGTGTTCAATAACAAAGATGAAAAAAATCAATCACAGGCCACTGAACTGATCGAGAAGATCGACCGAATGGTGAAGGAGAACGGAGGAGAGCATTACACAAATGAGATGTACCAGGAAGCTCAGAGGAAAATAGAGGAAGAACAGAAAAGGCAGAGAGAGGAAGAAGACAGAAAGAACTCAGAGAATGAGAGAAGAATAAAGGACAAAGAAAGAAGCAAGCTGGTGAAGGAGGTTTTTGTTGGAGCAGCACTAGTTGGAAGTGCAGTACTAGTTGCTGCTACTGCAGGAGGAGCACTGCCTCAAGCTTTAATCACAGCAGGACAAGTTGCTGGAGATGCAGTAGTGGCCTCTGCAGTTAATGGTTTATTATCTGCAGCTTTAATGGAAGGAGCAGCAGCTTTTGGAGGAGCAGCACAGGCAGCGGCTGCTGGTGATGCATCTACATCTTCAATGACAGGAACAGCAGAAGCTCTTTCAAAAGTTCAAGTTACAATTACAGTTAAAGATTCCAAGGAGCAGAACAGCAATGATGCAGATGATACATAAAAGTTTATTATTACTGCAAGAGGGCCACTTACTACCAGCGAGCTACACAATAGTTATATTACTCTAGTTACGGTGAGGGGAGTCTAGAGAGCATATAATTAACAATGATTAAAACATATAATGACTAGATCAAATATAGATCACTGAATGCTCTGAAAATGATTTCAGTAGTGTGTATTCTCATCATCTATATTGTGTTTATCTCTGTTAGCTCTATAACTGACTGTTTCAGAGTTCATGTTCAATGAACTACAATTATTATATAGAACATAATTAGTATTGAGAACAGAAGTGATATATAACATAATGCAGATAGAGTACAACCTTGCTGTAAAAAAATTCTGACAATAACATACAATTTTTCATTCAAACAGTAATAAACCGTAGTAAACATTGCATTCTGAGTAAAATTAGTCATTTCCAAGAATGTAGCCTACAGTAATATACCGTGAATTATCAGCGTTCAAAGTCGACACTCAGAGAGTGTGTTCCAGATCACACCCTACACCCTCATTCACTATTCCCTACATAAGTTCACTAATATAGCCCACTTGACAGAGTGAATGAAAACATACGTGTGAATTCAGACACTGATGAAGCAGAATCACTGAAGGACAGAGAAACAAGACCAGAAAAAACAGAGGAGACTATCAGAAACACAAGAACTACAACTGACTTCAGCCACACTGAGTGTCAAACCAGTTTGACATTATTTCTTTCATACAAGTACAGAAGATCGTGTTGAGAATTATCAGATTCAGATGTTGATGTTTTATTGACAATTATAAAGTTTGTAGTCACCATCATGGTGATCAGTGTTTGTTTTAGATGAGCTCTTGATTCTTTAACATTAGTGTTTTCTGGCTGATGTTACTGATGCCATAATCAGTTTGAATTTGTCTGTTTTACATATCTCAGTTTTGATTATACACAGACATCAACAATCAGAATCTCAGCAATGGTGACAATCAAAAGTTTAATTCTTGCTGGGTGCCAGTGTAGAACAAAAGTGAACTTAGCAAGGAAATGCATAGGCTCCAAAAAAATAAAACAATTCAAACAAGCCGTGTAAAAACGGTCTAAATGTTAAGTTAAACCAATATAAATATGAATGCACATGATAATAAATATATAAATGCAACTCAATTATTTTAGGTTATGCAACCCCCCAAATAAATTTATTTTAATCATTCACTTTCAGTTTCTAATTTTGTAAATTGTTTATGTAGCTTCAATTGTAAATGTTTAGATACAAAATTAAAAACATCTAAATAGCTTTTTGTCACTATGTTCAACTACCCGCCTTAAGTAAATGCAACACAATCATTCACGTAGTCTCAACAGAAATATAACTAAATATTTGTTCACTGAACAATCATGCAGGTTCCCACAAGTGAGAAAAATATGTAAACTAACAAGTGCAGCAGTTCATAAGAAAAACTAAACTTTCCAGTAAGAACAAACAAGTCATACCACACATTGATGCGTCAGGACATCAATTGTTTCTCTTCTCTTGAATGCTTTTAAAATGGAAATCTTGATCGAACCTGATGAGACAAAAAGAAAAAAGGTGTGTATCTCTTCACAGACATGATAAACATCTCCATCAACAGGTTGTTCTGCCGCAGGAATGATTTCTGCTTGGCCTCGAGTTTCTTAAGTTTAGCTTTTTAAATCAGTTAATGCAACACAACTCTTCAACATTTGCTTTGGTTTATCATTTATTCATTATTTAATGATTAAATCTTGGTTTGCGGTGTGTTCTTTGATACCTTTAACCTCATTATTTTTTATTCTCAGGTTAGGTAAAGTAAGTCAAGTCTGGCCTAACGTAAAAGCCTTTTAAAATGCTTACAATTTGGTTTGAAGACTCCTCTGTGGTTTATTTTTGCTCAAAACACTTGAAACACTAAGAATCAAAGCCTTGGTAGCAGTTTTTGTAGTCAATTACATCATATAAAGTTTAATATTAAATAAAGTCAAGCTTTCCATCAAAGATATATAGTCAGCTCTGAACTTCTGTTTTCTAGACATCGGGGGTCACTGACGGATCAGTATCCGTATCCATACAGGAAATCAGCTCATTAATCTTTTACACTCCTGTTATTTACCACAGACCTTATAGCTTTTTTATTATTTGTAGAGATTCACCATTGTATGTCTGTTCATCATGTGATGTTTATAAAATAAAAAAATGTTTTTGATGATAATGTCACTTTTTTGATGTTTCTCAGCAGTTGCATCACTGTTGTTAAATTGGAAATAAGGTAAATGTTTATGCTTAAATAAAATATTCAGATGCATGCTAAAAATAGCTTGATTAACTTAAAATCAGCCAATTAGCTTATTTAATATTCTTCCTCGTCATGATTTTATCCTTTGCATAGCTCTGAATAGTAAACATTGAAATGAAGTGCCTTTCAGTAAAGGTTTAATGTTCACTTATGTTGGACATTTAGAAGAGATTCTGCTATGCTGAAGTTTAGGTTATAAATCCTATCATGCTCCATTTAATGAGTAGTTGTGTTCATGTTAGGACTGCCTCCTTGTTGACAGCTGTGGAATATTTATTTGAGTCCACAAAGGTCCATTCTTCACCACAATGGTAACAAAACAACAACAACAACAACAACAACAAATGTATACAAGCCCAGCAAACACAAAACCTTTTTATATCTTTCACAACGCTGTATTTTGGTTGCAAATAAGTAATGATAGTACAACATTTAAAAAGAAAAAGAAAATGTAATTAAATAATAATAATAATAATAATGTAGGCCTTGCCAAATTACAGCATTTTAAAAACATTGTGAAAATACTACCCTGGTTATCTTTAAGTAGTAAAACTACAAAAACTAAACTAGACCAAACTGCAACTTTTGGGAGGCGTTTTATTCAGGTGTTAAGATAAAATAATGTGCACGTTTGAATAAGATGCTTAAAAAACGTCATGACAGTATGTTACTGTCACGTGTGTTCAGTCCTGTCATGTTTTAGTTTATGTCATCATGTCTGCACCTGTCTTCATTTGCCACTGATTAGTTTAACTTCCTCCACCTGTGTTTATAAGTTCCCTCTGTGTATTTATACTTCCTGCCCCGTTCTTCCTTTGTCGGTGTTTGTCTGTGCTTGTGCACACTGTTGCGTATGTCATCTATGTTCATCGGAATAAACCTGTACCCCGAGTACCCGGTGTTACAGTTACATGTGCATGTATTTGTCTTTTTATGTATTCAATAATTTGTCTCTAGGGGCAGGAAAATGTGAGTTTAATTGAGCAGGGGGGTATTCCAGAAAGCAGGTTATGTGACATATCCAGCTATGTTTAAGAGTAAGTAAGCCGATAACCTCAACTTTCAGTTCCAAAAAACGGAGGTAACTTTCAACTCTCAAGTTCTTATTGAGAATAAACAGAAGTTTAGATGTTTTTGATTTATTGAAAATCATAGTTTAGTTTGAAGTCAACATTATGTTTGCTTTGGTTGGACTTTTGACCCTTTTAACACTAGTTTTTCTCTGTGACTATAAGACACATTTATTTTGGCAAAAGAAAAGTGTGATTAGAATTTTAATATTATAAATTTAATGATATTGATTATAACAACCCTGTAATTTTACAGCATGAGATCCATCAACTGTGACAACCTGACAGCTTTCGAAAATCAGTGTGCAAATATAAAATAATGTTTTGAGTTACTTTATCAGTTTGACACACGCAAACATCCAAAATCAGCATTTCAATCTCAACAATGATGACAACCAACAACATATTATTCAGACAAGTAGATCAACTCTGAACATCACAAACCACTAAAACGACAAAAGAACAAACAAACAGTCAGAATAAAAGAAACCAAGACAATTCAGCTGCATTTTAAAAATATAACCAAAATTACTAGATAACATTTTCTCTTGGTTTTCTTTGGCATTAAAAATTTGTTTTATAAACTGTTTATATATATATATATACATATATAAATCATGGGCTCTGAACTCTGAGTTAGATTTACATTATTGATTACTGTGACTCCACAGCAGAAGATCCTGCTTCTTCAGAATAATTCAACACTGCTTCAGTGTTCATTTAACACTCTTATTTTAACACTTTAACACTCTTGAGTTTGGTCTCACATATACTCCAGGAGAGGTTTTCCTGGAGTTTTTGATGTATATGAGCTGATTTAACTAATTAGTTCTTCCTCCTGGTTGAAAAACTCGGCTAATTAGCAAATCAAGGTGATTGGAACAAAATACGGAGGAGGATTTTTACTTTCTGAACCTGGACTTTACACCTCTGGCTCCAACCCTGCTCAAACTTACCTCTATCTCTCTAGTGTCCTTGATTGGCTTGTTCAGCTGTGTTTGATTAGAGTCGGAGCTGAATTCTGCAATCAACCTTAAGCTCCAGAGTTGAGAAACACTCAGTAGTGTTAATTTAAGTGGATTCTTCACTTTTTAACCCAGAAAGAGTTTATTTAAACATTTCAAGGATGTTTTATATGGGAAACATCAACAGTGAAAATTTAGCAAATGGTGTTAATGACCAGATTTCAGTGTAGTGTTAAAGAATTTATGCTTCGAATTCATGTGTTATTTTGTTTATTTTTAGCTTCTGGCTGGAATGGTACAGATAAAACTTGCTTTAGTAACAGGATGATGTTTCACACAGGAGCTGTAACCCGTCCTGACCGCTGCATCACCTCCAGAACTCCAGTCACTCAGTCTCAGTCTCAGTTTCACTTGAAGACAAAAAGATTCAATAATTAACATTACATGCTTCACACACACACACGTCTGGTTCTCTATCCTTGTAGGGACTCTCCAAAGGCGTAAGGATTTTTATATTGTACATTTTACCCCCTGACCCTACCCTAAAATAATCATCCCAGAAACTTTCTGCATACATTAAAAAAACTTTTGTATAATTCAGAAGCCGTTTCCTTAAGGGGGCCACAAAATGCCAACAAGGTCAAGAATTACGGTGGTGACATTTGGTCCTCATAATGCAGGAAAACAAAGAACACACACACACACTTTTGTTTCTTCTTTTAAAGTATAAAACTTTACCTATTTGGACAGCATGATTCCTGAAAGTTAAAGATTTCATCCAAACGCTTGAAGCACTTCCAACAGAGTTTGCACATTTTACACGCCGTTTTCGCATCCACACCGGTGCTTTCGTGACACTGGCAGCCGCATCCGTCGTTGCAATTGTCCTGGCAGTTCTCACACTCTTCTTTGCTGTTCCCACAACCCATGACTCGCACGTTTATCTCAACAGTTTGAAGCGGTGAGATGATTTGGAAATATTCTCAATCAATCCTCACCTTGTTTGAGTGATCAGAATGTCATTTAGTGAAAGTTCCTTGAGGAGACAATGAAGACAGAAGCGTCTCAACAAACTCACATGAGCCCAAACTTTAGGACTATTTATAAACAGTAGCGTGGCCATAAAAACTTGATAATACATGAACATTTTCAGTTTCAGAAGGAGCATCACTTTTGGTTAACAATCCTATCTTATCTCAGTTTACAGTATAATCAAATTATTACTTACTGTAACTCGCAGTCATTTTATTACATGTCTGATAACATAAAGGCATATATGGATCCAATAAGTGAGCTGTAGGGTGAAAGATAATTTTATATCTGATATTCGTGAGAATTTACATCACAGTGCAGGAATGGGTTTTCTTTCCAGAGAGCTGAATTTTAAAAATAGAGAACTCAGTTTGTCTTATCAAATTTATTAGCCCTATAAATCAGTGTAAATATGAAATATTCTGATGACAGGGAACTCAGTGGAGTAAATGTCATTCAAACCACATGTGTTTTCAGGTGATATTGTATAGCCAAATCAACGCAACTACATAAATTGTTTATTATTCAATTATTTGGGGGAAAAAAATTGGAAAATTTTGTTTTGACAGCAGTGGTGTTTTTACACCACTTGCATAAAGATATAGCCCATTACAGAAACATAATTTAAGGCTTTTTAATTAAAATACAAGATCTTTTGAGCTTATCATCAACATTAATGAAAGAATGCCATTCAAGTTTGGTCTGTTTTTGGTTTAAATGGAAAAAAAAATTGTATAATAATGTTGCACTGTTATTGTGTCAGTATTAACCTGTAATTAATTGCACCAAAGTGTTGGAATTTCATCAAAAAAATAATGGAATCAATGTTACAATTTCATGTTGGTTCAACATCATGCTTGTACTCTCACAACCGACTTAAAACCACACAACCTGAAATCAACTACAAATAAAAGACATTAAATCTCTCAAGATCTCAGCAGAGGATGATTAAACAATCTTCACTTATTACTAACCAGATTTATGTACAAAATCTCTTATTGAGAATTAAAAGTTAACAGTTAATATTGATGTTTAGTGAGTCGCCGTTATGGTGATTAGTGTGCGTTTCTTTAACGTACACATCCCTTTTTCTGTTATGACAACATGTTAAAACATTTGATATGACCAGGGACGTTAAGTTTAAGTGAGATCAGATGTTGGTTAATTATTGTCCTTTTACTGGTGATATAAACATCATGAAGATCACTGTACGTAACAAAGTGTAGTTAGTTCATGCACTTTGTCATGCCATCTCTGTGATATTACAGTAAGATCACATGCAAAGCAGCAGGTATGTAGCTAAAGCAGACAGCTTTCCAGGAACAGCAACAACTTTAGTATAAACGACTGCCTTAAGGAGTTTACTTGAAAAGGTTATTTCGGTTTCTTTTCTGGCTATAGGAGAGGAGAATCGTCGGGGCTGGACTGGGGCGAAACTTCAGCCCATCTTGTCCTTTAAATCGTGTATTAATGTATGATTAAAAATTGTATGTCATTTATATCACTACAATCACATTAACACTAGAAAAAGATCATTTCTCAAAGGTGCTGTAACATGTGTCTCAATATTTAGTTGAAAAAAATGTAGACATCAACACTCATACAAATCTCAGTAGGAGTCACAATCAACAAAGCATAAAGATATTAGACTTTATAATCATATACAGCTCAAACTTCATTTCATATACAATAAACTGAACATCTCAAAACAAGCTAACAAAGTCACAACAAAAAGAACAACAAAAAAGCAAGAATAAAAGAAAATAGTTGTACAATTAATCTGCATGATTTAATCATCGTGGCACCCAGCATGCATTGCACCATGAAACTTTTGTAGTATATGTTGAGATTCATATACTGATTCTTGCAGTTTATCATATCAGATATTCTTTAAATGTGTGTTAGAGGAATCAGCATGATCTACAAACATATGCATGTTAATAATTTAGAATTTTTCTGAAAACAAAACTCTCTCTCTCTCTCTCTCTCTCTTTATATATATATATATATATGTTGGTGCCCTGAAGCGATGTGTTCAACGTGCGGTTCGACCTGTTTGGTCTTATCAAGTTATGCTTGAAAAAAAAAAGAAAATTCTAACCAGTTTATTTTCTCACTTGTGGAAATTTACATCACTGTTCACCACACAAATATGAACATATTATTATTATACAGTTCATGATCATTAATGATCTTCACTAGTTCACATTCTTGTTTCACTAACGTTTCTACAATAAACTGTGTGTTGGGTCTCCAGTCCAGAAGATGACCAATGACGATCACTGACACTACAGCTCCTCCGAAGCTCACGTTCTCATTTTAGTCATTTATTAGACATTCATTCAAAGATACTTTCATCCAAAGAATACACAAACAAATCGTCCAGCTCCTGACAGAGATATACGATGATGGCATGGGGACATACCTCACATTCATTCATTACATAAATCCATCATTTAGGTAGAAAACATGTCACTGACTACTTTGGAGAAAAATGTGTCAGTGTGATACTGAAACAAACCATGTACTCATGTTTCAAATGCATATTTTTGGGCAGATGCATTTTATGCAACTTTTCATTGTATAAGAGCAGTGGGTTGGCTGAACATGCTCAGTGCGCTCCTGTTGGGCCGTACATATGCAAATCACTGACCGCACAAGATAAAAACTGGTGAGGATCTGAGAATATTTCCAAATCGGCTCATCGATTGAAACAAACCAGACAAGAGATGGATTCAAAAGACAAACCGCCCTGTAAGAAGTGCAAGAACAACGAATGTAAATGTGCTTCTAAAAATAAAGCGCCAAAGGTCAGAGACGAGGATGGAGGAGACTTTACCTTTGAACCCCCTTCAGACAATACGGAAAATGGAAGTTCTGGAGACACTAATGATACTGGATGCCTTGAAGACATCTGTAGTGAAATATGCAACTGCATTGCAAGTTGTTTTCAGTGAGTGTTTGCAGGACATATGAATAATCATGTACAAATGCTAATAATTAATGCGTTAACTAAGTTGTACTAATGTAATTAAGGCTGCCCTTATGCATGCGTGGTTTAGATGTTTTATTGAAAATGTTTTATCGCCATTATGGTGATCAGTGTTTCATTTAGCCAAAAAGAACTGTAGACGAATGACAGAAATAAAGTCAGTCTGGTTTGTAATAAGAGATTTAATGTCTTTTCAGTTGATTTCATCTAAGACTGTGTCTGAAGTCAGTTGTAGTTCTTGTGTTTCTCTTTCCTTCAGTGATTCTGCTTGTTATCATCAGGTGTTCATCAATAATCAATCAATCATCACTTAATTAATCACTTTAGTATCTAATTAACTCTAACAGTGTTACTTTAACACCTGCTGCTGGTTCATATGAACACTGATCTCTGTTGATTTAACACTGGGGACTTTACAAGCTAGTTTCCAGAGGAAATATCTTGAATTAATGATATTTTTCTCATATAATTGGCATAAACTTTATTGCATTTTGTAACAATTTTGATTTAAACAAGAAAAAAAGCTGATGAAGAAAGTAAAACAAACAATTATGTTGATATTCTCTGGGTTTTTATTTTTTTTTTTTCAAAAGTAAACTTGTGAAAGGATGCAAGAAGTGAATTAGGATGTTTAGATATTTTTACTTAGACAACCATATTTAATGTCAATCATATTTTTTTTCTGAAGGGACTAGTCTGTCCGGAGTGAATGGATTTGTGGAGACGGTTTCAGCTCCAGTGAAGAACATCATCAAAAACAACAGCACTGCGATCTACAATCAACATCAGGACGCCTTTAGTGTCATTATGAATATTAAAAATCATAAAGACTGATCTGAACACTCAAATACAGTTATAGCAATAATATCTAAATAAACTCAATAAATCAATGAAAACGTAAAAATCTCTTACAGTAATCTCTGACTATAATTATAGAAATGTTGTGATAGAAATACAATCCAAATTTGATTCAAATATGAACAAACCCAGCCGTTGGGTTATTTTTTAAATCAATTTTTTAACCCAATGGATTGAAATTTGGATTGAAACAACCCAACATTTTTTTAGAGTGTAGAATAGATTAGACAAGAATTTTGGAGAGAAATAGTTTGAGTTTGACATGAAAATAAGTCTGACAACATTCTTGAGCTGCAATAAAAAAAACAAAAAAAAAACATTCTTCTGCTTTCTTTCCTTTTGGTGGATGTTTCATTTGACACAGATATTTTGTTTCTTGTTTAGTTACTCAAATGTTAGATTATGTTGTGCGTTGAACTTATGTCAGCTAAACTGATGAGTTGAATTCTCTAATTATCAATGATATTAAGTGACATTTCTAGTTGATTAGGTGATGCTCAAATGTTGTTAGAAAGATGCTGATCAACTTCTGTAAACATTTATTTGCTGCTGGTGTTTGTATACGTTTACATAGAAATCTAAATAACCTTCATTAAACAGTATCAGTAAAGAATTCATTGTTGGTTATTGGTCATAAATCATGTGTTGTATTAGTTTACAGGAGTCTATAAATAACAGCGGTCAGAGTTCATACGGGTGTTAGAGTTAATTAGATACTGAAGTGATTAATTAAGTGATGATTGTTTGATTATTGATGAACACCTGATGATAACAAGCAGAATCACTGAAGGAAAGAGAAACACAAGAACTACAACTGACTTCAGACACAGTCTTAGATGAAATCAATTGATAATATATCAAGTCAACACACAGACATGAAGAACCAGCACATGAATCTCAACAATGGTGATGTGCCTCAGGCTAAACCACCATAGAATAAAACTCATGACTCCCAGTATGCATTGCTGCATGAAATATGTCACCATTGTTGGGATTCATATGATGATTCTTGAGGTTTGGATGTCTAATTTATTGAAGAATCAAAAATTAATAAAGATTGATATTTGACAAGAAAATGTTGTTGCTGAAAATCTGTTATTAACACAAGTAATCATTTTATTTAATTGCAAAGCAAATCTGCCCAACTAAATGAAACACTGATCACCAAAATAGTGACCAAATATTTTAAATAAACATCAACATCTAAACCTGTTAATTCTCCAAAAGAACTGCAGACGAATGACAGAAATAAAGTCAGTCTGGTCTGTAATAAGAGATTTAATGTCTTTTCAGTTGATTTCATCTAAGACTGTGTCTGAAGTCAGTTGTAGTTCTTGTGTTTCTCTTTCCTTCAGTGATTCTGCTCGTTATTGTCACAATTCTCAGCTGAAGAGCCAGAAAAAAACCTCTAGAGGGCACTTCACCTTGGTCTTTCACACACTCACATGCCCATTCATTCACACAGACTACATTTCCCATAAGCCCCTCACCCAGTCACTGATTACCGCACCAGCTGCACCTCATCACAGAGTCCCCAATTACTATCACCAGCTGTAATTCATCACCAGGACGTTTATTAGGCTATACCCCAATGAAGACATTTCAAAATCTGACAAGAATGCATTGTTTTAAAAAAAAATAATATAACTGAACATGTTAGACTAAATTACAATTAAATATGCGAATATGCCACTTTTATGACAAAAAATAGCAGTGACATGTAAATGATTCAATTCCACTGATTTAAAAACTCAGCCATGGCTCCCAGATGCACTGAAGCATGAAGCACGTCACTGTTATTGAGATTTATACGCTGATTCCTGATGTGTGTCTGTGTGTCTAATAGACAGAGAAGATGTGTTTTCAAAATTGTTATGTTTGTACTCTTACACAACAGTAAGACAGACAGAGTTTAGCTCGAAAACTGACTTTATGGCACAATTGCAATTATCTCACCCTCCACTAGAGCGCGCCACTAAAGAGTGACATTTAGATCAGTGACTCACAATTCAATCACAATTCCTTCTCTAGCCTTGATGTACTCACTTCAGTGTGCACAGAATTACACTGAACACAAAAAAACATTGGTTTTGTATGTTGCACCCAGAATGCACTGCATCATGAAGCATGTCACTGTTACTGAGAATATTGGGGCCAGATTTACTAACAAATCCTCTTTTGGCATTAAAAGCTATTCATTAATGTTTTGTTCACACAGGGAAAAAATTAACACTGAAAAGGTGTGGAAACGGTTATTTTATATATGATTATATACACAATACAGTATTGTAAGTGTTAATTCACACAATCAAGTAATTTAGTGGAAAAATTACAGTATTATACAGGTAAATGCATCTGACAAATTACTGTATTATTATTAAAACAATAATATTTTCCATCTTGTGTTCTAGCTTTTCTAAGATTAAAAACAATTAAGGTCATTTACACACTTTGTTTCTTCCATGGAATACAAAAGTTGATATTTTGATGAATATTCAAGCAGCTCTTTTCCACATATCAAAGCTTAAAACATATACTGTAACTCATTTCAAATACTTGCAAAGTAGGCTTTCTCAGGATGCCAAAAACAAACGAACAAACAAACAAAAATAAAACACTGCTGCTTGTTCTCTACTGTTTAATAAACAGAAAGTGGGCGGGGCTGCCTGACATTTAAATGCGACACATTCATTTCACAATAAGACAAAAGCAGAGACACTCTGAACGACAAAAGCAAACTGCAACAGACGATAGACATGGCATCAGGATTTGAAGGTCAGTCCAAATAAATTTTAAAAATACTAATATGTTACTCAAATCTACAACCAGCATAACACTACACTGAGATTGTAATTATTCTCAGGATATATATATTATATATATATATATATATATATATATATATATATATATATATATATATATATATATAAGGAAATAAAAGAGTAAAGGTAATCATCATTAGTATACATTGGTCATATTACATCCTTTTAATTTAAAGCTCTTCTTCCACATTTGCACATCTTTCATTAAACTACATTATTAAAATACATTATGATGTTGGCAACATAATATTCCAACTGTATCTGACTTGAAAGGCCATCTAATTAACAAACTTGATTCTGAGTTATTCTGTGAGGTTTTTTTAAATTTTATTATTATTTGTATGTAAGCCATAAATAATTAACTAAATTAATTAATTAATACATTTAAATATATTTTACTATTATTCTCAATCTTTTATTTTGGTGCAACAGCAGGAAAATCTTTAAGTGTCTTTGAGCACATACAAATGCTTCTCACTCCAGATCTAGTAAAATGTTATAATGATCTGTCCACAAAATGCTACAAATTAAATAAAAAGATGAAGAGTAACTGCTGCACACTGTGTTGTACATTTCAGAATGCTCATCTTCTCAAGGCTACATACAATAACTCTGTAAAATCACAACAAATCTGATTAAATGCCTAATTATTTTGTCAAATCACTTTAATTTTGTCTCCAAAAAGAACAAATAGTCAATAACAGCACGACTGTCGAAGAACAGCTGATGACATTACAAAAACTGTGTTACTTTTCATGTTTCAGTTCGAACTACATACAATAATAGACAATCTAGCAGCTGTTCACAGTTCATGGAACTTGACAGACAGAATGAACTACTTTATACACACATATATATAAATCAGTTTCCTTCAGATTTTTTTTTTGAATGTCAAAACTCTTGGCAGCTCTCATCTTATGGTGAATGAGTCATTACTTAATAGACTGTTGAAGAAACCAGTTAGTGACAGAATTGCTCAGGAACTTCATAATTGCACCCTTAGTTGAAATCGCTTTCTCAGGGGACAATGAGGCATCAATTGACCCTTCACAATCCGTTTGATTAATCTGACCAATCATAACCCCGAATCCGCCATTTTGTCCGTCAAAGCAGTCAGGGGAGTTAGTAGATTAACGTTGGTGAACTTGAACTTGATAAATTGTGTGTACTCACGTCTTTCCGCGCTTGAAACAACATGGTCTATAGTTAATGACTTGAACTGTTCGACAGGTGGTTCTCAGGATCTGAGGATTGTGCTGCTGGGAGTCTCTGGAAAGAGTTCAATAGGAAATGCAATCCTGGGTCGTGATGTGTTTAAAGAGATCAGAACCAGAGAGAGTGAGATACAGAGAGGAAAAGTAGAAGACAGAAACATCTCCATCATCGACACTCCAGGATTCTTCAACCCTCACCTGACTGATGAAGAGATGAAGAAGCAGATGATGAAGAGTCTGGATCTCTCTGATCCTGGTCCTCACGTGTTCCTGCTCGTCATCAACCTGGAGAACTTCAGAGAGGATGAGAGGAACATTGTGGAGCAAATCCAGGAGAACTTTGGAGCTCAAGCTTCTAAGTTCACTCTAGTGCTGTTTACTGGAAGAGAAAAAATGACAAACAGAGAATGGGTGCTTTTAAGGAATCGTAAAACATTTTGTGATCTAGTCAGTTACTGCAGAGGACACTATTATGCGATCAACGGTAAAGATGAGATTAAACCAAGTCACATGACAGAACTTCTAGAGAAGATTGATGAAATCATCAAACAGAATGATGGCCAGCATTATGACAACAACATTTACTTAAAGTCTCTAACAAAGACCAGAAGCATGAAGAAAAAACACAAGGAAGAAGAGGAAAACAGAAAAAAATGTCAAGACACGAAACAAGAGAAAGTCAAAATAGTGCAGGAGACTGGAAAATTGGGAGAAAAAGATACAGTCCTTAAAGCGGAAAAATGCTGGAAAACGAGTGGAACAGGAAAATGGGACCAGAAGAAACAGCAGACAGCAACAGAACACCATCCAACCCAAGCAGGTGAGAACTTAGAAAACGATTTCATTATATTTATTTTTTTATTGCCAAGTGTTTCGTAATCTTGAAAACTCTAATCCAGTGGTTCCCAAACCTTTCCTGAAGGACCCCAAGCACTGCACATTTTTCGGACACACCAGGTCTTGCAGTCTCTACTAATGAGCTGATGAGATGAATCAGGAGTGTTAGATGAGGGGTCCTCCAGGACTGGTCTGGGAACCACTGCCCCTAATCACAAATCAAATCTCACTAAATCACTAAACTGTTGTGCTTCAGGTTTTTCAAAACAGCCTCTAACATTTTGATACAACCTTGCAAAATCACACTACTGGCCGTACATGAATTACATTTTTTTTAATTAATGAAGTAATTTTAGAAGATGGTGTAGTAATTAATGATTATGTTCCTCAGAGTCCATAAAACACAGACACAAAAAAACGGCTGAGCTCACAGATCTCAGAATCGTGCCGGTTGGTAAAACTGGAGTTGGAAAAAGTGCAACAGGAAACACCATCCTGAGACATAAAGTGTTTAAAGAAGATTTTTCTACTAAATCTGTGACTAAGAGATGCCAACAACATCAGCAGAAGGTGGAAGGTCGAAAGATCTCAGTGATCGACACTCCAGGACTGTGTGACACGTCAATCAGTGAAGAAGAACTGAAGGAGGAACTAGTGAAGTGTGTGGAGATGTCTGTTCCTGGTCCTCATGCGTTTCTGCTGGTCATCAGACTGGACGTGAAATTCACAAACGAGGAAAAAAACACTGTGAAATGGATTCAGGAGAACTTTGGAGAAGAAGCTGCTCATTACACCATCATTCTGTTCACCAGAGGAGATCAGTTACCTAAAACTATAGAGGAGTTTCTGATAGAAAACACGCAGATTAATGATCTAGTCAAACAGTGTAAAGGTGGTTATCATGTGTTCAATAACAAAGATGAAAAAAATCAATCACAGGCCACTGAACTGATCGAGAAGATCGACCGAATGGTGAAGGAGAACGGAGGAGAGCATTACACAAATGAGATGTACCAGGAAGCTCAGAGGAAAATAGAGGAAGAACAGAAAAGGCAGAGAGAGGAAGAAGACAGAAAGAACTCAGAGAATGAGAGAAGAATAAAGGACAAAGAAAGAAGCAAGCTGGTGAAGGAGGTTTTTGTTGGAGCAGCACTAGTTGGAAGTGCAGTACTAGTTGCTGCTACTGCAGGAGGAGCACTGCCTCAAGCTTTAATCACAGCAGGACAAGTTGCTGGAGATGCAGTAGTGGCCTCTGCAGTTAATGGTTTATTATCTGCAGCTTTAATGGAAGGAGCAGCAGCTTTTGGAGGAGCAGCACAGGCAGCGGCTGCTGGTGATGCATCTACATCTTCAATGACAGGAACAGCAGAAGCTCTTTCAAAAGTTCAAGTTACAATTACAGTTAAAGATTCCAAGGAGCAGAACAGCAATGATGCAGATGATACATAAAAGTTTATTATTACTGCAAGAGGGCCACTTACTACCAGCGAGCTACACAATAGTTATATTACTCTAGTTACGGTGAGGGGAGTCTAGAGAGCATATAATTAACAATGATTAAAACATATAATGACTAGATCAAATATAGATCACTGAATGCTCTGAAAATGATTTCAGTAGTGTGTATTCTCATCATCTATATTGTGTTTATCTCTGTTAGCTCTATAACTGACTGTTTCAGAGTTCATGTTCAATGAACTACAATTATTATATAGAACATAATTAGTATTGAGAACAGAAGTGATATATAACATAATGCAGATAGAGTACAACCTTGCTGTAAAAAAATTCTGACAATAACATACAATTTTTCATTCAAACAGTAATAAACCGTAGTAAACATTGCATTCTGAGTAAAATTAGTCATTTCCAAGAATGTAGCCTACAGTAATATACCGTGAATTATCAGCGTTCAAAGTCGACACTCAGAGAGTGTGTTCCAGATCACACCCTACACCCTCATTCACTATTCCCTACATAAGTTCACTAATATAGCCCACTTGACAGAGTGAATGAAAACATACGTGTGAATTCAGACACTGATGAAGCAGAATCACTGAAGGACAGAGAAACAAGACCAGAAAAAACAGAGGAGACTATCAGAAACACAAGAACTACAACTGACTTCAGCCACACTGAGTGTCAAACCAGTTTGACATTATTTCTTTCATACAAGTACAGAAGATCGTGTTGAGAATTATCAGATTCAGATGTTGATGTTTTATTGACAATTATAAAGTTTGTAGTCACCATCATGGTGATCAGTGTTTGTTTTAGATGAGCTCTTGATTCTTTAACATTAGTGTTTTCTGGCTGATGTTACTGATGCCATAATCAGTTTGAATTTGTCTGTTTTACATATCTCAGTTTTGATTATACACAGACATCAACAATCAGAATCTCAGCAATGGTGACAATCAAAAGTTTAATTCTTGCTGGGTGCCAGTGTAGAACAAAAGTGAACTTAGCAAGGAAATGCATAGGCTCCCAAAAAATAAAACAATTCAAACAAGCCGTGTAAAAACGGTCTAAATGTTAAGTTAAACCAATATAAATATGAATGCACATGATAATAAATATATAAATGCAACTCAATTATTTTAGGTTATGCAACCCCCCAAATAAATTTATTTTAATCATTCACTTTCAGTTTCTAATTTTGTAAATTGTTTATGTAGCTTCAATTGTAAATGTTTAGACACAAAATTAAAAACATCTAAATAGCTTTTTGTCACTATGTTCAACTACCCGCCTTAAGTAAATGCAACACAATCATTCACGTAGTCTCAACAGAAATATAACTAAATATTTGTTCACTGAACAATCATGCAGGTTCCCACAAGTGAGAAAAATATGTAAACTAACAAGTGCAGCAGTTCATAAGAAAAACTAAACTTTCCAGTAAGAACAAACAAGTCATACCACACATTGATGCGTCAGGACATCAATTGTTTCTCTTCTCTTGAATGCTTTTAAAATGGAAATCTTGATAGAACCTGATGAGACAAAAAGAAAAAAGGTGTGCATCTCTTCACAGACATGATAAACATCTCCATCAACAGGTTGTTCTGCCGCAGGAATGGTTTCTGCTTGGCCTCGAGTTTCTTAAGTTTAGCTTTTTAAATCAGTTAATGCAACACAACTCTTCAACATTTGCTTTGGTTTATCATTTATTCATTATTTAATGATTAAATCTTGGTTTGTGGTGTGTTCTTTGATACCTTTAACCTCATTATTTTTTATTCTCAGGTTAGGTAAAGTAAGTCAAGTCTGGCCTAACGTAAAAGCCTTTTAAAATGCTTACAATTTGGTTTGAAGACTCCTCTGTGGTTTATTTTTGCTCAAAACACTTGAAACACTAAGAATCAAAGCCTTGGTAGCAGTTTTTGTAGTCAATTACATCATATAAAGTTTAATATTAAATAAAGTCAAGCTTTCCATCAAAGATATATAGTCAGCTCTGAACTTCTGTTTTCTAGACATCGGGGGTCACTGACGGATCAGTATCCGTATCCATACAGGAAATCAGCTCATTAATCTTTTACACTCCTGTTATTTACCACAGACCTTATAGCTTTTTTATTATTTGTTGAGATTCACCATTGTATGTCTGTTCATCATGTGATGTTTATAAAATAAAAAAATGTTTTGATGATAATGTCACTTTTTTGATGTTTCTCAGCAGTTGCATCACTGTTGTTAAATTGGAAATAAGGTAAATGTTTATGCTTAAATAAAATATTCAGATGCATGCTAAAAATAGCTTGATTAACTTAAAATCAGCCAATTAGCTTATTTAATATTCTTCCTCGTCATGATTTTATGCTTTGCATAGCTCTGAATAGTAAACATTGAAATGAAGTGCCTTTCAGTAAAGGTTTAATGTTCACTTATGTTGGACATTTAGAAGAGATTCTGCTATGCTGAAGTTTAGGTTATAAATCCTATCATGCTCCATTTAATGAGTAGTTGTGTTCATGTTAGGACTGCCTCCTTGTTGACAGCTGTGGAATATTTATTTGAGTCCACAAAGGTCCATTCTTCACCACAATGGTAACAAAACAACAACAACAACAACAACAACAAATGTATACAAGCCCAGCAAACACAAAACCTTTTTATATCTTTCACAACGCTGTATTTTGGTTGCAAATAAGTAATGATAGTACAACATTTAAAAAGAAAAAGAAAATGTAATTAAATAATAATAATAATAATAATGTAGGCCTTGCCAAATTACAGCATTTTAAAAACATTGTGAAAATACTACCCTGGTTATCTTTAAGTAGTAAAACTACAAAAACTAAACTAGACCAAACTGCAACTTTTGGGAGGCGTTTTATTCAGGTGTTAAGATAAAATAATGTGCACGTTTGAATAAGATGCTTAAAAAACGTCATGACAGTATGTTACTGTCACATGTGTTCAGTCCTGTCATGTTTTAGTTTATGTCATCATGTCTGCACCTGTCTTCATTTGCCACTGATTAGTTTAACTTCCTCCACCTGTGTTTATTAGTTCCCTCTGTGTATTTATACTTCCTGCTCCGTTCTTCCTTTGTCGGTGTTTGTCTGTGCTTGTGCACACTGTTGTGTATGTCATCTATGTTCATCGCAATAAACCTGTACCCCGAGTACCCGGTGTTACAGTTACATGTGCATGTATTTGTCTTTTTATGTATTCAATAATTTGTCTCTAGGGGCAGGAAAATGTGAGTTTAATTGAGCAGGGGGGTATTCCAGAAAGCAGGTTATGTGACATATCCAGCTATGTTTAAGAGTAAGTAAGCCGATAACCTCAACTTTCAGTTCCAAAAAACGGAGGTAACTTTCAACTCTCAAGTTCTTATTGAGAATAAACAGAGGTTTAGATGTTTTTGATTTATTGAAAATCATAGTTTAGTTTGAAGTCAACATTATGTTTGCTTTCGTTGGACTTTTGACCCTTTTAACACTAGTTTTTCTCTGTGACTATAAGACTATTTATTTTGGCAAAAGAAAAGTGTGATTAGAATTTTAATATTATAAATTTAATGATATTGATTATAACAACCCTATAATTTTACAGCATGAGATCCATCAACTGTGACAGCCTGACAGCTTTCGAAATCAGTGTGCAATAATCAAATAATGTTTTGAGTTACTTTATCAGTTTGACACACACAAACATCCGAAATCAGCATTTGAATCTCAACAATGATGACAACCAACAACATATTATTCAGACAAGTAGATCAACTCTGAACATCACAAACCACTAAAACGACAAAAGAACAAACAAACAGTCAGAATAAAAGAAAGCAAGACAATTCAGCTGCATTTTAAAAATATAACCAAAATTACTAGATAACATTTTCTCTTGGTTTTCTTTGGCATAAAAAATGTGTTTTATAAACTGTTTATATATATATATATATCATGGGCTCTGAACTCTGAGTTAGATTTACATTATTGATTACTGTGACTCCACAGCAGAAGATCCTGCTTCTTCAGAATAATACAACACTGCTTCAGTGTTCATTTAACACTTTAACGCTCTTGAGTTTGGTCTCACATATACTCCAGGAGAGGTTTTCCTGGAGTTTTTGGTGTATATGAGCTGATTTCTCTAATTAGTTCTTCCTCCTGGTTGAAAAACTCGGCTAATTAGCAAATCAAGGTGATTGGAACAAAATACCAGACAGGATTTTTTACTTTCTGAACCTGGACTTTACACCTCTGGCTCCAACCCTGCTCAAACTTACCTCTATCTCTCTAGTGTCCTTGATTGGCTTGTTCAGGTGTGTTTGATTGGAGTCGGAGCTGAATTCTGAAATCAGCCTTAAGCTCCAGAGTTGAGAAACACTCAGTAGTGTTAATTTAAGTGGATTCTTTATTTAAACATTTCAAGGATGTTTTATATGGGAAACATCAACAGTGAAAATTTAGCAAATGGTGTTAATGACCGGATTTCAGTTTTGCTGTGTAGTGTTAAAGAATTTATGCTTCGAATTCATGTGTTATTTTGTTTATTTTTAGCATCTGGCTGGAATGGTACAGATAAAACTTGCTTTAGTAACAGGATGATGTTTCACACAGGAGCTGTAACCCGTCCTGACCGCTGCATCACCTCCAGAACTCCAGTCACTCAGTCTCAGTCTCAGTTTCACTTGAAGACAAAAAGATTCAATAATTAACATTACATGCTTCACACACACACACGTCTGGTTCTCTATCCTTGTAGGGACTCTCCAAAGGCGTAAGGATTTTTATACTGTACATTTTACCCCCTGACCCTACCCTAAAATAATCATCCCAGAAACTTTCTGCATACATTAAAAAAACTTTTGTATAATTCAGAAGCCGTTTCCTTAAGGGGGCCACAAAATGCCAACAAGGTCAAGAATTACGGTGGTGACATTTGGTCCTCATAATGCAGGAAAACAAAGAACACACACACACACTTTTGTTTCTTCTTTTAAAGTATAAAACTTTACCTATTTGGACAGCATGATTCCTGAAAGTTAAAGATTTCATCCAAACGCTTGAAGCACTTCCAACAGAGTTTGCACATTTTACACGCCGTTTTCGCATCCACACCGGTGCTTTCGTGACACTGGCAGCCGCATCCGTCGTTGCAATTGTCCTGGCAGTTCTCACACTCTTCTTTGCTGTTCCCACAACCCATGACTCGCACGTTTATCTCAACAGTTTGAAGCGGTGAGATGATTTGGAAATATTCTCAATCAATCCTCACCTTGTTTGAGTGATCAGAATGTCATTTAGTGAAAGTTCCTTGAGGAGACAATGAAGACAGAAGCGTCTCAACAAACTCACATGAGCCCAAACTGTAGGTCTATTTATAAACAGTAGCGCAGCCATAAAAACTTATATATCGATAATGCATGAACATTTTCGGTTTCAGAAGGAGCATCACTTTTGGTTAACAATCCTATCTTATCTCAGTTTACAGTATAATCAAATTATTACTTACTGTAACTCGCAGTCATTTTATTACATGTCTGATAACATAAAGGCATATATGGATCCAATAAGTGAGCTGTAGGGTGAAAGATAATTTTATATCTGATATTCGTGAGAATTTACATCACAGTGCAGGAATGGGTTTTCTTTCCAGAGAGCTGAATTTTAAAAATAGAGAACTCAGTTTGTCTTATCAAATTTATTAGCCCTATAAATCAGTGTAAATATGAAATATTCTGATGACATTGAACTCAATGGAGTAAATGTCATTCAAACCACATGTGTTTTCAGGTGATATATAGCCAAATCAACGCAACTACATAAATTGTTTATTATTCAATTATTTGGGGGAAAAAAATTGGAAAATTTTGTTTTGACAGCAGTGGTGTTTTTACACCACTTGCATAAAGATATAGCCCATTACAGAAACATAATTTAAGGCTTTTTAATTAAAATACAAGATCTTTTGAGCTTATCATCAACGTTAATGAAAGAATGCCATTCAAGTTTGGTCTGTTTTTGGTTTAAATGGAAAAAAAAAATTGTATAATAATGTTGCACTGTTATTGTGTCAGTATTAACCTGTAATTAATTGCACCAAAGTTTTGGAATTTCATCAAAAAAATGATGGAATCAATGTTACAATTTCATGTTGGTTCAACATCATGCTTGAACTCTCAGAAAATGAAACACAACCGACTTAAAACCACACAACCTGAAATCAACTACAAATAAAAGACATTAAATCTCTCAAGATCTCAGCAGAGGATGATTAAACAACGAGCATCAGCATCTTCACTTATTACTAACCAGATTTATGTACAAAATCTCTTATTGAGAATTAAAAGTTAACAGTTAATATTGATGTTTAGTGAGTCGCCGTTATGGTGATTAGTGTGCGTTTCTTTAACGTACACATCCCTTTTTCTGTTATGACAACATGTTAAAACATTTGATATGACCAGGGACGTTAAGTTTAAGTGAGATCAGATGTTGGTTAATTATTGTCCTTTTACTGGTGATATAAACATCATGAAGATCACTGTACGTAACAAAGTGTAGTTAGTTCATGCACTTTGTCATGCCATCTCTGTGATATTACAGTAAGATCACATGCAAAGCAGCAGGTATGTAGCTAAAGCAGACAGCTTTCCAGGAACAGCAACAACTTTAGTATAAACGACTGCCTTAAGGAGTTTACTTGAAAAGGTTATTTCGGTTTCTTTCTGGCCATAGGACAGGAGAATCGTCGGGGCTGGACTGGGGCGAATCTTCAGCCCATCTTGTCCTTTAAATTGTGTATTAATGTATGATTAAAAATTGTCATTTATATCACATTAACACTAGAAAAAGATCATTTCTCAAAGGTGCTGTAACTTGTGTCTCAATATTTAGTTGAAAAAAATGTAGACATCAACACTCATACAAATCTCAGTAGGAGTCACAATCAACAAAGCATAAAGATATTAGACTTTATAATCATATACAGCTCAAACTTCTTTCATATACAATAAACTGAACATCTCAAAACAAGCTAACAAAGTCGCAACAAAAACAACAGCAAAAAAGCAAGAATAAAAGAAAATAGTTGTACAATTAATCTGCATGATTTAATCATCGTGGCACCCAGCATGCATTGCACCATGAAACTTTTGTAGTATATGTTGAGATTCATATACTGATTCTTGCAGTTTATCATATCAGATATTCTTTAAATGCGTGTTAGAGGAATCAGCATGATCTACAAACATATGCATGTTAATAATTTAGAATTTTTCTGAAAACAAAACTCTCTCTCTCTCTCTCTCTCTCTTTATATATATATATATATATATATATATATATGTTGGTGCCCTGAAGCGATGTGTTCAACGTGCGGTTCGACCTGTTTGGTCTTATCAAGTTATGCTTGGAAAAAAAAAAGAAAATTCTAACCAGTTTATTTTCTCACTTGTGGAAATTTACATCACTGTTCACCACACAAATATGAACATATTATTATTATACAGTTCATGATAATTAATGATCTTCACTAGTTCACATTCTTGTTTCACTAACGTTTCTACAATAAACTGTGTGTTGGGTCACCAGTCCAGAAGATGACCAATGACGATCACTGACACTACAGCTCCACCGAAGCTCACGTTCTCATTTTAGTCATTTATTAGACATTCATTCTAAGATACTTTCATCCAAAGAATACACAAACAAATTGTCCAGCTCCTGACAGAGATATACGATGATGGCATGGAGACATACCTCACATTCATTCATTACATAAATCCATCATTTAGGTAGAAAACATGTCACTGACTACTTTGGAGAAAAATGTGTCAGTGTGATACTGAAACAAACCATGTACTCATGTTTCAAATGCATATTTTCGGGCAGATGCATTTTATGCTACTTTTCATTGTATGAGAGCCGTGGGTTGGCTGCACATGCTCAGTGCGCTCCTGTTGGGCCGTACATATGCAAATCACTGAACGCACAAGATAAAAACTGATGAAGATCTGAGAATATTTCCAAATCGGCTCATCGGTTGAAACGAATCAACTAACCAGACAAGAGATGGCTTCAAAAGGCAAACCGCCCTGTAAAAAGTGCAAGAACAACCCATGCAAATGTGTTTTTAACATTAGAGTGCCACACAACAGAGAGAGGGATGATGGAAACTCTAACTTAGAACTGCCTTCATACTATACGGAAAATCAACAGACTTCATACAATACGGAAAATGCCAGTTCTGGAGACATTGATGATATTGGTTGCTGTGGAGACATCTGTTGTGAAATTTGCAACTGCATTGTAAGTTGTCTTTGTCAGTGAGGACAGGACACTGTTCAGGTGAGAAATGTTGGTAATACTGCAATAAAGATACAAGAATAATCATGTACTAATACTAATAATTAATGCATTAACTAAGACCTACTAATGTAGCTAAGGCTGCCCTTACTCATGAGTGAATTTGTTCATGTTGAAGTATTAATTCAGGTATTCATACATAATTATTCATGTACCTTTAGTATAATGTGTGTGTTTTGTGAAACATTCGCTTACATGTGGCTGTCACAATCTACTGAAATATACTGTAGTAACACTTACTGTCCGTCTAAATGAACAAGAAAAAAAATATCTTGTTACCTCAGATACAAAACATCAGTTTGGGTTTGATTTTCATCTCATTCGTCTACAGTTCTTTTGGAGAATTAACAGGTTTAGATGTTGATGTTTTATTGAAAATTTTTTATCACCATTATGGTGATCAGTGTTTCCTTTAGTCAACAAGAACTGCAGAGGAATCACAGAAATAAAGTCAGTCTGGTTTGTAATAAGAGATTTAATGTCTTTTCAGTTGATTTCATGTTCTTGTGTTTCTCTTTCCTTCAGTGATTCTGCTTGTTATCATCAGGTGTTCATCAATAATCAATCAAACATCACTTAATTATTCACTTCAGTATCTAATTAGCTCTATCACTGCTTCAGTGTTACTTTAATACCTGCTGATGATTCCCATATGAAGACTGACCGCTGTTGGTTTAACACTGGGAAATTTACAAGCTAGTTTCCAGAGGAAATTTCTTGAATTAGTTATATTTTTCTCATCTAATTGGCATAAACATTATTGCATTTTGATACAGATTTGATTTAAACAAGAAAAAAAGCTGATGAAGTAAGAAAAACAAACAATTATGATGATATTCTCTGAATTTTTTTTTTTCAAAAGTAAACTTGTGAAAGGATGCAAGAAGTGAACTAGGATGTTTAGGTATTTTTACTTGGAGAAAAAAAAAATACAACTTTTAATGTCAATCATATTTTTTTCCTGAAGGGACTAGTCTGTCCAGAGTGAATGGATTTGTGGAGACAGTTTGAGCTCCAGTGAAGAACATCATCAAAAACAACAGCACTGCGATCTACAATCAACATCAGGACGCCTTTAGTGTCATTATGAATATTAAAAATCATAAAGACTGATCTGAACACACAAATACAGTTATAGCAATAATATCTAAATAAACTCAATGAATCAATGAAAATGTAAAAATCTCTTACAGTAATCTCTGACTATAATTATAGAAATATTGTCAAAGAAATACACTATAAAAAAAATGCTGTTTTTTACCCAACCCAAATTTGAGTCATATATGGAAAAACCCAGCTATTGGGTTATTTTTTAAATAATTTTTTTAACCCAACGACTGGGTTTGTCCATATTTGACTCAAATTTGTATTGAAACAACCCAGCATTTTTTAGAGTGTAGAAATGATTTGAGATAAACTAGTTTTAGGCAAGAATTTCAGAAGAAAATAGTTTGTGTTTGACATGAAAATAAGTCTGACAACATTCTTGAGCTGCAGTAAAAAAACAACAAAAAAACATTCTTCCGCTTTCTTTCCTTTTGGTGGATGTTTCATTTGACACAGATATTTTGTTTCTTGTTTAGTTACTCAAATGTTAGATTATGTGTGTTGTATCGTGTGTTGAACTTATATCAACTTATTAACAAGCTGTTAATACACATCACTGTTGTTTTATATACTTCCTGTCTGAGTGTTGTCCGTAACACTTGTTATCTCAGTAAGAGCTTTTGTACAAATATGACAGAAATAAAATCAATCTGATGTGTAATAAGTGAAGCTGTAATGCTGTTTTTGGAGTCGGAGCTTGACGTCAAACAAATGTTGGGTTTAGACATCAACCTGATTTTCATTTTCGACCAAAATGTGACGTCTGAGAGATGCTGGATCCAGTGCCTGATGGGAAACTTCCCCCAAAAACTTTATAAGAATGTTAGAGGACAATGTTTTTACAATTTTATCATCATTTAAATGATGTTATGCTACCTTTTAGGAGAATATTCTGAGAACAAAAATAAAACTTGCCGCTGAAAACATTACCATAATATATCAAAATATTCTCAGAAGGTTCTTAAAACAATACAGTCTCTGGCCACGACTCACTTTGCCGTTTTTCAGACCGTGGACAGTCATGCGCTCTTACTTCCTGTCGTTGGTATTTCGACAGACCCAGAAAGCATCACAATCACAGCAGAGAGAAACATTTTAAAGAGTGCGATGCTCTTTGTCTGACACAGATCTGCAAAGTTTGTTAAACTTTACAGTCATGGTTTTCATTTGTTCTGAACTATACGTTTACATAAATCACGCTGATCCTTATGCTTCAAAGAAGAAGAAAAAAGTAAAGATTAAAAAATCTGTAGTGATTACATCATCTGTTATCACTTCTTCATTATGATTTTGTAATGTGTTTGTCAGAGAAAATTACTTCCTGTAAAGGTTTAGCACCGTTTAAGAAACACTTTTCATATTTCTAAACACCCTTCATCTGTGAAGACGAATAATGGAGTTAGACAGCGTTTATGAGAATGTTAAACACAAAGATGTAAAGGAGGCTCATGGATCTCAAAAGCAAAGTAAGCTGAAAGTTTCTGAAATTGTTTACATTTCAATTTCACTCATGGTTTTCTATGTGTCATATGAAGTGTTTTTCATGGAATTATTTTTCAATTAGATGGAATTCTTTCTCAGCATATGTTCTTGTTTGCTTATTTTACAGTATTGCAAGTTTGTAATTTTAACATAACAAAAGACAAAGCTGGATTAATGGTTGATTTGAAATGTTATTTCTAATAATATGAATTCTTGTTAACTGATGTATGTTTTCTCTGTGTCAGGAGGAAGCAGGTGTTTGGTGTTGATGACAGTGTGTCTCGGGATCATTTGTGTTCTTCTGCTGCTCTTCATCATACTACAGCACATCTTCATCACAGTAGAGAGAGAATCTCTGTTCAAGAGTCACAAGAACACAGTTGAAGAGTTCAATCAGACCATCAACAGATTACAGGACAATAACACTGATCTGATGACTGAAAAACACCAACTGAAGAACAACTTCAATCAGAAGAAACTGGAGTTAGAAACTGAACTAATGAAGTTATATGAACAAGGTCAGTACAAACAGATTTATATATTTGCACTTTACAACACATTCGACTTGTATTGCGTCACCCCCAACACTGACAATCAATAAATATTATTGTTTATGTTAATTGAAAGGAAAAGGCAGGTTTGTCATATCCAGCGAGTCAAAGAACTGGTCTGAGAGCAGGCAGAACTGCAGGGATCGAGGAGGTGATCTGGTCATCATCAACACTGAAGTGAAGCAGGTGAGTTTGAGTGACAAACAGAAACAGTTTAAGGCAATTCTGTTGTGAATCAACACACTGAAATCAAACATACAAACAGCCAAACCGTAATTAAAAGAAACACAAAAGTCTCATGTTTTAGCAGTGCTTGGAAAACAAATGCTTTAATAATATGATAAAAATATCTTATATATAACTGTTCTTGTCTTCTGACAGACAAATACCAGATGAGGAACGCAAATGTAATTATGATTCTCACTCTTTTTGTGATTTACATATTTACACACAGAGTTTCATATCCTCATTCATCAAGGAAAATGTGTGGATTGGTTTGACTGACATTGAGAAAGAGGGCAACATGACATGGGTGGATAATTCACCACTGAATCAAGGGTAAGAGCAAAAACACTCACAGAAAACCACAAACACTCACCACATGTTCTAGTGAGTAAATACTTTTAGAGCTGTTCAGGAACTGAATCTGATTGTATGTTATTCAGGTTTTGGAAAATAAATGAGCCGAATGATGCAGGTAGAAATGAAGACTGTATTGAACTCAATCCTACAAAGCCTGTCCTGAACAACTGGAATGACATCCCATGCTCAACGAAGAGAAAATGGGTTTGTGAGAAGTAACATCCGTTCCTCCATCTTCATTATGGATGATAACGCTTTGACTCTTCAGCGTTATTATTTCAATGGCATCATTTCTGCTGAAGGTGCTTGTCACCCAATAATTACAAAAAAATTTATACTTCCGTGTTTTTTTGTTCACTTTATGTAATTTCCGAAATTAATGCACAACGATTATCTCATCATAAAAGCATCTAATATCTGCTCACTGTAAAGCGCTGACCTCACTGCTTTACAACATCTTACATTGTTACAGAAAAAACCTACCATAGGAAGTGAAGGGTCAAGAGCCCAACTACAGCAATGATCTCCAAGATGGTGGCATCGTTGTCTTTCTTTTATTTTCTTGACCAATAAAACAACATCTAAACCTCTGTTAAATCTCAATAAGATCTTCTGTAGACGTGTGACAGAAATAAAGTCAGTCTGGTTAGTAATAAGTGAAGCTGCTAATGCTGTTTGTGGAGTTGATGAATCAGATCTTCAGAGATTTAATGTCTTTTATCTTCAGTTGATTTCATCAGACTGTGGCTGAAGTAAGTTGTAGTTCTTGTGTTTCTCTTTCCTTCAGTGATTCTGCTTGTTAACAGCAGGTGTTCATCACTAATGCTTAATCATTGCTTAATTAATCCCTTAATTATCTTATTAACTTTAACTCTGCTTCAGTGTAACTTTAAGGCTATTTAGAGAGGGAGCAAATATACTCTGAGCAGAGTTGGGGATTTTGCTGTGTAAATAATAAAACTGCCATAAATAATATCCAGTTTCTCATATTTTTCTGAAATAGATGGTCATGTGGATTAACTGATTTTTTCCCACTTATTAATATTTTATGGAAACATTGTGCTCACAACATTTCTGATAATCTTCAGACATTCAGATCTTCAGAGATTTAATATCTTCTCAGTTAATTGTGGCTGAAGTCAGTTGTAGTTCTTGTGTTCCTCTTTTCTTCAGTGATTCTGCTTGTTAACAGCAGGTGTTCATCACTTAATTAATCACTTAACTTTACTTCAGTGTTGCTTTAAAGCTATTTAGAGAGGGACAAAATGTTCTCTGAGGGATCTGGGGATTTTGCTTTGTAGTTATTGAGCAAGAAGAAAATAATACAACTGGCATAAATAATGTCTCATATTTTTCTGAAATAGACGATCTGTGGATTGACTTATAGACGCCCTGAGTGCGCCCGCGTGAAAAGACTACATTTGTAGGCGTAATCATTGCCGAACATGTCGTTTGTGTGGAAGTATTTCAAAGTCTGTGCACAGGACATGAAGATTTCAATCTGCAATGTCTGCAAAGGACAAGTTAATCGCAGAGGAACAACAGCGAAGACATTCGGCACAACATATTTCTCCAACACAGTCAAACATACAGTACGAGATATGCTTCAAAAGGTGTTACAAACAGAAACACGTACCAGTCCGCGCCCTGCACAAGCGTAGACAGTGAACGTTTTTTCAGCTCAGCTTCTCACATGTTGGATGAGAAACGAAACAGACTTTTAACTTCTAACTAACTTCTTTTTTTGTAAAGAAGAACTCACATGCACGTTTGAAAAGCCAGTAGTAAACGTGAGTGCTATAGGATGATTAGGCCTATTTTTTATAGACTTAATTTGATTTAAAAAGCACCTGCCATAGCATCTTAGTTTGACTCGTTGCACTAAACATTATTTGAGTTAACATTTTGGAATAATTAATTTTTATAGCCTACTTTAGTTTGATTTAGTTTCACTGGTAAAGACCTTTTTTCTTTACACCCAATTTAAAAACGAAAACAAATGCGGAATGCTGATTAAGTAACATCTTTGTTTAGAGTGTTGAATGTGTTTTCATTGTGTTGTTTGGATTGTGGAACTATGCAGTTGTTGCCTTTAAAATTACATGGTTACAGTTGATGTTTCATTTAAGGCCAGTTTATAGTTTCAATCCAATTTAAAAACAAAAGCTAAATACTTTTGTCAGTACCTATTGAATATGGGCTACTTATTGCATAGTTACTGCTGTTAATTTCAGATGGTGCCAGTTAATATTTTCAATAGCCAAAATCCAGTTTGGCCTGTTAAATACCAAATAAAGATCTTGCTTATGTATACTTTCAGTCTTTCTTGTTTGTTGCTTGATAAAAAAATAAATTAATTTAAAAAAAAAATCGGAAATCGGTACAGTTTGCTTATAAAAAATTGGAATCGGACATGAAAAATCATGATCGTGCATCACTAGTTATATAGTTAGCAAGTTTACAGAGTCAGGATTTAACAAAACCCAGTTTAAATGATTGTTATATAACATCATTTAGATTTCACACCTAAAAATATGAACACAGAAACAGTCTGTTATAAAAACAATCATAACTTTTCTTCTGTTCCAGACGATCTTTTAGGCTATTTGACCTAAATTGCACTAAACTAAATTGTGTGCACTAAACACTCACAAGTGATATTCCTGTTTATGACCTCTAAATGATGTTCTTCAAATCAGTCACAATTTTTTTTGTTTCTTTTTGTTCCTTTTCTTTCTCCCTTGTTCATCTTCAGCGGTCATCTCATGGTCTTCCTCCTCATCCTCACTTCTTCTGTTTGTTCTTTCTCCATTTCTGCTTCTTTGCCCCAAAATAAATGACATTCCCATCCCAAACAAAACACCACAGCCTACTGTAAGGATGAGGTTTTCGGCTGCACTCTCCTGTTTAGCTCTTATTCTGCAAGCCGTTTCCGCTGCTACAATCGCTGATATGACGGCTGAAACGGAGGCTCCAGCTGCTGCTGCTCCAGCGCCCGCAGCGACACCCTTCAGACCGGCGATCCTCACTGCTCCAACCGCTGCCACACACCCGAGAGCCGCTGATGCCATCACAGCCAAACTGCCTCTGAAGACGCCCACAGACCGAAGCCCTCTCCATACTAGTGAAAGTCCGCTTTCTCCAAGTGCACCGTGCGCCAATCCAACACTGACAACCAGGAAAAGTACTGGAAATCCAACGGCACTTAAAGCTCCAGTCGCCTCAATCACTCCTTGAAGACACTGATCTGCCATTCCTGTTTTTTTCCCAACAGTTAATGCTGACTTTGACTCCCGCGTCTCTCTTTTTTGCTTCGAGCGCATTCTTGTGCCGCTTTTACATGTTTACTTGATTAACCTGTCTAAAAACAAACATTGCATGTCTGTGTTTGTACAGGCAGATTCTAGCCTACCCCATAAACTGCTCTCTACCTGACCTTGCTGGAGAGGTATTGAATATATATATATATAGCTCAGACAGCCCTGAAGCAATGTGTTCAACGTGTGGTTCGACCTGTTTGGTCATATCAAGTTTTGCTTTAAAAAAACAAAACAAAACAAAACAAAAAAAACAGTTCATTTTCTCACTTGCGTGACTGTTCAACATACAAATGTGAATATTATTTATCAACCGATAGAGATTTATGATATATTCATTCATTACATACCTCGTTCATTAAGGTAGAAAATATGTCACCGACTACTTTGGAGAAAAACATGTCAGTGTGGCCAAAGAGAAACCATGTGCTCGTGTTTCAAATTCATAGTTTTGGGCAGATGCATTTAATGCTACTTTTCATTGTATGAGAGCAGTGGGTTGGCTGCACATGCTCAGTGCGCTCCTGTAGGGCCGTACATATGCAAATCACTGACCGCACAAGATAAAGACTGGTGAAGATCTGAGAATGTTTCCAAATCGACTCATCGGTTGAAACAAACCAGACAAGAGATGGATTCAAAAGGCAAACCTCCCTGCAAGAAGTGCAAGAACAACAAATGTAAATGTGCTTCTAAAAACAAAGTGGCAAACAACAAAAGGGATGAAGGAGACTCTAAGTTTGAACCGCCTTCAGACGATACGGGAATTGAGCCAGACGATACGGAAAATGAGCCGCCTTTAGACAATATGAAAAATGAGCCAGAAAATACAGAAATTGAGCCAGATGATACGGAAAATGAGCCGCCTTTTGACAATATGAAAAATGAACCAGAAAATACAGAAATTGAGCCAGACGATACGGAAAATGACATTTCTGGAGACACTGACGATACTAGTTGCTGTGAAGACATCTGTATTGAAATTAGCAGCTGCTTTGAAGATTGTTGTGTTCTGTGAGTGTTTGCAGGACACTGTTCAGGTGAGAAATGTTGGTAACACTACAATAAAGATACAAGAATAATCATATACTAATACTAATAATTAATGCATTAACTAAGACGTACTAGTATAGTTAAGGCTGTCCGTATTCATGCGTGAATTCAGAATTGGTTCATGACGTTCTTCGCTAATCATGAGTTCATGTTGAAGTATTAATTCAGGTATTAGTACATAATTATTTAGTGTAATGTTTTGTGAAACATTTGCTTACATGTGGCCATCACAATCTACTATACTAACACTTACTGTCCATCTAAATGAACACGGTCTTCATCTCAATCGTGGTCACGCTCATGTGACACTGCAGTTCATCTTGAAAGTTTATTATCTGCATGTGATTTAAAGTCATATATAGTTTTCTGAGTGCACACGCACAGTCTGTCAGACGGTACGACCTGTGAGTATCAAACTAAGTTCTCTTTCAGGTCTTATTCTGCTTAAACTGTCAAATACACACAGCATTATGTCAAAAACGTTCAGATCAACTCTATGTCTGTGGATGTAAACAGCAGAGAAAGAAATCGCATGTGTGTAAAATACTGTACCTAATATAAATCAAACAGCAAAAGAAAAACAGAAATTCAGTCACTGCTTTGGACTGAATAATTTGGTAGCTGTAATAAATTTCTTACTTGAATTTAGGGCGGGATCTATGCTAAATAGGGCTGAGTCAATCAGCAGTTGTGGGCGGGGCCTAATCATTTGTGATGTCACAAAAGCTTCAGTCTGCAAACGGCTTATTCTGAGACACTGCTTATCATTTATAGGAATTAAAAAATAGAGGAGTGGGTGGATTTTTAAAATTATAGGGTGGTTGTTTACGCTCACTGCCAACACATTTATGCTCAAACACTATGTGAAAGTGAACTTGTAGTTTTTCTCTTTCCTTAAGTGATTCTGCTGGTTATCATCAGGTGTTCATCAATAATCAAACAATCATCACTTAATTACTCACTTCAGTATCTAATTAACTCTAACAGTGTTACTTTAACACCTGCTGCTGTATTTTTCTCATCTAATTGGCATTTATATTATTGCATTTTGTTACAGTTTTGATTTAAACAAGAAAACAAGCTGATGAAGTAAGAAAAACAAACATGATGACATATTCTCTGAAAAAGCGTTTTAGAAGTAAACTTGTGAAAGGATGCAAGAAGTGAACTAGGATGTTTAGGTATTTTTACTTGGAGAGAAAAAAAGACAACAATATTTAATGTCAATCATATTTTTTTCCTGAAGGGAAAAGTTTGTCCAGTGTAAGTGGATTTGTGGAGACGGTTTCAGCTCCAGTGAAGAACATCATCAAAAACAACAGCACTGCGATCTACAATCAACATCAGGACGCCTTTAGTGTCATTATGAATATTAAAAATCATAAAGACTGATCTGAACACACAAATACAGTTATAGCAATAATATCAAAATAAACCAAATAAATCAATGAAAACGTAAAAATCTCTTACAGTAATCTCTGACTATAATTATAGAAATATTGTCAGAGAATTTATTTAGAATTTAGAATATATTTATTACAGCTACCAAGAGAAATACACTCTAAAAATCCAAATCCAATACAAATTTGAGTCAAATATGGATAAACCCAGTCGTTGGGTTAAAAAATTAATTTAAAATATAACCCAATAGCTGGGTTTGTCCAGATTTGACTCAAATTTGTATTGGATTTGGATTTTTAGAGTGTATTTCTCCGACAATATTTCTTCCATACTTCTAGTTGATCATGTGATGCTCAAATGTTGCTGGACAGATGCTGATCAACTTCTGTAAACATTATTATCTCAGTAAGAACTTTTGTACAAATATGACAGAAATAAAATCAATCTGATGTGTAATAAGTGAAGCTGTAATGCTGTTTTTGGAGTGGTTTAATGACCTCAGAGCTTGACGTCAAACAAATGTTGGGTTTAGACATCAACCTGATTTTCATTTTCGACCAAAATGTGACGTCTGAGAGATGCTGGATCCAGTGCCTGATGGGAAACTTCCCCCAAAAACTTTATAAGAATGTTAGAGGACATGTTATCATCATTTAAATAATGTTATACTACCTTTTAGGAGAATATTCTGGGAACAAAAATAAAACTTGCCGCAGAAAACATTACCATAATATAGCAAACTAAGCATAAGGATCAGCGTGATTTATGTAAACGTATAGTTCAGAACAAATGAAAACCATGACTGTAAAGTTTAACAAACTTTGCAGATCTGTGTCAGACAAAGAGAATCAAACTCTTTAAAATGTTTCTCTCTGCTGTGATTGTGATGCTTTCTGGGTCTGTCGAAATGCCAACGCTTGTGGTCTCGGTCGCTTGAGAGCATGTGCACACGACAGGAAGTAAGAGCGCAAGACTGACCACGATCTGAAAAACGGCAAAGCGCAGTCCTGGCCAGAGACTGTATTGTTTTAAGAACCTTGCAGAAGAAGAAAAAAGTTACGACTAAAAAATCAGTAGTGATTACATCATCTGTTACCACTTCTTCATCATGATTTTGTAACGTGTTTGTCAGAGAAAATCACTTCCTGTGAAGGTTTAGCACCGTTTAAGAAACACTTCTCATATTTCTAAACACCCTTCATCTGTGAAGACGAATAATGGAGTTAGACAGCGTTTATGTGAATGTTAAACACAAAGATGCTCATGGATCTCAGAGTCACGGTCAGGATACAGGACGAGCTCAAAAGCAAAGTAAGCTGAAAGTTTCTGAAATTCTCTACATTTCAATTTCAGTAATGGATTTCTGTGTGTCAATGTTTCTGTTTTTATATGAAGTGTTCTCTTCCGTGGAATTCTTTCTCAGTGTTTTATTATTTGCATATTTTACTGTGTTGCAAGTTTGTAATTTTAACATAACACACTTATAACTAAAGACAAAGCTTGATTAATGGTTGATTTGAAATGTTTTATCTTATAATATGAATGGTTTGTTAATTGATTCCTCTATATTTTCTCTCTGTTTGTCAGGAGGAAGAATATGTTTGGTGTTGACGACAGTGTGTCTCGGGATCATTTGTGTTCTTCTGCTGATCTTCATCATACTGCAGCACATCTCCATCACAACAGAGAGTGACCTGTTAAAGATTTGCAAGAACACGGTTGAAGAGTTCGATCAGATCATCAGCAGCTTACAGGACAATAACACTGATCTAACACTGAAGAAACAGGAGTTAGAGACTGAACTAATGAAGTTATATGAACAAGGTCAGTACAAACAGATTTATATATTTGCACTTTACAACACAATCGTCAGTGTTGGGGACAGTTATTTTTAAAAGTAATGCATTACAATATTGCGTTACTCCCTAAAAAATTAACTAAATGCGTTACTTAGTTACTTTTTATGAAAAGTAATGCATTACTTTACTTTTTCATGACTTTTTCTTATCTGGGCTGGGCTTGCTTGTTTGTTTTAATAACAAGTTTTTGTTAATAACAACAAAAAAAGTTATATTTTTGGCAAATGTAAATGATCTTTCACACTAAAAGTTAAATGAATAAGCCTCAGGCTGAAGGAAATGCAATGTATGATTGAATTAGATCATTGAAAGTCAGCAGCAAAGAGATAAAGTGAGATTAAATACATAAAGTATATTTGCGTAATTTAATAAAGTGAATTATTACAGGTTTGCATGAAATTCTGAGATTGCATTTCGCTGTTTTTGTGCAAGTAAATGCATGTCCACATTTAGTCTAGAACTATAATAACCATCTTGTTCACACAACACCTCTGTACTTTATTTTTCTTAACATGTCAGTCAATAAATGTGAAAAAGTAACTTGTGTTACTTTTTTGAAAAAGTAACTTAGATATTTGTTGTAAATTGAAAAAGTAATACTTTACTAGTTACTTGATAAAAGTAATCTGATTATGTAACTCAAGTTACTTGTAATGCGTCACCCCCAACACTGACAATAATAAATATAATTGTTTATGTTAATTGAAAGGAAAAGGCAGGTTTGTCATATCCAACGAGTCAAAGAGCTGGTCTGAGAGCAGGCAGGACTGCAGGGATCAAGGAGGTGATCTGGTCATCATCAACACTGAAGTGAAGCAGGTGAGTTTGAGTGACAAACAGAAACAGTTTAAGGCAATTCTGTTGTGAATCAACATGCTGAAATCAAACATACAAACAGCCAAACCGTAATTAAAAGAAACACAAAAGTCTCATGTTTTAGCAGTGCTTGGAACACAAATGCTTTAATAATATGATAAAAATATCTTTCATTTAACTGTTCTCGTCTTCTGACAAACAAATACCAGATGAGGAACGCAAATGTAATTATGATTCTCACTCTTTTTGTGTTTTATATATTTACACACAGAGGTTCATATATTCTTTAATCAAAGAGTTTGTGTGGATTGGTTTGTCTGACATTGAGAACGAGGGCAACATGACATGGGTGGATAATTCACCACTGAATCAAGGGTAAGAGCAAAAACACTCACAGAAAACCACATACACTCACCACATGATCTAGTGAGTAAATAGTTTTAGAGCTGTTCAGGAACTGAATCTGATTGTATGTTATTCAGGTTTTGGGATCTAGATGAACCGAATGATAAAGGTGGAAATGAGGACTGTGTTGAACTGAATCCTACACATCCCGTCCTGGGAAACTGGAATGACATCCCATGCTCAGAGATGAAAAAGTGTGTTTGTGAGAAGTAACATCCGTTCCTTCATCTTTATGATGGTTAATAACGCTTTGACTCATATTTTTCAGCTTTATTATTTTAATGGCATCATTTCTGCTGAAGGTGCTTGTCACCCAATAATTACAAAAAATGTTATACTTTCATGTTTTTTTGTTCACTTTATGTAATTTCCGAAATTAATGCAACCAGACCAGCCCACAATGATTATCTCATCATAAAACCGTAAAACCATCTAATATCTGCTCACTGTAAAGCGCTGACTGACCTCAATGCTTTACAACATCTTGCATTGTTGGCGAAAAAAACCTAACAGGAAGTGAAGGGTGGCATTGTTGGTTTTTTTTTTTTTTTTAACCAATAAAACAACACCTAAACCTTCTCAATAATAAATTCTCAATAAGATCTTCTGTAGACGTGTGACAGAAATAAAGTCAGTCTGGTCAGTAATAAGTGAAGCTGGTGATGCTGTTTGTGGAGTTGATGAATCAGATCTTCAGAGATTTAATGTCTTTTATCTTCAGTTGATTTCATCAGACTGTGGCTGAAGTAAGTTGTAGTTCTTGTGTTTCTCTTTGCTTCAGTGATACTGCTTGTTAACAGCAGGTGTTCATCATTAATGTTCAATCATTGCTTAATTAATCCCTTAATTATCTCATTAACTTTAACTCTGCTTCAGTGTAACTTTAAGGCTATTTAGAGAGGGACCAAATGTTCTCTGAGCAGAGTTGAGGATTTTGCTGTGTAGCTATTGAGCAAGAAGAAAATAGTAAAACTGCCATAAACAATGTCCTGTTTCTCATATTTTTCTGAAATAGACGGTCATGTGGATTAACTGATTTTTTTTTTTGCCACTTATTAATATTTTATGGAAATATTGTAGTCACAACATTTCTGATAATGTGTGTCTGTGAAACTTTCTCTTTGAATAAAATGGTCAATCGTCATTATCTCAGCTTTTTTGTTTTTATTTCATACTTCATTCTTGTGTTTTTGCTTTATTGTGCTATTTATTGTGATAGATTTCCTCCAGTTCAGCAGGACGCAGCAGAGAGTGCATTTGAGTGGTCACGGCTTCCTCTTGTTGACTTTTGAAGCTGAAACACGTGGCAATACACAAACACAGTCATATGAGTCTGCAGAGTTTTTAAGTTGGACTGCAAGTTGTTATGCTTGTCGAAGGATAGTGTGAAATGAAACTACTTCCTGTTTAGGGTTAGCACTGTTTAAAAACACTCTAAAGGTCACAGCTGATCTATGAAGATGTAATGTCTGACACTAATAATGGATTTAGAGGACATTTATCAAAATGCTGAATGGAGAGATATTGACATTCAATACATTTGGACCTCAAACACCGAATCACGGCCAAGATGAAGGAAAAGATGAAAAGTGTAGTAAACAGAAAATTATTTTGAATATTAAGGATCACTAAACGTTTTGGCTAATAAAATGGTGGGATGATTCACAGCAAAATATTGTTTCATGATATTGTGTTTCAGACCTTTCTCAGTGTTCATATGTGTCCACACTAGGGATGTGTATCTCCATAACTGAAGCCGATGCGATACGCATTACATAGGGCCTTATTATAGTAAACAAATTAATAAAGTTGCTTTTATTTATATATATATATATATATATATGTACCTCATTTCAACTGTCATTTCAGTTGGACAAAACAATAATGTCTACTCAAAATGAGAATTCTGGTGTTTCTTCAGGATGGACAGCAAGTTTACAGAGTCAGGATTTAACAAAACCCTGTTTAAATGATTGTTATAGTGTAGTGTAATATCATTTAGATTTCACACCTAAAAATATGAACACAGAAACAGTCTGTTATAAAAACAATCATAACTTTTCTCATAAAGTAATCATAATGTAAAAATCTCTTACAGTAATCTCTGAATATAATAATAGGAATATTGTCAGAGAAATACACTCTAAAAATCCAAATCCAATCCAAATTTGAGTCAAATTTGGACAAACCCAGCTATTGGGTTATATTTTAAATTAATTTTTGAACCCAATGACTGGGTTTGTCCATATATGACCCAAATTTGTATTGAAACAACCCAGCATTTTCTTTAGAGTCTAGAAAGGATTTGAGATAAACTGGTTTTAGGCAAGAATTTCGGGAGAAAATAGTTTGAGTTTGAAATGAATATAAGTCTGAAAACATTCTTGAGCTGTAGTAAAAAAAAATAAAAAAATAAAAAAATATATATATATATATTAGTTACTCAAATGTTAGATTTTGTAGTGTGGAAAACTTAATGATATTAAGTGACACTTCTAGTTGATCATGTGATGCTCAAATGTTGTTGGACAGATGCTGATCAACTTCTGTAAACATTATTATCTCAGTAAGAACTTTTGTACACATATGACAGCAATAAAATCAATCTGATGTGTAATAAGTGAAGCTGTAATGCTGTTTTTGGAGTCGGAGCTTGACGTCAAACAAATGTTGGGTTTAGACATCAACCTGATTTTCATTTTCGACCAAAATGTGACGTCTGAGAGATGCTGGATCCAGTGCCTGATGGGAAACTTCCCCCAAAAACTTTATAAGAATGTTAGAGGACAATGTTTTTACAATTTTATCATCATTTAAATAATGTTATGCTACCTTTTAGGAGAATATTCTGGGAACAAAAATAAAACTTGCCGCTGAAAACATTACCATAATAGAGCAAAATATTCTCAGAAGGTTCTTAAAACAATACAGTCTCTGGCCAGGACTGCGCTTTGCCGTTTTTCAGATCGTGGTCAGTCTTGCGCTCTTACTTCCTGTCGTGTGCACATGCTCTCAAGCGACCGAGACCACAAGCGTTGGCATTTCGACAGACCCAGAAAGCATCACAATCACACGAGAGAGAAACATTTTAAAGAGTTCGATGCTCTTTGTCTGACACAGATCTGCAAAGTTTGTTAAACTTTACAGTCATGGTTTTCATTTGTTCTGAACTATACGTTTACATAAATCATGCTGATCCTTATGCTTCAAAGAAGAAGAAAAAAGTTAAGACTAAAAAATCAGTAGTGATTACATCATCTGTTATCACTTCTTCATCATTATTTTGTAATGTGTTTGTCAGAGAAAATCACTTCCTGTAAAGGTTTAGCACCGTTTAAGAAACACTTTTCATATTTCTAAACACCATTCATCTGTGAAGACGAATAATGGAGTTAGACAGCGTTTATGAGAATGTTAAACACAAAGATGTAAAGGAGGCTCATGGATCTCAGAGTCACGGTCAGGATACAGGACGAGCTCAAAAGCAAAGTAAGCTGAAAGTTTCTGAAATTGTTTACATTTCAATTTCACTCATGGTTTTCTATATGTCAATGTTTCTGCATTTATATGAAGGGTTGTTTGTAATTATTATTATTATTATTGCAAGTTTGTAATTTTAACATAACACACTTATAACTAAGGACAAAGCTGGATTAATGGTTGTTTTTGAAATGTTTTATCTTATAATATGAATGGTTTGTTAATTGATTCCTCTATATTTTCTCTCTGTTTGTCAGGAGGAAGAATATGTTTGGTGTTGACGACAGTGTGTCTCGGGATCATTTGTGTTCTTCTGCTGATCTTCATCATACTGCAGCACATCTCCATCACAACAGAGAGTGACCTGTTAAAGATTTGCAAGAACACGGTTGAAGAGTTCGATCAGATCATCAGCAGCTTACAGGACAATAACACTGATCTAACACTGAAGAAACAGGAGTTAGAGACTGAACTAATGAAGTTATATGAACAAGGTCAGTACAAACAGATTTATATATTTGCACTTTACAACACAATCGTCAGTGTTGGGGACAGTTATTTTTAAAAGTAATGCATTACAATATTGCGTTACTCCCTAAAAAATTAACTAAATGCGTTACTTAGTTACTTTTTATGAAAAGTAATGCATTACTTTACTTTTTCATGACTTTTTCTTATCTGGGCTGGGCTTGCTTGTTTGTTTTAATAACAAGTTTTTGTTAATAACAACAAAAAAAGTTATATTTTTGGCAAATGTAAAGGATCTTTCACACTAAAAGTTAAATGAATAAGCCTCAGGCTGAAGGAAATGCAATGTATGATTGAATTAGATCATTGAAAGTCTGCAGCAAAGAGATAAAGTGAGATTAAATACATAAAGTATATTTGCGTAATTTAATACGGTGAATTATTACAGGTTTGCATGAAATTCTGAGATTGCATTTCGCTGTTTTTGTGCAAGTGAGATGAGTAAATGCATGTCCACATTTAGTCTAGAACTATAATAACCATCTTGTTCACACAACACCTCTGTACTTTATTTTTCTTAACATGTCAGTCAGTAAATGTGAAAAGGTAATACTTTACTAGTTACTTGATAAAAGTAATCTGATTATGTAACTCAAGTTACTTGTAATGCGTCACCCCCAACACTGACAATAATAAATATAATTGTTTATGTTAATTGAAAGGAAAAGGCAGGTTTGTCATATCCAACGAGTCAAAGAGCTGGTCTGAGAGCAGGCAGAACTGCAGGGATCAAGGAGGTGATCTGGTCATCATCAACACTGAAGTGAAGCAGGTGAGTTTGAGTGACAAACAGAAACAGTTTAAGGCAATTCTGTTGTGAATCAACATGCTGAAATCAAACATACAAACAGCCAAACCGTAATTAAAAGAAACACAAAAGTCTCATGTTTTAGCACTGCTTGGAACACAAATGCTTTAATAATATGATAAAAATATCTTATATATAACTGTTCTCGTCTTCTGACAGACAAATACCAGATGAGGAACGCAAATGTAATTATGATTCTCACTCTTTTTGCGTTTTATATATTTACACACAGAGGTTCATATATTCTTTAATCAAAGAGTTTGTGTGGATTGGTTTGTCTGACATTGAGAACGAGGGCAACATGACATGGGTTGATAATTCACCACTGAATCAAGGGTAAGAGCAAAAACACTCCCAGAAAACCACATACACTCACCACATGTTCTAGTGAGTAAATACTTTTAGAGCTGTTCAGGAACTGAATCTGATTGTATGTTATTCAGGTTTTGGGATGTAAATGAACCGAATAATGCAGGTGGAGATGAGGACTGTGTTGAACTGAATCCTACACATCCCGTCCTGAGCAACTGGAACGACAGCCCATGTTCAGAGGTGCAAAAGTGGGTTTGTGAGTCTTAACATCCGTTCCTTCATCTTCATTATGGATGATAACGCTTTGACTCTTCAGCGTTATTATTTCAATGGCATCATTTCTGCTGAAGGTGCTTGTCACCCAATAATTACAAAGAAAATTTAAGCTTTCGTGTGTTTTTGTTCACTTTATGTAATTTCCGAAATTAATGCAACCAGCCCAGCCCACAACGATTATCTCATCATAAAAGCATCTAATATCTGTTCACTGTAAAGCGCTGACCTCACTGCTTTACAACATCTTACATTGTTGCAGAAAAAAACCTAATATAGGAAGTGAAGGGTGTTTTTGTTCATCTGTGTTTTTTTTCTTGACCAATAAAACAACATCTAAATTTTCTCAATAATAAATTCTCAATAAGAGCTTCTGTAGACGTGTGACAGAAATAAAGTTAGTCTGGTCAGTAATAAGTGAAGCTGGTAATGCTGTTTGTGGAGTTGATGAATCAGATCTTCAGAGATTTAATGTCTTTTATCTTCACTTCATCTAAGACTGTGGCTGAAGTCAGTTGTAGTTCTTGTGTTTCTCTTTGCTTCAGTGATTTTGCTTGTTAACAGCAGGTGTTCATCACTAATTCTCAATCATCGCTTAATTAATCCCTTAATTATCTCATTAACTTTAACTCTGCTTCAGTGTAACTTTAAGGCTATTTAGAGAGGGACCAAATGTTCTCTGAGCAGAGTTGAGGATTTTGCTGTGTAGCTATTGAGCAAGAAGAAAATAATACAACTGCCATAAATATTGTCCTGTTTCTCATATTTTTCTGAAATAGACGGTCATGTGGATTAACTGATTTCTTTTGCCACTTATTAATATTTTATGAAAATATTGTAGTCACAACATTTCTGATAATGTGTGTCTGTGAAACTTTCTCTTTGAATAAAATGGTCAATTGTCATTATCTCAGCATTTTTGTTTTTATTTCATGCTTCATTCTTGTGTTTTTGCTTTTTTGTGTTATTTATTGTGATAGATTTCCTCCAGTTCAGCAGGGCGCAGCAGAGAGTGCATTTGAGTGGTCACGGCTTCCTCTTGTTGACTTTTGAAGCTGAAACAAGTGGCAATACACAAACACAGGCTGCGTCCGAAATCGCCTACTTCTCTACTATTGAGTAGGCAAAAAGCAGTAGGCGAGCGAATAAGTATGTCCGAAACATTAGTAGTCATAAAAGAGTAGTCGAGAAGTTCCCGGATGGCCTACTGCTTCCGCCCAGATTCCTGAGCGCTTTCCGAAAAAGTACTTCTCTATCCCAGGAGGCCACGGGAGAGGATACGTCAATCAAACACGGAGGAGAAAGAGGCGTTTTCAAATGTGAGTATTGAAAACATTCCTTGTGTTAAAATCGCATTTGTTGAACTACTGTAAACTGTTGAAGTGTTGAAGGTGTAAAGACGCTAGGCAGTATAGTTGTGATTTTGCTGTAAAAACGTTTTATTACATACAGCTAACAGGAGCTCTAGTAAGCTCACGTATGTCACCAAAGTGGATTTACATGACTTCTGAACCATATACATCATAAACACGCTTACTAAAAGTTTATTTAACATCTGACAGGGAAATATTCAGTAAGTATTGCAGATGATGAGCACATCACAACATGAAATAGACATCTGAGTGTGTGCTATTATGTAGAATTCAACACGGCTTACATTACATGAATGTAAGTAATATAAATAAACAAATGTACAAGTAACTCGACATTATTTATCTATTTTATTTGACCGTTTGTACTGTTGATAAATGAAGGAACATTTGTATTGTATAAGAAGTCAGTTAACACAAGTGACTCGCTCAAGAACGCATTGTAAAATGTCTCCATAACTGAGGCCGATGCGATGCACATTATATACAAATTAATAAAGTTGCTTTTATATATATATATATATATATATGTGCCTCATTTCAACTGTCATTTCAGTTGGACAAAACAATAATGTCTACTCAAAATAAGAATTTAGTTTGGGCACACTTTGTCTTTAAGCGTTTTACATCATTTAATATGTAAAATGGCTTCTGAATGTTGCGGTTATAAAGTTCTTGTGTTCTTGAGGCGCTGAGCGTCTATTTCACACTGAAGTTCACAGTGGAGGACAAATAAAACACCGACCAACATCCACATCCTGCTTGTACAACGTCAACAGGTGACAAAAAGCATAAAAATGGAACAAAATCATTCAAATCAAGAGCAAATACCTTACACTGTGTCAACATTTTTATATAGAAACATACAGAAACAAATTATCTGTTAAATGAGACACATCAGACACCGGCATTCGAGGCCCACACAGAGCAGGGTGAGTAGGACCTGGGTGGAGGGGTTACATTGGTGCCGTGACCCGGATGGCAGTGAGGTTTAGGAGGGTGAGTGTAATGGAGGCCACCTGGTAGTCGCTGTGTGAGTAAAATCTCACTCCTCTGATCTCAAGTGACACCTTTAGCTTCCTTGTCAGAGCATCCAACTCCCATGCCAGAGACCCGGGTTCGAGGCCCGCATAGAGCAAGTAGGACACACAGATATTCCGTATCATAGCAAGCAAAGCGTCTCAAGTGAAAAAAGAAACTCTTAAATGGAATTTAGCCTCAGGAAACATGGATGACTGAAACCACAACCTGCTTTATCTGAAATCACAGATTTGTCATATCTGATCTTACTGAGATGTCAGGAATCGAGTGATCTGATTCTGTTGCCATAAATGAAAATGTCAACAAACAGCCATAACTGTACAGTACTGTGCAAAAGTCTGAGGCCACCACCAGCTTTGTTGTTTTAGCAATGTTTTAATGACCATCCAACTTTATTTTTTGGTCTTGATTATGATATATAAACAGAAAATACAGGAGACATGTACACAAAATGTATATATATAAAATCGGAACAAAATTGCTTCTTTAAGCAAAAATCAGTATTTAGTGTGACCCTTTCCATTCAACTAATGTTCAAGAGAGCCAGGTTCCTGATATTGCTCAAGTGTAAGTGGAGGTCACGAAATACTTCCCACTTTAGCCTCTGGAAGTCGTTTTATTTTTCTGTTTTTTTTATATTGCATACAATTTTCTTGTATTTTCTGAATATATTCTAATAAAGAGACTGATAAATAATTATATATGGTCATTATACCATTGCTAAAACATCTAATTGTGGCTTGAGACTTTCTCACAGTACTGTACATGACTGATTAAATGAAAGTATGTGGTGATCTGATGTCAGCGTCTCACGTGGCAAGTGCTTTCAAGATTACAACCTCAGGCAATGTAGGGTCAGAAACCAGCAGATCTCCTTTCAACTTCACTTCATCTTTTAAAAACAAAAGAGGAACAAATGAGATACTTCTGTTTTGGTGCAGTCTTTTTTCATATGTTTTGTATATGAGATGTTTTTGGTTCTAAACAAAGTATGTTCATAACTATACCTTCATTTTAAAGGATAAAGACTATTATTTTTATTTTATTTGTAAAAAACCATTGTTATTTTTCATAAGGGAAGTAAAATAATCTTTCAAGCTATCTGCATTGTATAAGCTGCTTTGTGTACAGAGGTTGTCAAGGAAACAGCTTTATTTCTGCTGTTCCAGCGCCACCTACTGGCAGAGAGTCGATTTCATTCTCATTCAGTTAATTGCTGATTTTCTGCAGACTGATGTGAAAATACACTAACCAGTGTAATATTTAATTAAAGCTGTAAGAATAAAATATAAAGTAACTTATATCTTACCTCCAACCATACATTACATAAACAGCACATAATTAGCATACACACAGGTTACATCAATTTGTGAATAATTACAGTTAAATATAAAAAGGGGGAAGAAAGAAAGACAACAGAAGGATGCCATTATGATGGAATAAAAGCTCATAGAAAACTGATGCATCTTAGTTGAAGGCTGTTTCAGACCTGACAGCTTTTCCTGACACCTGAAACCTTTCTAGTCTGAGGCGTGAGGATCTGAGGATGTCCTAAAATGTACACCGTACTACTGCATCATAGGCCCCTCATAAAACACTTTCATTTTCATACCCAAAGAGAAAAACACGGAGAGAGAAAATGTACAGCGGGGAAAGAAGCATGGATGACATATATAGGACATTTTCAGGTCAGTTAAAAGTTATTAAAACACCATTATAAAAAAGAAATGCCAAAACAAACCTAAAGGTGTTTTATGCGAGGAATAATTACTGGACGTGACGACGCGAAGCCTATATGTTTTCAATCGTTTGACTGGCCGTCGCTTCAAGACATCTTTCAGGTGTTTCATTTGAACGCTGGTTTTTGTTCTTAAAACTCTCGTGCGAGTAGAAATACTTATAGTTTATAACTTATAGCGTAGAAATACGGCAGCTTGTCTCGCATCATTCACACAGAGAAGCGTTTTTTAGAAAGCGAGTTCAAAATAAGTTCAACTTTTGCAAATGCCTCACGGGATGTTTTGCTGCTGTTCCACTTTCACTCCACTGGTATTTAAATGCATCATATTATACTTTTAAAACACTTTTAAGCTTCTCCCATGTGTATATGGATCTATATGGAGTTTAAAAAAGACAATTTACGTTGTGGCAACGTCGCTGCCACGTTCCATTTTTACTGTGGCAACGTTGACTGTCTACGTGCTCGCGACATTGTAGCAACGTTGAATTGTAAGACGCTAAAGGGCTGCAGCAACATTGTTGCGCGACATTCAGCAACTGCAAGACGACGTTCCGACCACATTTATTTTTATGCCAGATTATAAATATTATATTACCTTTTCTGCGTCTTATTTTTTTATGTATTTATTTTTTTGTGGTCAATCTCTTAATAATCATACACAAGATGAACATGTAACACTTTTTTAAATACTGTTAATCATTAATTGTTATTTTTAATGTAAAACCAGCTATGAAACTTTAAAGAGGAAAAATGCCATACAAGTTCATATAATCCAACTTTATTAAAACATTGCATACATATAATTACACTACCAAAACATACATTTGAAGGGAAAAAAAACGTTAATATAGAGTATATTAATTATATTAAGCTCAAATATAATAGACTAGAAATAAAAAAGCATAAAAAGAGCATTTGAGAACATTTGTTGAACAAAATAAAAGCAGCTGAAACAGTCATCAGGTCACCGGCTGATGAGGCCGACTCAAGACTGGAGAACACGGTGGACGGGGGAGCGCAGACGAAAAGGTCGGTAGACAGTCCAAGAGAAACAAATCCAGTGGGAAAGGGCAAGCGCAGAAACCAGTCGCCAGGCACAAGTCAAAACCATGCTGACTGTCCGGGGACAGAGAATGATTGGTGGCAGGCACAGGTAAAACTGGGCAGAGAACAAGACGGAGCAAAATCAAATAGTAAGCCTCCAATGTAGGAGGACACAAATAGGATCTTGATACGACAGGACAGGCCACATGTCTAGCATAAGCAGACAGAAGAAAATTATTTAAAACGAACATAGTACAAACGAAACAGAGCACACTATAGCAGATAAATGGATAAAACTTTACAATATTCATGCTTAACTAATGCACAGATAGTCATGAGTTAATGTATAACTCATGAAGAACAACCATTTATTAATAATTACTGCATCAGCAACAAATGAACATTCTATATGATTCATAGATGAAGTAATCAATAAATTGTTATTATCCCGTTGTCTGCTTTAATCATTAGCTAATGATTTGCATGGGTATCATTATATTGTCACTTTACTTGTTGAGGCACAAGACTAACTAATTAAAAATCTATAACCACAATGACATACTACTTAACAATCAGTTAATAGTTCTATTGCCTCAACAGGTAAAGTCATAACGGTAACACTTTATTTTAGGGTCTCTCAACTAGTTGCTTATAAGCATGCATATTACTACAATATAAGCCATTTATTAGTAGTAATTATTAATGCCTTATTCTACATGACATTATTCTATATCCCTAATCCTATCCAATACCTAAACTTAACAACTACCTTACTAACTACTAATAGGCAGCCAATTAGGAATTTGTTGAGGGAAAAGTCGTAGGTAATAGTGAATAAGTGTTCCCTATTCTAAAGTGTTACCGTCATGACATAATGATACTCATGCAAATTATTAGCTAATGATTAATTGAAGCAGACAACTGGAAGTTGAAAGGCATGCCTTCGACCCAATGTGGTAATTAACATATGAATTTACACTGTTAGTTAATATAATATGTCATTAGGGAATTAATACTTTATGACACATTTAACTAATAACAATTTATTGATTACTTAATCTATGAATCATATAGAATGTTCATTTGTTGCTGATGCAGTAATCATTGGTTTAGTTCATCATGAGTTATACTTTAACTCATGATTATCTGTGCATTAGTTAAGCAGTATTTAATGCATATTTGTGCACCCGTATTGTAAAGTGTTACTGAGAAATGAAAGGAAAGAAGAAACATATCCGCAATCAGAGCGCAGCCAATAGAAAAATTTAGAAAAGAGAGACAAAGATCAAACCTGACTCCTGAGAGAAACATCACATGAGCGTGGTCTTTTCAGACTTAAAAAAAAAAGTTTTTATTTTTATTTATTTTAGGTCCTTATTTTAACATGATAGTACAGATATGAAAGAAAAAGTGAGAAAAGTGTAGAGTGACATAAGCCAGGTTTGAGCTCCAGTCATACGTACAGAAATGCTAGGCTACTTTACTCTCTGAATACTCACTTAAAATTATGAGAAGAGGTCCAATGAGCCATCTTGTAAATGTGGAGTAACTGATCGCTGTAAAATTAAATGTCAGACTTAGTGTCATGTCAATATTGTAACATGTATTCTAGTCCTGTCTCCTGTCATGTGTTCCTTGTTTTGCTTTCGTCAGTCCTTGTCATGTGATCTTTGTCTTGGTTCCCCATGTGCCTCGTTATTAGTCCATTGTCGTCAGCTGTGTAACGTTATCGTGTTGGATTGCTTCTCTGTCTGTATCTTTGTAAAAATTAAAACGTATCATGTTGGGTGTAACTTCTGGTAATCCGTCTGTTCTGGTCATTATTAAAACTCTGTTTAGTGAATTCAGTTGTTCTGCCTGTTCCTGCCTACACCAGCGTTACAAATATCATCTGTACAGAACATTAAAGCAATATTAAAAATCTCACACTTGGTTTTTAGTTTGGATTCATTTAGTGTATATTAAAAACATTGATTTGCACTTAACTGTAACCTTGAGACTTTGAGGGAAGAAAAAAAAGTACTTAACCAGGGCTGGACAGTAATAATAAAATACCCGTCTTGAGCGTATCCTCGAAAAGGATATATGTCATAATTGAAAGTAAAAAGTTGAAATATTGTATATGTAACAATATATTGGACGCATGCACATCTAAAGTGACCTCACTGCTGTCAGGTAGGAAAAAAAAAAAAAAAAAACACTCATTGCTCTTGACTGATTAACTTTTGTAGCTGTAATGATATCTATATTTAATTTAAACAGTGAAGAATATGCAATGTTATTACATTTGATTATTCAATTTCTGTACCTGATCACCTACAAATCTAAAGCAGTGTTTAATAAGTATCTTTGTTCTATTTATTTATTGTGCTATTGTTTGTAATTTGTTAATTTGTTTCACTTATATTTACCTTCTATTTAACTAGTATCTTAATTTTTGCCATAAGTTTATTTATGAGAATACAAGATAACAAGGATACAAAACAACAATAAAAACAGCCATTTTATTTTTGTGGCAGGGCCAGTGAAAATGTTGGCTGGGCAAGAAAAAAGTATAACATATTATACATACATATTGTCAGTAATAAAATTCATTGTAAAAATACTCACATTAGCCTTTCTCCTAACCAGACCTGGTGCATGTTTAAGGGTCTCTGCAATCTGGCTTTCAGCATCCATGCTAGTAAGGGGTTGGTTTAGGTGTAGGGCAATAGCACATACAGTTTGTACAGTATAAAAACCATTACGCCTATGGATGCTGTAAACACATTTAATCGGCATGTAAGCGTGTGTGTGTGAGAGAAACGCAGAGCGCTTTCCTCAGCCAATAATGCACTCGCTGCTCCAGACAGAGTGAAACTTAATCGTTCAGTCAGTGTTCAAATGTAGGCAAGTGAAAATGTATCTGTGTTGAAATATCTTTTACACGTTTGACAAAAACACTGGCGAGTTAAATTTAACAATTTATTGGCCAGTGGCTAATGATATTAGTCGCCAAGATTGAACATGAACTTGCGCGTATCGCGCTTAGGTCGCTGTCTGTTGTGTCAGTCCCTTTTCATAGCTTCATTATGGCTTATAACTTTTGGCATAATGTTAAAACACTTCATCACATGACCAGAATATGTTTAACGCCTTTTCCTAAATAACGATATCTGAATAGGCCTTCTGAAAGTAATATAATTAACTTAGCATTAACTTACACCAAACCCGATCGCAAACTACTCGGTATGTGAATTATCAGCTATTCTGTTTATTAACAGAACAAATAAATCTCACATTAGACATGAAAATTGTAGGTTTTGTTTGGATATTTACATATCTTATTTATCTAAAAGAGAAATCATAAGCAATACTCACTTATCCTGGCTTGAAGAAGAATAACAGCCCAATGGTCTGTTAAAATTTAAAATGCGCTTCTGAACAGTGACGAGTACATGTCGTACAATGGTTGTCCAGACAGCCTAAGCACAACCTTCAGCAATCGTCCTGAACCGTGGTTGAATGGCAACATTGTGACAGAACAGTAACAACCTTAACGACACAATGTAGAACCAACAACCTTTTAGCCATGTTGTTACAACGTTGCTAAAAGGTTGGCTACGTTGAGGCAATGTTCTGTGTTTGTGTTTTGAATTGTGTAAATTTAAATAATAGACTAGTGTCATTTGACAAAATTGAATATCATTTTATATAGTTTTGAACTGGAATTTTTAAACGTGAATCCTCGACATTTGATATTTCACTAAATTGATTTTTTTTATGGTATAGTTTTCTAAATATGTATTTTCGAACAGCGTATTTTTTGCTCTGAATTCTTAGACTGCAAATATTCACTTCTTAAAAAAGAACAAATTCGAAACGCGAAATTCAATATTCTAAAATTCTAAATTCTTACTGAAAGTAGGTCTGAGGTCCAACTTTAAATTTAACATGGAAGTGATGCGTAACGGTCACACATAATTCTATAATTACAATGTGTCTGCTTCATTTTGTAATCGAATGAAATCAAAGTGGGATAATACGCTATTTCAAATACACACTGTCGTTTTGAGCTCACAAATGATCATTCGGATATGTGCGCGATTACATGATACGATTTATTTCCACTCAATGTCATGGAAATTGTAGGCTTATAAAATTAAATCAGAAGAGATGAGAATTTGGTGCAAATGCATTCTTCATGTTGAAATCTTGAAGCTGTATTTTTAAGAAGTGTATATTAGCAGTCTAACCAGACGCGACGCGATCAGATTCCCGCGACAAACAATTTGTTTTGTCCACATCAGACGCGACACAACTATAAGACGAAAATCAAAAATCACAGCCAATCAGAAGAGCGCATGGGCGGGGTCTATCGACAAACTCACGGCACTGGCAACGACAAGTATAAGTAGCTAACAGAAGCAAATTAATAAATATTTCACCATTTTAACATTGTCACTGAAACAATCGTTGTCGTAGAATACACTTGTCTGTTCACAATGAGTTGAACGTTCTTGTCCTTTTATTTATATTAAAAATCTGAGGTGAATTATTTGCTTAATTATCCATTGTTGCTTTCTGTACGGCAATAAAAAAACACACACAATGATATTCAAACCCACATTTGACGCTGTAACATGAAATAAAATACATAAACGGTACCTGAGATTATCGTTAGCATTCTTTGTGTTGTTGTTCCAGCCGCGACGTCGCGAAAAAAGAAACGTTTCTAAAATAGAACAGCTAGTTAGGACAAAAACTCTGGAAAAGATACCTTTTATTGTGTGTTGCGGCATCACGTCTGGTTAGGACACGGTGTGAGAATTCAGAACAAAAAATACGCTTGAAAATACATATGTAGAAAATTATACCATAAAAAATTTGGAGAAATATCGGTAACACTTTACAATAAGGTTCATTAGTTAACAACATTAGTTAACATGGACTAATAGTGAACTGCACTTTTACAGCATTTATTAATCTTCATTAATGTTAATTTCAACATTTACTAATACATTATTAAAATCTTGTTAACATTAGTTAATGCTCTGTGAACTAACATGAACAAACAATGAACAACTGTATTTTCATTTACTAACTGTAACGTGTTGCTCGTGGTGGTGCGAGGAAGCACGGAGATCACAGACCGAAGAATATATACAGGATTTATTTAAACAAGGAAGGACTACACAGACAGATACTACACGCACGTAACTTTAACAACGAACCAGGACTGGACTGAAACAGAGGGAATTTATACACCAGAGAACAAGAGGGTAACGAGTAAAACGCAGGTGACGGACATGAAACAAACAAGACACCGCTGGTGACAATGAACTGATAACGAGACGAGCACATGGCAGGGCAAAACAAAGATCACATGACAAAACAGAACTCAAAACAAAGAGCACATGTGACGATGACAGGACAGGGGAACAGAATCAACAGACACGATCATGACAGTACTCCCCCCTCCCGGAAGGCGCGTCCTCGCGCCATAAAGGAACAGATCCGGGAGGGGGGGTGGGCACCCTGGAGGCCGTGGTCGGGAGCAGGCAGTTCAGGTGGCCTCCAGGGTGTCTCTTGGACCTCCGGGCGCCATGGCGGGTCTGGGAGTTCCGGCGGCCACGGAGGAGTCCGGGGCCGGGTCACGGCGGGTGCACGGAGGTCAGGCGGCCACGGAGGCTTCCGCGGCAGAGTCACGGCGGGTGCACGGAGGTCAGGCGGCCACGGAGGCGTCCGAGGCAGAGGGTCCGGCGGCTCTGGCGCAGGAGGGTCCGGCGGCTCTGGCGCAGGAGGGTCCGGCGGCTCTGGCGCAGGAGGGTCCGGCGGCTCTGGCGCAGGAGGGTCCGGCGGCTCTGGCGCAGGAGGGTCCGGCGGCTCTGGCGCAGGAGGGTCCGGCGGCTCTGGCGGTGGCAGATCAGGTGCCGGGTCTGGGAGGTCTGGGAGGTCTGGGAGGTCTGGCGGGTCAGGGAGCTCAGGAGGCTCTGGCGGGTCAGGGAGCCCAGGAGGCTCTGGCGGGTCAGGGAGCCCAGGAGGCTCTGGCGGGTCAGGGAGCCCAGGAGGCTCTGGCGGGTCAGGGAGCCCAGGAGGCTCTGGCGGGTCAGGGAGCCCAGGAGGCTCTGGCGGGTCAGGGAGCCCAGGAGGCTCTGGCGGGTCAGGGAGCCCAGGTGGCTCTGGCGGGTCAGGGAGCCCAGGAGGCTCTGGCGGGTCAGGGAGCTCAGGGAAGTCCGGGAGCTCAGGGAAGTCCGGGAACTCAGGCGGCTCAGGGAACTCAGGCGGCTCAGGGAACTCAGGCGGCTCAGGGAACTCAGGCGGCTCAGGGAACTCAGGCGGCTCAGGGAACTCAGGCGGCTCAGGGAACTCAGGCGGCTCAGGGAACTCAGGCGGCTCAGGGAACTCAGGCGGCTCAGGGAACTCAGGCGGCTCAGGGAACTCAGGCGGCTCAGGGAACTCAGGCGGCTCAGGGAACTCAGGCGGCTCAGGGAACTCAGGCGGCTCCGGAGGCTCAGCGGCGGCGCGCTGTGACAACGCCGATCTGACGGACAGCAGTGGGGAGTCCAACACCTTGGACCCCAAGATAGCGCTGCTGGTACCCCCACGGGGATCACGGGACTGGTTAGCCGGACAGACGGAGATCGCACCGTTGAAGGGATATGTGAGGGCAGTTGGCGTTAGGTGGACTGGCGGAGTGGGTGTTCTGATTGAGACTGGACAGGGAACACACTCTGAAACCTCGAACCCAGACCCATTCAATTCTAGGACTAAGTTGATAAAGTCAACTAGAGAATGGTCACACATGGGTCCGCTTGGCCGAATGGTGTCCCTGTCCAGCCCCAAACCGAACACGGCATTTAGTGGGGCATCCGGCCAGCCCACCAAATGAGAGAGCTCAATGAATTCCCTCACATACCTCTCCAACGGGCGTCCACACTGCCGGATGCTCCACAGATGGTTTTCAGGTGAGACATCCATGTTGTTTTGTCTCTTGTTGGGGTTCGTTGTTCTGTAACGTGTTGCTCGTGGTGGTGCGAGGAAGCACGGCGATCACAGACCGAAGAATATATACAGGATTTATTTAAACAAGGAAGGACTACACAGACAGATACTACACGCACGTAACTTTAACAACGAACCAGGACTGGACTGAAACAGAGGGAATTTATACACCAGAGAACAAGAGGGTAACGAGTAAAACGCAGGTGACGGACATGAAACAAACAAGACACCGCTGGTGACAATGAACTGATAACGAGACGAGCACATGGCAGGGCAAAACAAAGATCACATGACAAAACAGAACTCAAAACAAAGAGCACATGTGACGATGACAGGACAGGGGAACAGAATCAACAGACACGATCATGACACTAACATTAACGAAGATTAGTAAAAACAGTAACAAATGTATTGCTTATGGTTAGTTCATGTTAGTTAATACATTAACTAATGTTTAACTAATGAACCTTATTGTAAAGTGTTACCGAAATATCAAAGCACTTAATATTCAATTCTGTTAAATGGCAGAATCCCATTGAATACAGGCGTCACAACCAAAAAAAATGTCATTTTCTCTTTGATAGACCTTGAAGAAGAACCTGATTCAGATGATCTGAGGATTGTGTTGTTGGGAGTCTCTGGTGAGGGAAAGAGTTCAATAGGAAATGCAATACTGGGTCAAGATGTGTTTAAAGAGAGCAGAACCAGAGAGAGTGAGAGACAGAGTGGAAGAGTAGAAGACAGAAACATCTCCATCATCGACACTCCAGGATTCTTCAACCCTCACCTGACTGATGAAGAGCTGAAGAAGCAGATGATGAAGAGTCTGGATCTCTCTGATACCGGTCCTCACGTGTTCCTGCTCGTCATCAACCTGGAGAACTTTGAAGTGGATGAGAGGAACATTGTGGAGCAAATTCAGGAGAACTTTGGAGCTCAAGCTATGAGGTTCACAATGGTGCTGTTTATCGGACGAGACAAAATATCCAAGGAAAAATTTAAACAAATCACTGAGAGTGAAAATATCAAAGAGATGCTGAGCTATTTTGACCGAAGATATCATGTGATGAACAGCAGAAGTGAGTGTGATGCCTATCAGATCACAATGCTCTTGAAAAGTATTGATGAATTGGTGAAGAACAATGGAGGACAAAACTATAGCAATGAGATCTACCAAATGAAAAGACAGGAAAAGAGAGAGATGGATGAGCAGAAAAGAGAGAAAAACCCAGATGGAGAAATAAAAACTCAACAGAAAGAAGACGGAAAGACAGAAGACAATGAAAGGAAGCAAGTTGGTGAGAGTGGAGGATTGAAACCACTTGGAGAGACAAAACACCAAAACCTGAGAGAGAATGAGGCTGCAGTGCAGGGAAATCTTGAGGAAAGTCAGAAAGAGATGGACAGACTGATAAAGGATATTGTTAGAGAACAATTTCACCGTAAAGTTGGTAAATATTTAACCATTTAGTGGTTCTGTCTACTCATAATGTACATCATATTCACCATTATTTAATGACTATTGTTAAATTATTAAATAATATATATTTCTTTGTCTTTATTTCAGATCTGAGAATTGTTCTTCTGGGTAAAACTGGATCAGGAAAGAGTTCAACAGGAAACACCATCCTCAGAAACTTTGAGTTTCAGAATGGAATTTCTTCTAAGTCTGTAACTAGACACTGTCAAAGACGAAAGATTCAAGAGGAGGGTAAAGTCATCGCAGTCATCGACACTCCAGGACTGTACGATACGTCTCTGAGTCGAGAAGAACTGAAGGCTGAGATTGAGAAGTGTGTCTTCATGTCTGCTCCTGGTCCTCATGTGTTTCTGCTGGTCATCAGACTGGACACAAGATTCACAGATGAGGAGAAAAACACTGTGAAATGGATTCAGGAGAACTTTGGAGAAGATGCTGCTCATTATACCATCATTCTGTTCACTCACGCTGAACAGCTGAGAGGGAAACCATTAGATGAGTATATCAGAGAAAATAATGATCTTCAGGCTGTTGTTAATGAGTGTGGAGGAAGATTTCACTCATTCAACAACGATGACATCAGGAACCGTGATCAGGTCACTGAACTGATGGAGAAGATTCATGAAATGGTGAAGAAGAATGGAGGACAACACTACACAGATGTGATATATAAAAAAGCCCAGGAAAAGATTGAAGGAGTGGCTTTTAAACAGAAATTATTAATCGGAGGGGGAGTAGCAGTAGGAGCAGTAGCTGTGGCAGCAATCGCTATAGCAAAAGTAAAATAAGGAGCACAGTTAATCAGATTAAACAAGAATGTTTGACTAATTTCTGTCTAATTCAGTTCTTTGAAAGATTTAATGAGAATAGCTGGATTCAGTTGAGTTCAGTTACATTGCCATGTTTATATATGATATATATATTGATTGTGCTGCAAATATATCATTTGGTTTCTTCAAATAACCTGAAGGAAACATTCTCTGTAAAAAAAAAAAAAAATTCTAGGTTGTAATAATAAAGCCTAAAAATAACTATTTTTTTACGTTCTGTAGGTCCTTTTTAGGTTATTGCAAAACAAATTAGTAAATAAATATATGCAAAGTACATGTATGGAAACATGCGTTAAACTGTTTGGTTCAAGGTGGTGACTTGATAAATAGAATGTTGTATAAAAAAGGTACAATAAAATATACTGATTTCAACTAACAGCTGCTGTGACAAAGACACTCATTTCTCCTCTCTCTGGTTTGTGCTTGTCTGTCCACTGGGTGGCGCTCGTCTCTTTATTTTCCATCTAAAATAGAGTAGATAGAAACTCCATTAAGCCGGTTCAATCCATGCCGTTGTTGTTGTTTTTCCCTCTTATTTTGTGAGGTGCAAATTCAACACTAGGATTTATAATACCTACTTTATATTTTATATTACTGATTTCATTGTTATTGTTGTGCTGCCTCTTTCTTAAAGTTTAAATAAAAAAAACTGCATGTTGGTGTAGTTCTTTACCTTTACACTGTAATATATACACTGCATGCATAATTATTATGCAAGTAGATTTACTGATCATATTTTTATTTCCAAGCACAATTGACCCTGCAGTTTGATTGACAGGCGATCTGACCAATCATAACCCCGAATCCGCCATTTTGTCCATCAAAGCAGTCAGGGGAGTTAGTAGATTAACGTTGGTGAACTTGAACTTGAAATATTGTGTGTCCTCACGTCTTTCCGCTCTTGAAACAACATTCCTTCTGATGTTTATTCATGTTTATTTGATGCTATAAATGAACTAGTATGAAGAGATGATCGAGGAGCTACAGCGATCTGTCACCACACATTAAACACACACTAGATGCTATTTATTGATTCAACTTCTTTAAAATATTGTAATATTACTGACACTGTTTCATACATTGTCAGTGTCCTCTTTGTTCCACAATGTATTTTTACTGCATGAGAACATGATGTGTGGCGTGAGAGCAGATGATTTGTCAGACATAGCAACAGTATCTAAAGGGGGCGGGTCTTTGCGAAGGGTCAATTTACAAGTTTTGGAAGATCTTTTTACTCTTATTTCTTCACCTTAATTATTTTGTAATTTGTGTCTTTTCTTCTCAAGCTGTTTTTGTCTGACCCTGCTGACCCAGTGAGCATTTTTCTGTCCAGTGGTCATGCCTTAACTGCAATTTATTTCATTAGTATTGCATCCTTCTCATTGGCATTTAATAATTTTGACTTTTCAGTCTGAGTTAAATGTCTTTTTTGGCTTTTAGTATGAATATGTTATGGTAATTTAATTATTAGCATTAAACTAGCCATGCCTAATATATTAGGTTATTTCAATTAGAAATTTAGTAAAAAAAAAAATGTGTAACTGTGCACTTGGACCCAAACGGCTTCTCCAATTCCCTTCTAATCTTTGGAAATGAACACAGTTAAAGTGAAGAACGAGTTACTGTCTGCTTTAAGAATTTGTACATGTTGGAAAACAACACCAAAATTATTCACTGCAGTGTAACACCAGCTGAAACTGTTTATTAAACATTGTAATAAAATATACTAAAATCTTTCTTTTCACTACCACGTGTTTTGCATGTGTTATGTATACCCACAACAGTAACAGTATAAGCAAAAATTCGATATAGTAGACCTATTAATGCATTTCATGTTTACATAGGAATAAACAAGCTTTACAAACACCTTACACCTTCAAATTTCTACAAACAATTTTTGCAGTTGTAAAAGTTCAATAAAATATTATGTAACATAATGTTAACACAGCATGAAATGTGAATGCACAGCCACTAATAAAAAGCAGTACTTTTATGATAAAGTGAAGCATCAACCTGTGTGTGTATCTGAAGTAGCTGAAATAACTCTCAATATATACTTTTAGAGTCAGTGCAGGACTTTAAAGGTACGTCAAACTATTTAATCCAGCTATTCTGATTAAATCTGCATGTGTTTTCAAAGAACCAAATTTGAGAATAACTGCTTTAAAGTCGAAAGCCAAATCGTGCTGCTATTGACACTGCTCCTCTTGCTGCTATTGCTGCTACTGTTGCTCCCGCTCTTCCAACTGCTGCTGCTCCTCCTGCTGCTCCCGCTGCCATCACTAGTGCTGTTTTTCCAAACTGTATCATCATTTGTTTATAATCCTCCCATCTGATTTGTTTCTGGGCTTCTTCATACATCTCATTGGTGTAGTGTTGTCCTCCATTATCATCCACCATCTTCTCAATCTTCTCCATCAGTTCAGTGACCTGATCACGGTTCTGATTGTTCTGATTGTTGAATGAATGAAATCTTCCTCCACACTCATTAACAAGAGCCTGGAGATCATGACTTTCTCTGATATACTCGTCTAATGGTTTCCCCTTCAGAGCATCAGCGTGAGTGAACAGAATGATGGTGTAACGAGCAGCATCTTCTCCAAAGTTCTCCTGAATCCATTTCACTGTGTTTTTCTCTTCTTCTGTGAATCTCACACCCAATGTGATGACCATCAGAAACACATGAGGACCAGGAACAGACATGATGATGCACTTCTTTATTTCATCCTGGACTTCTTGTTCTGACATTTTCGTATCAAACAGGCCTGGAGTGTCGATGACTGAGATATTCCTTCCATCAATCTCTACTTCTTGTTTATGGCAGGTTTTAGTGACGGACCCTGGTGAAACAGCCTCATTAAAATACATTGCAGAATTATTTGGACCCAGGATGGTGTTTCCTGTTGAACTCTTTCCTGATCCAGTTTTACCCACCAGAACAATCCTGAGATCTGATGAAGAGAGAGGAATCAATTATTTACATATATAAATATACTTAAAAATTATTCAAATCAAGTCAATGTTCTCTTGTCTGACAAATGTATTTATTGGAAATGATAGCGATGTTTGTTTAGTGACCGATGAACATGACATGAATCAAGGTGCACATTTCCATTAGGGAAAACTGTTTCTCTATACTGAACCTCTTTTAAACTTCACTAAACTATGTTCCGCTCAAACCAGCAACAGATAAAGAAGCAAACACGGTTTGAACCATGTCATGTTCATTCTTGGTTTCATTTTCCTGGACTTTTAGTTTGATTTCATCACATGTTTGTGTTCACATCTGTCTTCCGTCTCCATGGTCACCGTCATTATGAGTTCAGATGTGTATCACTAATCACATTGTTATCCGCACTACTTTAGTTCCTGTTTTCTCTGTTGTTCTTTGTCTGCTCTTGTTAGATTTGTGTGTCACTTCCTGTTGAACGCTGTTATTAAGCCTTCTATTGGAACATTTCTCGTCTTTGTCTGACTGCACACACACTATACGTTACAGCAGTTAGAAAATGTTCCTTAGTTGATTATTTGCTGTGATTCTGATCGTTTTATTATTCGTCACCGCCCTGAGTAGAACAGGCAACAGAGAAGTCTGATGATATGAATAAGAGATGTTGAAATGGTGGCAAGTAGAATATGTCCAGTAAACATATAAGCCAGGGAAAAGTGTGAGTCCAGGTGAGTATGAGGGAAAGTATTATCAGACCTGCATATTATATTTGTAATATTCTGTGTCATAAACCCTAATTAACCCTTAGTTTCAACTCCTTAATATTAAAGTCTGCCTTCAGCAAATATGGCTCGTTAAAATAAACAGACTTTACTTAAATTTTGTTTTGTACATTTCTTCATTTAATTAAATTTGTTACATATTTTAAAGAATAAAGTTTACTATTTACCTAAAATGACTTATTAACGTAAGTTATAACAATCAAACATAATCTGTAATTTAGTTAATTTAACATATTATTTTAAGATCCATCAGATTCACCACATGGTGGTATAACTCGGGAACAGACTAACTGTGAATCGTACAATTTATAGGTAACTGTAACACCGTGGTTGGAAGGATCAGGAAAGGAGTTTGCTTCAATATAATTCGTTTTAATAATCAACAGGAGACAGGAATACACGAAACGATAACACGCATGTAACGTTAAGAACACAAGGATGATTTGCGGGGCACAGGTGACAGACATAACTGATTACAAGACACAGGTGTTGACGATGAACTAATAACGAGAAGGAAATCAAAACAGAGAACAAGTGACTGAACCAAAACAAAGGCCATGTGACAATTTGACAGGACTGATGGAAATAAAAACAAAGAACACATGACTGATGACAGAACTAAACTGAAAACAAGGAACATGTGACAAAGACAGGACTGGGGAGACGGGATAGACAGACAAACAAGGACACGATTATGACAGTAACATTCTAGAAAACCAGATCTATCAGGACAAGACTGCTCCTCACGGTGAGAGTAAGTGACAATTAATATTAGGTGATATAAGTAGAGCTTTCCTTAGTCATATTCTGAATAAACACGTTTCTGTTCTGTTAAATAAGTGGAGATGGCAATTTACTACATGTTTTTAACATTTTAGCAGGTGTTCTGGACGTATGTATCGCTCGCGTGACATTCATTGTCATCACGAAGGTTTATACTTTGCATGTGTTTTATAGCCTTGCCAGTTTCAACAGCATGTTTTTTTTTCTAAGAAAAACACGCACACTCGCGCAGAAAGCCCGTCACACAGCGCGAATACTGAACTTTGGTGTTTATGCGTCTTACTAAACAGTAAAATCCTCAGAGTTAAATCAGCTCTGCTCAGAGAACATTTGGTCCCACTAACAAAGCTGTAGAAGTGCAGTTCATCATGTTAACTAATGATCCTTATTGTAAAGTGTTACCTCTCAAACTTCCCAGACTGAAACTCTTCAGTTCTTTACAATGTTCGCAAAGTTAAATCTTCATAATTTTAGCATTAGTGCCAATTGTTTTTTTTTTTGTTTTTTTGGTGAACACAAGCTTTTTGGATAATATATACTATGTTTTCTTAACCAAAGATTCTTTCTTCAAATAGACTTTTCATTTTTCCAATTTGCCAATATTTGGCCATCACACCATTTTAAGTTTTTGTTGTTATTGTCTCTAAGTTTGAAATAACTCACCTCGATGAGTGCTTGCCATCTTTTCCATGAAAGTTGCCACAGTTTGTCTTCTGCACGCTCTCACTCTCTCTGTCTTAATGGAGTGAGTGAAAATGAAAGTGCTTTATATAGTAGCAGAGGTGGAAAGTCCAGGGGTCAGACAATAATAGTCCTGCCATATGTTTATTCCCATAGACATAAATACATAGAATCCCCATTGGCTGCGATACGTCAACGAGTCGGCCATATTGTGCAGGGCAAGACTCCCCATCAAACACATGCAAGTAAACAGGGAGACGCGGCTTTTCTGGACAAAAAGTGCAATAAAGTTTACATTTATCTACTAAATTTCAACGGTTTATGATCTGCGTGGAGCACGTAAAAGGTTTTGTCTCCAATTACTTCGAACGAAGCAATAAAATAACATCTAAACCTCTGTTAATTCTCAATGAGATCTTCTGTAGACGTGTGACAGAAATAAAGTCAGTCTGGTCAGTATTAAGTGAATCTGGTAATGCTATTTGTGGAGTTGATGAAGCAGATCTTCAGAGATTGAATGTGCATTTCACTCTTTTACAATTATTATTATTATTATTTTTTTACAGTGTGGTGTTTATTCCAACCAAAATTCAACGTCTGTCCGATGTTAGAGCTTGACATCAAACAAATGTTGGGTTTGGACGTCAACCCAGTAATCAAAATTGAACATCTGGCTGAGGTTGGATTAGTTGGAGTCTAACATCTTCCAGACGTCACACTGGAGTATTGAACCAGCTGGGATGCAACAACGAGTGTCATATTCAGTTATATTTCAGACTAACCTTTTGATGCTGATGCCGTTATTTCGTTTGCAGTTTGTTTTTGCCGTTCAGAGTCTCTCCGTCTGTCCCTGTGAACCTGAACAAGACGATCTTGAAGTGTCTAAACTGCCTCAAAGACAGTCAGCGCCACCCATTGGCTGCATTTAAGATTGCAGATTGTCAATGGTATTCATCTCATATTTTATGATTTCATATCAGAATCAAATGGATGAAAATAACTTTGATCACAGTACAATACTCAAAATATTAATAAATAATACATTATTTTAATGTAAAGTGAATCAAGACAGCGAAGTCTCAAATATACACAACATTGAGTTAACAATTTTATACTGAAACATGATATAATTCTCTTTATTTTCTTGATAATACCATTTATACTAGTTTTGTAAACCCTCTGAAATCTGTTAGGTTGTACATTCACTCTTCTCAACATGTTGTCTAGACTGTAAAAAAAAATGCTGTACAAAAACGGCCAAATTTCGACAGTAACATGCTGCTTCCAATTAAAACAGTAATATAAGGTTTATTACTGTTTTAATGGGAAACGGTATGTTACTGTCGAAATTTGGCCGTTTTTGCACAGCATTTTTTTTATACAGTCTAGACAACATGTTGAGAAGAGTGAACAACACATTCTGGATAATATTTGTCATTTTCGAGAAAGTAGCCTACAGTAATATACCGTGAATTAACAGCACTCAAAGCTGACACTCGAAGGCTGTTTTCAAAAACACATCCTGTACCCTCATCCACATCTTCTTTAGTTTATCAATGTGATGTTTTATCTGTGAGTGTACCGTACAAGATCCATGATTGATGTGATAACTAGAATATATGAAGGACTTAAAAAATGATTGAACTTTTTTATTATTAAGTTATTCAGAGTCACACAGACATCAAGAATCGGCATATGAATCTCAATCATAAGCTTCACGCTTCAATGCATGCTGGGTACCCCGTCCGTGACTCCCAGCATGCATTGCAGCATGAATAATTTATGTCGCTGAATTGCCTGGGTATTTTCTTTAAGTCTTACTGTTTGCCTTCATTTCTGCTGTTGTTTTTGTGTTGACGTTTAGTAGAGTGTTTTATGATGTTCAGAGGTGATCTTTTATCTTTTTTGTTGAATGTCACCATTGTTGAGATTCATACGCTGATTCTTGATGTCTCTGTTAAGCTGGGAGATGGTGTAATGAGAAAATTGATGTTAATCAGACTAAAAACCTATCACTGACTTTTTAGCGTTACAGTAACATACTGTAAAAAAAGGAAACTAAAGTAACAGTAAACTAAAGTAACCATTCTTTTACAGCTCAATTATTTACAGTGACATTTGACTCAGATCCATTACTGTTCGTCTGAATACTGCTCATAATGAATGAGAAGAAAAGAGAAGTAGATGCAGAAAGTTCAGGAACTGCACTAAATGAGGCGATCACCTCAATGGTGTTCAGTGTCTTTGGGTGGATTGGCAGCAACAGCCATTTTAGGATTGTTTGTAATTTGGTTTTAGTGACTTAGAAGTCCTCTTGACGACTCCTAACTTGTCTCTGATTTAGGAGCCAGTTATAGAGCTTTGTGAAATACACTGAAAAATTTACAGTGTTTCCTAAATCGGCAAGTTTTGTGAATACGGCCTCAGGACTGTGGCAGTGCCAGAAATGCTTAAGGAAAAAACATGCAAAGAGATCTTCTATGATGATGTTCTGTTTACGTCCTTAACGGTCATGAATTCAGTCAAATGATTTTACCTGATATTACCGTAAAAAAACCCCCACTTATTTATTGCTCCTCCCTCCAAATAAAGCTGCAGATAGTGGCGCTCCACTATTAACAGAGGCCAGTGCTGCATTTCCAGCAACAATTAAAGCTTCAGAAAGTGTGGCTCCTTTAGCAGCAGAGGCCAGAGCTGCACCTCCGGCTGCTGCTGCTCCAGAGAGGAAAGCTGGACTTAGCGTCCCTCCAGCAACTGCTACTCCTGCTCCTATTGCCACACCTGTTCCCACTAAGGTCGCCTGATTCAACAGCCTACTCCTTTCGTCCTGCCTTATCTTTTCCTCCTCTTCCAACTTCTTTCTTTCTTCTTCCTCTCTCTGCCTCCTCTCTTCTTCCTCTCTTTTCCTCTGAGCTTCCTGGTACATCTCATTTGTGTAATGCTTCCCTCCGTTCATCATCACCGTTCTCTCGATCTTCTCCAGCAGCTCACTGACCTGTGACCGATTTTCTTGTTTGTTGTTGAAAACATGATAACCACCTTTACACTTTATAACTAGATCTTTAATCTGCTTGTTTTTTGTCACAAACTCCTCTATAGTTGTATCTAACTGATCTCCTCTGGTGAACAGAACGATGGTGTAATGAGCAGCTTCTTCTCCAAAGTTCTCCTGAATCCATTTCACTGTGTTTTTTTCCTCGTCTGTGAATTTCACGTCCAGTCTGATGACCAGCAGAAACGCATGAGGACCAGGAACAGACATCTCCACACACTTCACTAGTTCCTCCTTCAGTTCTTCTTCACTGATTGACGTGTCACACAGTCCTGGAGTGTCGATCACTGAGATCTTTCGACCTTTCACGTCCTGCTGATGTCGTTGGCATCTCTCAGTCACAGACTCAGTGGACAGTTCTTCTTTAAACACTTTTCGTCCCAGGATGGTGTTTCCTGTTGCGCTCTTTCCAGCTCCAGTTTTACCCACCATCACGATCCTGAGATCTGTGAGCTCAGCAAGTCTCATGTGTCTGTTCTGTGTGGACTCTGAGACCGAGTTTTAGAGCGGACAAAAAAAAAGTTTCATTTAATCTCAAGAAATGTGTCATGATATTTGGGAAAAGTGTAATTAGACTGTTCTCACCTGCTTGGATTAGATGTTGTTCTGACACTGTGTGTTGTGTCTTCTGGCCCCTTTTCGCTGTTCCACTCATTTTCCAGCATTTTTCCGGTTTCTGGACTGTGTTTGTTTCTCCCACACTTTCAAAAGAGTTTCTCTGTAATTGTTGAACTCTGGAGTTTTCATATACTTCAGTTCTCTCGATTTTTGTCACGTGAGAACTAAAATCTTTCTTTTCATTTGTTGTGCTCTTTTTCTCTACACAGTGTACGTGAATCATCTCTCGCACTATTTCCATCTGCTCTTGTTTCGTCTCTTGCACTTTTGTTTCTTTCTCTCGTTTCATCTTCTCGTTTCCTCTCCTTATTGGAGATCTCAAGTAAATGTCAATGTCATAATGCTGGCCATCGTTCTGTTTGATGGTTTCATCAATCTTCTCTAGAAGCTTTGTGATGTGAGTCGGAATAATGTCGTGTTTACTGTTCATCGCATGATATTTACCTCTGCAGTGATCGACGAGCTTCTGAAACTTTCTGCTCTCCATAAAGAGCTTCCATTTTCTATTTGTTACTTTTTCTCTTCCAATAAACAGAATCATAGTGAACTTTATAGCTTGAGCTCCAAAGTTCTCCTGGACTTGCTCCACAATGTTCCTCTGCTCCTCCTCAAAGTTCTTCAGGTTGATGATGAGCAGGAACACGTGAGGACCAGGATAACAGAGGTACATACTCTTCATAATTTCACTCTGCAGCTCTTCATCAGTCAGGTGAGGGTTGAAGAATCCTGGAGTGTCGATGATGGAGATGTTTCTGTCTTCTACTCTTCCTCTCTGTTTCTCACTCTCTCTGGTTCTGATCTCTTTAAACGCATCTCGACCCAGTATTGCATTTCCTGTTGAGCTCTTTCCCTCACCAGAGACTCCTAGCAGCATAATCCTCAGATCCCGAGAATCACCTGTCGAACAGTTCATGTCATTATTTGGAGCTCTAGATGATTTATAAATGCTTCTGTGATTCTAAACAAATTGTTCATCCAGTGCTTTATAACATTGACCTGCATCAGTGTCCACAGAGAGTATGGTTAAACTAAAACTAACTTGCAAACTAGCTAGTTAACTAGCTAAACTAGCAAACTAGTTAGTTAACTAGCCAACCAATGAACTAACTACCTAAACTGAAGCAAACTATCTACCAAGCTAGTTAACTATCAAAACGAATAATTAGCTAATCAGTAAACTAGCCAACTACTTAAATAGTTAACTAGCTAGAAAATTAACATGCCACTGTAAATAGTTTGTTAGTTTACATAGTTAACTAACCAACTGACTAGCTAATTAGTTAACTAGAAACTTACTATTTAACTAAGTAGTTAAGTAGCTAGCCAACTAATTGACTAACGCCATGCTACTCTAGCTAGCTAGTTTGTTAGTTTAGAAAGTTAACTCTCCAACCAACTTACTAGCTAATTAGTTAACTAGCAACTTACTATTTAACTAAGCAGTTAACTAGCTAGCTAACTAATTAACTAACGCCATGCCACTCTAACTAGCTAGTTTTTTTTAGTTTAGATAGTTAACTCTCTAACCAACTCACTAGCTAATAACTAGCTTACTAGCTTAGTAAATACCTAACTAGCTAACTAACTAACTTGTTAACAAGCTAAAACTAACTAGCTATGTAACCAGCCAGCACATAAACAAGCCAACTAGTTAACAATTAACTAACTAGATAACTATCTTGTTAACTAGTTTAAACTATCTAGCGAGCAATCTAGTTACCTAACTAACCAACAATCTTACTAGTTAACTAGCCAATTAACTAGTTAACAGACATTTTCCATCTAGTTAAGTAGCCAATCAACTAGCTGGCTAAACCAAAACTAACATCATGCCACTGTAAGTACCGCACATGCTGTTATTTAGAGTGCTGCTTTTACTTTTAACTCACATTTTCATGCACATGCTATGCCTTATCCTGTTTATTGTATTGATTCACGCTCACCAAAGACTCCAATCATTCAACACTGTATGATTAAGTGTATCACACCACTACTTGAAGCATTTTAACACAGTATGTTGTGGCCATCTGGTGGTCACAAGGATGAACAGCACCTACTGCTGTGTTGTTACACTTTCTGAGTGACGTTATTACTCTGCTTTCATTGCCCATCAGGATTTTCACTATCCAGTGGAGCACCACATCTGTAAGATCATGATTACGCAGGGGAAAGTTAATTAGCATTTATTATTCTCCAGAATACATGAGCAGCCAACACTTACAGGCCTGTAAACACCAGAAACATCAATAGTGTCACTTCTGAATCATTATGTTTTAGCTATTCAGCTGAGTTAACACTGTGAGAACTGACATATGAATGCAAACATTGTGAATGACGGTAAAACTAATATTAGTGCAGCGAACAGGCTGTGTCACATTCCTTTTGTTTAAGGATGGTCAATCAAACTTGACAGATGAAATACCCTCACCATTGTTTTGGTAGCATTTTAATCATGATACTCGTATACAAGTCGTATACAAATATATTTTATAAAATGAATTAGTAGAACTGTAGTAGAGGTTGTTTAAGGTTGTAACATGGCCATTAAAGATTGTCATCACTATTTACTGTTTAGTGCTGTCAACTACCAGCAACAAAAAGCACAGTATATGATTAATTCCTCAGTATGGTATTAAACTAGTATCACATTCGGCAATTTAACTGAGACTGACCTTTATATGATGCTGCCATTATGTCTCTCGCAGTTTGTTTTTGTTGTTCAAAGTCCCTCTGTCATTGTGTGTGTGAACCTGACCCAGGAAGTGTGTCTACACTGACTCATACAGAAAAAAAAATCTGGCAGTCACCCATTGGCTGCAGTTTGACGCCTGAAAGCAAAGAAAGTGCTGTATGTTTTGGGCCGTGACCTTCCAGTGTTTACTTGGTCTTATAGTCAAGTCAAGAGCTCAAATGAGTAGCTTTGAAATGGAAAAAGGGTTAATTGAGTTTTAAAGGTCATGTATCGGATCAAAGGTGGAATATATGTTACATGTGTGCAAAACAAGCCAAACCCATTAAAATGTTTAAAGCAACAAAATCATTGCAATGTTAAAATACGTCACGCGTGATCTTTCCAACATGAGTATGTAATGTGTGGCGTGTCGCAGAGCAGTGTAAGATGAGCATTTGTGGTTAAAAAGTCTATACATTTGTATTTTTTTTATAAAATGGCTGATGGTTTCTCTAGATCAGACTCTTATTCCTCGTCTGGATCATGTAGAGCCTTTGAAGCTGCACTGAAACTGACATTTGGACCCGTTGAACCCCATTGAAGTCCATTATATAAACATCTCGGATGACATGGGGGTGAGTAAATTATCAGGAAATTTTAATACTGAAATGAACTGATCCTTCTTCTTATGATACTCATGGATTGCTAGTGAATAGTTTCACATGACTCTATACTGCCACCTACTGATTTGGTGTGAACAGAGAAACATGTTGTTTGTGTGTCTATTAGTTGTAATGTGGCCTCCTCATGAATACACAGTATATGTATTTGTGGTGTGTATATGTTTGCATGACTGTGTGTGTGTGTGTGTGTGTGTGTGTGGGCGCTTGCATAAGTGCATGCCGTATTTATGATGTGTGTGTTCACATAATGATGAGATGATATTGTCCGTCGCTCAGATGCTGATTTACTCCCACATGAGAGAACAAAGAGAGTGTTTCTACGAACACAGATGAGAGTCCCACAACATCAGCCAGACTCACAGACGCTCCTCAGCCGCTGTAAGTACTGAAGATATTACACTTCATCTGCTGAAATCACTTCCTTCAGTGTCTACTTCTGAGTTGTGTTCGCTATCGTTGCTGTCATTTTTAGTAAGTTTATACAGAATGCGTTTTTTAAAAGTTGAATGGATTTTAGTTACATAAACAAACAATGGAAAATACTTCTAAAATACTCTTAGTTCATTTTAATTTCAGCATTTACTAATGCACTATTAAAATCAACAGTTGAATCTAATGTTTTCAAGAGCTGAGCTGACATGAACTAACAGTGAACAGATGTATGAATGTTAACAAATATTAATAAATATGTACAAAATGTGCTGCTCATTTTTAGTTAATGCATTACAATTGGATCCTAAGTGTTACCGAGATTATTTGTAGTTTTTCTGCTTAAAGTCCTCCTGTAGTCAGTCATTTTATCCTTTAAAACGTATCTTTGATTACCAAAATGACATATTTAAAGGGTTTTATCTTGATAAAAAAATTGTTCATGCCTTAAAATAGCTTGAATGTAACTCGACACCCTCGCCTCATTTACTCTATGCAGTTCTATGAATATGCAAATTAACCCCGCCTCCACTCACTCACGCCAGCTCAGCGATCCACACATTGATGTGATTGGATACAAAGTAGTTTCAAACTGCGTTTTTGAGACCGTCCTTGGTTCGCTGCAGTTTTAAGGAGAAAAGAGCGATATTTATACGGATCTGTTGATAGAAATGCAATATAATATGTTTTCAGTGGTGTATAAAGATGTTAAATAATGAACCGTTATGTTTTTATTATCTTAGAATGAGTCTTTTCTATCTTCATCCTCCGTCCCCTTACATGTCAAGTCACCATTTTGAGCCGGAATGTTTCTACAGTAGCCCTAAAAGGACAAACTGCTCTACAGAGCGTGTTTCGTCACTATGTTGTTGTTGTTCTTCTTCTTTGTTGGTGTTTTTAGAGGCAGCTTGCATCATCACTATGTTGAATATGCATGTAGTAGTAGTAGTCGTCCGGTTAATAAGAAGCAGAGACGTTCTTTGTTAGAAGTTAGAAGAAACCTCATTGCTTGACTGGTTACTGTCTGCTGTCTCAGACGATCGCTACGTTCACACTGTCAGTCCAAATCTGATTATTTGGATCCGATTGGAATCTGATCTAAAATTATTGACGTCCACACTGTGCGTATCGCAACTGTTCAGATCCGATTTGTGTGTCCATGGCGCTTTTTCATTTTCCGCAATATCTGCATTGGTTTTTATGGCAATGACGGTGCGTTGACTGGTATACACCAAAAACAACAAGGTGTTGGAGGTGTTGTCTTATTTACAACATGACATTGTGTCGCCGCTAGTGCTGGACCACTGCGTTATGAACGGCAGAACCATGGGAGGCTGGGATGAGCGGCTTTTTTCCATGCTGTCGTCTTCTCCATGTTTCCTATAACAACGTCTGATGTTTACGTTGCGTGAGAAAGTCACATAATCCAATCAGAGCAGACCGCTACGGATTTCCAGAAATACCATTTCAAATCACATGTGAATGTAGTTCGAAGTGATTTAGGGCCATTCAGACTTACTAAATATGATCGGATTTCAATCGGATATGCTCAAAAATCGGATTTAGTCTGAATGTAGTCTTTGTGTCGGCCACCGCAGCTTCGAAAGAGACGTGTGAGCGGTGGATTGAGCCATTGGTTGCACTTCGCAACCTCACCACTAGATGCTGCGAAAATGTACACACTGCACCTTTAAATGCAAATATGTAAATAAATACCCTGTATTTTAACCGACATTGTCTTTTACAGAGTGAATCAATCGTCCGTCGTCGTTCGGTCATGGGAAGCACGAGTCTTCAGGTGATGGGTCTGCTGCTGGCCATCGCAGGCTGGGCGTTTGGGATCCTGGTGTGTGCCGCCCCCTGGTGGCGCGTGTCTGCGTTCGTGGGGGACGAGCTGGTGGTGTCGCAGGTGCTGTGGGAGGGGCTGTGGATGACGTGTCTGTCGCAGTGGGGTCGCCTGCAGTGTAAAGTCTACGACTCCGGCCTCGCCCTCTCGAGCTCCGCCCAGATGTGCCGCGGGCTGTGCGTGTTGTCGCTGCTCTTGTGTCTGCTGGCGGTCCCTCTCAGCGTGGCCGGGCTGAAGTGCACGCGCTGCCTCGGCGACGCTCACGAGTCCAAGGCTCGGATGGTGCGGGTCGGCGCGGCGCTTTTCCTCCTGGCGGCGTTTTTCTTCCTCGTGCCGGTGTGTTGGACCGCGTACGTCGTGATACGGGATTTCTACGACCCGAATGTCGCCGCGCCGCTCAAGCGTGAACTCGGACCGGCGCTCTACCTGGGATGGGGCGTGACCGTGCTGATGCTGGTGGGCGGGGCTGTGCTATATCTGGGCTCCGCCTCCCCCGGAGCTCCAGCCGTGCCTGTTTTTGGAAGAGGAGGAAAAGCGAACCCTCCCTCAACGGCAGAGAGCAAACCGGAGAAAGTTTTCGTGTAAAAGGAGCACTTTATCGTGGATAAACTGTGTCTTACTGGTCGCACTGAAATTCAGGATTATCGTTATTTACTGTCGTGTCATTCACAAACTGTACGCGGTTATCGTTTACTGTGGAACTTTATGCAGCTCCTTTGATTTGACTTTTTAATATCCATTCTCATGGAAATTTGTCACAAATTCACATACAGCTTATTCACAACATAGAAACACAATACATCCATAACAGACGGAAAACGGAAAGGAAGAAAATGAAAAAAAGTGCAGATGTCATTCTTCAAATAACAACAAAATCTGATAAAACAACTATAAAAAGTCTAAATGACGTGTCACAATATAAGCGTTTTATGCAAGGATCCTGAGTTTGTTTCACAAAAAAATGCCAGTTTGAGTGAGGAATGAAGAGGGAGATTTGAGTCTGTTCACAATATGACTTCAGAAGCCTGGAAACATCTTACAGATAGCTTTTATGACCCATATTAAGCGGTCAGTACTTCCATTCCTTGATTTTATTCACGATAAAACACGGCTATGACCTGATGTCATCTGTGTATCGCTACACAACACCCTTAGCAACCACTCTTAGCAACGTAAACAAACATTCGTTCTCATTGATGTTGTTCATCGAAGCTCCCTGTGTTACAGTATTGTGAGAGAGTGAGCGAGTGTATTTACCTGCATTTAGTTATAGAATTTTACTTCAGGTCAGTCCTATGTTCACACAACACAAAAAAAGAAAAAGTTTGAATGTCCGCCGCAATATCTTGTCTTTTTAACAGTTAATAAGTTGCGTCAGTTGCGTCTTTTCAAAATAAAAGTCCTCGCTACTGACTGACTCGCTCACAAAGAGAGTCTTTGCCGCCATCTAATGGCGTAATAATGTAACTTCTGTAGCTGTTCACGGTCAGGAACTATTTTTCCGGCGTAAGGAAGGCTTTTAGTGATTTTACTTGAATGAAAGTTGCATTAATACATATTTTTTTGGATTTAATATTTATATTGTGTGGTAACCGTTTTATAAAAGCAATAAGGTATGAGAGGCTGTGCTTTATCGTGAATAAGTCACGGCTGAAGGGCGTTGTTAGGCATGACGCTTCAAAACTATGTTGTTAGGTACGTACAACATACTTTTGATGGATATGTTGTTGTTTTTTTTACTTATGATGGATATTTGTCATATTTTGGAGCTGAACAGTTTGCCTTAATACCTAAAAGCTCAGTCTGATGCTTTTCAAAAAATACTATTTTTGTGTGCATATTAATTTAGAATTAACAATATGAGGGTGAATGACCTTTTTTTTTTTTTTGACAGTCCAACTTTGTTAAGAAATCTGTCCTTCATAGACTGAATCTGGGTACAGTTCTAATTCATAAAGCCTTTGGCAATATTTTATATGCTATATGGAGGTCGATTTAAGCTTATTACAGTCTCACGTATTGGTTTTGTTTCTTTTTTTCCCCAGTGCTCTGTATAATTAATTATTATATCCTATGTAATTTATTTATTGATGTGTTACTGTGCATTATTTGTCTAATAAACCTAATGTAATAATGTGTGTGTACACATGTGGATGTGTGTTGACATGCATTGCATTAAGTGTGTGTCGATGCGTTGGCAGGAATCTCACAACACAAGGGACAATAAACAGAGTGTCCACTGTGAGTCTGATGATGTCGTCATAGTGGAGGACGTGTGGAATATGAGCTCGTGTTCCATAGAACTCCTTCAGAAACATCCGTCATGAGAGGAGGAATTCATAAACATCAGAGGCATGAATCTAAATTGGGGTTATTTGTAACCCCTGGTGGTTTAAAGGGATAGTTCACCCAAAAAAATGAAAGATATTTGGAAGAATGTCTGTAACCAAACAGATCTCGTCCCCCTTTGACTACCATAGTAGGAAAAAAATACTATGGTAGTCAATGGGAGGCGAGATGTGATTGATTTCAAACATTCTTACAAATATCTTCTTTTATGTTCAGTAGGAATTTATACAGGTTTGGAGTTACTTTTAGGGTGAGTAAATGATGACAGTTTTCATTTTTTTATCCCTTTAAAGATGAGCGTTTCAGCAAAAGTAGCTGAAGTACTGCAAATATCCACAAGATGGCAGTCAAACCCAAGATCACACATACAAGAACCTACAATCAACTGTCTGATTGATTTTTATCTCAGCAGAAACAAGACTCTAAAAAATGTTGGGTTAAAAATTGACAAACCCAACAGTTGGGTTAAATGTTAGCCAAACCTGCAGGGTAGTTTTATTTAACCCAACTATTGTTTAAAAATAACTAAATGTCTGGCTTAAAATGAACCCAAAATAGGTTGTAAATTGAAAAGAAATCACACACATAATTACTAGAGGCAACCATAATAATCAAAAGAAATTATAATAAATGTTTATTGTTTAATTATTATTCATTAAACTTGTTAATGAATGTTCATTTCCAACATACATTTTAAGAACGTCATTTTTAAACAATAGTTGGGTTTAAAAAAAACTTCCCAGCAGGTTGGGCAAACATTTAACCCAACCACTGACTTAAAACGACCCAACTGCTGGGTTTAACCATTTTCAACCCAACTTTTTTTAGAGCGAAGCTTCTAATATATATATATATATAATTTTTTTCAGAATTTCTTCAGTTTCTCATTATCTTTTGATTATGACTCTAGCACAAAAAGGGTAAAGTCCCATCAGTTAAATATTAAAATACTTATAAATTATTAACTATCTTATTGCTATTTGATTTTTATTGTGCATTGTTTTGCCACCTGAAAGGAAAAGATTGGGGTTCAGGTTGCTAAAATAAACAAAAAATAAAAATAATTAAAGAAATGTTTTCTTAAGAGGTTTATTGGAACTGGCTGCTGTTGCTCTTCAATTTTAAAGTAATTGATTTTTAGACAGACTAATAGATTATTAAAATATGATATGGTAATAACATTACAAATGTGCATTTTATAGAGAGAAAGCCTCCACATTAATTCAGTCTGACAGCAACACTCAGGCTACATGTGTGAATAAAAACATGTCTCCATAACAAACGTTTATTGGCCCACTAAACATTTCACACAAGTATTGCGCATCTATTGTGCAGTGTCTCCTCCCCCCGCCCCTGAGAGTTGCGTGAGAATGAGGAAGTGCCTCGTCTTAAAGTGACAGTGCAGTAATTCAGCGCGCACCACGTTATCTCGGCGGCTACTGTCTCTTTAAGAGTCCAGTGCTCGTTCTCAATGAACACCGAACAGTCGCGTGGATGTTTTCCTCTTCTTGTGTGTATTGTAATGTGTGTGTGTGTGTGTGCCAGTAGGAGGAGGGAGGCCGTTCCAGATTCCGCGCGAGCAATTGGCTGCTCGTGAACTTTGCGACGCTTGTTTGTCCGCGCACCCCGGTCACGCACGCCACGCACTCAGGATGTCTCGTGCAAATCAGAACCACCGGTGCGCGCTTGACCTCGCGGAAGATTAGCGAGATCATCCACACACGCTACTGAACAGCGCGCGGGACAGACCGGAAAGAGAGAAAATAGCAGTGACCGGAGAGATGACGGAGAAACGGATGTCGCGCTGGTATTTCGGTGGGATCGCGTCGTGCGGAGCCGCCTGCTGCACGCACCCGCTGGACCTGATCAAGGTGAGACGCGCGCGGGGGGTGCGCGCGTCCGTGGAGCCGCGCATCAGCCGCTGCTGTCGGGGTTTTGAGTGTCAGATCAACGGCCTCATCTTCATCCCTCGAGCACATGACTTCAGTGTGGCTCTGAAGAGGAAACTGTCCAAAGTTCCTCATTTGGACAATTAATAGTTAAATAAATCGGATAATATTTGGCCATTTCAACACTATTAACACCTTAATACTTGTAGTTTGTCTAAAATATGCCACCAGTCTTGTCAGATTGTGTGCTATGACAATATATGGTAGTTTAAATAAGTTTGTCTGTCCCCAAATCTACAAATTGCAATTAATATTCATTTATAACTGATAATTTGGAGAATATTTGGACATTTTAACACCATGGACATGATACTTGTAGTTCACCGGTTTCAAAGTTTCCCAAAAGCCTTGTCGATTTGTAATGAAAATTTTATGTACAATAATATTTGGCAATTTTAACACTATCAAGATAAAAATGCTTGTAGTTTATTCATTCTAAAATCTACTGACAACCTTGTGAAGATGTTAAGGCTGATAAATCGAATAATATTTGGCCATTTTAACACTATTAACACCTTAATACTTGTAGTTTTTCTAAAATATGCCACCAGTCTTGTCAGATTGTGTGCTATGACAATATATGGTAGTTTAAATAAGTTTGTATGTGCCCAAATCCACAAATTGCCCAAATTATATCCAAATTATCAGTTATAAATTAATAATATTTGGACATTTTAACATTATGGACATGATACTTGTAGTTCACCGCTTTCAAAGTTTCCCAAAAGCCTTGTCGATTTGTAATGAAAATTTTATGTCCAATAATATTTGGCAATTTTAACACTATCAAGATAAAAATGCTTGTAGTTTATTCATTCTAAAATCTACTGACAACCTTGTGAAGATGTTAAGGCTGATAAATCGGATAATATTTGGCCATTTCAACACTATTAACACCTTAATACTTGTAGTTTGTCTAAAATATGCCACCAGTCTTGTCAGATTGTGTGCTATGACAATATATGGTATTTTAAATAAGTTTATCTGTCCCCAAATCTACAAATTGCAATTAATATTCATTTATAACTGATAATTTGGATAATATTTGGCCATTTTAACACTATGGACATGATACTTGTAGTTCACTGGTTTCAAAATTTCCCAACAACCTTGTCGATTTGTAATGAATATTTTACATCTTGATAATATTTGGCAATTTTAACACTATTAAGATAAAAATGCTTGTAGTTTATTAATTCCAAAATCTACCAACAACCTTGTGAAGATATTAAGGCTGATAAATCGGATAATATTTAGCCATTTTAACACTATTAACACCTTAATACTTGTAGTTTGTCTGTTTCAAAATTTCCCAACAGCCTTGGTGAATTGTTATAATCATTTTACATTCAATAAATCAGATCATATTTGTTAAATTTACCTGTATGAGCATTATAATGCTTGTAGTTTTTCCCAAAATCTACTATCAGCCTTGTTAAATTGCAATGAATATTTTACAACCGTAACATTTGGCCATTTTAACAACCTCAACGTAGTTATTCTTGGAAAAAATAGGTCTCTTCTAACTGACAGACAAATCGAAATGTTGCAAATATTTTACATCTGATGAATTGGATAATATTTGACTTTTTAAACAGTATTATCATAAAAAATACTTGTAGTTTGTCTGTTGAAAATCTGCCAACGATTTTGTCAAATTGTACTGATTATTTTACATCAGATAAATCAGACAATATTTGGTCATTTTGAGTAAGTTTGTGTCAACCGACAGCCATGTCAAATTGCAATTAATATTTATTTATAACTTATAATTTGGATAATATTTGGCCATTTTAACATTATGGACATGATACTTGTAGTTCATCAGTTTCAAAATTTCCCAACAGCCTTGTTGAATTGTAATGAATATTTTACATCTGATAATATTTGGCAATTTTAACACTATTAAGATTATTCATTCCAAAATCTACCGACAACCTTGTGAAGATGTTAAGGCTGATAAATCGGATAATATTTGGCCATTTTAAAAGTATCAACATAATACCATAATACAAAATAAAGGGGTTTTTTGTTCCAAAATCTACTAATTTTGAGGAACTATTGTGTAAAATAAGTGTCAGTTTCATTTTTCAAGGCAATTTTCACATTTAAGTTTGAAATGTTTATATATATATATATATACTGACCACCATTCATCTGCACTTCAGATGTAAACATCAACGTCAATGATTGATGTCAATAGTCTGAGATCTGATTTGGGATCAGTTTATTGGCCTCATGTGATCCCCTATTTAACTAAACCAAATTAATGAGTGTGTACTCACATTATCACAGGTCTGAGGTCAGTTCGACTTTCTAAAGTTTCTTGAAACCATGTTGAAGGACATTATAATTACGGTGTTGTAAACTCACGATCCGGTTGTTCTTGTAATTGAAGTGACTCTTATAATAGAGTTGGATGGGTGTCTTAATTGTTTTCCAGAACTGTCCTTCAGTATTTCACAGGCATACTCTAAATGAAAGGCTGTGAATGTCCTGCATTTATATTAAAGGCCAGTGGTATTTTGGGATCAGCTCTGGATGTGCCGAGTAACGCTGCTTTATGGGACAGGAAGCGTACGGTTCATATCAGTACGAGTGTTTGTGTGTGTGTGAGAGCGAGTGCAGCATTCCTCATGACTTCCACACGTGTTGATCAGCACATGTCTGCCACCTGTGTTGTCCGGTTGAGTCCGGTTTGGTGGACTTCGATTATCTCATGCCTTTCTTTGTCCTTCAGGGCTCTTCTGCCCCATGAGACGGAGAGTGTTTCCCAGAGAAAAGTATGAGGTGGCCAGAAAGCTCCAGCAATGAATGAGACACGAATGAATGAATTCAGGCGAGTCGATTGAACAATGCGTTCTCTGAGAGCCGAGAGCCGTTCCCTGGTCTCTCATGTTTTCAGGAGATTACTCAGATTTCTGCTCTCCGCTAAAACCAAAGCAAAAGCCACAGATAAGCACACACACACTCGCTGAAGCCACAAACAGAGAGTTGTGACTTCTGCTCGACCCGGTTACCCTTCAGACAACTGTTTGTTTAAAGAGACGCTCGTGAGTCCAATCTGAGCCTGTGACCTTTTGACCTTTTGAAATGATCTGGAAACACTGGACAATAAGGTTCAGTTGTGACCGTTAGAATAAATGGAATTTATAAAATTAGAATTTAATGGATCTGAGCTAAAGCTGCAATTTTTAACTGAAATGAACAAAGATGAATGTTAGTTTTCAATCAACTGCTCTTCACTAATGGATCTTTATTGTGATGTGCTGAAGATGATCTTTGAATGAGCTAAAAACATGTTCATACAAGTGGCACGTTTATTTAAATAGGCGTGTGATATTGTAATATTTCCTTACAATATTCAGCAGACTTTTATCTTGTTTTCTGCTATCTTTTGAGTCACATGAGACTCATTTAACACAGTCTGTCTTTGAAGAGAATGAAACCTGGAGTTATTGTTGGCCTAAATTTTTGGCATGCTGGTAGAGCGACCGTTGGCCGCTGTTCAAACATTTTAGTGTGTGTGTGTGTGTGTGTGTGTGTGGACGTGTCAGTGAGTTTGAGCTTTTGTTACAAGCTGTTGCGTGTTATGGCAGGTAACGCTCGACTGAGCAGATCATTACACATGAACTTCCTCTAACTTTATTCATCAAGGATGCATTAAATTGCTCAAAAGTGATACATTTTTATTTAAAATTATTCCTGTTATTTTGAACTTTCAAAGAATCCTGAGAAACAAAAATGTTCCTGTTTCCACTATAATATGAAGCGGCACAACTGTTTTCAACACTGATAATAATCATAAATGTTTCTTGAGCATCAGATTACCACATTAGAAGGATCATGTGACGGGCAGCCGCGTTTCCTTTACCCTTTGAATTAGGCAAAATGAAATTGCGATTTGAAAATACACTCAATGGAAACGCGTCAATTTCGTAAAAACTCCCGTATATCGCAAAATAAGTTTTGATGTTCACCTGAGGGGGTTTTTCAGGCAATTCGCAAAGTAATATTATTGTTTTTAGGTCGCCTGCCGTATGTAAAAGACACAGTATGTTTGGACAGAAGAGTTTTTCATTAAACACTAAAAGACAAAAGCATTATGGGACTACTGGATTCTGAACAACAGAAATGCCTCGAAGCAGGTAGGAGGGAGAAACAGCCATTTTAGTCGCATAACATCGATTAATGGAAAAGCTACAATAGTTTTTCATCGATATTTAGAAAATATCGCAAAAAATTTGCCAAAATCTGTATGGAAACGCGGCTGCTGAAGACTGGAGTAATGATGCTGAAAATTCAGCCTGGATCACAGGAATAAATTACATTTTACAACATATTCTCATTGACAACAGATTTATTAGAGCGCCACCCAATGGCAGGTTTGTGCAACAGCTGCCCTGGGGTAGTCGTGGCCTAATGGTGAGGGAGTCGGGCTTGTATCCTGAAGGTTGCTGGTTCGATTCCCACGCCGGCAGGAATTGAAGGTGGGGATTGTGAATAAACAGCACTCTCTCCACCTTCAATACCATGACTAAAGTGTCCTTGAGCAAGACATGAAACAAATTGCTCCCCTTGTAAGTCGCTTTGGATAAAAGCGTCTGCTAAATGTAAATGTAAATCTAACAGTATGGGTGATTAACAAAATCATTTATGTTTCTGTAATGGTTAATCCATAACTCCTCCCTGTAGTGTTTCTGATGCTAAAATATAGTTATTGTTGGGATTTAATGGATTCAAAGACCGATCGACCGATCGAACACAAAAGTTTCAGCAAAATCAAGTCTTTGGGAACAACTAGAAACTATATAGAAGTCAGTAACAACACATACTGTGGAAAAATACATAAAAACAAGCTGTTATCAAGGCCAAAGAAGATCATACAAAATAAATTATATATATATATATATATATATATATAGGTTATTATGTGTGAATAAAGACTATTTATTGGTTTCAGTTTGTTATTTGCCTAATAAATGACCATAAAAAAAAAAAAGTTTTTGGCAGATTCCTAAAATATTTGTGGTCTAATAATTTTTTTTTGTAGTTTTGTTTTATATATTGTATTTATATCTGTTCTGTACTTGTGTTTATTCTTATTGCTGTTGCGATGATGATGATGATGATGATGTTGACAGGTGCACCTGCAGACGCAGCAGGAGGTGAAGATGAGGATGGTTGGCATGGCGATGCACGTGGTGAAGAGCGACGGTGTGCTGGCGCTCTACAACGGCCTCAGCGCTTCCCTCTGCAGACAGGTGAGATCCGGAATTCCGGGAAACTGAGCTGAGATGCTCCGTTCGACACTGAACACACCTGTAAAACCGGAAAAACAAAATAGCTCACACTTTATTTTAAGGTGTCAGTATTACATTGTAATTATAAATTTATAATGACAAGAACTACATGTTCTTACTGTAGTGTTAGGGTGAGGATGAGGGTTGATTGATTGTCATTATGCATAATAGTTATTACTATAGTAAATACATGAAACATATCTAACAATGACACAGTGTTACCACAAAATGTTATTACATATTTCACAAGCCACTTTCACACGAACAGCCTTTGCCTTAAATTTCCTGTAGATTTGTTTAGTTTTGTTTTTTCGTTAGAGAGCGGTTTTCAAATGAATAGCAATCTCGTGTATTTCAGATTCAGATAGTGACATCAGAGTTTAATGATATTTTGGTGCTGCATGTTAGGTAGTCGTGGCCTGGTGGTGAGGGTGTCGGGCTTGCAATCTGAAGGTTGCTGGTTCGATTCCCACGCCAACAGGAGTTGAAAGTGGGGATAGTGAATGAACAGCACTCTCTCCACCTTCAATACCATGACTAAAGTGCCCTTGAGAAAGTCACCTAACCCCTAATTTCCTCACTTGTAAGTCGCTTTGGATCAAAGCGTCTGCTAAATGATTAAACTGAAAACAATAGGTTTAAAACAATGAGGCAAAACAATAGGTGTAAAACAGAAAAGCTGAGGTTGTGAGAAACATGAATCCAGTGATTTAACAGAAATTTAACCGATGTCTTGTGTGAAAGTGGCTATTATGTAGTCGAGCGTTGGATTAGACGTATTTTTTAATAGTCAAGCAGTATACATGAACATGAAGCGCTTGTGATCCGTAGAGAAGCACTTCACGCTCTCAGTCTGTGTTTACTCATGAAACTAAAGATCTTGAGTGTAAAGTCAATCCCTCATGGTTAAGTGGGATTAAGAGTGTTTACAGGCTAAACATTGTTAAGGATCAGATTCCAACACAGAAGACGATGGTGATGGATTGAATGTGTCTCCGCAGATGTCGTATTCTCTCACGCGGTTTGCCATCTACGAGACGGTCAGAGACATGATGGGCAGCGGCAGTCAGGGACCAATGCCTTTCTACCAGAAAGTCCTGCTGGGCGCGTTTGGAGGTGAACACACACAATCACTGACCAGAGATGGGCATCGCCAACTACCTCACGATGAGACACGCCATGCAACACATATAATTCAACACATCGATTGCTCGTAGGTTGTCAGGAAGAGAGTAACATGAAATGACTGAAGGCTGACTTGCCAGTTTTTAGCTGTTTTTTGTATAGCCAACAAGTTCCCACTGGATGTTCGGATCTTAATGGAGAATATTTATTCAACAAATTAGATAGATATATTGATAGACCGTTCCATGAAGACATTTAAAAACTAAGAATAGGAAGAGGCAGCCAGTGGTGGATCTCAGTGGTGGAGTAATGTGTTTCTAGTTTTAGAGGAAGTTAGCATTCGTTTAGAGCGAGTTAGCATTCGTGCAGCTTAGTGCTTACGCGTCTCACTGTTTACATTCATCTCGCATAATGGCGGCTTCTGCTCCTGGGAACGGAGAAAGTTCCATTCTATCGCAAAAACCTAGACCACGATTATCAAAAGTATTGGAATACTTTAAACAGAGGCCAAAATAAAATAGTCCTTTGTTCCCTTTGCAGAACCCAAATGGCGTACCACCTATGGAACTGGATCTCTGCCAAATTTTTGCGTGCGCAAGATCATATTTTGAGCGTGTAAAAGGGCATTTCGAGTTGAGGAGAAAATCTTTCGAGCGAACGAAAATCTGTTTTGCATTTCAAAGAAGTTTATTTGGATGTGCGCGGAAGTTCTCTTTCACACGTGCAAGGTTTCAGTTGCTCGCGCTCCTGATTCCCGCCCTGTGCGCTCGCTAAGACTCCCTGCGTCACAGACAGCGCAAGAGGAAAAACACATGGTTCAGGAGACGTTTGTTCAATGGCTTGAACACTATCAAAGTTCCTTTAAGACTGTATAGAAAGTCTTTGACACTCTTCATTTTAAAGTTCAAATGTCTGTCACTGGACAACCACACATAAGTGGCTTTTTTTTAATCAAAATCAAATCGTATTATTACATAATGGCGCGTCCCAGTGTTTCTACACCTCAATGAACTGCTAAATTAGTTCTAACTTCTTACGTAAAAAAGATCACTAGATTAATAAAAAAAAAAGTAATAAAAATAATCGTTAGATTAGTCGACAGGAAAATAAATAAATAAATAAAATCGTTAGATTAGTCGACAGGGAAAAATAATCGTTAGATTAGTCGACAGGAAAATAAATAAATAAAATCGTTAGATTAGTCGACAGGAGAGAGAGAGAGAGAGAAAAAAAATCGTTAGATTAGTCGACAGGGAAAAAATAAATAAATAAATAAAAAATCGTTAGATTAGTCGACAGGGAAAAAAAAATTGTTAGATTAGTCGACGAAAAAAAATAAAATAAAATAAAAAAATAATCGTTAGATTAGTCGACAGGGGGAAAAAAAAAATCGTTAGATTAGTCGACAGAAAAAATAATCGTTAGTTGCAGCTCTAGTGCAGCTGCATTCTGAACTCTTTGTAAGTGTTTAATAGAGCTGTTTGGTAACCTAGCAAAGACGCCCAAAGTCTAGACGTAACAAATGCATGAACAAGTTTCTCATTGTCAGAATGTCACATACTTTTGAGATGTTTCTGAGGTGATAATGTGCTGTTTTAGTAGCATTGCTAATATTTTTTTTTAACTGAGGCCTCTGTCAAACATGATTCCTTGACCTGATTAGTAGTTTTTGGTGATAGAGAGTCAAGATATGGAACAATAGATGTTCACCATGTGTCATTACTGATTAAAAGTACCACTGTCTTATCTTTGTTTAGCTGTAGAAAGTTCTGGTACATCCACAATTTTATGCTATCGATGCAGTCCTGCAGGCTAGAAATTGAATTCTGGGTATCTGATGCAAGTGGAAGATAGAGTTGCATGTCATCTGGTGAAATGAAATATTGCACTGATTAATTACACCAGCAAAAGGAGGCATGTATAGGTTAAATAACCGAGGACCCAATAGTGAGCCTTGAGGAACACCATAAGAAATGACATAATGCCTGGAGGTGTAGCTACCCAGTGTTACATAGTATTTCCTGCTTCTTCTGTCTGAACCAGTCTAAGACAGGACCTGATAGACCGACCCAGGTCTGAAGTCAAAATTTTGATCAATAGTGTCAAAAGTAGATCTAAAAGAACAAAAAAGTCTTGAATAACTTGCAGTTGTTTTAAAATCTTAATCAAGGCTGTTTCTGTGCTTTGCCTGGAAGCCAGACTTCAATGTCTGACTAAGTTTGAGATGGTTATTGAGCTGTATGAACACTCTTTTCAGTAATTTTGTCAAGACATGGAAGATTATTATTATTAGTATTATAGTTATTTTATTAGTTTATTTATTATATTTTTTATTTCAGTTTGTTATTTTTATAATTTTCATTTTAAAGTTTTAGAAACTTGATAAAAACAAAATTAATTTTGTTTTATCTTTTATTTTCTAGTTATTATTTTTTTTCATGTAATGGAAATGTCTAGTTTTAATTAGCGATAATAACCTGATAATAAGGCATATATAAATCAGACTATATTACGATATGCTCTCTCATTCTGTGTTTCTCTGCAGGCTTCACCGGCGGTTTCATCGGGACTCCAGCAGACATGGTTAACGTTCGGTGTGTGTTGTGGGGTTTGTTTGTTTCTAGCTCATCTGTCTCTCATCTGGTCAAGTGTGAGTATTTGATGTTGATCATTTTTACAGGATGCAGAACGACATGAAGCTTCCTGCAGCGCAGAGGAGAAAGTGAGTCTATCTAGATCTAAAAACAGTCTTTACTCTCCAGACAGTCGTAATGTGATTCACCTGAATCATTTCTGCGTCTCTCGCAGCTATAAACACGCGCTGGACGGACTCTTCAGGGTCTGGCGGGAAGGTAAAGCTCATTTCTGGATCTCTTGAAGTCATTAACGTCTGAAAATGTTTGAATGTCTCTCTCTAAACACTTTTTTTCTCTCAGAGGGAACTAGGAAGCTGTTTTCAGGAGCCACTATGGCGTCCAGCAGAGGAGCTCTGGTCACTGTCGGACAGGTGAGGAGCGGTGCATGATGGGATTAAATATTTCATTATACTGATTATCCTTAAAACATTTAATACTTACTGAAGAATTAAGATTTACCCCAAAATAAGTGCATAAAAAGTATTAAAATCTGTCAGGGGCTGGTTTGATTCCCACACAGATGGATAAATAAAACCTTGAAAGCACTGAACGTGTCACACTCACTCTCACACACTCTCACTCACTCACTCACTCACTCACTCTCTCTCTCACTGTCTCGCTCACTCTCTCACTTTCTCTTTCTCTCTCACTCTCTCTTTCTCTCTCTCTCACTTTCTCTTTCTCTCTCTCACACACACTCTCACACTCTCTCGCGCTCTCTGTCTCTCTCACACTCTCACTCACACTCTCACTCACTCTCTCACACTCTCTCTCACACACACTCTCACACTCTCTCTCTCTCTCACTCTCTCTGTCTCTCTCACACGCCAACTCACTCTCTCTCTCACACACACACACACACACACACACACACTCTCGCTCTCTCTGTCTCTCACTCACTCTCTCACACTCTCTCTCTCACACACACACTCTCTCACTCTCTCTGTCTCTCTCACACTCTAACTCACTCTCTCTCTCTCACACACACACACACACACACACACTCTCTCACTCTCTCTCTTTCTCTCTCACTCTCTCTGTCTCTCTCACACTCTAACTCACTCTCTCTCTCACACTCTCTCTCTCACACACACACACACACACACACACACACTCTCTCTCTCTCTCTCACACACACTCTCACACTCTCTCTCTCTCACACACACACACACACACACACACTCTCCCACTCTCTTTCACTCTCTCACACTCTCTCTTTCTCACACACTCTCACTCTCACACACACACACACACACACACACTCTCACTCTCTCACACTCTCTCTCTCTCACTCACTCTCTCTCATTCACTCTCTCTCTCTCTCTCACACACACACACACACACACACACTCTCTCACTCTCTCTGTCTCTCTCACACGCTAACTCACTCTCTCTCACACACACACACACACACACACACACTCTCGCTCTCTCTGTCTCTCTCACACACTCTCTCTCTCTCTCTCTCTCTCTGTCTCTCTCTCTCAGCTGGCATGTTATGATCAGGCCAAGCAGCTGGTTTTGGGCACAGGACTCATGGGAGACAACATACTCACACATTTCCTGTCCAGCTTCATCGCTGTGAGTACCGAAGCCTCTGCTTGGTCAATCCTAGGATATTTTTGGACTGTATTGCACAATATGAGCTTTAAGTGTAATTGTTTTTACATGTATAATTTAATCCCTTTCTCTCTTCAGGGAGGTTGTGCGACGTTCCTCTGCCAGCCGCTGGACGTAGTAAAGACGAGATTAATGAACTCTAAAGGAGAATACAGAGTGAGTTTCTCTCTCTCTCTCTCTGGTCATTATCTTCATCGCTCATTCATCAAATGTGTTTTTGTATTTTAGGGTGTGACGCACTGCCTGTCTGAAACTGCCAAACTGGGACCACTGGCCTTCTACAAGGTGCCACTTTGGCTTTATTTTGCTTCATTTTGTCATAAAATACTGCACAGTAAATTCCCCGTTGTTAAAATAACACTGCTCTGTGTTCATATGGGAACCACCAGCAGTTACAAAACACTGTTACAAAAACCACAAACTGATGTAGAAAGTCAAGCCAAACTGGCCAACTAAATGAAACACTGATCACCAAACATTTTCAATAAAACATCAACATCTAAATATATTCTCCAAAAGAACTGTAGGCAAAATCTTCAATGCTACAGTTCAGATATTGTGTCTGAACTCTCGCTCATAAGAACTGAAAGGTTAAAAAATGACCATTTTTGTTCAAATCTTTTTTTAGACTCATTTATACATTAAAGAAGAGCAAATATCAAGTGGATAGTTGATTCAGAAGTTCGGGTCTGAAGGGGTTAATTCAACACAGGAACTTTGATCTTTTCCGTGACTGATCATTCTCTCCGTCCAATCGCACCACAGGGTTTAGTTCCGGCCGGGATCCGCTTGATTCCTCACACCGTCCTGACGTTCGTCTTTCTGGAGCAGCTGAAGAAATACTTCGGCATCCTGGTGATCAGCTGAACTCTGACCTCTTGACCTTTGGCCTCCTCTCACTGCTGAATTCTTTCTGGACTCTCTCTCTCTCTCTCTCTGTCTTTCTCACACCAATAAGCATCAAAATGCTGGCAGACCAGCACGTCACACGCCAACGTAATGAACGACTGTCCGAGTGCCAAACCGCCGACGGACAACGGGATCACTGAGCTGGGAATAGACGACTGGACGCTCATCCTTTAGAGGATAGATGTTATCTATCAGGATAGGTACGTTTTTAGATTATGAATGAATGATTATGATGATTATTTTTTAAATACTAAACATCTCATTTTGTTTTCCACATAATGTGTTTTATGCAGCTCTTTTACATTTAATAAATATGAATTGTTTTGTTAGGGTGAGTAAATTATGACTATAATTTTTGAGTGAAATATGCCCTTGTCAGACGCACACGCAAAACGGTTTTAAAGTTTGCATGTATGAATTGTGATTTAAAGGTACAGATGCTGTATTTTCACAAATCTGTATTTGACACTGCATAGATGTGACATGTTAGTTAGGGTCAGGGGTTACAGATAAAAAACCAAGTTTTATAACCAAAATGTGCAAAAGAAAAACGATGAGTTCTGTACTGGGTGCTATGATTTCATTTCTCATCATATTTCTGTTCCTGTTTATCTCCGTTTATAATAATCCTTCATCTTTTGTGACAGAAATGAGCTACTGTAATTCCAGCAAATGTGCTTCTAGTGTTTAATATTAAGGTAATGGGGGAATTTAGTGAATAAGTTGCACTAATTACTTGAAGTAATTCAGTTTCATGGTTTAGTCCTGAATTTATAGATTTATCTTAGTGTTTTACTTGAAGTCAACAAGCATTTATCGCTCATTTACTTAACGTTTAAACTTAGTATTTAGATTAAGTTGGTAAACTACCATATTGGTAGATGTGCAAACGGGCAGTTTGATGATTTGACACTAAGAATGAAATCTTGAGCACTGGAGAGCCTTATTTACCCGTGACCAGCAGAGGGCGCTGTGTCATGCAGTGAATGTGTGGATACTTTGCAAGAGTTTGTGTTTATTTGGGTGCATTCTTTCTCTACAAATTTATTTGTAATTTATGGTTTGGAAATGGAGGGATTTGTTGCTTGAACAGAATGTTATTTAGCTGCTTTCTCCATCTCGAAAAAAAATATGCAAACTGAATGGGAAATTAAAATGGTCTGAGCTGTACTTGAACTGTATTTGGTCTGAAATGAAAATGTATGGAAATAAAAGTACTAACATGAGAAAAACAGGTGGAATGATTTATTTATATTTTTAGTGCTTGCATATAATCAGAATGATCACTCAAAACAAACATATTCACTCATGTAGATACAATAGTGGCCTCATATATATGATGAGAAATTCATGTGTTCCCCATTTTGACGAAGAAGCACACAGCCTAATTTTCACCTAGCCGTGTTAAAGTGTTCGTTCACCCAAAAATGAAAATAAGTCATTAATTCCTCGTTCTCATGTGGTTCTTCACCCGTAAGATCTTCATCATCTTCTGAACACAAAGGAAGATATTTTTGATGAAATCTGATGGTTCGGTGAGTCTCTACTGACAGATAATGAACACTTTCAGTGTCCAGAAAGATACTAAAACATATTTAAAACAGGTCATGTGACTACAGTGGTTCAACATTAATATTATAAACTGATGAGAATTATTTTTGTGCACCAAAAAACCCCCCAAAATAACGACTTTTCAGCAATATCTAGTGATGGACGATTTCAAAACACTGATTCATGAAGCTTTACTTCATTCGATTCAAAAGTCACGTGATTTCAGTAAACTAGGCTTTGTTTAAGTGATTCTGAATTTCAATAGTTCATGTGATTTTGGCAGTGTGATACGTGAACTGAACCACTGATTCGACACAAAAGATTCGTAAAGCTTCATGAATCAGTGTTTTGAAATCGTCCATCACTAGATATTGTTGAATAAAGTTGTTATTTTGTTTTTTTGGCGCACATTCTCGTATTCTCGTCGCTTTATAATATTAAGGTTGAACCACTGTAGTCACATGACCTGTTTTAAATATGTTTTAGTATCTTTCTGGACACTGAAAGTGTTCATTATCTTGCTGTCAATAGAGACTCACTGAACCATCGGATTTCATCAAAAATATCTTCATTTGTGTTGATGACGAAGATACGGGTGTAGAACCACATGAGAACGAGGAATTAATGACACAGTTTTCATTTTTGGGTGAACGAACACTTTAACATGAAACCAGAAACGCATGAATGTTCCGACTCTGAAGTGCGACCGAGTCCAATCCCGAGCCCGACAAAGGCAAAAGGGAGGCTACATCTCCCTCCTCCTGCATAAATGACTAATCATTGTCTGCGGTGACCATTCAGTGAAACAAATCTACTTTCAGTTTCACTTCAGTGTCATCAACCCAGCTATTACACAGCAGGAAGTGAGATGAAATTTGTTTTTGTACATGCAGTTCTCTTTTTCACCAGTAGAAGTAAAACAAAGAGGCTGTGAAATATGTCCGCTGTCCGTGTTGACTTTTATTCATTTTCAGGATATGAACTTGTGATATCAACAATTACATTTTCACTAGTAAAAATGTTAATTCTTGATATCAGCAATTGAATTTGAATGGCAGACAATGGCGAGATTTCACTGGTAAAAATACAATTGTTGATATCAAGAATTATAGTTTATACTAGTGGAAATTGACTTGTTGATATCAAGAATGAACTTTGTTACTAGTGGAAATCTAATTCCTGATATCAAGAATGAACATTTTAACTAGTGAAAATGTAATTGTTGATATCACAAGTTCATATCCTGAAAATGAATAAAAGTCAAAATGGCTTGCCATAACTTTCAGCATAAAACGCAGAATCCCTGCACTTTCCCCACGGTCCCTTACCTTACGCTTTCCGGGCCAATGCATATTGCGACGGCTTCTGCGGATTATATCGACAGAAAATAATAAAAAAGGAAGGTTGTGAAACATTCTCAAGCTTTACCCTTTCGCGGTAATACTGTTTAGATGTTTTGGGGCGTGTCATTTTGGAGTTATTGCCGTTTATTGCTGAATGTGTGACGAAAGTCCAAAACAAAACTAACTTTGCCACTAACTGTGACTCTACATGACTTGTTCAGTATGTTGATATCAACAATCATAGTTTATACTAGTGGAAATCTAATTCCTGATATCAAGAATTAACGTTGTTACTAGTGAAAAAGTAATTGTTGATATCACAAGTTCATATCCTGAAAATGAATAAAAGCTAACATGTACACAACGTAAATGTGTTTGTTGGACGTGCACGGCTTGCCATAGTTGTGTTGGATCGAGCGATTGCACTCTCATTTTACAGTCCAAACAAGCTCTGGAAGTTAAGCCTATTTATACCAGATTAACAGGTATAATAAAAAAAAACTGCTTCGGTGAAATTCTCTCATGAAATATAAGTGACTGTTCTTTGATCTGCCAGTTGAAAAGTTGGTAGGCTTTTTTTAGTGTACGCGCGTGTTGTGTTCAAAAATGTAATTATAGTAAAAGCAAACTACAAATGCATGCAAATAATTAAAAGTATGCCTGTTATTATCTGACATGCAGTTGAATATGGCAAGCCGTTTTAGCTTTTAAACTTTGTTCTGACTATCTATAAATATATTTAAAGATAGTAACAATTGTATTTTGACGAGTGATAATTATAATTCGACTAGTCAGAATGTCAATTAGAGATATCTGCAATTATAATTGCACTAGTAAGAAATCCGATTTGAGATATCTGTAATATATTTTTGACTAGTCAAAACTCCATTTAAGATATCTGTAATGATGTCATAGATATCTTTAAAAGACGCGTCATTTATCCACAAAGGTCATTAGAGATATCTGTAATTCGGTTTCGACTAGTCACAATTATATTTTAAGATATCTGAATTGTAATTGCTCCTAGTCGAATCCGTCGTGCGTGACGTGAAACTTACATTTCCTCAGCACCACCCAGAGGCGCTATCTCGACAACTATATTACCTTAGAAAACGGTTGACAACGCAAAACAAGCCCGCGATTTGCAAATAATGCAGTTACTATTCCAGTGTTAATAACATACACAGTTACTTTTACAGTAATTTTATTACCTGAAAACCAGATCAGCCCATTGAGATTTTTTGGCGCGCAGACAATATGGTTAGAAAAGGCGGGGCTTAGCAAAGGCGTGGTTTGAGAACGCAATTCAGATATCTATAAAATAATTTCGACTAGTCAGAATGTTCATTCAAGATATCTACTCTGAAATTCTTCCTAGTCACAAAGCGGAATGCAGATATCTCCAAAGAAAGATCCTCCTAGTCAAAAAACAGACTGAGATATCTATAATTAAGTTGAAGATATCTCTAAATGAGTTTTGACTAGGACGAATTCCAATTCAAGATATCTCTAATTAAGTTTTGCCTAGTCAAAAATCCAGTTCAAGATATCTACAAATGTAATTTGACTAGTAATAAATTATTTAAAGATATCTACATATTTATTTTTGGATATCTTAAAAAAAGATGATTTAAAGATATCTCCAATTTGATTATGACTAGACAAAACCCAGTTAGAGATATCTCTAATTATGATTTGCACTAGTGGCAATTCAATTGAAGATATCTCTAATTTAATTATGACTAGACAAAACCCAGTTAGAGATATCTCTAACTTAAGTTTTGTCTAGTCATAATCAAATTGGAGATATCTTTAATTACAATTTCTACTAGTCAAAACTCATTTGTAGATATCTGAAAATATTTTCCAATTGAAGTCAATGGAAGAATTTGACTAGTCATAAAAGCATTGTAGATATCTGTAATGTATATTACGACTAGTCACAATGACATTGTAGATATCTTCAATGCATATTACGACGAGTCAAAATTGCAGAAGAGATATCTGAAAATGGAATTATGACTAGTCAAAACTGATTTATGACTAGTACGGGAAGGAGTATTTAAAGCTAAAACGGCTTGCCATAGTTGAAAGCGATGCTGTTCATCTACCGTTGTTGTGACGACTAGGAGGTCAAAGTATTTAGCATGCTCTCAGCTTGTGACGTTTTGTAAGTGAGAGCTGGGTTTCCTCCTGCTTGATGCAGAGGTAACTGCAGCTTGGAGTAATGGGCGTGCATTGCATTGTATTTTAGCTATGGTAATATACATATCTATGATAAATAAAGCATTAATCACATTGATAAACATATAACTATCTATGACGAATCACACGCCACGTCTTACAGCCGCCAGGAATTTACGTAAATGTATTGGCTAACCTCAATGGTCCTTTCACCAATGAGAAAGCGTTCGGCACGCCCATTACTCCAAGCTGCAGTCACCCAAACTAGTTCTGCTTCGCTGTCGATTCGAACAAGTTAAATTACTCAAACGCCATCAAACAAAGTCATATTTACCACTGCAAACTGGGAATTTTATTAACTAGTTCTTTACTTTCTTTTATTTCTAAAATTCAGTCATTTTTATTTCAGAAATCCAAGTTTGAAGTTTTGTGTCAATTTGAAATGAAAATACTCACAAAGGAACAAACAGTAAACGTCTTTATTTACTTATATTTAGTGTTGGGGGGTAATGCATTACAAGTAACTTGAGTTACGTAATCAGATTACTTTTTCAAGTAACTAGTAAAGTATTACTTTTTCAATTTAAGACAATATATCTAAGTTAGTTTTTCAAATAAGTAAAGCAAGTTACTTTTTCACATTTATTGACTGATAGCTCTCCTAGTTGCCATGTTGAGAGAAATAAATATCAGAGGTGTAAATATCACAGGATTATAGTTCTAGACTAAATGTGGACGTGCATTTACTCATCTCACTCGCATGAAAACATTCAGTATTCCTCAAAATGAATTAAAACAGTGAAATGCAATCTCAGAATTTTACTTAAACCTGTAATAATAAACTATAAATTACACAAATGTAATGTGAAACCGGGCCAAAGTATATTTGTGTTATGTAATATAGTTATTTATTACAGCTTTGCATAAAATTCTGAGACTCCGTTTCACTGTTTTCATTTATTTTATTCATTGATTCACTGCTTATAAAAATAAATATTTGTACTTTACTGTATAAAGGAGGTTTTCATCTTTTAACTAACAATATATTTCCTCATAATAGAGAAAGAGAGTGAAAACCCTTTCCACTCACAGACAAGATGCGGAGGGGCAGCATATCTCTACCTCCTGAAAGTAAGTATTGAGTAATTCATGGTATGTGTCTATCCATTCATTCATATGTCTGTCTGTCTGTCTTATTTACAGTGTCAGATGTGAATATTATGCTGTTGGGCTCGACTGGATCAGGAAAGAGTGCGACAGGAAACACCATCATAGGTGGAGATATAAAACCATTTGAAGAATATCTCTCTCTTGAGGAGACCAGATTCTGTGAATCAGCTCAAACTGTGTTAAATGGACAATCAATCACAGTGTTTGACACTGCAGGACTCTCTGATACATCAGTGAAGATCACAGAAGCTCAATCTCAAATAGAGAAGATGTTACAGGATGGTGTTGATGTGTTTCTGCTGGTGATCAAACTGGGTCCATTCACAGAGACGGACTGTAAAGTTGTGAAGTGGATCCAGGATAATTTTGGAGCAAAGCTTCTAAAACACACACTAGTGCTCTTTACTCATGGAGATCAGTTTCGTGTGCCAGTAGAAGATTATCTGGGAAAATGTGAATCACTGCGGTCAGTAGTGGATCAGTGTTCAGGAGGTTTTCATGTTTTTAACAACAAAGATGAAGATCGATCTCAAGTCACTGAGCTTCTGGACAAGATAAACACACTGAGGAGAAAGAATGGAGACAGGAGATACAGACAGCAGGACTATAAGGAGACTCAGAATCTTCTATTCAAATTTAGTGCTCTACGAGCACAAATACATGACATAGGAACAAGATTGCATGACGCACCAGCAATGGCACAATTAGATGCAGCAAGAGCAGCAGGAGCAGCAGGAGCACCAGGAGTAGCAGCAGGATTAAGAAGAGCAGCAGCAGCAGCAGGATTAGGCAGAGAGGCAGGACTAGCATTAGCAGTTGCAGCAGAATTAAGAAGAGCAGCAGCAGCAGCAGCAGCAGGATTAGGCAGAGCAGCAGTGGAGGCAGCAGGAGCAGCAGTAGCAGTAGGAATAGGAGGAACAGTATTTACAGGACCAAAACGAGGTGCAGCTCTGGCAGCAGCAGTTGGTGCTGGAGTGTATTTTGCAAGAAAATATTACTATAGAGAAAAAAGATAAAAGTAACTAAAAGACCTAAAACATGAGTAGAACAAACTCGTTTGAAATAAATACATTCACTTTCACACATACAGTCAGTGCTTCAAAATAAATAATTCAAATAACAATCATTTTTTTGAATAAATGTTTATATTGTATTATAATATCTTGATGTAATGATTATACATTTTTTAAAGTAGTATTTTGAAGTTTTTAGGGCTGTATATTTATTTATATTTCCCCGTCCCTTTTTACTGTTTTGTATCAACTTGCTGTGTGTGTGTGTGTGTGTGTGTGTGTGTGTGTGTCCTGTTGTTCTTGTCGAGTATTGAATGCTTACCTATAACCTTGTGTATAATTTTCTTGTTTTTGAAAGTTATGTTCCTTATTTTTAAAAATTCTTGTTTTGTGTTTTGCTTATAGCATATAATCAGAGTTGAAACTCCTCTGCTATCTCTCTGTCAGGTCAATGTATCATATTGAGCACGGTCTACTTCAAAAACTTTTTTTGTTATTTGTTGTTTTGAGTGATTTGCTTGGAATGGTTTTATTTTGGACTGTTCAATTTAAATAAATTGTTCAATGCACGTGTAATAGTGTTTGATGGTTTTACATTATACTTTATTTTATTTAATTTTTTTTACCAGACAATGTAAAATTTAAGGTTTAATATAATTCCATTGAATAATTTAAGTGAAATATGTGCATATCAATCACACGCCAAACATCCAATGACTGGCAGTCAAAAAAAAACCTGTAAAAAAAAAAAGGTCAAATGACTTGTGTCACATGACTACCACAGTTTTTTGGATTTTCAGTTTGTTTGTTTTCATCTGTCACATGGTTCCTTTGTTTGTATTTTCCTCCACAATTTGTCACCATGGACACCTCACTAATCACCACAGCTGTATGTCATCACTAGTCTCGTTATCCTCCTGTGTTCAGTGTATATAAGTTGATTCTGATTCTTTGATATCATTTAAAGCCAAATCTCTGAGTATATTAACTGTTAATTTCACATGATTTTCAATAGTCATGTGATATTGTGGCATTAGTGTTATAATAAGCTAGTATTCAGTTGTTTTTTATGACTAATTATGACTAACATTACATAAAAGATTCAGAGCCATCTAATGTTTAAAAAGTCAAGGGTCAAGAGACCAACTAAAGCAAACACTGATCACCATAACGGTGAACTCAAACTTTATTATTTTCAAAAAAACATTAACATCTAAATCTCTGTTAATTCTCAGTAAGAACTTTAGTATGAAAGAAATAGTCTGGTTTGTACTAAGTGAAAATGCTGAGATCTAGAGAGATCTGTCAGTGTTTAATGTTCTGTTTCTGTTGTCTGAGTTTTGTATTGTATTGTAAAACTACACCACATACAAGACAGACAAATACACAACATTAACAGCACATTAAGAAAAACAAAATTTTAAAAATTAATAGCACATGGTACACAGCAAAAACTCCAGTGTTAAATTAACTCTCCTGGAAGTTTATTTGAGACCACATCAAGAGTGTTAAAGTGTAACAATAACAACTTTTAAGAAATCCTCTGATGTACTCACATCTTGGCCTACAGGCCTTGACTTGCAAATGGTCCTTGGAGGGGGTTGGGAAAGGAAAGCTGTTCATTTTAAAATATGTTTGGATATTTTCAGTTTAACAAGTTTAACAAAAAAATTCTGTTAGTTTTTTGCACTTTATTTAAATTAGGATCCTTTACTTTAAATTTTCGGTTTTTGCTTGGCAGCCATAGCTGACAGTCATTGACTGTTTTTTTTACGGTTTTGTTTTTTAGACTGCCTTACGAGAACAGTCTGCTCTAGCATGTGTTCATTCCAGTTTGTCCCTTGAGGGGATTTTTTAGTTTTCAGACGAATACATTTCCTCTTCTCGGCAATCAGTTAAGATTGACCTGAGGCTGTGTCTGAAGTCAGTTGTAGTTCTTGTGTTTCTCTTTCCTTCAGTGATTCTGCTTGTTGTCATCAGGTGTTCATCAATAATAAATCAGTCATCACTTAATTAATCACTTCAGTATCTAATTAACTCTAATTCTGCTTCAATTACTTTAACACCTGATACTGGTTCATATGAACACAAACCGCTGTTAATTTAATTTAGGTCATGTCTTAACCAGCGTACAGCACAATATTAAAATTTGTTACTGTAAATAAAACAGATGGAGGGATCAATAACAGCATGAATTATTCAACACTTCGAGGAGGTTGGTCCATGCTGCTCCTCATCATTTTGCACAATTATGCTGTGCAGTTCATAAATATTTATTTTCATTTTGTTTCCCGTTTTACTATTTCCTGATCCAGCCATACCCAACAGCACAGTATGCAAACTCTTGTCCTGCTCCTTTTTAAAACAAAAAATGCATTATATTTGTACATATAATGAGTTAATCATGATTTGAGGTTTGTAATGTAGACATACAGAAAATAAAGACCTCTCTATTTCTCTAATATGTCTGGTGATACAGTAACAACTGCAAACAGTCAAGAATGCTTTTAAAATACTGTTCAACTACACTCACCTAAAGGATTATTAGGAACACCTGTTCAATTTCTCACTAAAGCAATTATCTAATCAACCAATCAATCACATGGCAGTTGCTTCAGTGCATTTAGGGGTGTGGTCCTGGTCAAGACAATCTCCTGAACTCCAAACTGAATGTCAGAATGGGAAAGAAAGGTGATTTAAGCAATTTTGAGCGTGGCATGGTTGTTGGTGCCAGACGGGCCGGTCTGAGTATTTCACAATCTGCTCAGTTACTGGGATTTTCACGCACAACCATTTCTAGGGTTTACAAAGAATGGTGTGAAAAGGGAAAAACATCCAGTATGCGGCAGTCCTGTGGGCCAAAATGCCTTGTTGATGCTAGAGGTCAGAGGAGAATGGGCCGACTGATTCAAGCTGATAGAAGAGCAACTTTGACTGAAATAACCACTCGTTACAACCGAGATCTGCAGCAAAGCATTTGTGAAGCCACAACACGCACAACCTTGAGGCGGATGGGCTACAACAGCAGAAGACCCCACCGGGTACCACTCATCTCCACTACAAATAGGAAAAAGAGGCTACAATTTGCACGAGCTCACCAAAATTGGACAGTTGAAGACTGGAAAAATGTTGCCTGGTCTGATGAGTCTCGATTTCTGCTGAGACATTCAGATGGTCGAGTCAGAATTTGGCGTAAACAGAATGAGAACATGGATCCATCATGCCTTGTTACCACTGTGCAGGCTGGTGGTGGTGGTGTAATGGTGTGGGGAGTGTTTTCTTGGCATACTTTAGGCCCTTTAGTGCCAATTGGGCATCGTTTAAATGCCACGGCCTACCTGAGCATTGTTTCTGACCATGTCCATCCCTTCATGACCACCATGTACCCATCCTCTGATGGCTACTTCCAGCAGGATAATGCACCATGTCACAAAGCTCAAATCATTTCAAACTGGTTTCTTGAACATGACAATGAGTTCACTGTACTAAAATGTCAACCCAATAGAGCATCTTTGGGATGTGGTGGAACGGGAGCTTCATACCCTGCATGTGCATCCCACAAATCTCCATCAACTGCAAGATGCTCTCCTATCAATATGGGCCAACATTTCTAAAGAATGCTTTCAGCACCTTGTTGAATCAATGCCACGTAAAATTAAGGCAGTTCTATAGTATTAGTATGGTGTTCCTAATAATCCTTTAGGTGAGTGTATATGTCTCACAGATGATCAGAAAGATGATCAGGTGGTGTTGGTTATGTTTTCAAATAGTCATTAATTGCTCTGAATTACTGAAGTCATTTAAAGCTCAATGTCTGAGTTAGATTTACATGTTAGATTACAGTAGCACCATGATTCTACAGCAGAAGATTCTGCCTTATCAGTAGAACACAATGACTTGATTAAAAGTTTATTTGTTTAAAAAGAGTGTTTCTTTGGAGACATCAAGATTCAGCATATGATGCTCAATAATGCTTCTATGGTGACTGACAACATATTCTAAGAGACAGATCAACTCTGAACACTGTGTGAGTATGATCTGTAAACACACTGTTTCAGCAGGCAAAAAAGAAGAACAGGTAAAGAAAGTTAAGAGTCCAACTAATGGAAACACCAATCACCATCATGGTAAATGAAACAAACGTGAGTGTTAAACTTCTGTTAATTCTCAATCAGATCTTCTGTAGAAGTGTGACAGAAATAAAGTCAGTCTGGTCAGTAATAAGTGAAGCTGGTAATGCTGTTTGTGGAGTTGATGAATCAGATCTTCATGGATTTAATGTCTTTTCAGTTGATTTCATCAGACTGTGGCTGAAGTCAGTTGTAGTTCTTGTGTTTCTGCTCGTCTCTTTTTGTCTGTTCTCTTCTTTCCTTCAGTGATTCTGCTTGTTAACAGGCTTGATAATTCTGAGATGACTCTATAAATAATATATAAAGATTTTGTGGCTCAGATAAGGTCGAGTTTTTTTATTTCTTTCGTAAGCGGTCCGCCCAAGTGCCATCATTCCACACCACATGTGGCCCAGATCATCATTCTGCATGTGCCAGAATTGGGCCGGATCTGGGCCGACACAATGTTGCTATCTGGGATTGGACATTGTATCCCTGACTTACAACAACTTCCTGTTTCATGGCATAAATCACACACTTAGTCAAGTGTTGCATGAATTACCATGTTTCTAGCATGTTTGATACCTCAAGGCATATTAAAATGTGTTTCACGAAGTGAATCACAGTGTAAAGCATGTCATTTCCTGTTGCTTTAATAGAGTCACCATTTCCTGGTGATGCTATGACTGTGACTGAATATTTGCATATAGATGTCTTCAGGCTAGGGTTCTTATCACACGTGACGTTGTATGCCTGAGTTACAATAATTTCCTCTTTCATGGCAAAATATTAGACTTTGTCAGAAGGACTTAAGAACAGACTGACCAGATATGATGTGGTTCTGCTTAAATCTCTATGAGGAGTGAATCACAGTGTAAAACATGACATTTCCTGTTGTCAGCAGGTGACGCTATGACTGTAACTGAATATTGGCATGTAGATGTCTTCACGCCAGGACTCGTAATAAAAAACATGTGAAGTTTGCGGCAGATCTGATATTTTTGATTATTTCAAGCCATTTTGCCACACCTAATTCTGAAACCCATATCAAACATTTTCACCACTTCTGACGTGTGTGCAAAGTTTCATGAGTTTTCGAGCATGTTTAGGGCCTTAAAAATGTGATTCATTTCGGAGAAGAAGAAGAATTGACCAAGCAATCTCCACACCATCGGCGCTCGGACCCTAAATGTCAACTACTCTCTTCAGTTCTTTTTTTCATTGACCATAAATCTCATGTAAGTGAACTACACCCACTAAGCATTTGTCAGTACATACTATAGTTTACTTTTTACTGGTCGATATTTTGTTTTTTTTAAGGCAATGAGTTTGCGTGTTTGTTTTTTTTTAAAGTCTAACTATTTAGATTTTACAGTTTGTGTAAGGAAACATTGATGAAAAATGATTGTTATAAGGAATAGGTGATAAAATATATGAAATAGAGTTGTTTAGGAATAGGAATAGTTGTTTAAATCTTGTATGACTTTATTTTTTCTAATGTGAAACAATTAACGTTTTCTGAATGTTCAATCTGCGCTCATATAATGGAACTTAATCAAGGTCTTTTAAACTTATATGTAAGATGACACTGGACATTCTCAGGATGGTATGAGGTGTCACACATACACCCTAAATGTTGCTTTTCCTCATATTTAGTGAGTAAAACAGCTTAGACACTTTCAGTTCCTCGTATTCAGTGCATTTAGTCACTAGAGACAGACGGAGAGATTCTGCGAGACAAAACCAGCTGCAGAACTACAGGACATAATGGCATCAGGATATGAAGGTCAGTCTAAATTAACCTCACACACTGCTAGTTTAATAATTAATAGTTTTATTAAAAGAAATTCCATACTGGTAGTGCTGATTCATATAATAAAAAATAATTTTTAAAAGTACATTTTGTATTTAAAATATTTATTAGATTATTAATCGACCATAGTTCAACCTTTTAATTTAAGGGTAACATACTGTGTATAATACAAATGTGTATCAGTGTGACCTCTAACAAAATATAGTCACACCGGCAGGAAAAAAAGGACACAAAATGTGACCATTTGGTCGTAATCTGGAACCCCTGATGTCCAGCGATCAAAGTATGCAATTCATGTGGAAAAATAGGGTGCTTTGCTAAAGTTTGCCCTGAAAATGGGTCTTATACCAAAGCTCACCACAAATTCTCTGTTCAGTGTCAATTAAAACAAATGATGGACACGAGGTCATCAGGACCCATACTGACAGAGAGCATTTACCATGATCATTTTACTTCATGCACCCTCAATCCAGCTAAAATAAAATTAGTTTCTCATTCCAAAGAGATTATTCTGGGCTTTTTCTCCAGACGTAGTAAAATCAGGCTCGCCTTTGCTGGGAAAAGATCTGCTGAAATCATTTTGGTGATCAAAGACGAGTTTTAAGGAATAAAATTATTGACTACAGGAGGACTATAAGGAACTATGAGTATTTTATAACTCATTTTGAATTTTTTTTAACCTCACAGTTAGCCAATTGTATAGTTTGTGAGAAGAACAGCAGCAGATTTGATAGCAAATGTGTTTCCTTTCTGACATTGCAGAGGCGCTGGCCGGACTGTCTATTTCATCTGATGAATGGACTTCTTCATCTGATGAACTGACTTCTTCATCTGATGAACTGACTTCTTCATCTGATGAATTGACTTCTTCATCTGATGAAGACTTGAGTTCTTATACTTCAGATTCTGAAGGTGAGAGAAATCTGAAATCAGACCTTGTTACATTGTTACATATATCATGATGTCATTCTAATTTGAATCGTTCTTGCTTCATGAATGGTTTAGAATCAGATGATGAGGAATCATCCGTCACCCGTGGTATGTTGAAAAATGCGAATATGCTCATGTGAATGTGCTCTCAAATAGTGTGAGCACTCAAATATGGATGCAAAAATGGCTAGAGGATGTCAATATTTCAGCATAAACTTTTCATAGAAATATTTTCCTTATTCACAAATCTCACTGCTGTTTGTCTGCTGTTTGACACTTCCACCACCCGCAGAAAGCAGGCATGTAAAGACATGTAAAATAGAGACGAAACACAGAGTGTCTGTCCAACGGAAGACTTCAGAAGAGGAGAAAAAAGTTGAGAAGAAACAGCGGCGAAAGCGGATCATTAAGAAGGTGTTGGCGGGAGCGGCTATAGGAGCAGGAGCAGTCGCTGTTGCAGGAGCCGCAGTGGTCACTGGTGGACTCGCAGTTCCTGCACTTCTAATGGCCAAAGGTGCTGTTGCCGTTGGTGCAACAGTCATCGCAGATAAAGTCAGGAATAAGAAAAAAAAAGGCAAATAAACCCTTAGAATTACTGCAAGAGAGTCTCTTATCATTATTCACAACTTACACATGATTTCTGAATATCCGCGCTCTTAGAAGAAAAGGCTCTATATAGAACCTTAAAAGATTCTATCAGGCGCTACATATTTAGAACCAATAAAATGTTCCATAGAACGCTTTTTAGGGGTTCAATGAAAAGAGCCCTCTATAGAGAATCCCAATGAACCTTTTTCTAAGATTGTGCATGTACAGTATTTTTCAGTGATATATGTCTGATGTAGAGAGTCGTTTAGTGTTTAGCAAAACATTCCTTGCACAATATTTTTTTTTTTTCTTTGAGGAAATTGGACATTTTTGTGTTCTTGGAATGTCACAAATCAGCATTCCTAGAATGTTAAGCTGGAAGTGAAAATGAAGTTAAAAAAATGTTTCAAGAATGTTTCTTGGAACAAAAAATTGTCAGCTGGGTATTCATGTTTAAAATGCTCGTAGATTTACTTGAATCAGTTGTGTTGGTGATTATAACACGTCTTTATTCATCAAGGCTGTTTTAAGATGGCAGAGGAGGATCATTTGTGTGCAGGAGAATGATTTTCATCATATACATGTAAAAAATCAAACCTGCTGCAATCTTTTATTGATTTGATCGATATTAATTTATATAGGCTACAATATTTGCCTCCCCAAAAGATTCCCTCATTATCAAGGTGACTTTTATTTATTTTAATAGTTACTTATTACTTTAATCGTGATATTATTTTTCAGTTACTTTTCTTTTCTTTTTTTTATTCAAGCAATATTTTTTTTCATACAGATGCGCTTTCTCTCTTTGGCCAGGTGAGGGAGCTACTTCATCTGACAAATCTTTTTGTCAAAAGAGACAAATTATGTTTATTTCTTGTTAAAAACACAACTTGTAAAAACAGAGTTCGTCACCTCCTGTCACCATGGAGACACTTGAGCTCTTTAACCCACCAGCACATGAACAAACATCTGATGAACAGCCAGCATGTGTTTGACTTCTACTGTACATGAAAAGACTTACAGTAATATTTAAATGTATGCGGATTTCCTCATTGCAATGATATGGATGTTCAGCTCATATCATATCCCATCTTAAACAGAGACTGTTCGAGTTAATGAACAGTTTCTACAGGCACCATGAGAACGTCACGAACTGCTGCTGAGATTTGAGGGCTTGTGTGTGTAAAGCTCCAGAGAAGCAGATATATTTGGGTTTTCTCTCAACTACTTGGTTCCCATAATCTGGACTCTCTGGAGGAGGAGAGAGGATGTGAGAGCGCCTCGCAGGAACACAGGCTGAATTATGAATTATGAAGAATCATATATTGAGTTCAGTCATATCTGTGATCAGATTTTGAGGAGAGAGTCTCTGATTTCATGACTACAATCTCATAACGTTCTGGCAAGGTTTTCTCCAAGTTATGAACAAACGTTCTTCCAGTAACGTTTATAGAACGTTTGTTCAATGTTATCTGGTCGTTAATAACGTTCTCAGTACAAAACATCGTTTGTGGAATTCTTGTTTTTTTTTTCTGAAATAGTTCAGTTTGGCGTATTTAACATTTTTAAAATGTTACTACTTGTTTCAAAGTGTTCAGAGAACAATTTTCTTTTTTCATAAGAATGTTATCAAACATTCTCAGCACATATTTTTTGTTAACTGAGTTGATAAAGCATGAAAAGAGGGAAAACACTGGCATGTATTTGAATGAATGATTGATAGGACCGCAAATAATGGTTTAAATAAGAGAAATTACAAAATGTACATTCATGAATATTTCATCTTTCTGTGATTTTTACAATCTAACAGTATAAAATCCAACAGAGATTTTAACACTATTCACATGCTATGCCTTTTTTTATTCATAAAACCCAAGTTAAAGAGATAGTTTTACTCTCCCTAAAGCCATGGTGTATATGACCATCTTCTTTCAGACAAACACAATCGGAGATTTATTTTAAAATATCCTGGCTCGTCAAAGATTTATAATGGTAGTGAAGCCCAAAATAAATGCATCCATCCATCATAAAAGTAATCCATACAGCCTCAGGGGGTTAATATAGACCTTCTGAAGTGAAGCGATGGGTTTTTGTAAGAAAAATATACATATTTAAAACTTTATACAGTAAAATATGGATATTTTTTTAATTGCTTCACTTCAGAAGGCCTTTATTAAAAGTAAAAAAGTTGTCTCTTTAGATTAATTTCCTTTAAAATATGATTTTCCATGACAAATCATGTGCTGTAGTAAGTGTTGTAGATATTATATCTATTTAAAAACAATTAATATTTAGTAATAGTATTGATTCGACCGCCCTGACACTCTCAGATGAAAATTGATTTGAGTTGAATCACAACACTATTGTTTTCGGTAGAGCTGCTTTATTGTAGAATTGAACTAGTTTGATAATTGATGATACCGATATTGAACTGAACTGAACAAACATTGAACTAACTTGAGCTGAACTTTCATAACTGATTGATTTTACAACATGAACACTCTTATTTTCCAATCTATATAAAGCACTATATGAATTGACTTCTTGCTTTTCGTCTCTTTTCCATGTGAGTTGATGTCAGATGTCTTTGGCTTTTGCATTGGATTATTCTGGGAAATAATCATTATTAATATGCTCTCATGTTGCTGCTCTCCATGTGTAAATGCAAACAGATGTCATCCGTATGAAAGCATATTTTATAAATCATAAGCATATGAACATTAAGAATATGATTAGTGAACGACTCTGTAAACTCTTTCAGTTACAGCTCGTGTCTTCAGATTCAAAGAGGATCCATCTAAATATAGCAGCGTTTATATTCACTTAAAACCATCAGGTCAAAGTCACAATTAATGGTGCTCTTCATAATACACACTGAGTCAAAGCAGCTTCACACAAAATTATGATGTTAATGTTTATATCTTAATATCTTTATGGCTTAAAGTTATATTTAACATCAGCCATCTGGTGTGAGATTGATTATAAACGCAGAAAATCCTGACTGATTATTCAAACATGCTTGTTTTAACCCCTTAACTGCCATCCTCCATTATTGAACATAGATGTAAAAGCGCACTATCCCTATGGAAGCCCGTTCCTGCCACTGTTGAGAAAAAAAAATATTACGAATCTTTCTCATAATTATGACTTAATATCTCATTATATTGAGAAACTTTCTCATAATAATGTTACAAAGTAATACTATTCAGAAAAAATAAATCTTGTAATAACGAGAAACGTTCTCATAATAATGACTTAGTATCTCAAAATAATGACTTAATGTAACGGAGTTCGTACGAGCGGGAAGAAGGAGGCGGGAACCGGCGAACGTTCAACATGACTTTAATAATAAAATAAGCAAACAATAAAACGAAAGTAAAATGGCGGCAGTTCCTCACGGCGACTGCCGCCCACACAAACAAAATAAACCACAACATAAAGTCCAGGCCTGGTCCTCTCTCGTCCTTCACTGTCGTCGCTCCTCTTTTATGCTTCTGGAGCTCCTCCATGAGAGATACGAGACCGGTGTAGCGCGCAGCTGGCGCTCATTATCACTCGCGCCACCGGCCTCGTGCTGTTCCCTCACGGCTCTCGCCCGCCCTGCTCGTCACACTTAACATCTCATAATAATGACTTGGCATCTCAAAATAATCACTTAATGTAATGGAGTTCGTAAGAGCGGGAAGAAGGAGGCGGGAACCGGCGAACATCAACATGACTTTAATAATAAAATAAGCAAGCAATAAAACGAAAGTAAAAGGGCGGCAGTTCCTCACGGCGACTGCCGCCCACACAAACAAAATAAACCACAACATAAAGTCCAGGCCTGGTCCTCTCTCGTCCTTCACTGTCGTCGCTCCTCTTTTCTCTTTTATGCTTCCGGAGCTCCTCCATGAGAGATACGAGACCGGTGTAGCGCGCAGCTGACGCTCATTATCTCTCGCGTCACCGGCCTCGCCCAGTTCCCTCACGGCTCTCGCCCGCCCTGCTCGCCACACTTAACATCATAATAATGACTTGGTATCTCAAAATAATAAGTAACGGGGCGAACGGCCAATTCAAGATTTACTTGAGAAGCAGAATGATATTAACGTTGGCAGATATTTGTTCTTGTTTCAAGGAAAAAACACTTAAATGAATATCTTGTGTAGTTTTGCTTCTCAGGTAATTGTATCTTGATGTAAGAATGTTTAGACAAAGACAAAAACACTGAGGATGAATTTATTTTTCATGGATGCTGGCGCCAGCGGCTCAAACCTACAACTCTTTCACACCGTGTTATTTTATTTTCTCCAGGCAACATGAGTATCTGTCCAGCTGTGAAACATCCAGGTGCTCTTTTATGAACATCAGATGTTCGTTTTTGGCGTCCTCCCATGAACACTGCTCCTGTTTGTGTGTTTGATTCTTCTGAACATCTCTGAATATTGAGCCTGCCTTCGTTCACTCCTACAGAGAGCAGCAGCAGCGCTGAACTCCCTCTATTTATAGACAGTTTGACTTTCCGATGCACATCATTATCTCCCAAATAATCCTCCTCAGCTTTAAACCAGAGGTTTTAATGTTGGCCTCTCAGCTTCTGTGAGGTTCTGTGTCAATGGCCAGCTCTAGATTTGTGAATGTGTGATGCATGCGTTGATGTCTTTTGTTGAACCTGAACAAAAGCTGCTTCTCAAGGTTTTTTCATTGTGAACACCTTCAGGTTTTTCATCTTCGGTTTTCTTGCTGACGTGTTTGTAGGGCTTACTGTAATTCATTAGAAAGCTGCTTTGGAACAATAATAAATGCCATTGAAATCAAATTCAAAAATAATCTTTAATGAACTCTTGCTGACAGCAGTTTTAGTAATAGTTTTGGTCGAATGTACAACTTTCATAAGTTTTCTGTTTAGTGTTAGTTCATTTCTGACTGAAACTCTGATTGTTCGTGGAGTTAACAGCAGCGTTCATCCACTCACAGACGGCACGTCAGGACTTGAGTTAATAAAGCGGACTCGTGTTTTAAGAGCTTAAGAGGCGGCGGCGGGTCATTTCCCCGTCCTCTGTGACCTCTGCGTGAGCGTGATGTTTCTTTAGAGACGAGAGGAGTGAGCAGACCAGCGGGAGGATGTTGAGGATATTTAGTGTGTGGCGAAGAATAACTGAGATTTTAGTTTCTTCATTGTTCAAGATGTTTTACCACTTAAATAATTTGCCAAATAATTTGACCACAAATCCAAGAAAAACATATTTATACTTATATTCATGTTCGTCATTGGAGAAAAATGATTTTGGCCAGCTAACATCAACATTGTTAATGCTATTATAGTTTTATTTGTTCATATTTTGAACTTTATTTGATTTTTATATTTTCTGTTTTTATTTTAGCTTTAGTAATTTTATGTCTTTGTCTTTTTTAAAAATATGTCTCTATAATTTTTTTATATTAAGATTTAGTTTTAGTTACTTTAGTACTTCAATTGAATGAGATGTTGCTGAAATTAAATAAGTAATACAATTTCTTTACTTTACTTTAGTTTATTTTATTTCAATTAATAAAATCTTTTTTGTTTGTTTTAGTCTTGTATTTTAGTATTATTTAGACGATATTACAGCTGTTAATAATATTTTAAAATTGGAGTTTATGTTCATCTTTCTAATTTTAGTAATTTTGTGTTGTTGTTTTTTAAATGTCTATATAGTTTTTTTTAATTCTTTTTATTTCAAAAAGTTTGTTATTTTAATACATCAAGTTAAACTAAATGAAAATGAGACTAGTTGAAAGAAAAGTTAATTTTTTATGCATTTTATTTTTTATATTATTTTATATTTTATTTTATTATATTTAGTTTATTTATTTCGGTTAACATTTATTTTATTTAAAGTAACAAAAAATTTGGTAACACTTTATTTTAAGGTGACATTATTACACATTACTACATGTACTTACTATAGTAATAACAGTAAATTACACCTAATTACAAGTAGTTAAACCTTAACTAAACCCTAACCGTAACTCTGTAGTAAGTACATGTAGTTAATTAATATTACTCAGTGATTGAGTAAGTACAATGTAACTGTCACCAAAAATTGTTTAGGAGAACAGTCTTTTAAGAGTTATATATATATATATATATGCATTATGTTTAGGAGTTGAAATGAATTAAGTAAGGTGATGTTTGACGTTTAGGAGGTTTAGCTGGAGAGTTGTTTCAAGTTTTAACTGATGAATTAGTCAAGCGTGGTCAGTTTTAATAATGGTTTTTGTGTTGGTGTGCGCGACATCAGCGGAGGATTGTCGGATTTTTCATTAAAAGCGGCTGAGCAGTCGTTTACAGTGACCTTTCCGCACACATTCATCCGCTGGAGACCAACACGTCACGCTGAGAGCCAAATGAAACGAGCGCTATAGAAACACAAGAGCACCACATGACCTTCTCAAATCTGTTTATTCCTTATGCTTTTGTCTGTAAGGGTGTTTTGCTCATGTAAGTGTCCGGAGGCCCACGTCATCAACATAAGCAGCTAATAAAGTGAAAGAAGGAAGGACGTCCTGCTCTTCTGTTGCAGCCCACAGGAAATAGATTTAGAAGAATATTCAATTTTTCACTAATGAAGTGTCATTATCAGCCCTTGAAGTCGGCCTCTGTTTCATTACCTCAGTGAGAAGCGTGTGTGTGGTCTTGGCTTTGATAGATGTGACCGCTTTCTCTGTGTTCGACTGAGACTTCTGTGCCAAACGTCGATATGGGCCCATAAACATCCTCGTAATGACTTTCTGTCCTCTCACGCACGACTCTGACGCCGGGGCGCTGACAGAACTGACGCTAGACTCCATTCTGTGTGTTATCGATCAGATACATTTAAAACATCTCCATTGACCCTAATGAGCGCGAGAGCAGACACTCTGTGACTGCTGCAGATTGTAATTGACACCATGCTCTGGTGAAGATTCTGCTGGAATCATCTGTAGGCGTCTGTGCTGAAGGAACAGCTGACACTTACACGACTCTCAGTTACGGGAAGATATTTTTGTCATGTTAGCATGTTGCCATGAAACCGTGCTATTCAAAAAAAGAAGAAAAGACACTTTTGGCAAATCTTAAAGGGACAGTGCACGCAAAAAGTAACTCTGTGGAACACAAAAGATGATCTTCTGAAAAATGTCTCGGTGTCCAATTAATGTACTGTATGAATGTCAACGCTCTTCAAAATATCTTCTTTCGAGTTCTGCAGAAACTCAAAAAGACAGAGTTTGGAAAGACGTGAAGAGGACGAAATGATGTCAGAATTTTTTATTTTTGGGGTGAACTACTGCTTTAAGAGCTTGCAGGAAATATGAGATCATCCCAGCTAAATTTCAGGTAAGGTTCTCTCAAACTTTCTTCCTGTAGCATTAATAGAATTTTCACTCAAAGTTGTCTGGTCGTTAATTACGTTCTAAAAATTTTAGAAAAAAGTTACTTTTTGCATCATTCATAGAACTTTTTTTTCCCCTGGATGTTTGTCTAACGTGAAAAAAAGGCATTACTACTTGTTTCCGAACATTCAGGGAAAACTCAAAAGTAATATTTCCATAATGTTTGCTAAATGTTAAAAGGAAAAGTTCCTTAATGCTTTCTCTATCATTTGCAAAACCAGGAATTTTTTTTATATATATATAAAATTACAAAAACCTGACATTTTGAACATTCAGAAACATTCAGAAAATGTTCAGAAATAACATTTTCATAATCTTATGGGAATGTTTTAGGATAGCACTTTTCTTTTGGTCAAGCTGGTTTGATGCTGGCCCAAGGTGGTCTACCAGCTCTATCCAGCCACTAGCGCCAACTAACAAGAACTAACAAGAAATATCAGCCCATACCAATGTTCTACCATCTACAAGATCCACCTTTGCCAACCAGTTTAAGGTGATAAAACTGGTTAATTGTTGTTCCAAGATGGTCTACCAGCTCCAACTTGGACCATACATGACCAGCTTAGACTTCTAACAGCCTGCATGAAATGAGATCAAACCAGTTTAAGGTGGTCAAGTTGGTTTATTGCTGGTCCAAGATGCTCTACCAGCTCTAATCAGCTACCAGCTCCAACTTGGACCATACATGACCAGCTTAGACCTTTAAGAAACCTTTAGAATCTATCAGATCCAACCAGATTTAGGTGGTTGCTGGTCCAAGGTGGTCTACTAGATCTAAATGGCTATCAGCTTCTTCTTTGTCCATAAACGATCAGCTTAGACCTTTCAGAGCCTGAAGGAAATATCAAATAATACCAGTAGATGGTTAAGCTGGTTTATTTCTGGTCTGAGATGGTCTACCACCTCCAACCTGGCACATAAATGACCAGCTTAGACCTATAAGATCCTGCAGGAACAATCAGATCCAACCAGTTTTAGGTGGTCAGGTAGGTTTATTGATAGTTCAAGGTGGGATACTAGCTTTAAATGTCTACCAGCTGGTTCTTTGACCAGAAATGACCAACTTAAACTTTTAAGAGCCTGCAGAAAATGTCAAATCATACCAGTTTAAGGTATGATTTGGTCAAACTGGTTTATTGTTGGTCCAAGATAGTCTACTAGATTTAATCAGCTACCAGCTCCAACTTGGACCATACATGACCACCTTTAGGTAATCTTGAGGAACTATAAGATCCAGACATTTATAGGTTTTCAAGCTGGGTTGATGGTGGTCCAAGGTGGTCTAACAGCTCTAAGCAGCCACCAGCCCAAATTTGAACCACAAAAAACAGCTTAGATATTTAAGAGCTTACAAAAAATATCAGACCATACCAGTTTAAGGTGGTAACAGCTGTAACCATCTACCAGGTCTAACTTCGACCAAAAATGACCAGCTTAGACCTTTAAGAGCCTTCAAGAACTATCAGAACCAACTGGCTCTAGGTGGCAAATCTGGTTAATTGCTGTTCTGAGATGGTCTACCAGTTCTAACCAGCTACCAGCTCCAAACGTGGACCATAAATGACCAGCTTAGACCTTTAAGAGCCTTCAGTAACTATCAGAACCAACTGGCTCTAGGTGGCAAATCTGGTTAAATGTTGTTCCTAGATGGTCTACCAGCTCTAACCAGCTACCAGCTCCAAACGTGGAACATAAATGACCAGCTTAGACCTATAAGATCCTGCAGGAACTATCAGATCCAAACAGTTTTAGGTGGTCAAGTAGGTTTGTTGATGGTTCAAGGTGGGATACTAGCTTTAAATGTCTACCAGCTGGTTCTTTGACCAGAAATGACCAACTTAAACTTTTAACAGCCTGCAGAAAATATCAAATCATACCAGTTTTAGATGGTCAAACTGGTTTATTGCTGGTCCAAGATAGTCTACCAGCTCTAAACAGCTACCAGGTCTAAATTAGACCTTGCGTAACCAGCTTAGACTTTTAAGAAACCTTAAGGAACTATCAGATCCAACCAGTTTTAGGTGGTTACAGGGGATTGGTGCGGGTCCAAGGTGGTTTACTAGATCTAAATGGCTACCAGCTTCTTCTTCGGCAGTAAACCATCAGCTTAGACCTTTAAGAGTCTGTAGGAAATATCAATTCATACCAGTTTTAGGTTTTTATCGTCAAGCTGTTTGTCTTTTTGCTGGTCTGAGATGGTCTGCTGGCCCTAAGCAGCAACCAGCTCCAACTTGGACAATAAATATGCAGCGTAGACTTTTAAAAGCCCGCAGGAAATATCAGATCAAACCAATATAAAGTGGTCAAGTTGGTTTGCTGCTAGTCCTAGATGGTTTTCCAGCTCAAACCAATTACCTGCTCCAAATTGGGCCATAAATGACAATATTAGACCTTCTAGATATGTTAAATCAACTCCAGGACGCCGGTAAAGCCTGCTGCCTATGGAAATGTATACTGTATATTCTCGAGAGTGCCTCCATGATGATGATAGATGATAACCTGATTAGAGAGAAACATTAAAGAAAATGAGCTGTAATGAGAGAGCGATATCGTGTGTAATGGATGTGTAAGCTGAAGTGATATTGTGCACATTACATCACATTATGTCTTTCATCGGTCACTCAAGACTTCTTTGAGCTGTTCTCTCCCGCTGTGAGCCCTGCATGCGTATGATGGCAAATCTGCACAGAAACGGCCTGAAAAACACACTGGAGGATTGGATTGCGGTCTTGTTACGCGTAGGAGGCTGATAAGTCACCTTCACGAGCACCCGGCGACATCCGAGCGCGAGAGAGTGTGAATCAAGGTTTTTGTGGCATATTGATGTAGTTTTTCTGTTCAGAGAGGCAGATGATTCATAAGGCGTACTTGACGCATTTATTCTCCAAACCATCTTGAGTTTGGTGGAGAGGCGCTTCATATTTAATCTCTCTCATTGGAAATCTCTTGTGCACATTTGCGTTCATGTGCTAAAAATGCGCTGCATGTAAACACGGAGGTTTGTGGCCCACACGCGTGCCCACACATCCACATAGAGAGATGTTTAAAATGTGGGTTATTAAACTACAACAACGCAATCAATTGACAACACATTCCTCGACCGGAGGATGTGTTTGTGTTTCCTGAAGCGTGAGAAAAGCCTCGTATCAAGAGCTTTAATTACAGAGTCTCCGAGCTGCTGTGTAATTATAGCATTTCAATAACAGCTATAAGAGCTTTTAGTCCTGAATAAGTGTTTTTCTCACTGATTATCTCATAATACTCTGTTACACAAGCGCGTCCGCTCTTGAAGCGGACACATTTTTTATCTTTATATCTTTGAGGTGCACTTATTTCTGTGCATTAATGGTCTTTTAATGCGCGTATGGTTGCAGCCATGAATGCTGATTGCGTTCATTTGTGCTGAAATATATATAATATCGACTATTATCTGAAAAACAACATGAATCGCGGACTAGATCTTCTTATTTATTTATTCACAGTCCTACAGGGTGTTTTTGTTCACAATATAAGTCTCTTCTATATCAGTATTATTATGTAGTATGTATAAAGTCATTTACATTATGACTTTTGTGTTTAGTTATAATAGTTTTTTGCCTATATTCTCTGTATTATGTAAATGAAGGTGGTTATATGCTAATTTAATTTGTTTTCTGACATCAAAAACGAGATAATTTCAGCTTAGTTGCCATAAATGGTCTTTTTCACTCAGGAGAAAGTTGTGAAAGTCCCTGTTTTCATTGTACATCAGACTCTTATTTCTAGAGATCAAGGATAATTTGATTTGGTATGATATGAGCTCTGCATTCACTGCTTTTAAGAGCTGCTTGAGGCAGTGCAGCATGTCTGATTTATGCTGTGAAGATGCTAAAAGCACACTTCACCGACGGAGAGTTGCTCGGAAAGTTTTGTCATCGTGACAATCGAACGGATTCATTTCTCTCCTCACTAAAACATAAGATTTGTAAATGATAAGCCCCAAAAAGCATAATGTCTGAAGTCAAAGCTGCGCATGAGAAAAAGATCAAAACATGAGTGATGTTTACGAATAATGTTCTGACGGCTCAAATTAATTCATTATCTGCGCTTTATGTTATATTGATTTATCCGCACTCGCACTTTCCTTGTATAGAGAGAAAGGTCAGATGTTCATGCTCTCATCCGTCTTCAATGAAGCGCAAAATGATAAAATCATACTGGTGGGAATGACATGAGGGCGGCTAAATGATGTCAGCATTTGCATTTCTGGGTGAACTGGTCCTCGTCTGGGCTGCTGACACAGAGGTTGGTGGTGATCTCGGGGAGTAATTGAGGTCACGGTGCTGCTTCATCAGCATTGTGTCCTTGAGGAAGACGCTGAACCCTCGGCTCCTGCAATCAGTGCAACAAAACACTTGAGCTCAGCGTCCAACTGACCGGCCGATGCTGTAGGAAGCTTACTGATACTGGTTTAACTGCCCAGTTAAAGATGCCATGGTGCTGAAAAACTGAAATATTGATGATTTTGAGTTATTGTCAAGAGCTTATAAACTGTTTTCAGTGGATTATTATATAATATTTAAATATATTTAAGCCTGGAAATGCACCATTTTCTGAAGTGGTGTGTGGCGTGTCCACTGACTGTGTTGAGGAGAGTGAGTAAGTCAATCAGCAATAGGGGGCGTGTCCACTCACTGTGTTGAGAGTAAGCCAATCAACAATAGGGGCGTGTCCACTCACTGTATTGAGAGTAAGCCAATCAGCAGTAGGGGGCGTGTCCACTCACTGTATTGAGAGTAAGCCAATCAGCAGTAGGGGGCGTGTCCACTCACTGTATTGAGAGTAAGCCAATCAGCAGTAGGGGGCGTGTCCACTCACTGTATTGAGAGTAAGCCAATCAGCAGTAGGGGGCGTGTCCACTCACTGTATTGAGAGAATGAGTAAGAGAATCAGCAATAGAGGGCGTGTCCACTCACTGTGTTGAGAGTAAGCCAATCAACAATAGGGGCGTGTCCACTCACTGTATTGAGAGTAAGCCAATCAGCAGTAGGGGGCGTGTCCACTCACTGTATTGAGAGAATGAGTAAGAGAATCAGCAATAGAGGGCGTGTCCACTCACTGTGTTGAGAGTAAGCCAATCAACAATAGGGGCGTGTCCACTCACTGTATTGAGAGTAAGCCAATCAGCAGTAGGGGGCGTGTCCACTCACTGTATTGAGAGTAAGCCAATCAGCAGTAGGGGGCGTGTCCACTCACTGTATTGAGAGTAAGTCAATCAGCAATAGGGGGCGTGTCCACTCACTGTGTTGAGAGTAAGCCAATCAACAATAGGGGCGTGTCCACTCACTGTATTGAGAGTAAGCCAATCAGCAGTAGGGGGCGTGTCCACTCACTGTATTGAGAGTAAGCCAATCAGCAGTAGGGGGCGTGTCCACTCACTGTATTGAGAGTAAGCCAATCAGCAGTAGGGGGCGTGTCCACTCACTGTATTGAGAGTAAGCCAATCAGCAGTAGGGGGCGTGTCCACTCACTGTATTGAGAGAATGAGTAAGAGAATCAGCAATAGAGGGCGTGTCCACTCACTGTGTTGAGAGTAAGCCAATCAGCAATAGAGGGCGTGTCCACTCACTGTGTTGAGAGTAAGCCAATCAGCAGTAGGGGGCGTGTCCACTCACTGTATTGAGAGAATGAGTAAGACAATCAACAGTAGGGGCGTGTCCACTCACTGTGTTGAGAGTAAGCCAATCAGCAACAGGGGGCGTGTCCACTCACTGTGTTGAGAGTAAGTCAATCAGCAACAGGGGGCGTGTCCACTCACTGAGTTGAGAGTAAGACAATCAGCAATAGGGGGCGTGTCCACTCACTGTGTTGAGAGTAAGCCAATCAGCAATAGGGGGCGTGTCCACTCACTGAGTTGAGAGTAAGCCAATCAGCAACAGGGGGCGTGTCCACTCACTGAGTTGAGAGTAAGACAATCAGCAATAGGGGGCGTGTCCACTCACTGTGTTGAGAGTAAGTCAATCAGCAACAGGGGGCGTGTCCACTCACTGTGTTGAGAGTAAGCCAATCAGCAACAGGGGGCGTGTCCACTCACTGTGTTGAGAGTAAGTCAATCAGCAACAGGGGGCGTGTCCACTCACTGTGTTGAGAGTAAGTCAATCAGCAACAGGGGGCGTGTCCACTCACTGTGTTGAGAGTAAGCCAATCAGCAACAGGGGGCGTGTCCACTCACTGTGTTGAGAGTAAGCCAATCAGCAACAGGGGGCGTGTCCACTCACGGAGTTGAGAGTAAGCCAATCAGCAGTAGGGGGCGTGTCCACTCACTGTGTAGAGAGTAAGCCAATCAGCAATAGGGGGCGTGTCCACTTACTATTTTGAGAGTAAGCCAATCAGCAACAGGGGGCGTGTCCACTTACTATTTTGAGAGTAAGCCAATCAGCAACAGGGGGCGTGTCCACTTACTATTTTGAGAGCAAGACAATCAGCAATAGGGGGCGTGTCCACTCACTGTGTTGAGAGTAAGCCAATCAGCAATAGGGGGCGTGTCCACTTACTATTTTGAGAGTAAGCCAATCATGAAGGGGAGGAGAGAGAGTGCGTAAGAGAGAGATTTGACAAAAGACTGTAGAAAGAGAGATGGCTGAGAGACATTACAAAAGAGAAACGCTCAGAGGAGTTTCACTGGAAAAAAAAGCGTTATGATCAGACAAGAGCTTTAGGACATGAGTTAATACTAGAAAAGCTCTGCAGTGCTGGAGAGAACGAAGCAGGAAGGCGTGAAAACAGAAGCCAAGGTTGCGATGTTTCTGCTTCATAAGTGAGTAACACTGGTTTTCTTTGCTCTTATTATGCAGCGTGCTTATTTTAGAGTTATGTTAATGTTTATTCTTCACGTGATTCTTAACTATAATTATATATGAAATGCAACTAAAAGACAAGACCACAAGAAGTGCACATTTGAAAATGGTATCAAAAATAAAACAAATTTTAAAATGTGTACCCTAGCCCGTGAAGTCAGATTTATGAATGTCGTGTTGCTAGTGTCATTGCATGTGTGTTATAAGATCATATCTGTCTGAAAGAGGTGATTTAATAAAGACAAACAGGTCAGTGAAACTACAAATTCAATGAGCCGTTTTATCATCTGTCTGGCAGCTCTTGTCCTCTTGCATTCCACTTTCCATATGTTCAGCAAATCTGACGTTGTTTTCATGCAGTATAGACCTGACTCGGCATGCAACCGTGCGTTTCTCTCTGAAGCGGCTGCTAATAGTGTGCTAAATCAGCAGAATCTCCCAGGTGGCGAGATGAATCCTCTTTCAGTCTGTCTATGTGCTCTTATGAGGCCGGATCTGCTCTGCGTTGTCCTCTGATCTAAAGATCTCTGAGGGTTCAGATCTTTACACAGAGCCAGAGATACACGTGTGCTGTGAATCCAGATCAGATCCACCCACAATGCACCACTGCACACTTGCTGGCTGTATTCAGAATGGCCTACTGTAAATTGACAAATAAGCTTTTTAAAAATGTAAAAAAAAACATAATTTTGGAGATTTATTAAGTGTTAACAATGAGATTGTGTGGTTTTTATAATCAATTAACACTGCTTTTGTCATTTTTTTACACGATGGACAAAATTTGTCACCAAAAAAGTCATTCAGTTTAACCAAAATTTCGGTTTTACCAAATGACATTTTTGGTTATACCGAATGACAATATTTTCAAACAACGCTAACAGGCTGATATCTAGCTAGCAAAAACAATCAAATATTGATTTTTTTTAAAACATTTCAACATTTTCCATGTTTTATAGTGGTTGTACCGAATGACGTGATTATTTCGGGACGTGCGTATGAGCAAGTGAAATATGATTTTTTTTTCAAATAGTTAAAAGAGAGTTAGTTACTTTGCTTCACGACCTTGTTTTCCTTTGCAGGTGTCTGAATGACGTCACATCCTGTCACATGATATTGACCACATGACTTGATCCGATTTTTAAAAATGTAAAAAAAAACATAATGGGGATATAATTAATTTTGGAGATTTATTAAGTGTCAACAATGAGATTGTGAGGTTTTTATGATCAATTAACACTGCTTTTGTCATTTTTTTACACGATGGACAAAATTTGTCACCAAAAAAGTCATTCAGTTTAACCAAAATTCCGGTTTTACCAAATGACATTTTTGGTTATACCGAATGACAATATTTTCAAACAACGCTAACAGGCTGATATCTAGCTAGCAAAAACAATCAAACATTGATTTTTTTAAAACATTTCAACATTTTCCATGTTTTATAGCGGTTGTACCGAATGACGTGATTATTTCGGGACGTGCGTATGAGCAAGTGAAATATGAATTTTTTTTCAAATAGTTAAAAGAGAGTTAGTTTCTTTGCTTCACGACCGTGTTTTCCTTTGCCGGTGTCTGAATGACATCACATCCTGTCACATGATATTGACCACATGACTTGATCCGATTTTTAAAAATGTAAAAAAAAACATAATGAGGATATAATTAATTTTGGAGATTTATTAAGTGTTAACAATGAGATTGTGAGGTTTTTATGATCAATTAACACTGCTTTTGTCATTTTTTTACACGATGGACAAAATTTGTCACCAAAAAAGTCATTCAGTTTAACCAAAATTTTGGTTTTACCAAATGACATTTTTGGTTATACCGAATGACAATATTTTCAAACAACGCTAACAGGCTGATATCTAGCTAGCAAAAACAATCAAACATTGATTTTTTTAAAACATTTCAACATTTTCCATGTTTTATAGCGGTTGTACCGAATGACCTGATGTTTCGGGACGTGCGTATGAGCAAGTGAAAATATGAATTTTTTTTCAAATAGTTAAAAGAGAGTTAGTTACTTTGCTTCACGACCATGTTTTCCTTTGCAGGTGTCTGAATGACATCACATCCTGTCACATGATATTGACCACATGACTTGATCAGATTTTTAAAAATGTAAAAAAAAACATAATGGGGATATAATTAATTTTGGAGATTTATTAAGTGTCAACAATGAGATTGTGAGGTTTTTATGATCAATTAACACTGCTTTTTGTTATTTTTTTACACGATGGACAAAATTTGTCACCAAAAAAATCATTCAGTTTAACCAAAATTTCGGTTTTACCAAATAACATTTTTGGTTATACCGAATGACAATATTTTCAAACAACGCTAACAGGCTGATATCTAGCTAGCAAAAACAATCAAACATTGATTTTTTTAAAAACATTTCAACATTTTCCATGTTTTATAGCGGTTGTACCGAATGACGTGATTATTTCGGGACGTGCGTATGAGCAAGTGAAATATGATTTTTTTTTCAAATAGTTAGAAGAGAGTTAGTTACTTTGCTTCACGACCGTGTTTTCCTTTGCAGGTGTCTGAATGACGTCACATCCTGTCACATGATATTGACCACATGACTTGATCCGATTTTTAAAAATGTAAAAAAAAAACATAATGGGGATATAATTAATTTTGGAGATTTATTAAGTGTTAACAATGAGATTGTGAGGTTTTTATGATCAATTAACACTGCTTTTGTCATTTTTTTACACGATGGACAAAATTTGTCACCAAAAAAGTCATTCAGTTTAACCAAAATTTCGGTTTTACCAAATGACATTTTTGGTTATACCGAATGACAATATTTTCAAACAACGCTAACAGGCTGATATCTAGCTAGCAAAAACAATCAAACATTGATTTTTTTTAAAACATTTCAACATTTTCCATGTTTTATAGCGGTTGTACCGAATGACCTGATGTTTCGGGACGTGCGTATGAGCAAGTGAAATATGAATTTTTCAAATAGTTAAAAGAGAGTTAGTTTCTTTGCTTCACGACCTTGTTTTCCTTTGTAGGTGTCTGAATGACATCACATCCTGTCACATGATATTGACCACATGACTTGATCCAAAATGGTCCCTTTATATTAGTTACTCCGAATGACATCAATGAAATTCATTATTTCTCATAACATAACGACTTCTACACATAATTTTAATAGCATTTTGCACTATTTTGATATACTATGTTATAAAATCTTGCCAGAATAAAAATTATATACATTTATTGCATTTTAAGATATTTTATTCTCAAGTGAAATGGCTGAATTGGCCTTGGGACGGTTAAACCAAATGACCATTTAACACTTCAATATCTTTAAAAAACCTTTTATATGTATTAAAATATAATTAAAACCTTTTGGATTCAATAAAAGAGATCTAGTTGTACTGCCTCGCATACTGTTGATGTCACATCTTTGTTGTTTGTTATTATTAAGACCGTTGGACAAAAAAAATGACCCACATCATTGACCCGCATGTAGTATGTTCAGCATACAATATACAAATTCTTCATGAACGCCTCGAGGAAAATCTTAATTGCTCAGAAGTTGCTCTTTCCAAATGAACTGGAAGTAACATCAGTAGCGGTTTGTAACATCTCTCTTTTGAACGGACTAATGAGGTCATGAGATAACAACGGGGCATTGAAATATTTATTGCATAATGCATACTGTTTTTCATACTATTTTTATTCCCATCACGTTTCATGTCTGAGGCTGTTGGCAAACACATCAGAGGTCAAAGTTCATTGGGATCTGCATGAGATGTTCTACTGTATGAATTAATGTTGTAAGAAGCTGTTTTTGTCTGGTTTTATGCAGATTCGTGACTGTACAATAAATTCTAAGAAACTGGGATAGTTAAATGGCTTTAGTCATATACTTATATGATGGCTCACAGTATATTCAAGGGATTTTGGGGATGTGTGTGTGTGTGTGGTTTGGACTGGATGTGTCTTTAGTATCATGTGTCCTGGTGCTGTATGCGGAGAGACACTCAATACCTGAGAGGGACATACAAGCCTTCATCTGAACCTGAGAGCTGATGCTGGACTCGCACGTTAAATCGAACCATTTTCGTGCCATCGCCAAATATAGACGCATAAATACATGCATTAATAATTCATTCGTGGAATATTATGTTCAAAATTGGTTATTAGAAAGTCTTTCGGTCAACGAATTAGTCCTACAGTAATGAGAAATGCTGTAATGGCGCTTATAAAATATAATTTTAATTTTATATTGTACTATGTTTTTCTCTTTTGATTTTGTGGACCCTGACATCTTTATTTAATTGAGAAGCATTGCGCTCCTTGTATTAAATTAATGAGTTATTATGATTAACGAAAATCCTTCGGAAATATGAGCGGGTCGTAAATCTTTGTCACAATGACGAAAAGCAATTTTTACTCTGAAGTTTGTTATTCTCATTATTCTTAATGGCGAATTTAATTAGACTCACATTTACTGTAATATAGTCATGAAAGTCATCGAGAATTAAAATGAACACAAAGTCACTATATCATAATATATATTTACAAAGCAAGTATTTATTTATTTTTGCATCATAATTGTCTTAAATGTAATGTCACATAAATATATAAATAGAAAATATGTCTTAATGTATTATTATTCTATTGATTTTGGGATGAAATATGACCACTGCTGGCGAAAAAAACAGCTTGCTAAGTTTAGTAAAGTCTAGTCTAGTCATAATAATAGTCTAATATAATAATGCATTGATGATTCAAAACTGTCACTGATGGAAGTATTTTGAGTTTTGTGTGGAGTTGTGTTAAAAAAGACCTTTACTCTATGTTTTTATTTTCGTATTTGTTCAGACCCGTCCGTTTGCTGACCGAAGTCTTAATTACATTTTAACCGATATTGATCTCTCGCGCGCATTCTGCTGTAGTAAACATGCCGCCCGCGGGCGCCGCAGTGACGTCACGCAGGGCTCCCGGTAACGGATCTGATCCCACACGCGCTCTGCACTCAGCCGCAGGAAACAGCGGCACATGAGGGACGAAAAGGCAGGGAAACTACTGAGCCTTTAAGTTTTTTTCTACTCGCCATTGATCTCCGAAAAGCTAGTTTCAGTCGGTGGATTAGCCCTGCGCGCGCGATAAAACAAACTCTTGGATTTACTGAGGAAGATGAGCGGTTTGAGAGATGAAGCTCGCGCTGAACGCTCCTCGGGTGAGTACGACTGATTTGAAGTGTTTTTTGACAATTATGTGGGGTTTATTGATCAGTGAAGTCCGTTGAAGACGCGCGCGACCGTTGAGTCCGTTACGCGCGCGCGCGCGCGCGCTCAAACACCTGCTCCACCTGAGGCGAGTTATTTTTTTTAATGTTTTAAGACTTAATAAAAGGTGTTTCGCGTTCAAATAGTTACTTACAGAGCTTACGTCGAAGCACTTTGTGAGTAATTGACTTTGTTTCGAGGCGGTCAAACTATCATTGACGGAGTTTATGAGAGAATACAATCACACAATCTCAGAAAAGCGCTCAAAACAGAAAATCTGAAACCAGATTCGGGTCTCTGCCGGTTCTTGGAGATCCAGCGGGGTGGTGAGCAGATAAGTAAAGCATTCAGGAAGTTCATACTTGCCCATTTTTGATTGTCATTGTGATTTGAACAAATGATGATATGCTAGTCACAGGATATTAGAAGCTAATATATTGGAGAGTCCTGAGGTATTTAAATGTTGAAAAATCCTCGATTATGCAAATTAAAGTCTTTTTATGAATCATTTTTAGATAGAAATGGCTCATATATATATATATATATATATATATATATATATATACATACACACATACAAACACACACACACACATATATATATATATATATATATGCAAATTAAAGTCTTTTTATGAATCATTTTTAGATAGAAATGGCTCATATATAGCCTATATATATATATATATATATATATATATATATATATATATATATATATATATATATATATACATACACACATACAAACACACACACACACACACATATATATATATATGCAAATTAAAGTCTTTTTATGAATAATTTTTAGATAGAAATGGCTCATATATATATATATATACATACACACATACAAACACACACACACACACACATATATATATATATACATATATATATATATATATAGGTTTCTTTTCACTTGGCTTATTTTGATGCATCTGATAACAGATCTTTTTTTTCTATTTTTTATTGCAAGAACGCGTGGTACAAAATTCACCTATCAACAAACATAAAACGAAACACAACACACAAACAACACTATAAGTGGAGGAAGAAGAGAAAACAGAAACGGAACAAAATAAAACAAAAAGGTATAGAAAAAAAAAAAGCTTATAATCAGAAATAAATGTCTCCCCAACTCTCCTCCAAACAATAATAACCGTAAACATATCAACATGGTTTCCTGATTGATATGGCTAACTGTGCTCATCCATGTTCTTTCTGTCTGTGATGTTCATGATGTTCAAGTGATGAACGGTATATTGATAGTGAGCTTCAGTAAACAGTCTGCACAGTACAAGATAATTTCTTCATGCTGGCTGCTAATGTTCACTTGTCTGGTCATTAAAGGAAATGTTGGCTTAAGTGTTTATCTTATGCAGAAGTCTTTCATTCCCTTATGTGTGTGTGTGTGCGCTGCTTTGTGAGGCTGCACACGTAGCTTCTCCATGAATAAAGCACGTGTGTGTGAGGGACAGTTTAGTACAGCAAATTGATCCATAATTAGAATCAGGCGTCCAGAGCTTTGAGCAAACAGTGGAGCGTTACAGGAGGATAATATTGACTTTATATTCCTGGAGTGTTTGAATGTGATACAGTGAAAACATGATCAGCAATATTTTAATAGCTCAAATGTGCCGTTAATCTCCTGGGATGGTTACAGGAGCGTTTCTGCTTTAGCGGATTATTTGCTGTGGGTTTGGTTGTTCTGGGATAGAGTGATCACGGTCGTGATTGTGTTCCCGAATAAACCAAACGACAGTCTGGTGAAACCACACGACACACTGCAAGAACATTTCCTCCATTGAAATTCTGTCATTATTTCATAGTCCATATGAAATGTGTGTGAAGGTCGTACGACCCATCGTATTTACACACATTTTCAACTCCGACCTCATTTTCGCAACCTCCGAAGCTCTTTTGTAATGCTGTTTTGTATGTCATAAGTGAATGAATGGAGAATTTGTGTTCAATGGAAAACAGTGTTGTTATTGTTGGCTAAAACCATTAAATATAATTTTCAGTCATTCGAAGTAAAGCCGAAATAAAATAAATTAAAATATAAGTGTTTGATGAGAAGTGTAAACTTTTAAAAAAAATGAAATGTGGCTTTGGCAACAAACAAAAACATTAAGAAGTTGAAGTACTAAAGCTGAAATAAAAACGAATGAAAGCTCAATAGAAAGAAAACTAATAAAATTAAATTACACATTAAATCGTTAATTAAACACGTTAAATTAAGCACATAAAAAAAACTATTAAAACTATGTTATGTTATGTAAAATTCACTTTCACATGGTGTTTGTACACAGATGTGTCCGTGTGTCCACCAAAGCGTTTTCCCGAGGTTAGCGTATTTTTCCAATTGTTTTCAATGTAAGCGCTGCGTTTTTAAAACACCAGGAGCGTAACGATGCGCTATTTCAGTCTTTTACCGGTCGCCGAGGGTTGAACAATGCTCAAATTTGGGTAAGCGCTAATCGCTGTCACTCTTTACCCAACCGTCCAATCACAGTGGAGGAGGGGTGGGACAAATACAACACCGACCAACCGCTACGTTCTGCTTGTACAATGGTAACAGATGACCACAACAAGCATAATAATGGAACGAAAAATAATTCAAATCAAGAGAAAATACTTTACATTGTATCGACATTTTTATGGAGAAATAATACAGAAACAATATTAGTAACACTTCCGCGGATATTCCGTATCATAGCAAGCAAAGCGTCTCAACTGAAAAAGAACGATGTGCTGCTCAAAAGCTAGGTGTTTTCAGCAGAGGCGTTTTTTATAATCCCCCTAAATCAGAAGCAGTGTCTGAATATACGCTGTTACAGATTTCCCCCTACTGTGACATCACAGTAGGGACAAGCCCCACCCACTGGTGATGATCTACCCTATTAGCATAGATGAAAGATGGGTTGATACCAACTGTTCGTGCTCAAACTTTATATCCAGGACAAGTATCACATTTCATATTTTTGAATGTTTCCAAATCGCATTTCTGTATGTGCTTGTTAGCATGTTGTACGGCTAATGTCGCTAAAGATGATTATATAAATAATAGCAATAATTAAACAAAATCCTACCAGTTCCTTCTCAATATAGCATATTCTCTGGCCCAGTATGCTTCAATTTCCATATGAGCACCTGTACAACAATTTATAGGTGACCATGAACACGCTAATCGATACGTTAACTCCAAAACATCTACATAAAGTCATCAACTAAACATTCAGAAATGTCCTGTTGCATTTTAAGGCAAGCTAGTAAGTGGTGTGCATGTGAAACGCACTCCCTTGGCATCAAGAAGTGCGCTGGTGACATGTTAGAGGCTGCGGACTTTAAAGTCTTTGTTAGCGCTCCCGCTTCCCATGCCAGAGACCCGGGTTCGAATCCCACTTTGAGCGGGTGGAGCGGGACCTGTTACAGGAGGTTGAACGCCACTACTGACAGTTTCTGACATTTTAGCTGTGTGAGATTCTCCAGTTCTGTTGTTGCCGAAGCATGAGCTGTAAAGGCTCCACCCTCTTCTAGAAAGGGGGTGGGGAGCAGCAGCTCATTTGCATTTAAAGGCACACTCACGAAAATTGCATGTTTCTGCTAACCCCCCAATTTGGACTATAATAAATGATCTATGGGGTATTTTGAGCTGCTCCTTGACAACTGAAAAAAGAGCTTATTATTGGATAAGTAATGTTAAAATAGCATTGATGGAAATAACATTATATAAACAATTAAAATGGCAAAAATAATGACCGAATTGTAACTGTAAATATTAAACCATATCTCTAATATTCTTAAGAGACGGAGCAGTTTATGTGTGCGTGTGTGTGTCATTGTCAATTAAGTTATTTTTGGTCTATTTTCCCTTGTCTGCCATTCAATAAAATTCACTTTAGCTTATTTAATTTAGTCTGTTTATAGAAAAGTGGACCATAACCATTACGGAATGAATTACTTTTTCTCCCTGTGTATGTGTGTGAGTTTGTGCTTGATTTCTAGGTTGCTGTCAAAATCAGAGCAGTAAACTTCACACACTACTGAAAATAATTAATAAAAGTTATCTTTTACTCAACATTTATATTATAATGTAATATTTATTGTGCTTATTATTTCTTTTTTATGTTACTATACATATACTATATTACAGTATTGTATTAGATCAGCAACACTGTAACACCAGCTAGAGTTTGAGTTTTCTCGGAGCGTCTCAAATCATTCCCGTTGTTTAGGATGAAGGTAGGTTGTACAGTTCAAGCTCATTTTCTTTGACCGGTCGAATGTTTTGTCTATATATACTGCAGTCTGTGCTTCATGCGGGTGGTCAGGTTGAATCACACTCACTCAGGTCTGTCACTGACATCAAACCGTGTCACTACGTGATTGGAAACACAACCTGCTAACGTGATCGTATCCCACTCAAAGCCCATTGAAAGTGTATTTGTATTCAGGTAGGGCTGTGAATCACTGGTCCGTCTCATGGGGAAGTGCACACACTCACCTGAATGGATTAAACCGAGCCGAGCCGGGCCGTTTCCCTGGGAAACAAACTGTTATTACTTTAAAGAAAATATCATCAGTCTTATTTTTGGCTGCTAGTTGATACATAGTGACATGTATTAATGACTCGGGATCCTTATTAGTTCTCGGTGCCATTCATCACACTGCGCCTGAATGCAAACACTTAAACATGCGCATGTCAATTCAATGACATTTAGGAGGATTTTCAGCAATTGATGACTAAATATGGTCTGTTTCCCACATAAAGCTATTATATGGCCTAAGAAGACTTGGAATATAGACTTGGATGTTCCTGTCGTCACTGTTATGGCACTAAAAGGGAACGTTCTCAGAATGTTCTGGTTCTCAGAAAGTTAAACATTCTTCCAGAAATGTTAATACAATGTTTGTTCAAAGGTGTCTGGTCTTTAATAACGACATTATTTATACATCATTCATGGAATGCTTTTCTTTTTGAAGAGTTTTAGTTGGATGAGGATTGTGTTCATCCTCACATTGTTCAAACCGGAGTCGACACTGATGGAGAGACTCAGGAAGAAGTTGCAACTTTTAGACGTTTCTGAACGGTTAGTGGATAAATTGATGAAGTTGCTGTGGAGTTGATCAACTCATCACTAGCATGTGTCGTCATGTTCATCTTTTTTCCTTGAATCGACCCTCATTTGTGAAGCAGTCCGACGTAAAATGACAACAACACTCGACTACAACAATTCTAAAGCAGCCCAACATGGCCCCGCCCCCTTTGTTGTGTGTTCTCGGGGGCGGGGTTTATGTAAATTTTAGGATTAGTGATGTCACCAACCCAGGAAGAAGCTCGTAGTCCCTACCAGCCGATTGTTGTAGTCTTTAAAAAGTTATTTCCCTTTGCATTGAACTGCAACATTACACACTAACTAAACTTAAAAAGTCAAATCACAATCAAGGACCCCTTTAATAATTTAGTGAATTGTTCGTTTAACTCAGTTTGAACACTTAATTCTTCACAATGACTCAGTTCTTTTGAGTCTGTCCAGATTGATTCAGTTCATTCAGTCTTTTTTTTTTTTTAGCACTTTTGTTCCAAACAATATGTAATAGTCTTTTTCTGGGTCTAAATTTCTAAATAATGTTGTTTTTAATGTGCATATTTGCACATAGTTTTGTGTACATCCCCTAAACTCATTTAAATGATTGTTACTTTACAGCCTAAAAGTTTGATACTTTTGAAAGTCCGTCAATGAAGAAATTATGATTTTTAGCGGCATCTGCTCTGGCACTTCTGCGCGAAACCATCACATGAATTTATTAAATAATTCATTATGATCAAAGCTGATGCAATAAGAGCGATAGCAGAAGTCAGACCGAACATGCTCAAGTCATTAATGTGGCTTCTGGAGTTCGTTACAGACTCGTTTAGTTCTGATTAATCTATGCTAATGAACGTTTTTCAGATTTGAGCGCCGAGGGCAGAGAATAATTGAACAGGCGGAGAGTCTCAGATATCAGAGTTTTGAGCTTGTTTTTATTGATCTTTGCTTTCAATTATTTATTTATAATATATAATAACATTTAATGCATTTGATTCTGCTCTTTCCGTGGCTTAATTTATTAAAGTATGACGTGTATGTGTATGATTTATTCATATATGTGTGACGTCCTCTCTTATAACTGTCAGAAATCCATTAAAGGAACTGGTCTTTGATGTAGTTTGAATATTAATGAAGCGCTAGATAATGACAGACCAGGCACTTTTATAATGGACACAATAGAAACAGACATTGCTATTGTTAGAAGCGTCGCTAGTGCTCGTGAGTATTAAACTTTGGTGCGCGTCACACAATAAGAACTGTCACACCGTGGTGGGACAGGAACAAACACTCGTAGCTTTCTTGAATTGAACTTGATTTAATGAACAACAGGATACAGGCAGATACATCAAACACCACGCATGAAACGTTAACAACCGACAAGGACTGGACTGACACAGAGGGAATATATACACTGAAACACAGGAGGATAACAAGCGGGACACAGGTGACGGACATGATTACAAACGAGACACAGCTGATGACGATGGACTAAGAGACAGGCACATGGGAAAACAAACCAAAGATCACATGACAGATGACAGGACTGGACTCAAAACAAAGAACATGAGACTGTGGACACGACAGCGGAACAGATAAACAGACGGATCCTGACAATAACGTTCCAGCTTGTAGTTGTGCTTCCGGTGAACAGACGTACAGTAAACAATCAAGCAGATGACAAAATCCAATTTCTAGAGAGCAGAAAATCACAGAGATGTGAAGTTGCTGGACAAGAAAGCACTGGAACACTTAGCAACGCCCTGGCAACCGCATCATGATGGGATGTTTTGCATGGTGCAGCGCCAATTTGCTTCAGGAAATGTAGTTCAGAAAAGTTCATTCATTCAGTTTCTCTCGGCGTGTGTGGGTGTCTTTGTTTGAGAACGATTATGTTAATGCTCACACTCTCATTTAAATAATTTAGCTCCATTGTAATGAACAATATGTTATTAAGATCTGCTATAGGTTGCAGCACTATGCCATGTGGTGTCATTTGTGTGTGTGTGTCTACTTGTTTTCCTTACATTGTGGGGACCAAATGTCCCCACAATGTAAGTAAAACCAGTAAATCTTGACATTGTGGGGACCTTTTGTTGGTCCCCACTAGGAAACAAGCTTATAAATCATACAGAATTATCTTTTTTGAAAATCTAAAGACAGAATGTACAGTTTAAAAACCATTACGCCTATGGAATGTCCCCATAAAACATGAAAACACAACGTGTGTGTGTATGTGTGTGTGTAACCTGTCCTTTGCTCAGCTCACAGACTGAAGTTTTTAGCAACATTAAAGTTTGTGGTCCTTTACAAGACACTATCACACATCATAAAATCATAACATAAGGTATTTCCACTAGATAGGCTTTTAGAGTTTTTCACACGTTTCTTGAAACCTTTCAGCCATTTTCACACAACATTAAGCACAAAACCAAATTCAAGCTACATTCAGAGAAAATCTGACTCTTCTGGCCTGTTCTTGAACTCAAACACGGCCTTCAGATCACACACACCTCAGTCAGTATATACACAATACAGCTCATTCATTACACACTACATGAAAAAATGTATACAGTAAACAAAATTTTCAATTACGTAAAAAGTATTGCAACTAAGTTGACTATATCATGTACTGTACGTATTATTGTACTGAATATTGTATAGTGAATCTGTATATTCAACACTTGCATATTGTAAACCGCAAAATCCCAAAAGGTCAAAGAAAAATCTAAATGGAAAGCTCCCTCAAACACTGCAAAATGAAGGTGTGTTGTAGTTGTTTAACGTTTGCCGCTCATTTTTACCGTTTTGCAACACAAGTGAGAAATGTGTTTTGAATGTGATTTTGCAAATGGTGTCTAACTGTTTGAACCTGTTTAATGTTTTGCGGAAAGAGTGATTTATTCGTCAAATGGGTTTAGAACTTTGAGAACTTTATCTTAAGAATTGACCCTTCGCGAAGCCCCGCCCCCTTTAGTTACTGTTGCCATGCGCTCTCACGCCACACGTCATGTTCTCATGCAGTGAAAAATACATCCAGGAGCAAAGAGTATGAAGCGAGAGTTTCATATTTAAAATATTGTAATTTTTTAAAGAAGTTTAATCAATAAATAGCGTCTAGTGTGTGTTTAATGTGTGGTGACAGATCACTGTAGCTCCTCGATCATCTCTTCATACTAGTTCATTTATAGCATCAAATAAACATGAATGAACATCAGAAGGAATGTTGTTTCAAGACGTGATTCAAGTTCACCAACGTTAATCTACTAACTCCACTGACCGCTTTGATGGACAAAATGGCGGATTCAGGGTTATGATTGGTCAGATCGCCTGTCAATCAAACTGCCAGTGAAGGGTCAATTGAGAAAATCTGTAAACGGCTGCAAAAAGTAGCTACATTTAGACTACATACATTTTCTAAATTAAAATATATTATTTGTATATGCTGTATATTATATTAATATTTAGTATATTATAACTTAGTTTTTATTAAAATATATCGTTTTCAGTCACACATTCTCACTATTAACAATGCCTCAATAAACGCCTGATTTCTGCTTATTAATAGTTAATAAGGTAGTTGTTAAGTTTAGGATTATGGATCTAGAATAAATGTGTTTTATAATACAGCATATATCCTGGTTATATTCATGCTAAAGTGTTATCTAATTTTATTTTTTATTTTAATTAAATTAATTTCTGTGTTTATCCGCCATGAAAACAATGAGGATTGATTGTCGGATGCGGTTGTCTCCGCTTTTACTTTTGCTAAACTTAAATTGAATTTTCTTTTTAGTTTAGTTATTTTTATAGCACATTTAAAATGCCAAAGTGCTGTACAAGCAAGATTCATAAAACAATAACAATATACAACCGAATTACCACCACAACAATTACACATTACAGGAAAATCTGCACTAAATGAAGAGCTAAACTACTGTTTGTGGATAAAACGGTAATCAGGTTATAGTAGTATATTAATGACACGCAGTGGCTTCATAATCAGCCTGAAGCTCTCGTGCTCTTTTGAAGACACAAACACACACACAACTCAAGATATTTCTGGCATATACAGTGACCCTGGATGGATTTGTGCCGTGATTATCTAACGTTTGTTGGCCGTGTTCAGCTCAGCTTCTCACTGTTGTAAATGAATCATCAAAGTTCATCTCACGGACTCTGATCACTGGCTCGAGATCATTCATCCCGCTTCGCTTCGGTTCCTTACCTTTAGTTTTAACTCCCGCGGGCTTTACCTTTAACTCTCTAAATATGAATTTAAACACCTTCTCTTTTCTTTTGTGTGTGTGTGTGTCTCTCTTACATCCGCATGGACGATTTTTATGGTGATTTTTGGAGCTTGACGGTGAAAATCAGTAGTTCAAGTTCCTCTAATCTCTCGGGATTTCTCCTACTCTTTTGTTTGGGACACTGACATCCATCGATCCGCAAGTTCCTGCCAAAAAACGGGACGGAATTACCCGTTTGAACGCTGATGTTCGTATCGCTGATGTTAAATGGCTCTGACCTTCATCTAGTTCTTCTCTTTCTGTCTCTGCGGTGTGTGTGTGTGTGTTTGTGAATGAGTGACAGATTAATGATAGATGTGGCATTTAGATTTGCACCATCAGATCCGCTTAAGCCTCCGCTTTCTCCTGCGTTTCTGACACCGGCGTTCATCGATCCGCCAGAGGAGCCCGACAGAATTACCTCAAACTATTAGTCTCCCTCTATCTGCTCGTGACGCTCAGATTAAAGAGCTGTGTGCGGCGAACGCTGTGACCTTCATCCGGTAAACACACTCACACACAGTTCACTAACCTCACATGCCCTCGTATCACGGCCTTCTGGCCCCTCCCACCAACTCACCGTTTCATTTGCATGTCATCGCTATAGTAATGGTCGTCATGGCGATGAGCTCTGAAAGTTCTAGTGTCTGTAATTAAGGTAATTGAGCTTAATATCTCTGTCTGTGCACACACACACACACACACACACACACACGAAAAGTTATGAGTGTCTGTTAACTGATTGCTGTTCTTTTGAACTTTGTTCATCAAAGAATCCTGACAAAAAAAAATCCAGTTTTTCACAAAAATATGAAGCAGCACAGTTGTTAATAATACACTCTTTAAAAAAAATGCTGGGTTAAAAATAACTCAAGCTGGGTTGAAAATGGGCGAACCCAGGGTTTGGGTTGGGTTAATGTTTGCCCAACCTGCTGGGTAGTTGAATTCAACCCAACTACTGTTTAAAAATGTCTGGCTTAAAATGAACCCAAAATATGTTGTAAATTAAAAGTCAGACACAAAATTACTAGAGGTAACAATAATAATCAAAAGCTGAACATTTATTAATAAGACAATTAATAAATATTGATTGTTTAATTATTATTCATTAAACATTAATACACATTCACTTATTAAATTGTTCATTTCTAGCATACTTTGGGTTCATTTTAAGCAATATTGTCATTTTTAAACAATAGTTGGGTTAAATAAAACTACCCAAACTGTCTTTTTTCAACCCAACTTGGGTTGTTTTTAACCCAACATTTTTTAGAGTGTAATAAATGTTTCTTGAGCATCAAATCAAGGATCATGTGACACTGAAGACTGGAGGAATGATGCTAAAAATTCAGCTTTGATCACTGGATATAAATTACATTTTATAATATATTCACATAGAAAACACTTATTTTACATTGTAATAATATTTAACTATTTTTACAGTATTTTTGATGAATGAAATGCAGCCGTGGTGTGCAGAAGAGACTTCTCATCACACTGACCTATCTTGAATTGAATATAAACTTATAATTTGCTTAATATTTACTTAATAATTCAGGTTTGAACAAACTTTTCCCTGCATAATTTGCATGGAAATAATTTTTCATTGTGCTTCATTTGCTATCCAGGCTATGAATGTGTCATGATGTTTTCCCATGTCAGATATCTGTTTTCTGAATCCACAGAACTCTTCTTCTTCTTCTTCTTTTGAGAGAGAGTTTTGTTCTCTGAGTCCTTTTATGATTTTCTTTACTATCTCTTCACTTATTCCCTGTGAATTTCTCAAAATATTGAATTATGGGTAGGGCTTTTGTGTTAGTATTGCAGCAGAGTGTACGAAGTCTGGAACTGACCCCAGACGGTGCTCAAACCACACACACACACACACACACACACACACACACTGCTGCTCTTCACTCCTGCCCATCTGGCTGCTCTCAGATCTGTGAAGTCCTCTCGCTCCTTCAGGTCACCGTCTGATTTACATGCGGAATGTTTCTACTTATAGAATCCATAGACATTCCATCCTCTCAGTATTCCGCAGTGCCATATGCTGTGGGATCCTGCGAGGAAAGACTGTCGCTGTGGATTCTGTTTAAAAGAGAGCAAAGCTTTACAGTTGAGACGGTTAGTAGAGTAAACCACACTGGTTTCCCATAGTAAAATCATTGAACTGTTTGTGATTTGTGTGAAGCAGAAGATGTGGAATGTCATGGAAAATCAAAATCATGACAGAAATATATTACTATTGTATAGTAAATGTACTTATCAAAGTAATATACAATTTATACAATTTATTTAAACACTTTTGAGGAATATCACAGATTTTTTCATTATGTTTTAAGTTAGTAAATCTAAGTTGTGCAGGACTTAATTTGACAAAAATTGCATTATTTTTTTTTCATTTTATTATGAAGTAATTTGATTACCACAATTTTGGATAGTAAATTTGTACCAAATAATTAAAATGCAATATATATACAAATGAATTCAGTTAATTAGACATGCTTTATGATGTTTTACATTTAATTAAATCAAGACAATTTCAAAACAATCTAGACAATGTGGGATTTGGGAAAAAAAAAATTAAAATGGAATTTTGGAAAACTAAATGAATTTCATAGGGCCCTATTTTTATACAGATCTAATCACATCAAACTGTATCATCACATGAGGTTCAACACTTCTGCAATATGAAACCTCAAATCAAATTACTCTAACCCAATTAGAGAGAAACCCTTTCCAAGGTGGATAATTTAATTGGAAATAAACAAATGAGCCGTTTGACGGTATTATTGAGCGTCTGGCCCGTGTTTGTGTGTGTGTGTTTGAGCTCGAGCTCATATCTCTGGAGACAGAAATACAGAATGAACAAAACAGAGAATGAGAGAGAGAGACAGAGAGAGAGACCGTGAGTGAGAGATTGAGTGAGAGCGTGAGTGAGAGAGTGAGCGTGAGTGAGAGAGTGAGAGAGTGAGTGAGTGAGAGCGTGAGTGAGTGAGTGAGATTGTGAGTGAGAGAGTGAGTGAGTGAATGAGAGCGAGCATGAGAGAGTGAGTGAGTGAGAGCGTGAGTGAGTGAGTGAGATTGTGAGTGAGAGAGTGAGTGAGTGAATGAGAGCGAGCATGAGTGAGTGAGAGAGTGAGCGTGAGTGAGAGAGTGAGTGAGTGAGTGAGTGAGAGCGTGAGTGAGTGAGTGAGATTGTGAGTGAGAGAGTGAGTGAGTGAATGAGAGCGAGCATGAGTGAGTGAGTGAGTGAGATTGTGAGTGAGAGAGTGAGTGAGTGAATGAGAGCGAGCATGAGTGAGTGAGAGAGTGAGCGTGAGTGAGAGAGTGAGAGAGTGAGTGAGTGAGAGCGTGAGTGAGTGAGTGAGATTGTGAGTGAGAGAGTGAGTGAGTGAATGAGAGCGAGCATGAGTGAGTGAGTGAGTGAGAGCGTGAGTGAGTGAGTGAGAGCGTGAGTGAGTGAGAGCGTGAGTGAGTGAGAGCGTGAGTGAGAGCGTGAGTGAGAGAGTGAGTGAGTGAATGAGAGCGAGCATGAGAGAGTGAGTGAGTGAGAGAGTGAGTGAGTGAGAGAGAGCGTGAGTGAGAGAGTGAGTGAGAGCGTGAGTGAGTGAGAGAGAGCGTGAGTGAGAGAGTGAGTGAGTGAATGAGTGAGAGAGTGAGTGAGTGAGAGAGTGAGTGAGAGAGTGAGTGAGAGAGTGAGTGAGAGAGTGAGTGAGAGAGTGAGTGAGAGAGTGAGTGAGAGAGTGAGTGAGAGAGTGAGTGAGAGCGTGAGTGAGTGAGTGAGAGCGAGCATGAGTGAGTGAGTGAGAGAGTGAGTGAGTGAGAGAGTGAGTGAGAGAGTGAGCGTGAGTGAGAGAGTGAGCGTGAGTGAGTGAGTGAGTGAGTGAGTGAATGAGAGTGTGAGTGAGTGAGAGTGTGAGTGAGTGAGAGAGAACGTGAGTGAGTGAGAGCGAGCGTGAGTGAGTGAGTGAGAGTGTGAGTGAGTGAGAGAGAACGTGAGTGAGTGAGAGCGAGCGTGAGTGAGTGAGTGAGTGAGAGTGTGAGTGAGTGAGAGAGAACGTGAGTGAGTGAGAGCGAGCGTGAGTGAGTGAGTGAGAGCGTGAGTGAGTGAGAGAGAACGTGAGTGAGTGAGAGCGAGCGTGAGTGAGTGAGTGAGAGCGTGAGTGAGTGAGAGAGAACGTGAGTGAGAGAGTGAGTGAGTGAATGAGAGCGAGCGTGAGTGAGTGAGTGAGAGTGAGTGAGTGAGAGAGAACGTGAGTGAGAGAGTGAGTGAGTGAATGAGTGCGAGCGTGAGGGAGTGAGAGGAAGAGTGAGTGAGAGAGAGTGTGAGTGAGAGAGAACGTGAGTGAGTGAGAGGAAGAGTGAGTGAGTGAGAGAGCGTGAGTGAGTGAGAGAGCGTGAGTGAGTGAGAGGAAGAGTGAGTGAGAGAGAGAGAGCGTGAGTGAGTGAGAGGAAGAGTGAGTGAGAGAGAGAGAGCGTGAGTGAGTGAGAGGAAGAGTGAGTGAGTGAGAGGAAGAGTGAGAGTGTGAGAGAGAGAGAGAGAGAGAGAGAGAGACAGAGAGAGAGAGTTCAGCCGAATTCAATAACACATCCTATTCTTCAGGCCTGATTACACACACATCAATAAAACACAACGCTCAAGTGTAGCTTCACAGATAATGAGGAAATCTGGGTAATGAAATCAAACCCTCTGTAAGTGTTTCCAGTGCAGAAATCCTTGATCTCCTGACTGTGAAGGTATTCTGGGAAAGAAAAGAGGATGTAAGTGTAATTAAACACTGAAGCGTCGGTGAAGAACATGTACGTTCGATGCCTGTTATTAGATCACCGTTCACTTTAACCCACTGTTTTCCTGCAGTCTGATTCCTCGTCCCGTAAGGCAGATGTGTGGTGGTCCGACTCTTGAGCCGAGATCCGTGCACCTGCAGCACATGCCAGACTCCAGATGCCAAAAATGACAGGAAGTTCATTAACGCAGCAGCTGCGAATAGCAGGAGCTCTGTGGAGTTTCACACATAACTCTAGACAAACTCTCAGTATATAAGACTGAAGCATTGCTGGATTGAGGCTGAAACTCCCCGAAACACGCAGGGCATGTACTTATTTAATTAAATTTTGACAGTCACACAAGCTGTATCATAAGCATCACGACACCTCACAGCTCTAGTGTACTGTATGTAGTGTCCAGGAGATTTGGACGGGACACTTTGTATTCATTTGACATTCCTGTGAGCTCCATGGAGAACTGAAGGAGCTGTAGATTAATGTCTCTCCACGGGGTGCAGGATCAACGCCCACAATGCACAGCATCTCCTCCATCTGCACCGCCTCCCGAACAACAGCTGAAGGGACGGGCGCGAGGAAGATCTGAGGATGATGATGATGATGATGCAGTGTGAGCTTGAAATCTCTTGAATGAACAATCCAGCAATCAGAGCAGAGATTCAACAGAGATCATTATCAGACACAATATATATAATGTCTCATTTGCTTCTAATTTGCATATTCTGGGCTATTTGAATATAGAAATGTTGAATTATCTGCATAACAATGTTAAAAGTAAACCGAAATATACATGAAATGAATGAGAAGGCCTTCAGCATACATGAAACTGTACTTTAAAATAATATTATTTATTTAGAACAATGCGTACAGTCTGACATTACAATTAAACACACAACTATTAATATTTGATTATATTTAAGTTTTATTATTAATATTAACTGTATTGCAGTACTTTTTAAAATTAAACCAGAATAAAGACAGAATAATATTTTTTTTAAGTCTTAGTACTGTAAATTATTATTTATTAATATGACCAGCAGATTTCATAATATTTGTGTGTGTGTGTTTTGTGTGTGTGTGGTGTGTGTGTGTGTGTGTGTTTGTGTGTGTGTGTTTTGTGTGTGTGTGTGGTCTGTGTTTGTGTGTTTTGTGTGTGTGTGTGGTCTGTGTTTGTGTGTTTTGTGTGTGTGTGTTTTGTGTGTGTGTGTGGTCTGTGTTTGTGTGTGTGTGTGTGTGTGTGTGTTTGTGTGTGTGTGTGGTGTGTGTTTTGTGTGTGTGTGTGGTCTGTGTTTGTGTGTTTTGTGTGTGTGTGTTTTGTGTGGGTGTGTGTTTGTGTGTGTGTGTTTGTTTGTGTGTGTGTTTTGTGTGTGTTTGTGTGTGTGTGTGTGTTTTGTGTGGGTGTATTTTTGTGGGTGTGTGTGTGTGTGTTTTGTGTGTGTGTGTTTTGTGTGTGTGTGTTTTGTGTGTGTGTGTGTTTTGTGTGTGTGTGTGTGTGTGTGTTGGGCTGAACTGAAAACATCTGCAGCCGTGGAATGCTGGGATACTGATGACATCACGGAGATAACTTCATCCACACACACACACACACACACACACACAAACCTTTATCTGGTTTGGTCTGCCACAGAGTAATTACTGCACATCATGTCTTTGGCATGTTGATGTTGGCCTGCCTCCACATCATGGCATCTGAATGTATTTTGCATGTGTCTCTGGAGCGTTCGTCACGTAGCCTCCGCGGCAGGAAATAGCTCCGTCTTCTCGTCTAATCTCTGTCCGACACGTCAGGCTGGGTTCATGTGTCTCAGTGACTGACCCTGTGCTGTCGGTGCCGGTCGAGGGACTGAGGGTCTGATCCGTCCTGACCTCTCGACCTGCCCTCGGTCACTCAGGAAGAGTTTACAGGTGTGTGGAAGTGTGTTTTCACAGAGGAGATTCATCCAGAACTGCCACACAGTGTTTAATCTGTTATTTTGTTCTTGTTTTGTTCAGAGTCTTCAGCCACCTGAGCTGAAACGACTCATGTAGGTCACCGAACACTGAACCCTACTGAAAAAACACATACCATTTGAGTATTTGTCACATTTTCACTCTTTATATATATATATAGAAAGAGTGAAAATGTGATACATGTACAGTCTCTCACACATAGGTATGGATGTGTGTATATATATATATATATATATATATATATATATATATACATATGTATGTGTATATATATATATATATATATATATATATATACATGCATATGTATATATATGTCTATATATACATATATACAATATATATATTATGTATATATACATAGAAATACACACACACATTTTATATACACAGATATATATATATATATATATGTGTATATAAAATGTGTGTGTGTTTGTGTATTTTTATGTAATATAAAATAACAATTTAAATATATACTATTACAATTTTACTATTAGAATTCTTATATACTATTATATATCTTATAAAATAATTATTATATGAATGTTAAAATATTAATAATGCTATAGTAACTATACAAAACGGTTTCTTTATTATTATAATAATTATTATAAAATACTGTTTTTATATACATAACATTTATAAACACAAATGTAATGCATTTTCTCTTTTTCTTTTTAGACATTAAATAATATGTTATATAATTATATGATTATTTAAATAATTTCATACATATGAAATGACTAATCTAATAATTTAATACAGCATATCATATATAAACATATAATATTACTTTATTTAAAATGATCCTACCTGTCAAATGAGTGCATATAAATGCGGTCACTTTAAAAACCATAAAAAGCCCGGAACAATTTAGTCTGCCGTTTTCAAATCTCATTAAATAAAATGGCTTCCCTCTCATTATTCACGATATATTCAATATTCGTTTTGGCCACAGCTACTGTCAAATGGTCATTTTAACCTTCATCTTTTCAGTAATTTCTTTGATTCATGTTGCTGCTCATGTGATATTAAGGCCAGTTGAAGAGCAACGATCCAAACGTTGACGTTGCCAGACATTTTTACAGCGTCACTCGTGACGTTCCATTAAGTGCAGCTCATATTGCCAAATATCTCACCGAGCTCCGTAACCTCTGCAAAAACTTCCGTTAATGGGTGTCAGAGACTCTTCTTCTAATGGACATTAACTTTCACAAAATCATAGATTATTCATTAAAATCTGTCTCAGATATAGCGTTTAGTTTTCAGCTCTCGCTTTGGGGTTTCATGTAAATCAGAAGCTGCTGTCACTGAACTTCCTCTCCAGACAGGAAGCCACACAGTTTAATATGTCAGACAGAACGCCAACTATGAATATCAGTGATCTCACATTCAATTAAAAGATAAAAGAATAACTCAGTCAGGCTGTGCGTGATCAAATGCACATCTTTAATAAGAAATCACCATTTACATTCGCAAATCTGCTGGAGTCAATATAAGAGCCTTGAATAGACTGAAGCACATATAGAGAGAGAATGTGAAGCTTTACAGATGTTATTCATACATTTGTCTTCATTTCAGACACATGCAATAGCGCTCTGAACAGTAGCGGCATATTTTACGTTTGGTCATTTAGCAGATGCTTTTGTTATCAGAGCAAAAACAGAAGAATTTCATAAATCAGCAGGATTGCAATACTGAATTTCAAGAGTAAACCAGGGTCATGCTGAAGTGTAATACACTGTAAAAAGTGCAGGATTAAAAAGTATTATTTTACAATAAATTACTGTAATCAGAAATTTACAGTCAAATTAATGCACGCTGGGTCATTTTCTTACGAATTACTATCAGTAAGACAGCAAAATGATACTTACATCACAGTAATTTACTGTGAATTCACATTATAAAGTTGTCTTTAATCATGCCACTGTAAGAAATTATAATGTTCAGTACTGTAATTGTTTTTATGGTGATTAGTGTTCTTTTGCTTGAGATCTTGTTTATTCAAATTCAAATTTCAGATCTAGCCAAGTCAGAAGTGTGACAAATGAAAACATTTGTTAAAACAATGACGAGCTAGAATATGAAAAATATAAAATACGCTTTTAAAATAAAATTTGATGTTTTTGTACTCATACACATATGGAAGCCCGTTCCCGCCACTGTTAAAAATTCCGTAAGTCATAATAATGAGAAACTTTCTCATAATAATTAAAGTTAAAGATGCTAAGTCATTATTATGAGATACTAATACATTATTATGAGATGCTAAGTCATTATTATGAGATACTAAGTCATTATTATGAGATACTAAGACATTATTATGAGATACTAAGTCATTATTATGAGATACTAAGTCATTATTATGAGATGCTAAGATATTATTATGAGATACTAAGTCATTATTATGAGATGCTAAGATATTATTATGAGATACTATGTCATTATTATGAGATACTAAGACATTATTATGAGATACTAAGTCATTATTATGAGATACTAAGTCATTATTATGAGATGAGGTCATTATTATGAGATGCTAAGATATTATGATACTAAGTCATTATTATGAGATACTGTCATTATTATGAGATGCTAAGTCATTATTATGAGATGCTAAGTCATTATTATGAGATGCTAAGTCATTATTATGAGATACTAAATCATTATTATGAGAAAGTTTCTCATTATTATGACTTAGGAATATTTTTTTTCTCAACAGTGGCGGGAACGGGCTTCCATATACACACACATGTTTTGTAGATATTTGGGCCCAAAAGTGTATCCCATCATTATCAAGTGCAGCTTCAGTCAATTTGGTTGGTTTTGATGTTTTAAACCACCAAGTAATTTAGTGTTTTTGATTCTGAGCAACAGAAAAATACTCTTTCATGCCAAAGTGAAAGATTGTTTACAGATTGGCCGGATTATTAGACACAAAGTAATCAATTGCGCAAGTATTCACGTGAAACACCTCCGAGTCATGCGTTTGAACTGTGACTCGGACACTCAAATGTCGCTGTTTTTAAGGCATTTCTGCATAGCTTTGGCTTCATGCTTCATTATCCAGCTGGAAAACGAATCTTCTCCAGGTTCTCCATCCAGTTTTCCCAGTGTTTTCCTGCATTCGTCTCCTCTCGAATGTCCCCACGGCGTGACTCCACTGCCATCATCATTCTTCACTGTTGGACGCTCTGTTGCTGATGATGTGCAGGATTTTGTTTTCACAAACATGCCATTTCATCTGATGGCCAAAAGGCAGAACTTTTGCTGTCATCAGACGCTGAAGCTTCTCCCAGATGAACGCAGGGACTCTCAGATGCCCACGGGCACACCGGAGCTCAGATGTCCGGTGACATTTAGCACTGGCCTTCAGTCTGTCATTGTTCTGAAGCCGTGTGACGCTCTCGAGCTTCAGTCTCAGTGAAGTTCGTCTTTTTTATTTATGGACTTAATTACTTCATATATCCAATGACTTGGAAATCTTCTCGTATCCATCCTCTGCTTTGTGGTTTCTAATTATATCATATTATTATTACATAACATATTTATTTATTTATACACTTTATTTAATGATACATTTCATAACTCAAAATTGAAATATATGTATATAGTTATATAACATGTATAAGATATGATACCTTTGTTGATCTGTGGCAAAAATTAAATAGCAGCCTCGGTCATGTGGGGAAAATAAAATATTCTGTTCTGCATCAAACACATTACGATGGAGCAGGAGTGAAGACATTCACATTAAACGCACGTCTAATGGTTGAGATACGCAGCTGATTCAATACTGTGTGAATGATCCTAATCGCTTTTGAAAACGCTGCTTGAGTTCTTCTAAATCAATAAGCGTTTAGATGATTCATTCATAAAAAAAAAGCACATAATGAGAGTATTTAAAAAGCAATGAACTAAAGAGGCTCAGCACACAGTCCACTTCAGATCCAGCCTTAATTCAGCCTATTACTCAAACCATTACACACACACACACACACACACACACACACTCACACACACACCTACACACACACACACACACACACTCACACACACACACACACACTCACACACACACACACACACACTCACACACACACACACACACACACACACAATGGCTAAGTGGTATTTCCAGTCAGCACTGTTTTTGGTTATTAAATTTTATTTCATTACTATTAATGGTAGATCTCAGTCTCCAGTCTCTGTCTAGTGATTCAGAGAGATTACTGTGAAAACAAAGGATTTTGGAAAAACTGAAACTGCAAGTCAATGGCCTTGCTGAGACCCCGAAGATATTTATCTATCATTTAAATTTAAAAAATAAATACTTTTGTATAAATATATACACAATAGGGGTTCCACTGACTAATCGACTAGTCGAGATTAAAGGGTTCGTTCACCCAAAAATGAAGTTTCAGTCATTAGTTCCTCTCCCTCATGTGGTTCTACACCCGTAAGATCTTCGTTCATCTTCAGAACACAAATGAAGATATTTTTGATGAAATCTGATGGTTCAGTGAGTCTCTATTGACAGATAATGAACACTTTCAGATGAACAGAAAGATACTAAAACATATTTAAAACAGGTCATGTGAGTACAGTGGTTCAACCTTAATATTATAAAGAGACGAGAATTCGAGAATGTGTTCAGTGATTCGGTTCATGTATCAAACTGGCAAAATCACGTGAACTATTGATATTTTTTTTTTAAAAATATGACGTAACAAAGCCTTATTTACTGAAATCACGTGACTTTGACTTTGTCGCTCCGAATCACTGATTCGAAATAAAAGATTCGTAAAGCTTCATGAATCAGTGTTTTGAAATCGTCCATCACTAGATATTGTTGAAAAGTCGTTATTTTGTTTTTTTGGCGCACAAAAAGTATTCTCGTCGCTTTATAATATTAATGTTGAACCACTGTAGTCACATGACCTGATTTAAATGTGTTTTAGTATCTTTTGAAAGTGTTCATTATCTTGCTGTCAATAGAGACTCACTGAACCATCGGATTTCCACTAGTGGTCCGCGAAAAGATGACCTAAACTCATCATTAATATTCACGTTAAGTTTTAGATGGAAATCTCAAAATATAAAATCCACAGATCTATTAGTTTTGTAATGTACTAGTTTTTCTTTTATGTGTAAAATCCCAGTCACTTCAGTGATATTGGACATTAAGGGGAACATTTTTTCAGCATTTTATTGTTACCATAGTTGTGGTACCATAGTACCACAGCCATAGACTTCCTATACCACCTCAGTTTTAAACTAATGGCTCTTTGGAATGACATTAAGTGGGACCTAGGCTGTTACAGTATGTTTAATTGCACATGTGCAGTTTGTTGTTCATATTAAGCTCCAGCTCATTTCACATTTACTTTTTCAAATGATATAAAATTCATATCATAATTTCTGATCATATCATTGCATTTGTGTTTGAATAATTAGTTTTTGATTTGAAACAGTTGCATATTAAACTTAAATTTAGTTTATCCTGCCTATTTTGTTGTTTTTGGGGGGCGTGTTAGAGTGGGATTCTGTTAGGTGGTCCTCAGAAAAAAACTGGAAGATAAAATGGTCCTTGGGCTGAAAAAGTTTGAGAAACACTTGTCTAGCGCATAGAAAAACAATGAAAAGTAGCGCATTGGAATGGAAAACGTGTTCTGTGTGAACATCATCATCGACAGTGACTTTAATCACATAAATATTGACTTTAAAAAAAAAATACAGCTGTATAGAAACATATAATTTTAAATTGCTATTTAATTGAATTTGATTCGAAATTCTTTTAACGTTAGTATAACAATACTGTAAGTTATTTTCAGTGGGGGAAAACAAATCCTGGCCGCTATAATTGCCTATTCATTTTACCAGTCATGATGAAAATGAAGAGAAACGTCTAATAGAATCTGGGTATTTTTAGAAAGGTAAACAAGAAATGTAATTGCTGTGTGTGTGTGTGTGTGTTATGAACGGCTGCAGGTGATTTGTCGTGTGTGTCTGCAGTCTCCCGGTCAGCAGATGCTGTGTGAATTTCTCCTAGTCCAGCAGGTGAAAATGGAAAAGACACAAACACACTTTTTGAGTCAGTAACCGCCACTGATTAAAGCTTTCATTTGCATAGTAAAGACAGACGCGGCGCGAATGCAAACGACTGCCGGAAACATTATTTCCCATAATGCCTCATGGGTCGAGTGCGGTCCGTATCTCTCTCTCTCTGAATTAATGCGCGTCTGTATGTTCATTCTGGAGGTTTAAAACCTTTGACCCTCAACATCTTTATCTCTCTTCCCTCCGTTTATCTGTTTTCTCCAGCTGTCAAATCAGACGAAAGAGGTGAAACTGTTTTTTCCAGGTGTTTCACAGGTGTGTTTCAACTCTATAGCAGCGCTCGATTTCAGTTTCTCCTCAAATTTAGGAGTGGAAAATTCCCACGCTCATGGAAAACATGTGAATAATAAGCCTGGAAAAGCAATTGAAGTTTTAAAATGGCATTGAAATTCCTATAGGGAATATGATTTTTTATGTTTTTTTTGGTTATGCTCAGCTAACAGGAATCGCTCTCCTAGTCTGCCGTTCCTCAGGTCTGAAGCAAACGCACCCGCCGACGGACGTCCCGCAGAGCGAGATTGGAACGGAGTGGAATTTGAAACGTTTTAGCCAAAAATGTTACCATGGTAAAGGTGTTTTTTGCAGAAACGTTTCAGATTTCGTTCCGTTCTCCGGCTTCGGAAAAACATTCTGGCTGTCGATTTGGAAGGCGACGTTGGACGGAGCGGATCTTTTCCACCAAAACAGATTATCACTCATGTTTTCTGCACTTATTACAGTGTGTGTGTGTGTGAGATATGATGGCATGTTACCAGAGGAATGTCAGTGTGGGAAATCTGAGGAGCGAATCTCTTCCGTTCCAAATGCTCCGGAGGGATTTGGCCAAAATAGGAGTTTACTCATAACTCGCGCACACACACACTGTATGAGTCTGTTCCTGGTGATAATGATCACGCTCATTTCTGTGAGGGGAAAACAATGAGTTGAATTCAGATGCTTTAATTCATAACTCCATGTGTCAGTGAGTCGGATGTGTCTGGAAAACATTCCCATCCTAACCTGCTGCTCTTCGTTTCTCCCTTTAAGACTCTCGTGTGTGTGTGTGTGTGTGTGTGTTTCCTGCAGGTGGTGTGATGAAGAGCGAGTGATGAGCTGAATGTGAGGAATGTCCGTGTGTCTGCTGCTGGTCCTCCTCACACTGACCGCACACACTCAGGTGAAACACACGCACTGCTCAAAAATCTGTAGGATTTTATTATGTGTTTTCTTTATTATTTATTATTATGTGAGTCTCTTCTGCTCACCGAAGCTCCATTTATTTGATAAAAACAGGAATATTGTGAAATATTATTACGATTTAAAATAAGTGTTTTCTATGTGAATATATGATCAAATGTAATTTATTCCTGTGGTCAAAGCTGCATTTTCAGCATCATTCCTCAAGTCTTCTGTGTCACATGATCCAAATCATTCTGATTTGCTGCACTTGAAACATTATGATTATTATTATCAATGTTGCTGGAAACCATGATACATATTATTTTCATTATTATTATTTTTTTTTGATGAATAGAAAGTTCAAAAGAACCGCATTTATTTGAAACAGAAATCTTTTGAAACATTATAAAAGTCACTTATGATCAATTTAATGCATCATTACGGCATAAAAAGCATTAAAGGGATACTTCACCAAAAAATGGACATTATCCCATGATTTACTCGCCATCCTAGGTGTGTATGATAAGATGCTATCTTCTTTCTGCCAAACACATTCGGAGATATATTAAAAGATATCCTGGCTCTCCCAAGCTTTATAATGGTCGTGAATGGGGAGCTTGAGATTTTGAAGCCCCAAAAATTGCATCCATCCATCATAAAAGTAATCCATAATAATTAATAAATGTCTTCTGAAATGAAGCAATGGATTTTTGTAAAAAAAATATTTATATTTAAAACTTTAACCATAATAACGAGCTTCCAGCAGACAACCAGTTTTGCGGCGGAAGAGACTTAATGACGACCGCGTAAGCACAGACTGCAGTTTGATTGACAGGCGATCTGACCAATCATATCCCTGAATCCGCCATTTTGTCCATCAAAGCGGTCAGTGGAGTTAGTAGATTAACGTTGGTGAACTTGAATCACGTCTTTCCGCGCTTGAAACAACATTCCTTCTGATGTTCATTCATGTTTATTTGATGCTATAAATGAACTAGTATGAAGAGATGATCGAGGAGCTACAGCGATCTGTCACCACACATTAAACACACACTACACGCTATTTATTGATTAAACTTCTTAAAAAAATTACCATATTTTAAATATGAAACTGGAGTTTGAGTTCGTCACTGAACGGTGAGAGGCGTCTAAGCTTACGATACTCCTGCGTCACACACCGCGTCATTATTTTAGTTAATAAAGTTTTAAATATGTATGTTTTTCTTACAAAAACCCATTGTTTCTTTTCAGAAGACATTTATTAATTATTATGGATTACTTTTATGATGGATGGATGCATTTTGGGCTGTAGAATATCCCATTATAAAGCTTGGGAGAGCCAGGATATTTTTAAATATTGTGTTCGTCTGAAAGAAGATGTTCATAAACGCTTAAGACGGCTCGAGGGAGAGTAAATCATGTGATAATTTTCCATGTTTGGTTGAACTATCCCTTTAATTTCTCTTGCTGACTGACTGAAGTTTTTTATTTCATTGGCAAATGGTCTTTTCCTTGTTTTCCTTGTTTCATGCACAAAACATTTATTTCAAGATATACTCTGTTCAAGCTTTAAAGTGTAGTCATCTTGTTTTGAGGATATTTACATATTTCTTTTCAGAAAAAGATACAAATGCTGATTATGAAAATGATTTTTGCAGAGCTTTTTGTCCTCTCATCAGCACAAACATCAGTTAAACGCACTATTCATTTCTTCTGGGGTTAAATGTCTTCTTTTAAAACGCCTTTAGTGTTCCTTTAGGACATGAAATCACGTCTTCATCCACATTCACATTACATTTATTCACCGACGTGTCCTCCAGCTCCTCTCTGTTTCTCGTGACCGCACGCTGTTGGCTTCACGAGCCTCAACTCATGTGAACTTTTCTTCATTGAGATGAGATCAAGTTCCTTCTGGGGACGTAAATTGTCTATTGAAGCAGATTTTTTAAAGAAAACATCATAAATGAATCTCACCCTCTGAGAAGGATCTGATCTACTCCAACATCAAAGAAGGTTTTAGGTCTCTCGTTTAAAACGGCGTCATTAGCACGAGTGAGATCAGAAGACACGGGTCGTTTATCTCGCAGGTGCTTTTGAGGCGTTTACGTGACCCGCGCTTGAGGAAGGATCCGATCATCCTCATGTTATATGAACGTCAATTAAAATCGTGGAGATTCTTTTTGTGAAGTCTGTCTCACATCAGCATCTCTGTGATTCTCTTGAGTATGAGGATGTTATTAAAATAATAATCAATTAAAGTTCTTTCGACAGCTTGTTGGTTACTAACAAGACAAATTTTTGACTCTTAAATGTAAAATGTAAAATACTCTAAAATGGCTGGGTTAAATTGGCAATATTGGACAGAACAGAACTTAAATTAACTTAATACAGGCTGGGTTGCACATTTTAACCCAATGTCAGCTCGTTTAAAAAAAAAAAAAAAAAAAATAGAAATAGCCCTAAAATATAAATAAATAAATAATGGCACATTACAAAATTAAAGTGAAAACATAAAAATAAAATTTAATTAAAATTTAATTTAAAAAAAATGCTTTCTGTAATTGAAATAAATATGATACGAAACTTAAAATGAACCAAATCTTAAACAGAAATTAAACAGAAATGAGAAAGTTTTCCTTGGGAACCAACTGAAATAAATAGGTTTAAGTTAAAGTACTAAAATTAATAGAAACTAAAACAGAAATAAATAAAAAATAATTAAAGCTAAAAAGAAATATTTAAAAAGTGACATTTTTAATAGAATTACAAAAGCACATTACAAAATTAAAATTAAAATATAAAAATATTATCTATAAGTGTGTCTATAATAATTAAATACGTATTATTTTTAATCTAATAAAAAACGATAAATACTTTGATAGTATATAAATGATGTTAAAATGAAACTAATATGTGCTAAACGAGTATATTATGATTTAATATGATTTTCTACAGTCAGCATGTCCCCTCTAGTAATGCATGTCTTCATCTGTATATTGCAGGAATAGATGTTTAGTCTGTATGTTTGAAGTGGCTTGTAATGTCCGCAGGTGTCTTCTGGGAAATCTCTGAAACTGCTGCAGGAACAATGGAGGATCTACACCAATGAATGTGTTCAGAGCTTCATCCACACGCCGCCAGCCTCAGGTCAGACTCTCTCCAGCCTGCGGTTGAACTCGGTTCAGTCCGGCAGCGCTCCGTCACAGCTGAAGTGTGTCTGTCTGTGTGTTTCAGGGCTGGTGTGTAACAGGACGTTTGATCAGTACGTGTGTTGGCCCGACGGCCCCGCCGGCACCACGGTTAACGTGTCCTGCCCCTGGTACCTGCCCTGGTACCACAAAGGTAAGGGACCTAGAAAATAATGATATAATCTTTCTTTAATATTCTTCTCTTGCTGTAACGCATGCCTCACGGTCTAATAAAGGACTGCCGACGTTATACATGACATCCTGAGCCAATTTAAATGACACTTCGTACAACGGTGTCGAGTGAAGCTGCGTTCTCACTTCACATTCATAACACAAGATGAGCCAAATCTCAACTCAGGCATGAGTAGGTACGACTGCTGACGGTTTGACGCAGGGTTATTACAAAACATTGTCTTGACATTTGGTACTTACTATGGTAATAACAGTAAATTATGCATTGTTAGTAGTAACTAAACCTAAACTCTATAGTGCATGTAGTTAATTAATATTACTCAGTACTTATTTAAGCAAGTACAATGTAACTACGCCACCTTAAAATACTTTATTTTAAGGTGTTTTTGTTACACTGTAATTATACAGTGTGGATATTGAGTAACTACGTGTACTTACTGTAGTTTCAGGATTAGGGTTTGGTTTGGGTTACGGTTAATTGCATGTAATTATGCATAATTTATAGTTATTACTATAGCATGTAACATATGTAAGAATGACACTGTAAAATAAAGTGTTACCATCATTTCTCATTTCATTTAGTTTAACTTGAATGAATAAAACTAAGGGTGCGTTTGGTTCGTTTGGTCCGGACCAAAAAAACAAAACATTTAGTCCTGGTCCGCTTAGCGTTCACACTGGCATTTTTAACAGCGAACCTAAAGTTACCGAACCAAAGCCATAGGGATACGGTCACGACCTGATTGGTCGGCTTTTATGACGTATATTTGGCGACGGAGCTCGCTTACCGAACATTCAAAACAACGCTGTGTTCTGGATTAAACGCCATCATTTTATGCGTGTACATATGTTTTATTTTTACCAGCTGAGAACTCACGAAGAGCTCATAAAATGTTCAAAACATTCAAAACAGCAGCAGGATTTCCTCCGTTGTTTGCAGAAACAGAAACTTCACCTCCTCGTTGCTCCACGTTTGCCCTCGACTCATTTTGGATACACCGATCTTTCCGCGATCTTTCCGTCAAATCATCTGACTTGTAGCGTCGCATCTTGTGACATCACGTCCTGTTTTTGGTTCGTTTACATGTCTTTGGTCCGTGTTGCGTTCATATATCAGTCGAACCGCACCAGAGTTCGTTTGGAAGCGGACCGAGACCCATCTTTTTAGCGGTCTCGGTGCGCAGCAGAGTTCGGATGGCAGCGTTCACATGTGTTCAAACGAACCGCACTAACTGAGCCATCGCACCAGGGTTCGTTTTAATCGAACCAAACATGACAAGTGTGAACGCACCCTAAAACTTTAATAAAAATCAATACAAACATTTTAAACATGTTTTAAAATGACAAAATTACTAAAACTTAAAATAACAAAATACAAAAATAAAAATGAATTCAAAGTATTGATGAAATATGTTAATGAAACTGAAATAATGTAGCTTAGATGATATGATTTTATTACAAAAATGCTCTATTTTTATCTATCTATGAATATGAAACATGATCTCCAGTGTTATTTTTATATTATTTATATACCATTTTTAGCGCTTTTGTCATTATCGTGTATTTTCAGTGTTACTTTTAGTCATTTTAGTTCTTCAGCATAAACTGAATCGGATCATTTCAGTTATTTTTCATTTAGGTTTATGTTTTTAAGTTTTTCATCTAATATTCATACTTCACATTATTTCAGTTCCCGACAACGATTTTTAACAGTTTTAGTTGTAGTTATAGTGATCGACGGCCACGCTGATGACCTCATTAATATTCATTGGTATTCAAATGTGTAGTAAATCCGTCTAGTGTTAATCGGAGAGTTTTTCCGCTGTTTGAGCAGTTCATCACGGGTTGGTTTACCGCGTGTGCGGCGCTGACGGCAGATGGGCTCATGGGAAAAACACCAGCGAGTGTGAGCAGGACGACCCTGGGCAGGTGAGACGCTCGTGTTTAATGACTTAATGATGTTTTTGAGCGATGACGCTAACAGTCAGCTAATCCCTGTGTGTGTGTGTGTGTGTGCAGAAGCAGTACGGTCAGATCCTCAGTAAGTTCAGAGCCATGTACACCGTCGGATACTCACTGTCTCTGGCGGCGCTAACTCTCGCGCTGGCCATCCTGGTGTCATTCAGGTAATAGCGGCTCAACACATGTATACATGATGGCTAGAGCAGTCATATTAGTGATGTTTGATTCATTAACAAATCAATCTTTTAACCGGTTCGATTCGATTCACTGAATCAAACTTAATCTGCGATCTGAAGTAGCACAGCACTGAACAAGCATGTCCTGATGGATTATTGAACCAAAGAACCTGTTCGAAATGAACGAATCAAACTACAGAGTCAGATTTCAACTCGAAACGAACCGAATCAGCCGGTGTTATTATCCTCTGAAAGCTCTTTTTGATTCATTTTGAACCGGTTCTTTGGTTCAGGAATCCACCAGGACGGTTATTGTGAACGATTTCTCATATTGTGAAATACGATTTTGTCCCACAGGAAGCTGCACTGCATGAGGAACAACATCCACATGAACCTGTTCGGCTCCTTCATCCTGCGCGCGCTCTCCATCCTCATCAAAGACGCGCTGCTGGACAGGATGAACAGCGCTCAGAGCGGCCCGCATCACTTCCAGGGTCAGCGCTGGGTCAGCGTACAGGTACAGACGCTCAGCGGTCACATGACCCGTCACTGTACAGGCAGGTAAAGCTGAATCCAAGGACGTCGCAGATGGATCTCGTTTTATAAATGACGGTGTTTCCTGGCAGACGGTCAATCCGGCTGGATCTCGCTGTTTTGTTCGTCAGGCGAAATACCAGCCGAACAGTAACTGATAACTGCATATATATATTCATAAACTAAATATAACTGATCCAAAGTTTTCAAGTACAACATGGAGCACTGCATCCAAATGTGAAACTGAGCAAAGAATTGTGGGAATGAGAGATTTTAGTCCAGATAAATGTTTATTGTAGTCAACTAATATATATATAAATGTGTGTGTGTGTTTGTGAACTGAATCTTGAGCAGATAAATAGTTATTTTTTGTTAATTTCAGTGTTTTATATTTATTTTAAATACTCTTGATTTATTTCAGTGTGTGATTTGTTTTCAGTTATTATATAGTGTGTGTGTGATTGAGATGTTGAATAATTTACATATTTTTTATTTTATTTTTTTTCCAGTTACTTTCACTTTTATGGAAAATATATTTTGTTTTTATAATAATTTATAATATAATAAAATATAATATTCTACAACTGTATATTTCTTTGATAAATCAGTTAATTTGCTAAAAAAAACAAAACTGAAATATTATTAATAATTAAATTAAGGAAATATTAATTTTATGATTATTTTTAAAGCAAATTTTGTTTGTTTGAAAGCAATTTTCCAATTACTTTCACTTTTATGTAAAATATGTTTTTATAATATAATTATATAATATAATAAAATATAATTCTACAGCTGTATATTTTGATAAATCAATAAATTAGCTGACATTTTCTTTTGATTTTTAAAACTATTTTTTACCATTTTTAATTATCCATTCTTATTAATTATCCAAGGTTTTTTTTTTCCAAACAATGTGCAATTTTCGAGATAGGAAATAAACATAGTTTATTTATCTATGCTATCAATAATCACAGTTGCTGTTGATTTATTTTTATTTTCATTATCGATTAGTTGTTGCAGCCCTATAATATTCTATAAAAGTGTTTAAAATGAATAAAATCTTAATACATTTGATAATATGCATATCGCATCCGTTCCTCAGACGGTGACTGGTTGCCGTGTTGCCATGGTGATGATGCAGTACAGCGTGATGGCCAACAACTACTGGCTGCTGGTGGAGGGCTTGTATCTGCACAGCCTGCTGGTCATCACCGTCTTCTCCGAGAAGAACTACTTCTACATTTACCTCTGCATCGGCTGGGGTGTGTGAGTCTTTCACAGTCACGTCCTGTGTGTGAAGTCTGCTTCTGATCAGCTCAGAGCCTCCTCAAAGAAAACACATTTTCACTTTCACTGAGACGTGTTTGAGGAAACGTTTTAATTGTTTCTGACTTTATTTAAGATCACAAACTCACCGAGAGCCAGAATGAAGGAGCGTCTCTGAATATTAATTGCGTTTGATTGGCAGACTGACGGTCCAGTGACTCTTCTCTCTTGTGTTGCAGGTGCGCCGCTCATATTCGTGCTGCCGTGGATGACGGTCAAATACCTGTATGAAAACGAAGAGTATGTGTGTTTTACTTCAGTTTTGGACACTTGAAACTACCTTTGCTTTAGATAAGAAATCAAACACACTTCATTTTTGTCTTGAAATCAGATTCTGTTCTGCTGATTTAAAGGATTTCAAACTAAAACAGACGTCTTATTTAATATCTAATGCAGTGACTTCAGGTTTTATTTTGTGCCTGAATCGTCCAAATAGATTTTTGTGCTGCTGTATATAAACATGCAAATTGTCCTGATATGCATGGATGATGATTTTTCAGTAGATTTCAATACATTTTTGGTGAGTATAAGGAACGTCTAGGTTACTATTGTAACCCCCGTTCCCTGAAGGAGGGAACGGAGACGTTACGTCGGACTGACGTCATGGGATCTCGCTTGAGAGCCCAATCATCTCCACATAGTAAAAAACAAGCCAATGAGAATTGGCCAGTGAGATTTACATGCCGGGCCCCTCCCCCGGCATCCGGGTATAAATAGAGCCGGCATTACTCACTTCATTCATGCTTTGCTGAGGAGCCGAAAACTGATCTCGGTCGCTCAGCAGTGACTCGGTGCTATGGCAAGGGGACGTAACGTCTCCGTTCCCTCCTTCAGGGAACGGGGGTTACAATAGTAACCTAGACGTTCCCTATCAGTCAGTCACGTTCGACGTTACGTCGGACTGACGTCATGGGATCCCGTGGAAAACGCCATAGCAACCGAGCCACGCTACGAGCGTCGGGGAAGCAGATGCTGGCAGGCCTAGGCGTGCCACCTGCAAGTGCAACCGCAAATGTCGTAACCCTCCAGCGCCCAGAGCAAGCCCTACAATGTCTTCCATACCAGAGGGATGGAGAGGACAGGGTCTTACTCAGGAGATGGTCGAAGCTGTTGTTTCTCACCTCAGGGGAAGAGTGCTTCGGCTGACTCAATTCCCACGTTTTTTCAGCTGACCAAAAACGCCAGGAAAGCGTCCCTCTTGGGGAAGCTACGGAGACCACACCCTGCCCGAAGGGAGGTAACGTGTGGAGCACATATGCACTGACCCACGGGGCAGTATCTGCATATGGAGAGCTCCCTGAGGAAGGTCCTACCCAGGCTGGGGAGGAACGCTACACCTCAGGGGCAGGGGCTGGTTGCCCAGGGAAGACACGGGTTTACCCTCGGGGAAACCGTACCGTGGACTAACACATATGGGGTTACCCGCAGGGAACCACAGACATATGGGCATCTAGCCCAGTACAAGGACTGACCGCTGGGGGCATGTACACGAGTACTGGACCTAGCGTCTGACGCCTCCGCCGCGTCTGACTGCCTGACTGCCGCAATGATGCAGGAGGAGCTCCACAGGGTTCACCAACTGGGGAACTGAACTGAGGAGTAAACAAGCGCTCGCATCTCCTCGTGAAAGGAGAATGGCGCAGCAAGCGGTCTCTCGTGGCTATCTCGAAGACAGCACACGAGAGGACACCGGGTCCACTCGGAGGTTATAAAACCTGGCGAATGTGTTCGGTGTCGCCCAGCCCGCAGCTCTGCAGATGTCTGCCAGAGAGGCGCCGCGCGCAAACGCCCAGGAGGAGGCAACACCCCGAGTGGAGTGTGCTCTCACCCCTAGGGGGCACGGCTCGCCTTGGGAATGGTACGCCAAGGCGATGGCATCCACTATCCAGTGGGCCAACCTCTGTTTGGAGACAGCCTTCCCTCTCTGCTGTCCTCCAAAGCAAACAAAGAGCTGCTCGGAGCTTCTCAAGCTCTGCGTGCGGTCCACGTAAGCGCGGAGAGCGCGAACAGGACATAGCAACGCAAGGGCTGGGTCTGCCTCCTCCCGGGGCAGCGCTTGCAGGTTAACCACCTGGTCCCGAAAGGGAGTGGTGGGAACCTTGGGCACGTATCCAGGCCGGGGTCTCAAGATCACGTGAGACAAAGCCGGCCCAAATTGCAGGCACGTTTCGCTGACCGAAAATGCTTGCAGGTCCCCTACCCTCTTAAAGGAAGCGAGCGCCGTCAGGAGCACTGTCTTAAGAGACAGGTGTTTCAGCTCAGCTGACTCAAGGGGCTCGAAGGGAGCTTTCTGTAGCCCAGCTAGGGCGACAGAAAGGTCCCAAGAGGGACTTACGGGAGGTCTAGGCGGGTTTAGCCGCCTAGCACCTCTCAGGAACCTGATGATCAGATCGTGCTTCCCTAGTGACTTGCCATCGACCACATCGTGATGTGCTGCGATGGCGGCCACATAGACCTTCAAGGTGGAGGGGGACAGTCTCCGCTCCAAACCACTTTGAAGGAAGGAAAGCACTGAACTGATCGGGCATCTCCGGGGGTCTTCCCGGCGGGAAGAACACCAAGCAGCGAAGAGACTCCACTTCAAAGCATAGGCGCGCCTCGTAGAGGGAGCTCTAGCCGAAGTGATAGTGTCAACTACCGCGGGCGGTAGGCCACTTAAGTCTTCCGCGTCCCGTCCAGGAACCACACGTGGAGGTTCCAGAGGTCGGGACGTGGGTGCCATATGGTGCCCCGTCCCTGAGAAAGCAGGTCCTTCCTCAGGGGAATTCGCCAGGGAGGGACTGTCGCGAGGAGCATGAGCTCTGGGAACCAGGTCCGGTTGGGCCAGTACGGCGCAACTAGCAAGACCTGCTCCTCGTCCTCCCTGACCTTGCACAGTAGCTGTGCAAGAAGGCTCACTGGGGGAAACGCATACTTGCGTAGGCCCCGGGGCCAGCTGTGTGCCAGTGCATCCGTGCCGAGGGTGCCCTCGGTCAGGGAATAAAACCACTGGCAGTGAGCAGATTCCTGAGAGGCAAACAGGTCTACTTGTGCGTCCCCGAATCTGCTCCAGATCAGCTGGACCGCCTGGGGGTGGAGTCTCCATTCCCCCGGGTGTGTGAGCTGTCGTGAGAGCGCGTCGGCCGCACGATTGAGCTCGCCCGGGATATACATGGCACGCAGCGACCTGAGTCGCCGCTGACTCCAGAGGAGAAGGTGGCGGGCGAGTTGCGACATGCGGCGTGAGCGTAGACCACCTTGATGGTTGATGTACGCTACTGCCGATGTGTTGTCCGTCCGGACCAGTACATGCTTGCCCTGCAGCAACGGCCGAAACCGGCGCAGGGCCAGCAGTACTGCTAGCAACTCGAGGCAATTGATATGCCACTGCTGGTGGGGTCCTGTCCAGGAGCCCGACGCAGCATGCCCATTGCACACAGCACCCCAGCCGGTGGTGGAGGCATCTGTTGTGACAACAACATGCCTGGACACTTGTCCTAGGGGCACCCCGGCCCGTAGGAAAGCAAGGTCCGACCACGGGCTGAATGTTTGGCGACAGCTCGGCGTGATGACCACACGGAGCTTGCCATGGTGCCATGCCCACCTCGGGACTCGGCCGTGTAGCCAGTGCTGAAGTGGTCTCATATGGAGTAATCCGAGCGGCGTGACTGCGGCTGCGGATGCCATATGCCCCAGGAGCCTCTGAAAATGTTTCAGTGGGACCACTGTTTTCTGCGAGAACGAATTCAGGCAGCTCAGCACCGACTGTGCACGCTCGTTGGTGAGACGTGCTGTCATGTTGACCGAGTCCAGCTCCACACCGAGAAAAGAGATCCTCTGTGTTGGACAGAGTTTGCTCTTTTCCCAGTTGACCCGAAGCCCCAACCGGCTGAGGTGCGTGAGCACCAGGTCCCTGTGTTCGCACAACTGTTCTCGGGACTGGGCCAGAATGAGCCAGTCGTCGAGGTAGTTGAGGATGCGAACGCCCACTTCCCTGAGTGGGGAAAGGGCCCCCTCCGCGACTTTGGTAAAGACACGGGGGGACAGGGACAGCCCGAAGGGTAGGACCTTGTACTGATATGCCCGACCCTCGAACGCAAAACGTAGAAACGGTCTGTGTCGGGGGAGGATCGAGACATGAAAGTACGCGTCCTTCAGGTCGATTGCTGCAAACCAATCTTGTGCGTGAATGCATGTGAGCATGCGCTTCACGGTGAGCATCTTGAACGGGAGCTTGTGCAGGGCCCGATTCAAGACACGTAAGTCCAAGATTGGTCGTAACCCTCCGCTTTTCTTGGGTACTATGAAGTACGGGCTGTAAAACCCTGACTTCATCTCGGCTAGTGGGACCGGCTCTATTGCGTCCTTCGCCAACAGGACCGCAATCTCCTCCCGCAAAACAGCGGCATCTCTGCCCACCACTGAGGTGGATAGGACGCCGCTGAATTTGGGAGGACGCCTGGCAAACTGTATTGTGTAGCCGAGTCTGACTGTTCGAATGAGCCAACGGGACGGGCTGGGAAGACCTAGCCAGGCCCCCAGACACCGTACGAGTGGTATCATCCGAACACCAGAAGTACCCGCGGGGGGGCAGCATGGAGCACTGGGGCCCAACCCGGGAAGCAGAGCGTCCCGAAGTAGAGGCAGTGAGTGATGTGAACTCACTTGGCTCCGTGTGTCCCGTGAGGGACAGAGCGGGCGGGCGTGGGGAGGCTGTGCGTCCCAAACACGTCCGTGACCCGCTCGTGGCGAATGCGGGAGTGGTTGAGAGTGAGGAGGCGGTGCGTCGCACACTGTCAACACAGACCCTTTTTGACTCAGAGATAGTGGAAATTGCTCTTTTATTGAGAAAAGGGAACATAGGATTTACCCCCCGGCCCACTCCGGGGGGAAGGAGCGGTGCCTTCACCGTCTCCTGGGGCAGAGCAACTCCCACCATCTCTGGGCCACCCGTCTCAGGGCCGCTTCCTCTGCTTTCGTTTAGCAGTCTTGGCAGCCTGAGCGGGTTGTGCCGCCTTCCTGCGGGAAGCTTGCGGGGGACGGGATTTCTCCGATCCACCCGAAGCTTGTGCAGCCGCAGGGGGGCGCCCTCGACGACGAGCAGGCTGAGGGCCAGTCCTAGGAGGGACAGGAGCCGCATCTCGCCGAGGCAAGATGTGGCTGATGGCCTCAGTCTGCTTCTGCACCGCCGAGAACTGCTGGGCAAAGTCCTCGACGGTGTCGCCGAAGAGGCCGGCCTGGGAAATGGGGGCGTCGAGAAAGCGAACTTTGTCGGCGTCCTTCATTTCAGCCAGGTCCAGCCAGAGATGGCGTTCCTGGACCACCAGGGTGGACATCGTCTGGCCCAGGGCACGTGCTGTGACTTTGGTCGCCCGGAGGGCGAGGTCGGTCGCAGCGCGCAGTTCTTGGAACACCCCTGGGTCAGAACTACCCTCGTGCAGCTCTTTAAGAGCTTTCGCCTGATGGACCTGAAGAATGGCCATGGCGTGCAAGGCGGAGGCCGCCTGTCCAGCGGCGGAGTAAGCCTTAGCGGCGAGAGCCGCTGTCGTCTTACTCGCCTTGGACGGGAGACGCGGACGATTCCTCCAGGTGGCGGCCGACTGCGGGCACAAGTGCACTGCAATCGCCCTCTCCACCTGTGGAATGTCCACGTACCCCCTGGCGGCCCCCCCATCGAGGGTAGTGAGAGTGGAGGAGGAAGAGGATCGGTTTCTGGCAGTGTGGGGTGCCATCCACGTCTTCTGGACCTCCTCGTGCAGCTCGGGAAAAAATGGCACTGGGGCGGGCCGCGGCTGTGAACCGCGCCCCGTCCCCAGAAACCAATCATCAAGCCGCGAGCGCTCGGGACACGGTGGAGGGTTCCACTCGAGCCCGATGCCCGCGGCGGCCCGAGCCAGCATCGCTGTCATTTCTGCCTCAGACTCAGCCTGAGCCACCACCCCGGAGGGCGGAAGTTCGGCTTCATCTTCGTCAGAAGATAACAGCGCACTCTCCGATGCAGCGATCGACATCCGATCCTCATCCGGAGCGCCGAACGAGATGCGGGGAACCTCACGAGAAGGGCCCGCACCAGCGCTCGGCAACTCGACGGCACATGGCATTGTGGAGGAGTGGGAGGTTCGTGGGGGCTGACCCGACGAAGAAGCTCCCACTGTAACCCTCAGATCTCCCAAAGTGCTAACCATCCCCGCAGCTCTCCCTTGAAAAGCCACGGGGGATTGGGTAGCAGCAGAGGGGGCTCCGCCTTCCGCATTGAAGAAGGAGAGCCGCGATCGCAATGCCAACATGGTCATGCTCTCGCAGTGAGAGCATGAACCATCCACGAGCGCTGCTTCAGCGTGCTGTCTGCCCAGACACATCACACAGCGCTCGTGGCCGTCAGATGAGGTCAGGAAACGACCACATCCAGAAACACACGGTCGAAAAGACATCTTGAAAAAGACGCTCTTCTCCCGTGCTGCTCTTTTAGAGGTGCTCTACCCGCTGGAACACCGAGGGATGGAATGCGCGCCGATCTGTTCCACACCAGCGCCTGCTGCACACCACCGCTGCTGTGTTGTCACCGCCAACGAGAGAGAACAAGAGCTCAGGAAATTTGAACCGTAGCAATAAAAATTGCTGTTTAAGGGAATAATCCCTAGCAATTAAAATTGCTGTTGTTGCTCTTTCCCCGTTTTCACTTTCGCAGAGATGAAAGGAAGATCAGTTCCCCGATCGGCTCCGAAGCAAAAGTATGAATGAAGTGAGTAATGCCGGCTCTATTTATACCCGGATGCCGGGGGAGGGGCCCGGCATGTAAATCTCACTGGCCAATTCTCATTGGCTTGTTTTTTACTATGTGGAGATGATTGGGCTCTCAAGCGAGATCCCATGACGTCAGTCCGACGTAACGTCGAACGTGACTGACTGATAGGGAACCCATATTTTCAAATCTGACTTGTGGTTATTATAGTTAATGATAAGTTAAGCCATAAAATAAAAACATTTACATTTCTTGAGATAAAATAATTGAACAATAATTGAAGTAATAATAATAAAAAAGTAATATATATATATATATATATATATATATATATATATATATATATATATATATGAATATTTTAATTCCGCTAGTAGCAAAAAACATCTAATTTTCCTTTAAAATTAGAAACATTTATTTTTTTCAAATTTTCCTTTAATTTAATTTGATGTTAAATTTCATTAAATAATTTCACATCAAATTAAATTAAAGGAAAATTTGAAAATTAGAATTTTGAATATATATATTATTATTATTATATTAATATTATTTATTTTTAAAAAATTAAAATAAAAATAAAAAAAGTTACAATTTATGTTATGTTGTTTTCATAATAAATATTTAAATAATAAATAATTAAATTAAAAATAAATAATATTCTAGGTATTTTTATGTCAATTATTTCTTAATCAGATAAAAAATTTATTAATGATTTTATATATATACACACACACACACACATATATATATATATATATATATATATAATATTTTTTTTATATTTATTTTTTTATCAGTCATCCATTCCAGTGTTTCCTCCAAGCAATGTGCAATTTGATGGCTATAAAAACAATAGTGAATTTATCCCAAAAACACATCTGGCACATGAAATCCTGCGGGAGCCGTTCAGTAAATCCTGATGTCCTGTCAGATATGGAATGAGTTTGTGTGGGATCCGCACAGATATGAGGATATACCCATCAGACTGTGAGACTATTACGCGGCTGATCTCTCCTAACAGTCAGACTGAACACAGGTGAACAGAGTCATAAAGCTCATTGCTCTTAAATAATCCACACATATGAGACTCTCCTGGTGTACATGCGTGTGAACCAGCGTGATCTCATTCGTATTCACGGCTCTTTGTGTTCAAAGTGCGGTTCGGCTCTCAAGAGTAAACGGTGTCTCATTCAGCCTGATTCTGGATCAGTGTGAATGTTTGGAGATCAGATGAACTTCTGGTGACTTTAGACACGCCCCTCTCATTCTGAACCAATCAGCTGCTCCAGTGATGCTCTGCTCTTTCTTATTTCCTAAAGCATCCCATAAAACTCCCCCTCTTTTATTTGCTTTTCTGTTTATTGTTTTGCGTTTCATTTGATTCATCAGTGGGCGATGTGTTGACATATTTCATATGTTAATTCATAACCCACAGTTGAGTTTGTATAAGTTCGGTTCTTTTTATTTTCCTTTCTGGTTTTCTTTGTTGCGTGTGTTTGCAGCTCAAGGCCACGTTTATGAATGAAGTAGAACAATCGCTCAAGGAATATTCTGTACTTAATTTCTAATTTGACTTCTAAATTAATTTGCCGTTTCTCAGACATTTTTCCTTTTACAGATAAACAAGTCCCGCTGTGGGCTTGTGTTTGAGGATTGAGAGCTCACTAGAGGATTAAAACAATTTGGATATGTTTATAAGTTTATAAAAGCCAAAAACGGACACATACCTATGAAGCCTAATGAGATCTCCCTGTTCACAGGTGTAGGAGTGGGATTTATTAGTAATAGTCATGTCACTGAGGAAAAAACTCCTGTTCAAAGAACAATGAGCCGGATCGTTGGCATGGTAACGCCTAATTAAAGACACCTGCTTATTTTACTTAGAACGGTAATCAGTGCTCAGATGCAGAAAGAACAGAAGTCAACACACACACACACACACACACACACACACTCCCTTTAAAGTTTCTGGGCTCATTTATCAGGGATTGTTATTCTAAAAGAAATCTTTTATCAAAATGTAATCAAACTTGGTTTGCCTCTCAAACGACTTTCTTTCTCGCCATCCAATCAGTTCCCGATGGATAAAATAAAGTTCTGCACTTCAGATTTCTGTTGTTTCCCATTAAAAGTGCTGCTTCATTCCGAAATATGTCACATCATTCTTCGAAGAAAACCTTCTGTATGGAACCTTAAAGTGTTCATGTATAGAACTTTTCAGGTGTTCCATCAGGAGATCATTTTATGGATTTAGCTTCAATTGATCCTTCGCAAAGCCCCGCCCCCTTTAGTTACTGTTGCTATGCGCTCTCACGCCACACATCATGTTCTCACGGAGTGAAGAATACATCGCGGAGCAAAGAGGACACTGACAACGACTGAAACAGTTTCATATTTAATATATCGTAATTTTATAAAGAAGTTTAATCAATAAATAGCGTCTAGTGTGTGTTTAATGTGTGGTGACAGATCGCTGTAGCTCCTCGTGAACCGATCATCTCTTCATACTAGTTCATTTATAGCATCAAATAAACATGAATGAACATCAGAAGGAATGTTGTTTCAAGACGTGATTCAAGTTCACCAACATTAATCTACTAACTCCCCTGACCGCTTTGATGGACAAAATGGCGGATTCAGGGTTACGATTGGTCAGATCGCCTGTCAATCAAACTGCTGGCGAAGGGTCAATTAATTAATTTTGTTTTATTCTTTTTTTTAATAACAATTATGTATGAATTAAACAGCTTGTATACATTTTATCACTAGAAAAAAATGAAGTAATCTGTTAAACATGAAAGTATTATGTAATAATTTAAGATATTTCTCCTCATATAAAACCTCTTTAGCATAAATGCTTCTTTAAAATGAAGTTCTATATTCAATCTTTTCCTCTTAGACCGAACTCGACCTGTAAATGAAAGTGAGTTGCAAAAAGCCTTCCAGGTTGACTTTTTAAATGCAAAATTGCCTTTCTGTTGTGACCAGTTTCATGAATTCTGAATTAGCATTTTTCTGCATTTAAATCGAATGATTATGATGTTTTGTCATAAACAGATGCTGGGAAAGGAATATCAACATGGGCTTCTGGTGGATAATCCGTTCTCCCATTCTGTTCGCGTATCTGGTAAGAAGCTCACACAGACTCGCATGACAGCAAAACTATTCGTCATGTTTCTCTGTTGCATATGTATGCGCTGAAATATTGAGATTCAAGCGGTCTCTAATATCATTCTGCATTCACACGCACACGCGGTCTCTTGCTGATATTATCTGAGGACTTGTTCATCGAGCGCCTCGGGCTCAGGAACGCTTTATGAACTCGGCGTGTCACTGAGCGTTTGTTCGGTGCGCTCATCAACGCATATAGAAATGCTCCGGGGGCTTTACAGAGTAACAAAGACAATCGCAACAGAGATGTTGGTTCTACACAGCCTAAATGATTTATTTCACGAGTCCCATTCGTACCGCAGTAGTGCCGTGTTTTCATCTCATAAAAAAGTACATCAAAAAACAGCCCCGTACACCAGCAGAAACAGGCTTCTGAAAACTTATTTTGTGTGAATATACGGTACACAGCAAACATTCTCCTGAGAGTATATGCGAAACCACAATCAAGAGTGTTAAAATAAGTGTTAAATAACACTGAAATGGGGTAATTAAGTGATTGAGTGATGATTAACACCTGATGTTAACAAGCAGAATCACTGAAGGAGAAACTGATTTAATCACCATTATGGTGATCGGTGTTCACTTTAGTGCCGTATTAACGCACGGGCTTCCATGGGCTGAAGTCCAGGGGCCGGTTGCACCAGCTGGACGTACACCCGGTCGTAAGACTAAGCTTAACGTAAAATGCGATTTAAGTCCGGAGTAGAATTAATACCTGTTGCACCATCTGGGCGCACGTCTGAGACTAAATCTTACGCCTAGTCAAAGGCAGGTGTAAAGTGAGACGTCTTGACTTGTTTCCATGATGAAAATAAATGTAAATGAAAACGTTGAGATGATGGAGCGTCTGGTATACGGGATCCACGATCAGCTGTCGTCGTGTTTTTCAGAGCTGTCCTCGGTACTAAAGGCGGGTCGGGATTATCTGCTAAATTTGAAAGCGTTATTAAAATATAACTTGCTCTATAATTTGTACTTCGTGTAAACAGCTTATCTTTTGCCACATGAAAATCTTTTTTTTTGTTACTAAATTGTTTTGCTTGCATACCAAAATATGCATATACTTACCGAATTGCTCAATAATTTTTCTTGTTTTACAATCTGAGTCATTTAATTTCAGTAATTTTTCATCTATTTGTTGGAGCCAATAAATTCACATTTGTAACCATAGTAAAGCGAACGGCGTCTCAACTAACAGTGCGGTCGAACATATCAGCGTGTACGCGATCGTCTACGCTAAGCGTAGCTGCGCCTAGTCGTAGTTTTCGATGGTGCAACAGGTGTAAATATTCATCGGAGAGCTGGACGTAACTAAGTCCAGCGTAGAGCTTACACCCGGCTTTTTTACGTCCAGCTGGTGCAACCGGCCCCTGGGCTCCACACTGAGGAGGGGTCGATTGGCTGCATGAAAATTATATTTTTCAAATAATTATTTATATATATTTAATTTATATGTAATTATTTATATATGGGAGTTTGCAGCAGTGACAATTGTATTAAACCAACTCACACACCCGCAAATTTTCAGGATTCTCAACTGCATTTTTCTCTGCGAACAAAACTGTACCGGACAACTAGTTTTCTGTAACGTCATTCAATGCAAGAGAGCCGCCCTGCGCTGAACTCGGGTTCAGTATCTGTAACTTTTGTGCGGATATAATCCTGGTGTCATCTGAGGGATCCAGTCTCGAAGTTTGATCACCATTATGGTGATCAGTGTTCGCTTTAGTTGGGCTCTGGACCCGGGCGGCATTAACGTACGGTCTTCCATGGGCTGAAGTCCGGCGGCCTATTGGCTGCTCAAATTATATTTTTCAAATAATTATTTGTATAAATGGGAGTTTGCAGCAATGACAACATTTACACACCCGTAAATTTTCAGGCTTCTCAACTGCATTTTTCCCTACTCTGCGAACAAAACTTTACCGGACAACTAGTTTTCTGTAACGTCATTCAGTGCAAAAGAGCCGCCCTGCGCTGAACTCGCGTTCAGTTTCAGTAACGTTTGTGCTGTTGTTGCACGTTTACATGCTTGTACTTTTAGAGCAATTTGAAATCACCAACTAGCCCACATTTATGCCGTTAATAAGTGATTATTTTGATATACTACTGATGAATAATTTGGTTTCACTTTATATTTAAGGTGTCAGTATTACAGTGTAATTATACATTTAAGTACTGAGTAATGACAATTAACTACATGTACTTACTATAGGGTTAGGATGAGGGTTTGGTTTAGGGTTAATTGCATGTAATTATGCATAATTTATAGTTATTACTATAGTAAATACATGTAACATATGTAACAATGACACTGTAAAATAAAGTGTTACCAATAATTTAATACTTGTATATGAATACTTGCAATCTTGCATTTTCTTTTACACTAGTGTGCCGTGACAGGTTGCCAGAAAATTATCACATTTTTAAACAAATATGTAAAAAACAAATGCTACAATAAAAGAATATATCATCATTGTCGAGGCCAAAACCTTGTCTCTCTATATTTCGTATAATGCGTCTATATGTGGGTTTTACAAATATCTAACCAATAAAAAGCATTTAAAAGAGGTTTTGACTAAACTTTGTGAATCCATTGGCTCCTCAAACTGTCAGTCAAACCTCATTACTCCTGCCCCGCCTCCAGTCAGAATGTATTGCGCGCAGTTTGGAGATCTGCTTGTTTGTTGCATGCAAGGTTAAATAAAGAATCGAAGTTTGCGAAGCACTATGTTTTGTCTACTCAAGAAACACTGTCCAGTTAACATTTTTTGCATTTGAGGAGCGGATAATATTCTTAGTTTTAAATATGTGCATTGCGCTTCATCTTTTGAATCATGACTTATCAAAACTGCTTCTGCGGTTGGGAAACACGGATGTAGTGTTTATTAGCTTTGTTTACGTAACCGCTATAATTCTGCTGTTTAACACGCGCCACCTACTGGCGAATTTGAATATTTGACCCATATTTTTACGCCATATACATACAGTGTTGTATATGTTATAAGTTTCTACATAAAAAAATATCATCTTGGGTATAGTAATGCTGTAGCCCAGGGGCCTTTGTTTACCTTAATGCGCCCCTGCTCTTGACCCTTGACTTTTTAATATTAGATTTTGTGGCTGAGTTATAAAAGTCAGACAAGCAAAGAGTAAAGATGATCAGGTGGTGTTTGTTGTTTTCAACTCATGTAGAACTCAATCTCTGAGTCTCTTGAGGCTTCAAACATACAGTATAGGAATGTATGTGTGCTGATGAAAACACCTTTTCATGAATTTTAATAAGGTCACATGGTGGGGCGTGTGATAACACATTACGTTTTGACATGTTATCATGTACAGTAATGAAACTGGGGTCGTTTGAATGACACACATCACATGATTTCTTTCTCTCTCTTCTTCTTTCCTTCTGGATTAGATTAATTTCATCATTTTCATTCGTATAATAAAGATCCTGATGTCCAAGCTGAAGGCGCACCAGATGAGATACACCGACTATAAGTTCAGGTAAACAGCGTCATCTTTATTTCACTCAAGCAGACGTCACGGCCGTGTGAGCATCTCTCTCCATCTCCTCAGGCTGGCGAAGTCCACGCTCACACTGATCCCTCTGCTGGGAATTCACGCCATCCTCTTCACCTTCGTCATCGATGAGTCCGTGCCGAAGGAGTCTCTTCTGAGGCTGATCCGCCTCTTCTATGACCTCCTGTTCAGCTCCTTCCAGGTCAGAGGGCAAAGGTCACCCGCCCACCATTAGCATCAGATCATTTTAAATAGAGATTGGATTTTATCTGCAGATGGAGGAGGTTCATGTGTGTTGTCTGTAATCGTAGGGTTTGCTCGTGGCCATCCTGTACTGCTTTGTCAACAAAGAAGTAAGACATTTTTCTCTCGTTCTCAAAATCGTATTAATTTGTTTGATTTATTTTATGGATTAGTTTTTATTTTCTGTTTTTATTTTAGTTAAAGGTTTAGTAATTTTTTTTTGTTTTTTATCATTTTTATTTGTCTATATACAGTTTTGTTTTATTTATGTAAATGATTTACATTGTTAACAAGTAACTAAATAACTGTTTATATATTAACTATATTAATTATAACTAATTATATATATATATATATATATATATATATATATATATATATATATATATATATATATATATATATTTTAATTATAATTAAATATAATAAATTATCATTTTAAATTAACTATTAATTAATTAGTGCTGCAAAATTGCAGAAATAAATAAATTAAAATTAATATTTTAGTAATATTTTTTAATTAAATTTTAAAAAACACTGCCAATATGCAAAATTATTAATCGGTGGATAATGAAAATGGACCATTTTAGAAAATATGTAAACGGTAGAATATGTTCACGGAACATGAACCTTCAGCTCTTTTTTGTTCATATATATGGCATTTGATTTAATTCATCACCAGTGATTTGTTTTGTTTTTTGCTAAATCACTCTGAATAGTCCAATTGACTGTTTCTCCGGCTCTTCAGGTCCAGAGCGAGATGCTGAAGAAGTGGAAGAGGTGGAAACTGGGCAAGGACATTGAGGAAGAGTACCGTCACACCCACAGCCAGACGCCACACGCCAAAAGTGGCAGCATGGTCCCGGCGATGACCCACGAATGCCCCGACACCCCAGAACCGGCAACCACGGCCTCGGCGGAGTCCCAGCGTCTGGTGATGGGCCTTCAGAACGGGCTGAGCAGAGGCCGCGCGAGGCTGCAGTTGGCCTCCGAGCCACAGGAGGGCGCCAGTAACTGCAGCTCTTTGACGGAAGACATTTGTCTGGAAGAGCGTCCCCTCAACAGTGAGTGCTCAGCGATGGTGGCAGAAACTAACGTTTGAGGAGCGTGACGCTGACGGCTGTTTTTAACACTCGTGGAAATGACGGAACATTCCAGATACAGACTTCATATTAAAAACGGCTTCTTTCATGAGCTGTGGATCCTTTAAAAACAAACCGCAACTGTCTCCTGAGTTGGTAAATAACTAAACAGTATTAATTATTGGTGCTTTCTAAGGCAAGCAGCAATATTTTTATAGCTCATACTTTAGGGTTATTTCTCTTTTGGCTGTGCAACCATCTAGAAACCATCCAACTTGTTATTGGAAATACCAATTACATTTACATGTATGTATTCAGCAGATGCTTTTATCCAAAGTGACTTACCCTAGAGCATAAGCAGTTCGTCACGGAGCCAAAAATGGGCCTCATTCATGAAACACGACATGTTAGTTGGTACTAAAGAAATTTACTCCTGCTTACTACCAAGTATATACTGTGTGTAAAACTTTCGAACGTTTTGTTCTTTTAGGCAAACCGATGACACTAAATTTCAATGCATAATAATATTTTTTGTTGCTGAGAGTTGAAAACTGTTCAACTTTGGGAAAAACGCAGCGCTCATCAATGTCACTTTTTACCTGGCCGTCCAATCACAGTGGAGGAGAGGCGGGACAAATACTACACCGACCAAACGTCATACTTGTACAACGCCTAAACAGCAATGGTGAAGTTGCCGGTTACTACATTTTTATATTCAATAATATTCGTCAAATTGAGATACAAATAACAAATTACTGCCTGGCATATTCCGTATCATCATAGTAACTAAAGCGCCACCAGCTGGCCGTTTTCAGAAGAGCACCAGGCTATAAACGCTTTGGTGGTCTTTTTTGCAGTCATGCAATATACTGGAGCCAAACCTGAGAAGGGAGTCCAGAAGATTCCACAGCGATTCTGAACACGTTATTTGCATAGCTGTAATTATGCAGGTATTATGCTAATTGACCCTTCGCCGGGAGTTTGATTGACAGGTGATCTGACCAATCATAATCCATAAATTACTCACGTCTTTTTGCGCTTGAAACAACATTCCTTCTGATGTTCTGATGAACTAGTATGAAGAGATGATCGGATCACGAGGAGCTACAGCGATCTGTCACGACACATTAAAGACACACTAGACGTTATTTATTGATTAAACTTCTTTAAAAAATTACGATATTTAAAATATGAAACTGTTTCATATCAAAAGTAACCTGCTCTGTCTAGTCTGTTGACGTGTTGTCAGTGTCCTCTTTGTTCCACAATGTATTTTTCACTGTGAGAACATGATGTGTGGCGTGAGAGCGCATGGCTTGTCGGACATAGCAACAGTAACCAAAGGGGGCGGGACTTTGCAAACGTTGCGAATAAGCGTGCATGTGCGCCGTGTTTACAAATGATTGAACTTCATTAACATACACACGTTTAACTATCAAATCTGATGTTTCTGAATCTGGAGGAAAGTTTTCAGGAAGGTCTGTTTTACACACAAAAAATTTCATGAATGAAGTCCAATATTCGCAGTATACAATGCACGTTTATCACGAAGCTGGATTAGAAAACAAGCCAAAGCAGAGGAGAAATTCAGGGAGGAGAAAAAAATACTACTTTTTGAAAGATGCGATGGTTCCTGCATTTCAGAGGAGGTTGGCGGCTCAGTTCACCAGAGAGGAGCAGAGACGGTGAAGGGTCTGGAAAACCACTTTGTGCCTCCTTGAGAAGGAAAAACAAGGCACCGCTCGTTCAATGCCAGTGAAAACACTTGGTTATTTACCCACTCAGGAGTTGAAATCACTTTCATCACTCATCACACTGACAGAGATGAGCTGCGAGCCGTCCAGAATTCAGTTCTGTTTCACTAACCACAGACAAAAGACACTGAAACGTGTCAATCGGAGATCATCACTCGCTCTGCATCAGTAAACCTGAGTTTGATGTTTCACACGGGCTGTTCGCTTCGTATCGTGACCAGATGCTTTAAAAAAAACAGTGTCAAATTCAAGCAGATCCTCATTGGAAGCGTACGGTGTAAAGTTACTGTTTACATGCTATATGTCCATCCTCACACTTCACTGGAGTGCCATTCTTACAGACTACCCACAATTCATTGGGACAAAAAAAATCAGCTCAGTTGAGAGCTTGGGAATGCTTTTTATGGTTCCCTTGTGAGGCTTCTAGGATTGTGAAGGATCCCAAGACCATTACTGGGAAAAATCATTCCGTATTTGGGTGAAAACAGTATATTTTAACTTGCAAGACTGAAACACTCTCCCTGTTCATGATGCATTATTTACTGAAGCGATAAATCACGAGAGGTTATTATTAGAGATGCACGATGCTACATATCTGCACCGATACCGATTATTCAGAGTGATATCTACCAATGCCAATAGTTTGGGGGTTTAACAACCTTTTTTTAAATTAATGATAATTTAATTATGATTAATAATTATATTTTAACTATTATATTTTGAAAGAAATACAAATCCAAACTTTATTCTCTTCATTTAATCAACTGGTATCAGTTAAAAACATTAACACATTACTCAAATTAAAATTAGCACACATTAACTAAATTCTGAAGATTAAATTAATATTTCTTAGCTTTCTGAATATTATTAATTCACATAATTACTATTAATATTGAACTTCAAACTGATTTCTTAGCTTTTTCTTTACACAAAGTGCAAATGCAGTGCATTTTCATGCCCTCTTTTGATTGATATATAGGATATATCGGCCATGACTATCGGCTGTTTTTAAACTATCTACCGATAGCTGATAATATGAAAATGTACTTTTATCGGCCAATTATTGTGTGATATATATTGGTGCATCTCTAGTTATTATATTATGAATATAAATATTTAAAATACTTAAAATCACAGCTACACATAATTCCCAAATGATTTTGCTTCAGAAACCCAGTTTTAGATTGGACTGGATTGGTGTTATTTTAGTATCATTGAGAAACTATTACAGTTTTTATTAATATTTTGAATTAGCAGTTACACTTTACAATAAGATTTCATTTGTTAACAACAGTTAACATGAACTAAAATGCATTTATTACAGCTTTTATTCATCTTAATAACTACAGCATTTATTCATTTACATTTACTAATATTTTTTCAGATCAATAGCTCTATTAACATCAGTTAATGAATTATTAACTAACATGAACTGTATTTGTATTAACTAACAATAACAAAGATGAATGAATGTTGTAAAAAATGTTGCTCACTGTTAGCTGAAACCTTATTGTAGTTTTACCAAAATAGTTATTTTTGTAATTTCTGGTATCATTTTAATTTTAGTTAAAATTTTCTTGTTGTTGTTTTTGCCATTTTTATATGTCCATATAGTTTTAATCAACTTTTATTACAGTTTTAGTTTATTTAATTTTAGGTTTTTAGTAAAAAAAAAAGTGAGAAATGATGCCTTGACAACTACAAATACAAGATTAGTATAAAGTATTTGAGTATATATTGCCAAAGGGTGTTATTGAGCGGCACACAGTGTATTCACAATATAAACGACCTCAAGTTACTTAATGCTTTTTTGAAACCAATACTACATAAAAAATAAGGCGTCAAAATCATAGTTTAGTGTCTAACGCCGTCCTTCTGCTTTAAGATTTAGTCCCTAAATAACAGAACGTTGCTATGCACCAAAAATAAGTAGAAATGAACAGTGATGAGCAGGTGTTTTGTGTCGTGGCTCTTTTTATTTATATAACGCTATGGACCAGTCAGAAGCCAAACATTTAAAGATGCTGCTAATCATATACGTTTTTATGTTTATATGATTCACATTGAAAAGATGAGTTTGATAAGTTAAAACCGTCCAGCTAAATCTCAAGTGACGATGTATCTTACCTTACAGCTTCAGTAATGTGTGAATAATGCAGCATAAACACGGAGCTTCGTGTGGAGTCCTGGACGTCATGTGATCGTGAGCTCATGCATCTGCTTCATTTGAATGTCTTTTTGTGCTTTGTGGAAAGAATTTGTATGGAGGAGTTGAATTATGGTAAATGTGTAAATCACTTTTGTTATTGTCTGCGAGAACAAGAAGTAAAGAGGGAGCGAAGAAGAAGCAGAAATCGAAAGGAAAGTTGTGAAAATAAAACTCCCTGAGCCTGGTTGTTTAGTCTGTCGTGGACGGGTTTGATTTACTGTTTCATGTGGAGATCTGTGGGAACAGTTGAAGCCGCTGTGGACTTCAGCTCCATAAATCACTCGCAAAACACGCACAAACGCTGCCGTTATTACTCAATACCATCCATAAAGCAGTTTGGTCTGCAATTATATAATATAATATTGGAAGTTAGAAGTTTTGTCTTCAACATCAATATTTTAAGTGAAAATGCACATTTACACACACACACACACACACACACATACACATATATATATATATATATATAGTATATACACCGGTCAGGCATAACATTATGACCACCTCCCTAAAATTATGCAATAATATTGTAATAATAATATTGGAAGTTAGAAGTTTTGTCTTCAACATCACGTCGAGACATGGACTCCTTTAGACTCCAAGATGTTCGCAGCAGATCCTGTAAGTCCTGTAAGTTGTGAGGTAGAGCCTTCATGGATAGGACTTGTTTGTCCAGCACATCCCACAGATGCTCCATTGAATTGAGTTCTGGGGAATTTTGGAGGCCGAGTCAACACCTCAAACTCATTGTGGTCCTCAAACCATTCCTGAACCATTCCTGCTTTGTGTCAGGAGCATTATCCTGCCACCAGGGAATACCGTTTCCATGAAGGGCTGTTCATGGTCTGCAACAATACTCAGGTAGGTGGTTCGTGTCACAGTAACGTCCACATGGATGGACCCAAGGTTTCCCAGCAGAACATTGACCAAAGCATCACACTGCCTCCACCGGCTCTCCTTCTTCCCATAGTGCATCCTGAAGCCATGTGTTCTCCAGGTAAGAGACGCACACACACACCCAGTCATCCACGTGATTCATCAGACCAGACCACCTTCTTCCATCGCTCCGTGGTCCAGTTCTGATGCTCACGTCCCACTGTTGGCTCTTTTGCCAGTGGACAGGGGTCATCATGGACACCCTCTGGTCTCTGCAGCTCCATACACACAAACTGATGCTCTGTGTGTTCTGACACCTTTCTATCAGAACCAGCTTTAACTTCTGGAGCAGTTTGAGCTCATCTGTTGGATCAGACCACGTACATCAATGACCCTCGGCCGCCCGTGACCCTGTCGCCGGTTCACCTGTTCCTTCCTCGGACCACTTTTGACAGATCCTGACCACTGCAGACCGGGAACACCCCACAAGAGCTGCAGTTTTGGAGATGTTTGTCCTGTAAGTTGTGAGGTGGATCCTCCTTGGATCGGACTTTTTGTCCAGCACATCCCACAGATGCTCCATTGAATTGAGATCTGGGGAATTTTGGAGGCCGAGTCAACACCTCAAACTCATAGTGCTCCTCAAACCATTCCTGAACCATTCCTGCTTTGTGTCAGGAGCATTATCCTGCCACCAGGGAATACCGTTTCCATGAAGGGCTGTTCATGGTCTGCAACAATGCTCAGGTAGGTGTTTCGTGTCAAAGTAACGTCCACATGGATGGACCCAAGGTTTCCCAGCAGAACATTGACCAAAGCATCACACTGCCTCCACCGGCTCTCCTTCTTCCCATAGTGCATCCTGATGCCACGTGTTCTCCAGGTAAGAGACACACGTGATTCATCAGACCAGACCACCTTCTTCCATCGCTCCGTGGTCCAGTTGTGATGCTCATGTCCCACTGTTGGCTCTTTCGGTGGTGGACAGGGGTCAGCATGGACACCCTCTGGTCTCTGCAGCTCCATACACACAAACTGATGCTCTGTGAGTTCTGACACCTTTCTATCAGAACCAGCTTTAACTTCTGGAGCAGTTTGAGCTCGTCTGTTGGATCAGACCACACGGGCCAGCCTTCGCTCCCCACGTTCATCATTGATCCTCGGCCGCCCGAGACCCTGTCACCGGTTCACCTGTTCCTTCCTTGGAGCATTTTTGACCGATCCTGACCACTGCAGACCAGAAACACCCCACTAGAGCTCAAGTTTTGGGGATGTTTGTCTAGCATCACAATTTTTGTCAAACTCACTCAAATCTTGCCCATTTTTCCTCCTTCTAACATCAACTTTGAAGACAAAATGTTCACTTGCTGCCATCCACCCTTTAACAGATGATGAAGAGATGATCAGTGTGATTCACTTCACCTGTCAGTGTTCATAATGTTATGCCTGATCGGTATATATATATTCTCACACATGCATTTTGTATGTAATAAAAGGCTGCTCAAATGAGGGATGTTCCTATTATTCCCCCTTCATTAATTCTGTTCTCAGGTCATTTGCTGGAAGCTCATTCTCTCTCCCTTTATGATGCAGTAATTTCCGTTAACGAGGCACCATTTTAGTATGCATGTTTCAGCGCCGCTCGAGCATATGGTCTCGAATACCTCTGCCATCACACAGCCCGACCTCACATTCTGCCACACGCCGGCGTCATTTCCACAGCATTTCTTTTACGGCCCCCGATTTACAGCTGAATGGGTCATTTGACTGTGAATGACTCTAGGATTGTAATTGTGTGTCATTTACAAAAGATTCTGATATATTCTCACTTGCAGTCAGACACGGACCAGATCCTTCAGTTCATTTACTGCGGTACTTGACATTTTACAATGAGCTTCAGCACTGTGCGGTTTGACAGCGTTCACAACATTTGAAATGTTCTTAACACTAAAAAACTGGTTTTGTAACATCCGCTAACACTCTTAGTTTCATTGTCACAAACGGTAATGCTTTAAATTAATTTTACATTACAATGATAGATTTCTCTTTGAGGATTTTATGTCATCACATCCCCAAATTAGACTGTAAACTATGAACAATGTGATGATGAATGAAACTCACAAACTACAGAGCTAAATCTGATCCAATTTAGGATCGTTTTTTAAAAAAAAATATTATAAAAGAGTTCTGCCTTGAAGAAATTAATAAGCAGAGAATGAATATAGTTTAATAAAAACGGGTTTATTTTACACTGAGCGCGGGTCGCCTCATGAGGGGATCACATGACCAGCCGGATTCATCCTCAGACGCCTTCACTTCAAAGGTTCGTTCACCCAAAAAATTAATTTCTGTTATTAATTCCTCTCCCTCATGTCGACATAATATTAATAATAATATTAAGGTTGAACCACTGTACTCACATGACCTGTTATAAATATATTTTAGTATCTTTCTGGATACTAAAATCAATAGAGACTCACTGAACCATCATATTTCATCAAAAATATCTTCATTTGTGTTCAGAAGATGAATGAAGGTCTTACGGGTGAAGAACCACATGAGAACGAGGAATTAATGACTGAACTTTCATTTTCATTTTTGGGTGAACTTTTAATGTCTGACACTAAGAAGAGCTTTTTGTACTTTTTCTTTTTCGTGAAGCCCGGTACTATTAATGTAAACAGCAAAAGCCTCGTATATAGAGCTCAGTACGTGTATGTGTGCCAGAAATATCTGAGATCGTTGTGTTTTAAACCTCCATTTGCCGACTGATGTATTGTCCAGATCTTATCCTCCTGCTCGAAGCTGCATAAACAAACTCCCACTGCCCTCGCGTTTGCTCAACGATCTGTCGATGTTTATGCTGCGTTTAATTGATGACAAACAGTTTGTTTGGCCTGTGGCTCCACATCATCAAGCAAACATGTGTGAAAGCGCCTGTGTGCGTTTATAATCCGTGTTCATATGAACATGAACACAGTCTGTGTAGGGTCGCGCGCGGCTGCGATGTCAACGGAAGTCACAGAAGTTGTTTATTTACTTGGAGTCGGAGGTTTTAATTGATTCATTTATCTCGTCTGCGCAGTGAATGAACCCCAGTGAGTCGCCTTGTTGTGTACTGACTAGATAGACAGCTGCCTTTAGGGAGCATCGTCGTAAATCACAGATATGTAGTACGTGTGGATTAGCATGCTAAGTTACTGCACAGTATACCACAATAAAAGCATAACAATACTGCACTAATATTATTTTTACGTTAACATAAATTAGTATAGTCGAAAATGCAGCTTATGTAGGCGTCTTATGGCCGCTGTCTGCCTCTTAAATAAGACTCATTTACTCTCTTAGACATGATTTAACGTCATCCAATGTGCAAATTAAAAGATTAGCTCGCCCATAATTCCTCTCCCTCATGTCGTTCTACACCTGTAAGACCTTCGTTCATCTTCAGAAAACAAATTAATTTTTTATTTTTTTTATCGCCCATAGAAAGCAATGAAATGACCACATTCGAGGTCCAGAAAAGTACATTGTTTAAACAGTCAACGTGACTACAGTGGTTCAACCTTAATGTTATGAAGTAACAAGAATACTTTTTGTGCGCAAAAACAAAAATAACGACTTTATTCAACAAGTTTTCCTCTTCCCTGTCAGTCTTCTCCGCAGTTGACGCAGTGCAGAGCTTCCGTGTTTTGGGCCGAACCATGCGTCAGTATCGTGGTGATCACACGAACGGCGTCGGCCGATACTGAGCCGGCGTTCGGACGTAAAACACGTGCCAAAAAATGCGTCTTGGCTCACACTCACAGAAGGTCACAGCGTTGTGTTTTCACCGCAGTAACTCTTCAGACACTCTTCACCAGCTCCTTCAGGGCTTGTTTAAGGTGAGTCAGACATCTTCAAGCATCTCTCTGTCAGACCAGCCATTTACTCAAGAATTGAGACTTTAATACTGAAGTGATAACTCAAATAAACACTTAAACACAAGCATTTATTAAACCTAAAACACTAGCACAAAATCTTTTATATGAGACTAAAAGTCCTTCCCTACCTACACCGGAGAAAAATACAATTCTAACATTCTTATATATATATATATATATATATATATATATAATCATAAATTCATGATCTTAATCTCCTATGTCATTTTGACCCCACAAAGTAGTATAAACAAGGATGTGTGTGCGTTTTTGTGATTTATGAGGACACAAATGTGTATAATAACATGGGTATTACACTGGTATTAAGACGTAAACATGTTTTATGAGGACATTTCATGAGTCCTCATTTTTAAAATAGCTTTAAAAACATAGTAAATGTCTTGTGTTTGTACAGTATAAAAACCATTACGCCTATGGAATGTCCTCACTAAGATAGCAAAACAAACCTGTGTGTGTGTGTGTGTGTGTGTGTGTGTGTAGGAGCTGCTCGTGAATGAATGAAATATTAATGAACACATTTTCTTTGTTGATTGAATTATTTTCCCATTCAAACCCATAACGGCATTGCACTCATCTTAATAACTCGAACACACGCACGCTTTTATATAGTGGGATTTTCCATTGACATTGATTTGTTTTTATACTGAGCTTATTATATTTGCTCTCAATTTAACCCTCAGTGCTTAAGGATGTTCACAATGCCAACCTCAACACTGTAGAGTGTGTGTTCAGATCAAATCAGATCTTTTTAATCCTGTCGGCAAACGATCTAAAAACATATTTTATGGTCCGACCATTAAATAAATGACGATCTCCTGTAATCTCACATTACTCCAGTGCTGCTCATTCATAAAACAACACTTGAATTTCATGAATTTTATTCATGAAGTTTATTTTTCTGCCGAAATGCAGGTTTAGTTTGATCTTTAGCTAATATAAGGGTCCAGTGTCTGACGTCCCACTGAATATGAGGGTCAGAGAAGAGAAATGCAATATTAAACAGCAAAAATTATTACAATGTAATTTGATCCACAGGCCCAGTCATGCATAATATGTCCAATATTATGTCCAATATTAACATTGCATTGGATTTACTGTATTATCATGTCAGATAAATGTGAATAATCCCCAAAAAACATTTTATTTTCTTAGTGGAATCAGACTCCTCAAACTGTAGGCATGCACATCTGAATTTGCAGTGATCTTTAATTAATTATTAAGACAATGCAAAACTAAAACCAAAGTGAGAAGAAAGACCCAGATGGAGGTAATGTGTTTCTGTGATTGGGTTTGGTTTGGTCAGCCAGTGTTCCTCAGAGAGCGAATCGATTGACATCTTTGTTCGTTTATTAGCTCTCACCCTGAGCTTATGCATTTTAAACAGGCTTGACTGACTTCTAAATAAAGATTTAATGATTAATGATGGCACGATCCCAATGAAAATATAGATGTGTGAGTAAAAGCCCAAAGCGAATTAAACAAACAGATTAATCACAGTATTTGAGGAGCTCATAAGATGCAGGTCAACCCATGTGACCTATTGAGACAGACCTGCTAAAGTCAAAGGTCAAGAGCCCCACTAAATCAAACACTAATCACCATAATGGTGACTTCAAACGATGTATATCTTTGTATTACCTTACAACTTTGAGTAAAACATGCATGCAATATTTGAGGCAATTAGTTTCCATACAGATTCCATACTGTAAAAATATTGCCTTGGTTTAACTCAATAATTGACGTTCAGAAGCCCAGAGAGATACTATAACATGTTTAAAACACTTCATGTGGTTCAACCTTAATATTATAAAGTGATGAGAATACTTTTTGTGTGCCAAAAGAACAAAATAATAGTGATGGACGATTTCAAAACACTGCTCACGAATCTTTTGTGTCGAATCAGTGGTTTTGAGCGCCAAAGTCACATGATTTCAGTAAACGAGGCTTCGTTACGTCATAAGTGTTTCACAATTTCAATAGTTCACGTGATTTTGGCAGTTTGATACGTGATCCGAACCACTGATTCGACACAAAAGATTCGAAACAATATATTATAATTTTTTTTTTGCATATATGTATGTGACCCTGGACCACAAAACCAGTCATAAAGGTCAATTTTTTGAAATTGACATGTATGCATCATCTGAAAGTTGAAAAATTAAGCTTTCCATTGATGTATGGTTTGTTAGGACAAGGACAAGTCGAGATACAACTATTTGAAAATCGGGAATCTAAATATTGAAAAAATCACCAAATGAAGTCCTTAGCAATGCATATCCACTCACAAAAATAATCTGATATATTTACAGCAGGAAATTTACAAAATATCTTCATGGAACAAGATCTTAATATTCTAATGATTTTTGGCATTTAAAAAAAAATCCATAATTTTGACCCATTCAATATATTGTCGACTAATGCTACAAATATACCCGTGCGATATTCACATATTTAAACCATTCAATAGATTTTGCATAAACGTGAGTTTCATGATTTGCCAATTACATCTTAATCTGAGACGTGAACAAATGTCCTTCAGGTTTGTCATGCATTTTCAAGAATTCGCTTTACTACATAATCACTTGTCATATAGGAATAATAAAAGCAATGAAGAATTAGCCTGAGACATCAATGTTTTTGTGATTTACTGAAAGGTATTTGGAGTCCTTGAGACGCCCAACAGAACAGAGCAAACATCAACAGTATCGGCCTATCTGTCCTTAAAACAGAAAAAAAAGACAAGACATTCACTTTTAATCAACAATACTGTTTTCCTCAATGATTGTGCTGATCTGTAATGAAAGAGCTGGAGGACTGAACATTTACAAAGTCTCACAATGCAAAACCGTCTGTTTCCAAGGGGATGTAAATGTCTTGACTGTGCAAAATGTATGTGATTAACTTTTAGAGGGGAGAGCAAAACACTTCCTATATCTTCTGTTGTTGAAGCTCTAAAGGTCACTGAATGTGCATATAAATGACTAAATCACACAGCTATTCATTTACTTGATCAGTTTAGCTAATGATTTTTGGATTGATGGCAATTAACAAAAAATGTCTGATGGATCCTTATGGTTTCATGGTTAGTCACTTTTTATCCAGTGAATATCTAAACAAATCTTCTGATGTCTGTGTGTGTGTGTAGTCCTGGTAAAACCCATGCTTCATTTACATACAGTTTGGGCGGCACATATTTTATGCAAATGTTCATTGCATGAGACCAGTCAATTGGCTGGACTGCGCTGCCTCACATGCACACGCAAATCTGTTTACACAAATGAACGATTTGGGAACATTTCCACATCAACTGATCATTTAATCTTACTAGACAAGTTATGGGTTGTGAATCCAGCAAAGAAGGATGCGAGAACTGCAAGGACAATTGCAATAATGAATGCACATGCCTCTGTCATCAAGGTCAACGCGACGTGCTGGACGTGTGTGAGATGTGTGAAATATGTAGCGACAGTTTTTCTGGATGTTGTGATGTTGTGGAAGTGTGTGTAGAGTGTTTCTCAGACTGGTGAGTAGCACTGTGTCTTTAAATTTGCCTACCGCTTGCTTCCAACAATTTGGACCTTCAGTTCTCTACAAATTGTGAAAATCCATGTGTATTAATAAAACGAAAGCAAAATGTGTGGAGACAAGCTCACGTTGGGACTTTCAGAAGTTACTTTAAAGGCACAATATGTAAGCTTTTTTTTTTTTTTGATTAAAATATCCAAAAACCACTAGAACAATGTTATATATTTTGCTGACTTTTGTACGTATTCAAATTGTTTCCAACAATTTTAACAACTTTACATTATAGCAACTTTCAACACACTCAAATGTACTGCTGGGCGGTACCGGTTCATACGGCAAACCGGCTTCAATTGACCCTTTGCAAACAGTTTGATTGACAGGCGATCTGACCAATCATAACCCTGAATCCGCCATTTTGTCCGACAAAGCGGTCAGGGGAGTTAGTAGATTAACGTTGGTGAACTTGAATCACGTCTTTCCGCGCTTGAAACAACATTCCTTCTGATGTTCATTCATGTTTATTTGATGCTATAAATGTAGTATGAAGAGATGATCGGTTCACGAGGAGCTACAGCGATCTGTCACCACACATTAAAGACACACTAGACGCATATTGAAGTCTGTATGAATGAGCGCCGGAGTTTCATCCACTACTTCAACACATAATGAAGCACGCGCAACGCTCGCGATAATTTCAGTCTCTACACATGAACTTCATCTGCAGAGATGCTCTTAGTCACTTTAAGAACATTACACTGTTTAATTTGATAAAACTATCAACATTTTTCGTATCATATACACAGGAAGCCAAAGGGCTTCAGGACCCTGTCAAAATAAAAGTTCGGTATAACTTGAAATAATAGAATTATTACTATTGTACAATAGAGTGTCCTTCAAATAATTGAGATAATAATAACACTATTTAATAAAACACACAAAGTCAACGGTCTTCATTGAAATGACAGAAATCGCACAGTAAAAATGTAGCCTACTTATCATTAATTTAATTAAATAATTAAATTCATTTGATTACATTTTAAATTAAATTGTTAGCTTTATGAACTGATTACATTACATTTTTAAATAAAGTTTTACAATGTTTATATATTATATATTCCCTGTACTCCTGAAAATATGTAAAATATGGCAAAATAAAAAAAAAGTGACATACTATGAAACTGCCAAAATCTTAAAAAAAAAAAGTGATACAGATTTTTGGTCAAGCCGCTCAGCATTACTCAAATGTATTTTTAGACGTATATTCTGGGAAAGAAGCGGCGGGAACCGGCAAACGCTAAACGCAAATTTAGTCATAAAATAAACGCAAACAAAACAGAAGGAGCGGCAGCGTCTGACTGCGGCATACGAGCACAATGAAAACTGCTAGGTAAAATATCCTTCGGGAGCTCTTCCATGGGACGCGAGGCCGGTGTGCCTCGTTCCACTCCCACGGCTCTCGGCCTCGCACTGCTATATAACACAATAACATTAATAAAACTTGAATAAACAATCTCATACATGAAAACGACAACTCCCATGATTCCACGCTCATTCACGGCCTCATCAAGAAACGACTTTATTGTTTTGAAGCGACCTTTTGAATAAGTGGCGAAACTTACTTATTGTGTCTTTAAGTATCCGGCTTCTTGATCAAGAGAACTAATACAACATGAAAATATGGTCCTACTGTACAAAAATAATTTCTAAATAATTATTATTAGTTTACCCATAAAAAATACATAAACATTATTTAAGTTTATTTGAGAAGTTTATTTTTCTTTCATTTCCCTCTTGGCAAATATTTTCTTTTCCTTAAGCATAAGGCTTGCTTAATTATTTTCATATTTAGGCTATAGTTATATTTAATATCTCATTCTTTTTTGTCCTAAGTGTTTAATCTGTCCGGAGTAAAAGGATATCTGGAGATGATGAAGCAGTGAGGAGTGGAGAACATCACCCAACATGAAGCCAAGCCATGTCTTCATTAAACAAGATGAATTTGGTGTAATTAACGTAAAGATTGTTACAGTTTACTGAGCCGATGTAAATTTCTTGATGGCGAGTTAGTCATTTGGTATTTACATGCACTTTAAAAGTTGGATTTCAGTCAGACTACAGCAATAATTTGTCAATGTACTATACAACATGATTAACATTTTAAAATAACTTATTTGGAATACTTTAGTGACGAGCAAAGTGTTTGTATGGATATGGTTGAACTTATCAAGATTTTTTAAAGGGGTTTTGTTTTTTATACATCCTGTTTGAACTCTTCTTGGCTGGTTAATACTCTTCCCTTCCTGTTGTGACGTATATCCGAGTGAAATTGTTGAACGAGAAAAAATGTAGGGCGGGACTTGTGGTTTGCTATTGGTTGATCTTATGTGAGTGACAGGTTGCCCCGCCCTCGTGTCAGTAAACGCCTCATCAGAGAAAGATGTCGCTGCGAGAGGGAGGGGAAGTTATTTATGCGGCACATAAATTAAAAAACAATAATGATGTGCACGAATAAAGCATTTATAATAAATACTGCAATATTCAATTGCAAAAAGTCAATTTTGATTTCATGGTGATGTTTTGTAACATGTTTTTGATATTCCACATTTCTTTCTGAAATGTAAAAGTTATTTCATTTTTGTGTTGTCGAATGTCGTTTGTAAAAAACTATTTCAAAACCAGATCTCACATGAGTGACATATACGCTAAAATTTTAACATTCAAAAGAGAAAACAACAAAGTAACAACTAAAAAAAACAACAAAAAAAAACATGCCATTTTAATGACCCTGTAACGGTGGTAGCCCAACAAAGTAAAAAAAGTGGTGAGGATCGAACCCGGGCCTCCTGTGTAGTGATTTCAATGACTATACACTCACCTAAAGGATTATTAGGAACACCACACTAATACTGTGTTTGACCCCCTTTCGCCTTCAGAACTGCCTTAATTCTACGAGGCATTGATTCAACAAGGTGCTGAAAGCATTCTTTAGAAATGTTGGCCCATATTGATAGGAGAGCATCTTGCAGTTGATGGAGATTTGTGGGATGCACATCCAGGGTATGAAGCTCCCGTTCCACCACATCCCAAAGATGCTCTATTGGGTTGACATTTTAGTACAGTGAACTCATTGTCATGTTCAAGAAACCAATTTGAAATGATTTGAGCTTTGTGACATGGTGCATTATCCTGCTGGAAGAAGAGGATGGGTACATGGTGGTAATGAAGGGATGGACATGGTCAGAAACAATGCTCAGGTAGGCCGTGGCATTTAAACGATGCCCAATTGGCACTAAGGGGCCTAAAGTGTGCCAAGAAAACACCCCACACCATTACACCACCACCACCAGCCTGCACAGTGGTAACAAGGCATGATGGATCCATGTTCTCATTCTGTTTACGCCAAATTCTGACTCTACCATCTGAATGTCTCAACAGAAATCAAGACTCATCAGACCAGGCAACATTTTTCCAGTCTTCAACTGTCCAATTTTGGTGAGCTCGTGCAAATTGTAGCCTCTTTTCCTATTTGTAGGCTTGTGCAAATTGTAGCCTCTTTTCCTATTTGTAGTGGAGATGAGTGGTACCCGGTGGGGTCTTCTGCTGTTGTAGCCCATCCGCCTCAAGGTTGTGCGTGTTGTGGCTTCACAAATGCTTTGCTGCAGATCTCGGTTGTAACGAGTGGTTATTTCAGTCAAAGTTGCTCTTCTATCAGCTTGAATCAGTCGTCCCATTCTCCTCTGACCTCTAGCATCAACAAGGCATTTTTGCCCACAGGACTGCCGCATACTGGATGTTTTTCTCTTTTCAAACCATTCTTTGTAAACCCTAGAAATGGTTGTGCGTGAAAATCCCAGTAATTGAGCAGATTGTGAAATACTCAGACCGACCCGTCTGGCACCAACAACCATGCCACGCTCAAAATTGTTTAAATCACCTTTCTTTCCCATTCTGACATTCAGTTTGGAGTTCAGGAGATTGTCTTGACCAGGACCACACCCCTAAATGCATTGAAGCAACTGCCATGTGATTGGTTGATTAGATAATTGCATTAATGAGAAATTGAACAGGTGTTCCTAACAATCCTTTAGGTGAGTGTATGTCTCAGCGGTCGGCAACAGTCATAAATCGACTCTCAGTCCTAAAACCTCTGAACAATTCTTAATGTTCGGACGCCAGACAAGTTTATACCTGCCACATTTATATCATCGTCCCGGATAGCTATAAAAAAACCACCCGTAACATACAAAAAGAGGGGCAATAACAAAAACAAAACTACATAAGCAATCATATGGCACTTTCTTTAATAAGATTAAGAAAGTTTTTTTTTTCAACATAATATACTTCAAAAATTTGTAGAAGAATAAACAAGAGACAAATCAACAATCTTTAAATCATCACTGTAACAATATATCTTCAAGTTCAAAAGTAAAGAAAAAGAAAAAAAAAGAAAACCTCTATGTCATTAAGTGGTGTGTGTGTGTGTGTGTGTGTGTGTGTACTTGTATTCCGTACATTGTGGGGACTAAATGTCCCCACAACGTAAGTAACACCAGTAAATCTTGTCACCTTTTGTTGGTCCCCATGAGGAAACAAGCTTATAAATCGTACAGAATGATCTTTTTTGAAAATCTAAAGTAGCAGAACATTTTCTGTGATGGGTAGGTTTAGGGGTAGGGGGACAGAATGTACAGTTTGTACAGTATAAAAACCATTACACCTATGGAATGTCCCCATAAAACATGAAAACACAACGTGTGTGTGTGTATTAATTTCGGATTCAGAAAGATAGCAACACTGACCAAACTGGCAGCACGGGTGGTCAAGAGTCGAACTCGGGAACATCGGCAGCGTCAGCCCGTCTTGCTCCTATCTTCTTTTTCTTCGAGTTGGGTACTGGGTAATGGATCAGAGGTCTTGCTCCTATCTGTTCCACTGCTCCACCAAAAGCCACCGGTTTAGGAGTACGGTGCAAAGCTCGATTCAAAACTTGAAAAATTCGTAGGCTAGCGAGAGGCTAACCAAGCAGCACTACCTCTCCACGATGCCCGAGAACACACACTTCTCCCAAAAATCCATCTGCTATGACTGCCTCCAACGGGAATTTAAATGTACCGCCATTTCGTCAGTTGACATGCCGCTATATTCCCTTCATTAATTTTCCTCTCCTCCAATCCTGCCAGAGTATATTCTCCCTTACACAGTCTGTATAGAGCGCCACCTGCCCGTTCAGGGTGGAAGAACTTTGTACAGCGAGAGTCTGAAACACAAGCGAGTTTAACAAAATATGTCTTTCTAGCGCTATGAGACCAGAGAATTATTGTCATAATTAACAACCATGTTAATTTGAGATCTACAGTTTAATTAAACAGAAATTTGTGTATGTGTTTATTCACGGGCAGCAAAAACTTACTGGGTGAGTAATACTCATATAGTGACTGTAATTCCAACATAACTAACAAGTTTTATTTACTTTAACCTTTATTATGAAATTAAAACCGTATATATTGACACTATTATACAGAACAAATAAGGAAACAACATTTTTTAATATTTTTTTATTATTATGAAGCACAATTTAATGAGTGTGCAAGAGATAATGTTACATTTCCTGTAATCACAAATATTTATTATGTAGAACATCCTTCGCTGAGGATTTTAGTCTGGAAATCAGTGATGCCGATGTACTGATCTCTGTATTGTGGAGTTTGGCTTTCCTCTATTGTGGGCCAGTATTCAACCCAGGTCTCCTCTCCAAACATGTACTGCAGACTAAAACAACAGAAAACACATGCAAAACATGGTATAAACCACCATTAATGGACATTAAATACACAAATGTGACACAAACGTGGATGTCTTGATATTTTACAAAATTGATTCAGTTTTCTTTGGTCTAACAAATGATTAATACAGCAATTCTGTGCGAATGAAATCAGTCTTTCCTCGTATAGGGAGAAAAATTAGTAACAGAGCTCTAGATAATATCACACTCGTCTGGATGATGTAATGTGTTGCATCCTAAATTTACCGGGAAGTGTGTCCTTCTGTGTAAAAGCAGAATCCTATAGGAAGTACAAACACTTACCTTCCTCCAAATCCTAGTCTTGACAGGTCAATATTGCCCATGACGAGGTACGACTTGCCTTGTTGTAATCCTAAATGTTCTCTGCAACTGGGACGAGCCAAAAATGGCCTGACTTTCCCCTCAACATCATCATCAGTGCCTACAGGACAGAACAGGAAACAATTTTACCGGGACGTCCAAACGTCAACCACAGTTACATGGTCTAAAAACGTATTCAATATACTTTGATGGAAACTCAGGGTTCATTAACCTTCTTTCAGCATCTGCTCCACCTTCAAGTGATAGATGTCAGAGTCATGTGCCAGATCTATCCCCGCCACTGAGACTTTATAAACTGTCAAACATACGTGTTATATTGTCATCAGCATCAGCTGTGAGACTGGATCTCAATGACAGAGGATGGAGAACATGCGTTTACCATAATCCATGCCAGTTTCACAGGCTCTATACAAACGCTCCTCCTCTCTGACCTGATGTATGCAAGAGATAACGTTACATTTCCTGTAATCAAGAATACTTAGGCTCTGTAAAGAAATATGCGCTACATAATTCTATAGTCTATTTTGGAGTTCAGTGATGCCAGTGTAGCTCCCTGTTGAAGGGGGTGGATTCTGGAATCCATTGCCGAGTAAAAAAAATAAAAACAGGAAGTTTCTTACTTAAGTCAATGTAAAAAGATGACTCAAAAAGTTAAGTTTTATTTACTTAGAATTTTAAGTACTTTTAACTTGACAAATGTAGTTATTTGAACCTATAAATTTTAGTTAGAATAATTTATATTCTAACTAAGCTCAGGTTCATTTAACTTAATTTTACATTTAAATTTTTTTGGTTTAACTAAGAAATAAGTTATTTAAAATTGTTTTTATGTCAATTGTAAATAATTCTTTTATTTCAAATGTTTCGTTGATCTTTTTCATTTAAATTCAAATTACTTAAAGTAAGATCACTTTACGTTCATCAAGTTAGTCCAACTAAACTTTATAAGTTCCAACTACATTAAATTTGACAAGGCGAACATACTTATACGTAAATACAACTTAACTTAGTCAGTGCAAAAAGATAACTCAAGTTATTGAGTGAATGAATTTAGACTTTTTTTGGTTTGTTTTTTTACAGTGTATCTGTGACCTCACTCCGTGCCTAAACCAGGGTCTCAGTGTCGTCTGGATAACTGATGGATTAATGGATTGATAGGCATAATCCGTGTCTTTGGGTCTTTAACTGTAAAATTCCCCTACACTGTTTTCTGGAGTTGGGCTTTTCTCTCTTGGGGGCCAGGATTCAATCCAGGTCTGCTTTCCCAAGATGTACTTCAGGCTAAAAACATCAGAAAACACATGCAAAACATGGTATAAACAACCATCAAGTGACGTTAAATACACAAGAGTGATACTAACGTGCACTTCTTTGGACTGTTGCATGAATCTAGCTGAACAAACTCTGAGTTGACAAATCCAGATGAATACAATCTAGTTTAGATCAGGTTCAGTTGTCTCTCAACGCTCGATATAAATGTTCTGTCAACTCGGGTTTGATTTCTATTTAATTTGGAGCGAGAGATACAGGGAAGTGGCTTTATTGCATCAGATACAGCTGAGTAAAGTTTGGGCTGGGGTTCTCTAAGTCAGTATAAAAATCTCCTCTGGAGCAGGTTAGCCCCGTAGCGTAAGTTGCAATGGCGATGAACACAGCTAAAAAACAAACTACCATCTTGAGCCTGAAAAAGCAGAGTTTGCTCAAACTAATCTCAAACTTACCAATGCTTTGTGCAACAAGCCACTTGATCTTAGACAGATGAAAACTGTATCAAACTTCGGTAAAACAAATGACTCGTACAGCAATTCTGTGAATGAACTCAGGCTTTACTTGACTTACACGGTGAACAGTCCTGCATAGTTTTGCTTCAGCCCTATCCAAACACAACTGAACAAGCTAATCGAGGTCTGAAGAGTTACTAGGAATAAGGCAGGTGAGTTTTCATCAGGGCTGGAGCTGAACTCTGCAGGACTGTGCTTCTCCTGGTCATCATAGGGAGAAAAATTAGTAACAGAGCTCTAGATAATATCACACACTCGTCTGGATGATGTAATGCGTTGCATCCTAAATTTACCGGGAAGTGTGTCCTTCTGTGCAAAAGCAGAATCCTGTAGGAAGTACCAACACTTACCTTCCTCCTCGTCGTGACAGGTCAGTGGATTTGCCCATGATGAGGTACGACTTGCCTTTCTCCAGTCTTAAATGGTCTCTCCAACTCGTAGGGGCAAAAAATGGTCTCACTTTCCCCTCAACTTTCTTATCAACAGTGCCTACAAGACAGAACAGGAAAAAATTATTCTAGGACGTCCAAACGTCAACCATATTTCAAGAGTTACATGCTCCAAAAACATGTACTTCAATACACTTTGATAGACACAAGGGAATAATGAACCGTACTTTCTTTCAGCATCTGCTGCACCTTCATGTCGTAGATAATAGAGTCCTGTAGCAGATCTATATCCAATACTGTGATTTTATAAACTGTCAAAGACACATGTTATATTGTCATCACCTGTGAGACTGGATCTCAATGACAGAGGAAGGAGAACATGCGTTTACCATAGTCCATGCCAGATCTATCCGGACGCTCCTGTTTTCTGACCCGAATGTTCTTCTGGATACTGCAGTTTTCTGTGTTATAAGATGCTGATCTTATGATATTTATACACAAACACACACGTTTATAACAGTCGAAACAAATTTTTTTCCTCCATTCATAAAAAATAAATCTGTACACATCTCTAGATGTGCATACATGCATTTGATGAGAGAATGAAGTAAAAGACCATCATTCATTAACGACTTGTTGGCTCTAATGGCGAATTGCTTGTGATGTTTCTCATTTATAAGCTGCTTTGGGAAAAAGTACCTGCTGAAAGAATAAACGTAAAAGTAATAACAGCACACCTTCTGCACACTGACACACATCTGCCTTACACAGTCTGTATAGAGTGCCATCTGCCCGTTCAGGGTGGAAGAACTTTGTACAGTGAGAGTCTGAAACACACACAAGATTAACAAAAGATGTCTTTCTAGCGCTATGAGACCAGATAATTATTGTCATAATTAACGACCATATTAATTTGAGAGCTCCAGTTTAATTAAACAGAAGTTTGTGTATGTGTTTATTCACGAGCAGCAAAAACTTACTGGGTGAGTAATACTCATATATAGTGACTGCAGCAGGTTGAAGCAGACCCACATTAAACATCTTGTGCATCCTGAAGGAAATTCTTTGTGGTTCTGTATGAGAAACCTAAAAATACAAAATCCAAGGGAAATTTATGATTATATAATATATTGTATACTGGAAACTGCCCATGTTAACATTTGCACAAGCAACAAATAATTAGGATGAAAAAAAATCTACAGCTGCATTTACACTGCAATGACAACTGCATGTTGCATAGCTGAGAGAAAACAAAACAAAATAAAATGTAAATCCTCTATACAGAAAAAAAACTCTGTTCATAGAACATTTGGTCCCTCTCAAATAGTGTTAAAGTAATACTGAAGCAGAGTTAAAGTTAATTAGATAATTAAGTGATTAATTAAGTGATGATTGAACATTAGTGATGAACACCTGCTGTCATCTAATCCTCTGTTAATTCTCAATGAGATCTTCTGTAGACGTGTGACAGAAATAAAGTCAGTCTGGTCAGTAATAAGTGAAACTGGTGATGCTGTTTGTGGAGTTGATGAATCAGAACTTCATGGATTTAATGTCTTTTATCTTCAGTTGATTTCATCTAAGACTGTGACTGAAGTCAGTTGTAGTTCTTGTGTTTCTCTTTCCTTCAGTGATTCTGCTTGTTAACAGCAGGTATTCATCATTAATGCTTAATCGTCTCTTAATTAATCACTTAATCATCTCATTAACTTTTAGGGTTGGAGCTAAACTCTGCAGAAAATTGCATCTCAAAGTCTGGAGTTGAGGGCCCCTGCAATAGAGGATTTTTTGGACAATAAATAAATAAATTAAAAAAAACACTTGCGACATATAATATGGATGTGTGAAGCATGAATGAAATTCAGATGTTCTACATACTCCATGTTGTCATCGACATATGGCCTCATAGGATAGTAAATTTTCCATCGAATGCACACTTCAAAATCTCACTGGTAGTAGTAAGTCACTTTTTGTTTTTCTAATACTATGAATTTGGACATAAACTGTTGGCATACTGTTTTTCACATACTATATAATAGGGAAATATTCAATTAGGGAATTATTAAACACAGCGATTCTACATGATGCCGTTTTACATCATTATGTAATGATGTCATCACGCAATGATATCACAACATCATTTAGCAACTTTTAGCAACAAATTGATCTGCCTCTAGTGACTTTTACCAAAAATTAGTTGGCAACAGTGTGTTGAAATACCTTCTCTAAGTAGAGGATGATGGATCCTCGCTCCGACAGCACTTTATCCTTGTCAAATTTCTGAATGTATCCCTCTTTCCCTGTAGACAACTGAGAACAAGAAAACAAGAATTAAAAATCAATACATGATATGATCAAAATCCTTTATGTCTTGTCTGTAGATTTTTGTTAGATGCTCCACATGCGCAGTAAAATAAAATCACATTCGTTTCTATAATGCGCTTTATACATTACCGACTGTTTCAAAGCAGTTTCACATTAATAAAACAGGAAAATAACAAAGTTGTAAAATTCATCCGTTTTGAAACAAATAAAATTTTTAGCTGTTAGGCTGATAATAGAATTCAGCTCAATTTAGTTACATTTGGTTTCAAATCTTTGTTATCATCTAATTGATCATATAGATCATAAAATTGGTGTCATCATCCAGCACCCACTAAGCAAAGTTCCCAACTGGCAGAGTACGTCAATGTGATGTCAGGAAAAAAATTTACCCTTAATGGTAAACGTTTGGGACACTTTATGTTTTTGATGTTTATTCCAATTAAAATATGACATCAGCCCAACGTTGGAGCTTGACATAAAAAAAAAAAATTGGACTTAGACATCAACCTGATTTTCATTTTCAATCAAAATAAAATTTGACGTCTGATTGACGTTGGAGGTTACATCCTGTGCCTGCTGGGTTATGTCTAGAAGATGTCTTTTTGATGTCTTGGTACAAGTTGAAAAGACGTCCACTGAGGAGCCAGAATGAAAGTTATGACATCTTCTGCACGTCCGACATAGACGTTCATAAAACCTCCGTACAAGGTAAAAAAAAAACAAAAAAACAATATCTTGTAATTCACACATCTTTGGATTGTGAGGGAAACCAGACTTTCTAGCTCCAAATCCAAAGGATTTCGCTGATTGAACCAAAGAGTTATAATACATTCAAAATAAAGCTTCAATCACACAAACCTCTCACCAGTGAGTCAGACCAGCGGCTGGTAGCATAAACTGCTTAGACTAGCCATGAAAGTTGGTTATCTAATTTTTCTTTCAAAACTGATCCTGCGTGGAGTTAGCTCAGTGAGTAACCACTCACTTCTAACGCACCAGACACCCAGATTCAATCCCCACCAAGGGTAACCTGTCACTTTGGATAAAAGCGTCTGCCAAATGAATAAATGTAAAGGATCCTAACTTTTTAAAGTTTTCTAGTTTGAATTGGAAAAGCATGGACAAAAGCAAGACTGATTGACAGGACTTCTTGTCTAACTGCTAGTTGGTCAAATATGAGGCATCACTACATCAGTTTATCATCATAATACCTTTTCAAGATCTTTGCTTTCCACAGTAAATCCCGTCGGTATGCCAATGTCCAGAATAGTCATAGTGGCGTCGGTTTTATCGCTTTTGTAGCTGCGAAGACAAACAGATCAAGAACAATTTTTCTTAACAGGTTTTGTGAGTTTTCAGTTTTGCTTCATGAGTTTAAGGCTGTTTTCACACTAGAGCTATTGGTGCGAACCCGACTCTGCTTGATGTCAGAATTAGTATACAGAGCTGCTCGTCTCTGAATTATCTGTCTTTGAAGAGCAAGCATCGGCATCCATGCCAGAACGCTGTAAAGTTTGAGTCTCCGCTGGAGTCATTATCTAGTCACAGTGGTAAATCTGCTGTCACTAGTAATCATGTTCATGATGCAAACGTACCGCAGTTGTGTGAAAAAGTAGTGCAGGATCGAACTCCAAACAAGCAAACGAAGCAAGTGTGTAAACAGCCTAAATGAGCACACACTGATTTATTACAAACAAATTGGTTTCTTGACATACAAAATTTTGTAATAAATTTGTTCACATACAGGAAGTCCATAGTGAGCTTGTACGATTCAATGGCTCCTTCTTGTTTTACTAAAAGGAAAAAAAGTCATTACAATAGTGAAAGAAGATTCAACACATAAAAAGGTACATTCGGGGTTACTAACTTCCAGGGTCTTTTTCCATTTTAACAGTCAGATCAAATAATGTACAGTCAGACTTCTTCTCAACAGGTCTGGCGTAATACAGTGTCAGAACCTGAAAACAGCAGCACGTCTCACATTAGATGTTCAAACACTTTAATCTTGTTCTTGATCATATAAACGCTCATGAACACTCACTGAGAGAACAGCTGTTCCTGTTCCTCTAGCCGTCACATTGAAGTCCTTGTTCATCTCCAACTGTTGAGTGAACGCAGATGTTATCAGAACAATCAAATCCACGATGTAACAGAGAAACCTGAAGATTTTATTGACCAAACACAACACTAATGATGTAGACAATTAAAAATGATGGATGACAAACCAAGGTTCGTACCAAGATCTGCTATCATCTTTTTCTGATGGAGTCCTTGCAGCTAAGTCCTCATACTTCCACAACAAGATCAACAGCGCTACAAACACACGCTCACTCTTCAAGACATTCAACACACTCCTCTGTCCCCCTCCACCACCTCCCACCACATCTTTAACTGCTGATCAATTTGCCAATTTCTTCACCGACAAGACATCTTCCATCAGCAGCCAGTTCTCTACACCACCCACACAGGAACTCAGCCCCTCCTCATGCACTAATCTTCTCTCTTCCTTCTCCCTTCTCACGGAGGCGGAAGTATCAAAACTTCTCCTCTCCACTCATCCCACCACCTGCCCTCTAGACCCCATCCCCTCACACCTTCTACAAGCCATCTCTCCCACTCTTTTACCAGCACTTACACACATTATTAACTCGTCTCTCCACACAGGCACTTTTCCTACCACATTCAAGCAGACTCGAGTAACCCCACTGCTTAAAAAACCCACGCTAAACACATCACTCGTTGACAACTACAGACCTGTCTCTCTCCTACCATTCATATCAAAAACACTTGAACGAGTTGTATTCAACCAGGTGTCATCCTTCCTCACACAGAACGACCATCTGGACGTCAACCAATCTGGTTTCAAGAGCGGCCATTCAACAGAGACTGCGCTACTGTCTGTCACGGAATCCCTGCGGATTGCTAAGGCTGGTTCCAAATCATCTGTTCTCATCCTACTGGATATATCTGCTGCCTTCGACACCGTAAACCATCAAATTCTTCTGTCCACCCTCTCGTCACTGGGCATCTCAGGTACTGCTCTTCAGTGGTTTGAGTCCTATCTCACAGGTAGGTCTTTCAGAGTTGCCTGGGGAGGGGAGGTATCCAAACCTCATCAACTGATCACTGGAGTACCTCAGGGTTCAGTTCTTGGTCCCCTCCTATTCTCCATTTATACTACATCACTGGGTCCCATCATACAGGCACATGGTTTCTCCAACTACTGCTATGCTGATGACACACAACTCTACCTGTCCTTCCAACCAGATGATTCCACAGTAGCTGCACGGATCTCAAGCTGTCTGGCGGACATCTCGACGTGGATGGAAGAACACCACCTGCAGCTCAACCTGGCAAAGACTGAGCTTTTAGTCTTCCCTGCCACTCCTGCTCTACAACACGACATCAACATACAGCTTGGTACAACCACCATTACCCCATCAAAGTCAGCCAGAAATCTTGGAGTTATCTTCGATGACCAACTGACCTTCAGAGACCACATCTCAAAGACGGCGCGGTCATGCAGATTTGCACTTCGCAACATCAGGAAAATCCGTCCCTTCCTGACTGAGCACGCAACACAACTGCTTGTCCAGGCCCTGGTCATTTCAAGGCTTGATTACTGCAAAGCTCTTCTGGCTGGTCTGCCGTCAAGTGCAATCAAACCTCTTCAAATGATCCAGAACGCTGCTGCACGTCTTGTCTGCAACGAGCCTAAGAGAGCCCACGTCACACCCCTCTTCATCTCTTTGTACTGGCTACCCCTCGATGCTCGCATCAAGTTCAAGGCACTGATGCTTGCTTACAGATCCACCACAGGCTCTGCACCTTCCTACCTCCACACACTGCTACAACGCTACGACCCACCAGAAGCCTGCGATCACTAAAGGAACGAAGGCTTATGGTACCGTCACAGAGAGGCACAAAATCACTCTCCAGAACATTCTCCTTCACTGCTCCCTGCTGGTGGAATGATCTCCCTACTTTCATCAGCAACGCAGAATCCCTGGCAGTATTCAAGAGACAGCTGAAAACTCATCTCTTCCGTGAACACTTAATCCCCTCATAAAAAAAAACAAAAACCCTATCCTTCCCTTCTTCCCTTCCTACTCTAGCTTATGGTACTGAGCAATGTATGAAACTTGAATTGTGAGCACTTCCTGTGTTATTTGCCAATTCATGAAGAATCGCTTGTTTGTTTTCCTCACTTGTAAGTTGCTTTGGATAAAAGCGTCTGCCAAATGATTAAATGTAATGACAAACAACAAAACTCCCCAAATTCCTTACTTATTATGATACAACAGAAACATCCAACTGACATGAGCAGCACTCAATTTGAAGCAGGTAGATGAGTTACTCCTCACCTTCTCTGACCGTGTAAGATGTATATTCTTTCTTTGAATGCTCCATCTGATAGGTCTGCTTCCTGCCACTGACAGCTCCACGTCCAGATTGAAGTTTTGTAGGTCCTTCACTTGTGTGCGATACTCTGCCACGGCCTGGAACACCATAATGGTCGCCTAGAAAGCACAGAAAAGCTTTCAAAGACGAGTTCTGCTCCTGTTTCTCACAGTCAAATGATGAGATGTTCGTGTACCTGTGTGGTTCCAGAACCACCATGATGGGACTGTTGTCTGCCCAGCCAGCGCACTGCCTCTCCTGCTTCATCGAAGTCTTTGGCCTTCACAAGCGCCAGCACAGCATAGGCCGTCGCCTCTCGTGAGTGATGAGGCTGTCCAGGGACAATCCAGGACCTGCCGTCTGATTCAAACACAAATCAGGAATAGAAACAGGACTGCTGTTGCCTCTCTATTCGTTCTATTACTGTTATGGACACCAACAGGCAGCGATCATTACGCCACAAAACTTTGACAACTCTTCCATTATTTGCTCTTGGGTTTGTTTTATTGTTGCATGTTGTATAAATAAAAACACTAATCATGCACATGATTTGTTACTGACCTTCTCCTAGGCTGGAGTGTGCCATCAAGATGTCTTTATTGAGTTTGCCGGCATTGGCCATGGAGTAGGACGTCATCGCAACAGCGTAAGGATTGATCAGTTGTGGAAGTCGACCTTCTAAGAATGAAACAGCCCTCCTGATACTTTCATCCAGACTCTATAAAAGTGTGTGTACAAGGTTAAATGTTTTACATCCTGCAACATACAGTCATTAATCGACTAACTCTTCAAGAATGATTTATGTTGCTACCAGTAAGATTTCACCAATCACAATTCTTTAGATGAACTTTGTCATAAGGGTCCATAAATGATACCATCAAATGTCAGAAAAAAAGGTTTTAGACAATAATGAAGTCATAGATATGCATTTTGTTCACTTTAACTCTATGGCCACACTCACTGCTGTAAAGAAGAACCTGAGTTTGAATAATTGAACTCCTTTGGTCTGCACTATTTTTGACCAAAGTAATATTAGCAACCAACAATTTGTTCTGTCCAGCAATTTTGACTAAACCACTCTAGACAGAGAGTCTTGTTCATGTTTGGAAGGCTGTTTCCAAGTGTTGCCTTGTTCCATTAATAATTATAAGAATCACTTTTTGGACTACAATTACTGCGACTCTATTTTAAAACCCACAAGCCACCACTGGTGGTGAAACACATGTACTTACACCAGCTGATCCAGCACAGATCTGTCTGCCCTCTTGCATGGCAATCACAACAAAGGCCGTCAGAGAGGCTTCAGCATCTTTGCCCTGTACGTCACCCTGGAATAAAAGACAAACAGTACCAAAAAACAATCAGATTATGTGTGTTTTAATCATTTAAAAACAATATGCACATTAATGTACAATAATGAACATTGCTGGTGCGAATCTGGCTTCTAGGAGTTCCAGAAATGTTGAAAAATAAGTGGGATCACATCCCCTCATGAAAAATAAAAATGGATAGCTAATATTTTTAAAGTTTTTGCTTTGAATTTAAAACAAAAAATATTATAGTATAGTTTAGTTTACAATAGTTATTACTTAATGCATAACTAGTGGCGACCACAGAGAAATAAATCTCTGGTTCTGGATCATTTTATCATTGTTTTCTGAACACAATCAGGCCACATTCACTTACCACCATCTCTCCTTTAAGTACAGCTGAATCCTCTCTAAAGGAGCCGTCTGGCAGTTGTTTGTTGAGAATCAGCCACTTGAGGGCGCTGCAGATCACATTGTCCTCGATAAGAATTAAGTTATTGGCTATGGAGAAGACTTTAGCCACATATGCTGTCAGCCTTTAACAGACAAACAGAAGGATATCAAATTAATAAGATGCAATTATTTTTACTATTAAAATAATATTAAAGAAAATACATACACAACAGGAAAAATCAGGCATGAAACTAAACAAAAAAAGACTTTACCATGTGCTGCTCGGCCTGTCTTTCCAGGCAGCGTAGGATCCATCTGATTTACGGTAGCCCAGCTGCCGCTGATAACCTTATACAAAAAGGATAAAGAGAATATTTGTGTGTTTATTATCTTTTCTGCTTTTGATCAAAAGTTTTCAGGAGACCCTTACGCAACAAAAATATATGGGAATATACTGCAAAATATAATGTAATATATTACATTATAATTATATAATTCCATATATGGAAACTAGTGCTTATATTTTTCACTATACTGCAATATATGCATTGACCAGGTATGTCGATGTATTGATACATAAAAAATATTTAGAAATGAAGATAAAAACCTTTATTGTGTTTAAATGTGAATGTATTGAACACACATATCTCCACACATTCACTGAATGAGTTACAGCAGATTTCTAGTTCCCAGCATGCTTTGCTTCTGACTGTTAAAGGAGAGTAAATGTTAAAATTAAGTGTTATTTGACATGTTTTGTTCAATATTAATATAGGAGGAGATCTGTTAGTGTTTAAAGTTCTATTATTTTGGAATTGAAAAGGTTTTCTGGTATGTGAGAGTTTTTGGGGTCACCATTGAGCTGAAGAGAGTCTGTGGTTAGATTGATGACTGAATAAACACTATTAAGATTGTAGTTACTTTGTGAGAATAATATCCTAAAATCACTTACGCAGTGTCATATATTTCATTCAGCTGTGTACTTACATTATCCTAAATGTTACCAAAGATTTGTTAATTCAAAGAAAACCACAACTTTAAACAGTTGCAAATATAAAATTAGTGTGGAATATTCCATTAATCGCATTCAAAATAAAAGTTTGTGTTTAGACAATATACGAGTGTTTACTGTGTAGAATTATTATGTATATATAAATACACAGCCATGCATGGATATATTTAAGAAATATTTACATATCTATTTTTGTATATATATTTTATATATACATAATAATTATACACAGTAAACACTCGTATATTATCTAAACACAAACTTTTATTTTGGACGCGATTAATCGATGGCCAGCACTAGAATTTACATATATTATGATATATTAGTAAATATATTGTCACATATTTTTCAATATATGAAAAACAGCATTTCCTTATGTATTATTCAATACTGTAATATATTATTATGTATATTTTCAAATATAATATCATTTAATATGTTCATCATTCTGTAAAGAGAGCTTGAGAGTGCTTTTTGATTTATTACAGATTCTTTATATCTGTTATCCTGCTGACCTGTGCTGATATAGTTAATGGCTTCATTACGGCGGTCAATGCCAATAGTCTCCCACTGATTGGTGTTGTCCAGATAATGAGTGGCAATGACAGGTAGAGTCATTATGATCATGTTGTCCTCTCCACTACCACGGGGCTGGACAATGAGCTGACCCATGAAGTCTCCACTGATGGCCTGCTCGACTGTCTGAGAGATCTCTTCACCTGGAGGAATAAGAGCAAATGCAGGCAGACAATTCCGTTTTTATTATCTTTGTTATGAGAGAATATTTTGTATGTAACATTCTCAACACTATTTGGTTTTACAATATATCTTGGTTTCATTTACTCCCGATTTTTACCCTAAACGTGGCCTTTGTGTGAGTGCAACTTAAAGCACACAAGTGGAGAATAAAATCTTGAAAGAAACATTCTCAGCATCCTCAGTGCATTTGATCTGGATGTGATTGAAATGATCACAAACCAGCCCCAGCATTAAGTACTGCAGTACAATCTTCATACAAGTACTACAAAAACTCCTGAAGGAGTAGGAGCAGATGGATGTCATCAGGAGATTGTGTCTCTCTTTAAGCAAACCATGCATTGAGCTTTAAAGAAACATTCTTAAAAATGTATTTTTCCTTACCAGTAATCGTGATGTAGGTGTTCGCAGGAGTGTCTGGAACCCGATCGGTTGGTATGTCGGCTTTAACAATTATAGGTTTTTCTCCTGTTTTATTTGGGATGAAGAACAGGAAGATGAAGGAAGAGTCATGAGTCATGTGCTGATCAGAGTTTGGATGGTTTTGGTGAGTAAGAGTAGGAGTTCATTCTGATCTCTTGATTGACTGGAACTATAATGATATTTTTGTCTTGACTGGATAGAAGTGAACTGACATTAATTCAATGATTTGCGTGTGTGTGTGTGTGTGTGTGTGTGTGTGTGTGTGTGTGTGTGTGTGTGTGTAAATATAAAGTTTCCATGATTCTCAGTAAATCTCACCATTCTTGACAGGATTGAGCTCCACGTTTTTATGTAATGGAATCAGCACACCTTCAGACTGAAAGAGAGAGAGACGGTAAGTTAACTACCCATGGTGCTCTAGTTTATCTGTTCAAAATATGACAATCATCTATTGGTCATTATTTGTAATAAATGACCAAATCAGTTGAAACAGTTATCATCAGACGTACCACCACCTTCAGGCTCTTTCTCACTCCATCAGTGTGGACAGAATCATATGCTGAAGCTTTGACCTCAATCATGTGATTTCCCAGCGTCATGGGAATAATCACATATGAAACCGCTCTGCTGGACTCTTTGTCAACCTCCACTGTTATTCTGTATTTGCCTTTCTTACTGGCGAAGCTGCAAACATCTTCTGTCTTCATAAACTCCACACGTACCTGGAGAAAACAGGAGAGCGAGACTCAAATCGCTTCAATATCTAGAGGAAACTTCCTCCAAAATAAATCTTCATTTTGAGTCACATGCAGCTTAAAAACTAAAATGACTCAGAATCCATGCATGCTGTCATTAGTAAATTATTTGACTCAAGCAGAAATGGTTATTATGATCCATGTGATTTTAATGTATACCATAAATCTTAGTGTATCTTTAATATCAAATCAGATCTACCTTCAGCTTCTTCGGTGTGTAGTTGTGAATAATGGCTTTGATTTCCAGTTGTTCTCCGCGCACAGCTGAATAAGGCATCTTGAGGTCAATGAAAAAGGGCTTAAAAACGACGATCTCCTCTGGTTCTGCCACACAGATGCCTTCGAGGAGGAACACAGACACACAGAAGCTTTTAAAGCAGCAGCTCCTGGAGGATGATGTTTTTCAGACCATGAATCTGAATCTTCATCTTACCAAGTGTTGGTGACAGACTGACAGCCAAGATCTGCCATGTAGTGATAGAGTCTCTCAGGTAGATCATTTTATCTTTGACTGGTGCTGGACTGGAATATGAGGAAAATACAAGAGAAACTGTTGCAGTACTCTTCTAATGGTTGCTTATCATCAGACTCACATTGTAGCAAATAATTTACATGAGCTCATTCATCATGAACTGTTGGTGACACAACTTTTGTCTAAAAGTCTCCAACTCACCAGTTCTCACATAGATCAATCTCCTCCCAAAGCCAACTCTCAGGGAACTCAGTACGTGACACAATCTCATCAGAGTCTATATAATAGTCATCTTCATCATCATCATCGCCTGTTGTAACAGATAAAAAGAAAATAGTACAGAATAGACCTAATATAGCAAATGGACAAATTAAGTCAAGTAAAAATGTATTAGGGTTCTAATCGCGATGGTGCTGGAACCCTGTTATATCCACTGTTTCCACTGTTTTACCAATTATTTGTTTTCTGAATGTTTATCGGGAAAAGCAAAACATTAGCGAGAAAATGCAGAAGCACTGACTTATTTTTCTTCTAAAATCTCATATTCTTTTCCACCTCCATGTCCCTTAAGGGACCCTGTAGACTTCATTGCTACATAATTCTAGCATATTCTGATGATCCTCAAGATTACGTTTACTTTTTTCCAGTACAGGGTGTACAGTAAAGTTTTCATCCAGTTTTTGCAATGTTTTGTTATTGACAAAAAAAAATATGTGCAAAATTTGCTGTCTCGAGACTGCATTCAGTTGACCTTTCACCAAAAAAGTGATGACGTCACTCCTAAAAAAATTTTGCGTATATTGTAAATTTGCAGCTATCTTTTGCACCCCAAACATTTGTAAAATGTACAGAGTATATGAAATTTGCCAGTAGCTACTGCTTATTTTTACTTATATGTTATTAAAAAAGAAATGGGAAGGGGGAGAGCAGGGATGGTTGTAACAATGTTTTCCATTTCTGGCTGTATCTTGGAATTCTTTTAAGCCAGTGCGTTCAAAGTGTGATTAAAACTAGTCACAAGAGTCAGCTATTAAATGACATATCTGTTATCTTTGCAGCACAAACAGAAAATGGTTTAGTTTCAAACATGAGGAGTGAAATGTAATAATTCACCCCATAGTCCGGGTAAGTTGTAATAGACCCTGTGCTGAGATGTAACATTATGAAAAAAGGATTATAACAAAAAAAAAGTGTTTTGTTCAACTCAGAATTTACATAAATGTGTGTGTTTAACAAAAATTAATATAATGAGCAAATGGTCATTTTATATCCCTCAATTTGTCTTTCTCTTCTAAGAGACGGGTCAGGGGTGTCGTGTCCACCATCCTGCAGAGTTCAGCTCCAGCCCCAACTAAACACACCTGAACCAGCAAATCAAGGTCGACTAGTTATATGACAAACTTCCAGTCAGGTGTGTAGAGGCAAGTTGCAGCTAAACTCTCCAGGACAGAGTCTTTTAGCTGTGAACTAGCTCGCCAAAACAATGGCACGAAAAATATCTACACGGACACACAATAAACAAAAATGAACTTTGTTCAGTTTAACTACAAAGCAGGAACTGCCATAAAAACAAATGAAGTAAAAAAGTCAAAATTAGTTTTTCTCCTCTAAAATCTGCCGTCTGCCACAGGACTCTACTTTCTTGTACGTTCGAATAAGGACTAAACCGAGCAAGTGTGAAGTGAATTAGGTGATTTGTAGCTTGTTCCTGACTGGAGAAATTGGAAGTGTTACAAATAACCCGTGTTATAACCATCCCCAGTCTCCCCTATAAGACGACGACAGCGAAGTGGAGCAGCTCGTCTGACACCCCAATTATTTTTGTTGAGCTGCAGAGATTTTCAAGACACTATTTTCCTCATCCTTGTGATGCACCTTTGAACTACAGAGAAACGGTGCTTTAACAGGACAGGAGAAACACCACGGACACAGAAGCTGCATGTAAAGGCTAATTCTGTCATGTGACACCACATACTTTAAAGCCCTTTTTCATTTCCAAACCAATTTTTGCAACGTTTGAAGTATCGACATAGAATTTATGCACTAAAGATAAACGGAAAAAAATATTGTGTCGACATTTGAGAATGAACCTTTTTCACAAAAAAATCCTTAGATAGAAACTTGGCTAATGATAGATAAACCACAGAACTCTAAATACATGTTTAATCTTTAAGTGTTGAATCATAAGTGCAGTTCCTCACCCAGTGATCTCCGTCTTCTTTTTGAGAGGAAGGGACACTCTGGCGCTGTAGGAAATTTCATTAGAATTAAATCAGCATACGTCACTAATGTGAGAGGGGGGATTCATTACAATTTAGCTTGGTGTAGTGCTATTCCAGCGCTGATCATACTGAAAAATAATACAAATATAGATATATATACCTGTTCTGGTGTTGGTTCCTCCTGCAGTGCTGGACTCAAACATCAGACCTGCGTCACTGAAAACCCCCATACTGTCCCTTCCACCTCCTGCCGTACAGCCGGTGTCATGTTTCTCTATGATGTTCCAGATCTAGAGGAGCAAAAAAGACTCCAATTATGTATGTTTTATGGCAGAAACAGTCATGAGATGTTTTCATAATGACGTCTGAAGAAGGTCCTTTACCTTCATCTGAGTGAGTCTGTTCTTGTTCAGGACATTCACAGCCTTGTCAACCACCACCAGCCCAACTCTAGCTCCAGGATCTCCAGTTATCTTCAGACTGACTTCATCTCCTGGGCCATAGGTATTCATCTTGTTATTCACCTGAAGCTTGAGCTGTTAAAACGAAAGACACTGAATCAGACCTAGTTGATTGGCACATCAGTCATTTCTTGAGATGGTTGACCCACCGTTCCCATGCACGTGTCCTTCACGTCGACCCAGACTGAATCAGACACCACCTCATTCGAGCCCACATGGTAATACGCCACGAAGCGGAAGGACGGCACCATGTCTTTGGTTACAGGCAGAGACAGAGTCACTAGAGCTTGTCCTTGTCTCTTAAACCTGTCTGCTTGAACGATCTGACCTTTACTCAAGATCTGAACATGGAAGAGATAGAAACAGATGAACAAAAACTGACTTTTTAAGATTCAGGGCTCTATTTTCAGCAGAAGCAAGTTCTAAATCTGGGATTACAGGGGAACATAAAATGAAGTCCATGACAATTAGATTGTGATTATGATAATTAGATCAAATGAAAGATAAATGGTATTTCGAAACCCTCTTATGCCCGAGACTTCCTATGTTCATATTCATGCACAAAAAATTAAAACCTGCCTAGTGACTTTACACATGTGATGTATTGCATCTGTGATTTAGACATACCACACTTAAAATGGGTGACTCAATCTCAAACAAAAGACAGAAGGTTTTATTCTCAACAGCTTCTGCTTGAATCATGACATGACTTTCTCGTACCATGTATGTATAATCTTGATCTTTAGCTCCTGGACCTTGAACAGTGTTCAGATAGACTGTCATTGAATCACCAATCTGAAGCTCTGCAGCATCAATGCCGATGTGCAGGTAGTTTTTGGAGCCGTCTTTGGGAACATAAGCCCGAGCCGTCATCGTCTTCACCGCCTGCTGTTCATCTTCTAATTGTGGATCTTTGGTTTTTGCCTAAGAAGAACAAATACACTGTTTTCTAATGTGCCGCTGTGTACAATATACTCCATTGCTTGTTCAACATCTGTAAACAGATCTATTTTCCACTAGTTCACCAGTGACACTGACTGAACATTAGTTGAGATTGCAGCTCTTACAGTGATAATCAGTGTAGAAGATCCTCCTGGAGTGTTGACAGTAACCTTTGCAATGCCATTGGCTCTCGTTCGACCTCTGACCCTTCCAGGATTGACCTCCACATCCACATTTTTAGCAGGTGTTTGGTCAGGATTTGTTACATACACCTGTTATAGAACCCAGACAAAAAAAAATAAAAAATTATATATATATACATACACATACACACACTCCTACTTTCTAGTCAATGTTTTATACCGAGACACTGAAGGGCATTCCAGGTTTGAAGAATTGTGGTGTTTTTTTGAAGTGGATGGTGTACGGTGACGACACAATCTGAATGCCTCTCCTTTCTGCTTCCACCATTTCACTGCCTGAAACACACACACACACACACACACACACACACACACACACACACACACACACGATCAGGCTCTCATATACACTCACACACGTGCATGTAAAAGTGTGTACAGATGTACAGTATCTGTTGAGTCTTACCACTTTCTGTTAAAACACTGACTGAAACATAGATTGATTGTCCAACCAGCTGATTGATGTTTGGAAAGGTCTTAGTGATCATCTCCCTGGTCAGTTTTGCTGTACCTTCTCCTTTCATTATCTATCAATATATGATAAAGACATTAACATCAGTCTACAAGACCCAGTAATAAGCTTTTTAATGTTTTATTTACGTCATCATCTAGGTGAAGAGAAATTAGATTGATCCCAACTAGATGTTTAATTTCTCTCACCTGAACTCTTTGAAGAGAGTCAGCAATACTTGTTTTCTTCTCACCGTCCATCACACCAAACACCACAAACGCACTTCCTTCCACCTTCTCTCCAAACAGGTACCTGTAAAAACACAATTTCTGCTGTAAAAACTGAATGGTGACCACTGACCCTGTTCCACATCTGCTTTCATTACATAGAAAAAAAGCAGCTTGAATGTTTATCTAACTACCTTCTTGTCTTATTCTACAGTCTTACAGGTTTTGAATGGCACGAGGGTTTGTAATTTTCATTTTTGCACTATTTTAAACTATTCAGTTAAGGAGCTTTTTTCCTGTTCTGACAGACAGAAGTTAATTTTGCTGGTGAAACCCAGAGGTTTTCAAAGTCAAAGAGTGGCAAATTAAAAATGCCAAAAAAGTTATTAGTCAATGAGTGATTTTTTTCCCCCTTTTTCTGTTGTTCTATTGTTGGATTAAAGGGTTAGTTCACCTCAAAATGAAAATTCTGTCATTAATTACTCACCCTTTTTTGGGTTTATTATTATATTTTTAATATTTTGGAATTATTGTAATAGAAATAATGATACTGTATGGTTGAAAAGACTGTTTGTGAAGCAGTACATGACAATTCCTCTCTCTGGATCAGAACATAGATCTGAATGTTCGCTGTGATTGTACCATCTTCTATATCTATAGTCGTTGATGGCATGTTCACACACGTGATCAGGGACCCTGGGCATATTTCTTCTGGTGTTTTTCAGAATCAGTGGAAAGCTCTCTTTAGTATCAGTTATTGTAACAGTGACTTAAATTGTCTGCCACAAGTAAACTGTTGTCTTACTTGGCTTCAATGTCGACTGTCAGACTCCGATCATCCACATAGTAGAATGACTTACTGGGTTTTAATTTCACTTCAAACGTTGGAAGCACTATAAACCAAACCAGACAAAATAAACATAAATAAATAAATAAATCACATTCTTTTAGTTTGTATCACATTTACACATCATACAGTTCGTTGAAACACATCTTACCATATTCTTTGACCTCAAAGTCTGCAGTAAACGTCTTCTGAGGAGTGTTTGTGTACCGAGTGACCACCTTCCAGATCCCAGAACTGAAACAAAAACATGTCAAAACATTTAAACAAATTATAAATAAGTATTAAACAATGCATTAAATCAATCTTAATACACAGATCACATCTATGAGTATTAGCTGTGTTGTGTGTAGATACATCCAAGAGTTATTATCCTGAGGATGACATCATGAATCATTAAATCCAGTTTTACACACCTGGCAGTCTCAGGAATGGCGTATTTTCCAGACATCATCCCTTTCCTTGGATATATCTTCTCTGATGAAACTGTGATGCCTTGTGGATTCTTAAGAAACACAGAAATCAGTATTAAAACCGCGTCCTCTGAGATTGTCAGTGCAGTGATGCTCATTACAGCTGAAATGTCATAAATGAATATGTGCATGTTTGACACAATAGTGCGCTCTTATAGAAGTGTGTACCATGATCTCCACCGTGACTCCAGACTGACTGAGTGGTTTCATGTTGGGCGTCAGAGACAAAATCCTGTAAAAAACTGCAAAAGAAAGTCAAAGCAACAACTGAATTATGAGTTCTGATGATTGTCAGTGTAAAAAGCTAAGTCCTCATACTTCCACAACAAAATCAACGGCGCTACAAACCCACGCTCACTCTTCAAGACATTCAACACACTCCTCTGTCCCCCTCCACCACCTCCCACCACATCTTTAACTGCTGATCGATTTGCCAAGTTCTTCACCGACAAGACATCTGCCATCAGCAGCCAGTTCTCTACACCACCCACACAGGAACTCAGCCCCTCCTCATCCACTAATCTTTTCCCTTCCTTTTCCCCTCTCATGGAGGCAGAAGTATCAAAACTTCTCCTCTCCACTCATCCCACCACCTGCCCTCTAGACCCCATCCCCTCACACCTTCTACAAGCCATCTCTCCCACTCTTTTACCAGCACTTACACACATCATTAACTCGTCTCTCCACACAGGCACTTTCCCTACCGCATTCAAGCAGGCTCGAGTAACCCCACTGCTTAAAAAACCCACGCTAGACACATCACTCGTGGACAACTACAGACCTGTCTCTCTCCTACCGTTCATATCAAAAACACTTGAACGAGTTGTATTCAACCAGGTGTCATCCTTCCTCACACAGAACGACCATCTGGACGTCAACCAATCTGGTTTCAAGAGCGGCCATTCAACAGAGACTGCGCTACTGTCTGTCACGGAATCCCTGCGGATTGCTAAGGCTGGCTCCAAATCATCTGTTCTCATCCTACTGGATCTATCTGCTGCCTTCGACACCGTAAACCATCAAATTCTTCTGTCCACCCTCTCGTCACTGGGCATCTCAGGTACTGCGCTTCAGTGGTTTGAGTCCTATCTCACAGGTAGGTCTTTCAGAGTTGCCTGGGGAGGGGAGGTATCCAAACCTCATGAACTGATCACTGGGGTTCCTCAGGGTTCAGTTCTTGGTCCCCTCCTATTCTCCATTTATACTACGTCACTGGGTCCCATCATACAGGCACATGATTTCTCCTACCACTGCTATGCTGATGACACACAACTCTACCTGTCCTTCCAACCAGATGATTCCACAGTAGCTGCACGGATCTCAAGCTGTCTGGCGGACATCTCCACGTGGATGGAAGAACACCACCTGCAGCTCAACCTGGCAAAGACTGAGCTTTTAGTCTTCCCTGCCACTCCTACTCTTCAACATGACATCAACATACAGCTTGGTACAACCACCATTACCCCATCAAAGTCGGCCAGAAATCTTGGAGTTATCTTCGATGACCAACTGACCTTCAGTGTCCACATCTCAAAGACGGCGCGGTCGTGCAGATTTGCACTTTGCAACATCAGGAAAATCCGTCCCTTCCTGACTGAGCATGCAACACAACTGCTTGTCCAGGCCCTGGTCATTTCAAGGCTTGATTACTGCAATGCTCTTCTGGCTGGTCTGCCGTCAAGTGCAATCAAACCTCTTCAAATGATCCAGAATGCTGCTGCACGTCTTGTCTGCAACGAGCCTAAGAGAGCCCACGTCACGCCCCTCTTCATCTCTTTGCACTGGCTACCCCTTGCTGCTCGCATCAAGTTCAAGGCGCTGATGCTTGCTTACAGATCCACCACAGGCTCTGCACCTTCCTACCTCCACACACTGCTACAACGCTACGTCCCCACCAGAAGCCTGCGATCACTAAAGGAACGAAGGCTTGTGGTACCATCACAGAGAGGCACAAAATCACTCTCCAGAACATTCTCCTTCACTGCTCCCTGCTGGTGGAATGATCTCCCTACTTTCATCAGGAACGCAGATTCTCTGGCAATATTCAAGAGACAGCTGAAAACTCACCTCTTCCGTGAACACTTAATCCCCTCATAAAAAAAAAAAAAAAAAAAAACCCTATCCTTCCCCCTTTTTCCCTTCCTACTCTAGCTTATGGTACTGAGCAATGTATGAAACTTGTATTGTGAGCACGTCCTGTGTTATTTGCCAATTCATGAAGAATCGCTTGTTTGTTTTCCTCACTTGTAAGTCGCTTTGGATAAAAGCGTCTGCTAAATGACTAAATGTAAATGTAAATGTAAAAATAAACAGGATTATGTCATGCTGATGTAACACGTTTAAAGGGGTCGTGAGGTGGAGTTTATATTATTATCTAATAATGATTCCTGAGGTGCACTTATAATGTTAGTTACGGTCTTGTAGGTATAACAGAAGAGCACAACGAAGGAGAATCATTGGAATAATGTTTAATGTAAGCAGGAGACAAAAACCAAACAAAACACCTGACGCAAACAATGATCGACAGAGACTGAACAGAAACTGAGGGTATAAAGTGAGTGGCTGGAAAAAAACAAAACAAAGACCAGCTAGAATGAGAGATGATCAGGTGGTGTTGGTTATGTTTTCACATAATCATTATTTGATCTGAATCTCTGAACTCATTCAGAGCTCAATCTCTGAGTTAGATTTACATTATTGATCACAGCAGCACCGTGTTTTCACTGAATCTTACCTCTGCTAGCAGGCGTGTAGATGGGTTTGTCTGTCTGTACAAATATATATCCAGACTGGAATGAGACCATGACCACTTTCTCCACAGTAGTTGTTTGAAATTGAGCTTGTAGATACACATACTGCTTCTCCAGAGGATCATCAGAGAAGTAGTTCTGATCATCAAGGATCTGAATAACAGAAAATGAATTAGTCCTTTGATAATTTAAAAAAAAAGAAAAGAAAAAATAATTTTTCAATTTATAAACTAAATTGTACAGGTGTGGATGAGGAATCACACAGATGCACTCACAAAAGCAAATAATATGGCATCACCTTTATATCTGTGAGGATCTGGTAACTGTTCTCTTCCGTCAGTCTCACTGTTTTGGACAGTATCTCATTGTCTTTCCTTGGGTGGTTCTTCACCATAATCTTTACATTAAAAGCTCCTCCAGAGTAATCCTGAGCCTCCACAAACACGTTCTCTGAGGAACCCACTCTCAGCAAGTTAGGAGCTGACAGAACATATCTGAGGAGATCAAATCAGAGCGTTTGAAATCTCAAAAACAGATCTATTAGTAACTCTATGAGCAAACGGTGTGTTTAATACTCACAGCGGGTCACACAGTGTGAGGAGGGGTGAGGAGAGAAGAACAACAGTCAGCCACAGCAGCTTCACGTCCATCCTGTCTGTCTGTGTGTCTCTTCCTGTGAGCGTCTGTGAACCTGCAGCAGCTCAGATTTATACCCGCCTCCACGACCCTCAGAGTCCAAACTGCTATTTCTCTTTCTCTGTTTGCATTTGTTTTACTGGGAATCACACACATATACACGTTTTAGAAATATACTGATAATTAAGTTCACCAATGTAGAATTTATCAGCATAGCAAGTAATATTTATGTGTTTTGCATTTATAATTTCTACATGAACAATTTGATTTCCCCTAGGAACTGAATTCATTTAACATTAACACTCAGAATCAAAGATCAGATTTGACCAAAACTCTTCTTTGTTCAATATCTTTGTTTAGTGACCCGTCCAGTAAGTTTGTCAAGTGGTGACCAGTGAGAGACCCTGAGTCACGTTCATAATCAGCATGCCCAAATAAATAAATACATTTCAATATCTGACTGTGGAAACAGTAAGGAACACTTTTGCAGGTTTTCACTCAAATTGAGTGCAGTTTTGTGTATTAGACAGGGGATTCATTATGAGTTATAATGGTTTAAAGAGTAAAACCGGCAGTCAAATTCAGATTTCCCATAAATGACCTGCTAAAACCGTTTGTGTAAATTCAACCTTTGGTAAATTGGCAGCTGCTCTGTTGATCTTTTAGGGGTCAAGAGTTACTGAACATTAGCACATCTACAGAAAAATATGTAAACTGCATGCAGCAGTTTACTGCAGAATTTTCTTTACTTGCAAATTAGATTCAAATGTTAAAAGTTATTCATAAATGTAGATTTGACATGACACCAGGAACAAAAAAATTAAGAGATTACTGAATAACCCTGTCAATATATTTGCTAATATATTAATTGGATGCAAAACATTTAGTATGCTGTCTTGTTTCAATTCGCAAAATTAAAGTATTTGTTTGGCTTTATAACTTAAACTAGTAGTAGCCTATGTGGAGGCGTGTTATCTGTGTTGTGTTGTGTCAAAAATTGAAATTCATCCATCAGTTCCTCGTTTATTGAATCTGGGTAACAACAGGTATGAGGACTCGCGCAACAATTAGAGCAGCGTGAAGCAGCAATCCACGGCACTGATAAAGATAAAATTAACGTCAAGAAAACTAAAATAAATACAATTTGAACAGGGGAAGTTTCTGGAACTTGGTTGATTTGAAGGGTCATGCATCACTCCTGTCTTACTGAAATACTTCTGCTAATCATCTGTGGGCTCACTGTTACCTAAAATTGTGTTCATTAATGCAGATTGTCTTTTGTTCTAACGACTTCAAATGATTTCAAACCCTACATACAAGACAAAATATTTCAGAGACACGTGTGCTGGATTCAGTATCCACTTCAGTGCTAGGTAAAAGCTGTACTTAAATAATTTAAAGGTCTCAAGTAAGGATGATGATTTAAACCGTAATTTTCTTAAATCAAGCAAAAACTTGAAAACAAGCCGAGAACACCTAGACCTCACTAACATTACAAAACATCTGCTTCTTAGAATCTGCTGTAAAGTGTAAGGAAAACAGACGCACACACACACACACACCCATATAATATATATATATATATATGCAACATCTAGAAAAATAAGTAGATCTCTATGGCCCTCTCTCTATGCTGGATATACATGGCCAAAACACATTTCTAAAACAAATTCCTACATTTTCTTCTAACTAGTGGATGGCAGAAATCTGCCTCAAACCCCCATATCAATATTCAGATCCAATTTATATCTCCATAAATTTTTGTTAAAATATTTTGTGTTAGATAATTTTGTGGTAAATAGGCAAAAAAAATAGTTAATAGTTATATAAATAAATAGTTTAGAGGTAAATTAAAAAAAAAAATATGTCAACTGTGGATATTTTTTAAACAATCGCTGTGAAAATGTGTCTGAAATGAGGACCATATGAGGCTTGATACAACAGTCAAGAAAACACTGGATGGATACAATAGTTTCATATTTAATAAAATATTGTGCAGTAACATTATCTTCATCAAAAATAAAGACAATGAGAAATTTAAGTGGTTTTATTTTACATTTGACTGCAGTCTTTTTAACTTCTGAACGTTTACCTCAGCTGTTAGACACCAGACTGATTGGAAAGGTATTTTATATTATATTGCTGGTCTTATGGGTTTGGAATGAAAGTAAATAATGACAGAATTTTAAATTTTGGGGGAACTAATGCTCCAAAATTAGCATATAACCAATTTCATCCTAATATTTGACAGTTGTTTATACCATATAAATCTTGAAGCATTTGTTTCATGTCAAATTATTTTTTATTCCTTTGAAATAATTGTTAAACTTTACAATGAAATTGAGACACAGATTCAAAATATTACACAAAACAAATTATAATGTTGGATTTGTAATTCAGAATGACAAAAGAAATCCGAATATTTTAATTAATGAAAAAATGAACACTTTCAGGTTTCATTCAGTTTTTTTTTGTATACAATTACAAAGTATTATGGCTAACAAAATCACTATTGACATCTACTGAAAATTTGCAAGAGATGTTTTTTTTTGTTGTTTTCTGTTATGTAGTTATTTGTGGCATCCTATTTTGACGAATAGATCCACAAAATTAGACATGCCAGGTGAAGCTTGACTTCCCTCTCCGGTGGGCCAGTATTCAATCCAGGTGTGCTCTCCCAATATGTACAGCATACTAAAACCAACAGAAAAGTGAAGGAAAAAAAAAATCAATAACCTGTTCATGTGGCACACGGCAAGACAAACAAGGACAATTAAAGTAGAATTCTGTTAAAGAGGACCTGAATTGAGAAGTCAAATTTCCCTTGATCTTTTGACATATAAGATGTCATTGCACAATAAAAACATCCTGTAAGTTACAGAACTTAAAACTTCCTTGTTAGTGCAAACAGCTTTTATTAAAACCAAGCTCAGAAAATGACTCATTTCTAATATTGTCACATTATGATGTAGTGAAACGAAAGACCACCTCTGCAAAATCAGATCAACGGCTTCTTCTACTCTCAAGCCTTGTCTCATTGACATGAGAAGGAGAAATGCAGGATCACTGGGCACAGGATTACCTTCCTCCAGGTATGTACACAGTAAATTGTTAGTACAAAGCAGAGTTAGAGTTAATTAGATACTTGAGTGATTAATTAAGTGATGATTGTTTGATTATTGATGAACACCTGATGATAACAAGCAGAAGGAACTGAAGGAAAGAGAAACACAAGAACTACAACTGACTTCAGACACAGTCTTAGATGAAATCATGAAAAGACATCAGGAATCAGCATATGAATCTCAATAGTGACTTGATTGTTATCATTCTTGTGTTTTGTATGCTGAATGTTTACCCAATTAAAAGTTTCACAGGTTGCTTATGACATACGTCATACGTGAGCAAAATGTTTTAGAAGACCGTTGTTCAACGTTAAAAATAGACTTTTAAAAGCAATCTTCATTACTTCTCTTCCTTTGAAACCAAATAACTGATTTCTTGTTGCATCAACAGGAAGGAAATTACAATATTATAAATGAAGTTGAACACTAATCACCATAATGAGTTCAAACAAAAACATTTTAGGAAAATCAACATCATTTTATGAAGTCAGCTTATGTGATGTTCTCAGAATTTTCAGTTATATTGACAATTAAACATTTATAAGATGACTTTGGGAAATGAGTGAATGCAACTAAAGATGGAGGAAATGAGGGAAAAGTTTATTAAGACTATTTTTTTTTTACTTGGAATAAAAATGACACTCAAACCAATCAATTAATCTTAACTTGGGATTTCAGAGTAAACAAGAATATTACACTGTAAAATCCAACAGTTGTTCTAACTAACATTGTTTAACTTAATTGCAAAAATCTAGTAATCTGTACTTTTCACATAATATTCCTTGCTTACAAAACAAAACAAAGTACTAAAATTCATTCCGCAA